>CM070770.1:36558510-37224581 GCA_036346955.1 Dipus sagitta
CTTATCTGTAACATGGAACGCAAGATAAGCTTTGTTCTCAATTGGGTATAAACCTCAGTGCTCACTAGGGTTTCTAGAATTTTGAAGTGGGCTCACAAATGATTCAGTGACCATAAGAAGAGAGGCAAGTTCTGGAGTCAGCCTTTGGAAATGAGAAATTTCCAGTCAGAAGACCAGTGCTGTGTGTCTGCAGGAAGCTATGCTCATGTTCTGTGATCAACTGATCAGAAATCAACTTAGATGAAGAGAACACCACAGCTTTGGGAGTCCTCTAAGATCTGTAATGTGGCAAGGATTTTGTCAAGATTGCACCAAGCCTAGTGTGTCAAAGCTTCCAAAACACCTCCAGTGTTCAGCACACCTTTTCTCTAACACATAGTCACCCCTAATTCCTAAAGCTTCTAAAATACCAATCTTATTTATTCCAACTGCTTTCTTTTGCTAAGTGGTTAGGGTCTTCATTTTCCTTTGGCCCTGCATCTGAAAGGTTCTCTTCCCCGTGTTAGACACAGCCACCTGCTCCTTCCTGATTGTATCTCTGCCTTATACTGTCTCTGTGTGATGTCTTCTGACCCTCTCTCCTTGTATTCACGAACTGATAGACTTAGTGCTCCAGCCATTGAAAGTACTTGTTCTGCACGGATCGAAAGTCAAGCCTGTAGGAAGACCAGATGCCTTTCTCCTCCATCCCAGCACACTGCTGCCATCTGGTTACATTCACAGATGCTCAGTACATAACCCGTGTGGCTTAGACTTAGAAGTGGGGTTTTTGTGTCTCACCTCTAACTTTGTGCCTCCAAGACAGTCTTCAAAGCCAAACAGATCCTAAAGTGCCTCATGAGACCTTCTTTCCAGTACAGGAAGGTATTTGCTAATCCTGTGCTCCAGATCTTCCCTAGATAAGCTTACCTTGAAATGGGAAACTATGAATTTTGTCTCTTCAGAAAGGGAATTAAGACCAGCCTTACAACCCCTACTCCTCCAACGCACACGCCTTAAAATCCTGGTGAATCAGGAGACACCCATGGATGTCTCCATTGCTGGTCAGGGTCTCTTGTGAAGTGTTTATATTTAGAGATGTTTATTTTAAGTAGCTATTTTATAAATAAAAGCATTTCTGGTGGCCATGGTGTATTTTCTTGACTTCCTTCCATAGTGAACCTGAGCACTCTTCTTGGTTTTTAGAAGGTGCCTTCTTGGCAACTCAGTGATGCCACATTCTCAGAGAATGAGAAAGTCTAACTGAAAAAATGCAGGGCAGAAATTGATCCTGTCACACATCTTAGCAGTTTTGGCATTCTTAAAATGCCTGTGCTGTAGGTGACTGTATTCTAAGCCATGTTGTACTATGTAGAACAGTAGAACGGAACTCTCCAGCTGAAATCCTAACGAACCAACAGGAACACACTAGTGGTTCAGGGAAGGAGGCAGTGTGAGGCCAGTGACTCCATCACTAGCATGGGATAGACATGAGGTTGCTTAGGCAGCCCAGGCAACAAAAACTCTTGAGTAATTCAGGCCTGCTTTTATGACTAGGAAAATGGTCTAAGGACATTCTGAGCTGCCCAAGCCATACCTCAGACTTCTGGTGGACTGTGAACTTAAACGTGGGGCTGTGGGCATTCTAGCTGTCTTCACACCTGTTCTACAGCCCTCCTGTCTGGCGTCTGATAGTCTGTAACTGTGTGATTGGAAACTACCCAACATATGCCTCAGTTTCTTCTGAAGCAGAGATGGTAACTCTCCATCTCATGGGGTTACAAGGACTGAATGTTAAAACAGGACTTTGCAGCTTCGTATCCCATAGAACTGTGAGTGTGGATGTTCTGCATGAGTGAAGATGCCCTGTCACAAGCCAAGGAAACCAGCTTAGAGATTACAGCTCCTGGGCACAGCATAGAAATAAAACCTGTTGGCTATAATTCCAGTATTCAGGATGCTAAGGCGAGAGGATTACCAAAGTTTGGAGGCCAGTCTGGGCTACATAGTGCTTTCCCAGTCAGCCAGGACTACAGAATAAGACCTCTCAAGTAGGTAAACTGAGAAAGGCAGTTGTATATTAGCTGTCACTCTGCCAGCCCCAGGCAGCACTGCATGAGACAAACCGTGTATGTGGGGGAAGAAGAGGAAATGTAGGGCTAGGGGAATGGCGTAGTGAGTAAGGCCCTATCTGTGCAAGCATGAATACGCAAGATCAGATCCTCAGGCCTTGAGAAAGCAGGTAGCAGGCTTCTGTAATCTCAGCACACCAACAGGGACATGGGAGGTGGAGACAGGGTTTCCCAGACACTGGTAGAGTAGCCTGAAGAAAGGAGCAATGAACAGTGACCCTGCCTCATGTGAGGTGAAAGTTGTCCTCTGACCTCCACACCTGTACTGGTGTGTGGGAGCTCATACACACACGCGAACGTACATGCCAAAAAAAGGAAAATAGAGCCGGGTGTGGTGGCTCACATCTTTAATCAAAGCACTTAAGAGGCAGATCACCATGAGTTCAAGGCCACCCTGAGACTACATAGTTCCAGGTCAGCCTGGGCTAGAGCGAGACCCTGCCTCAAGAGAAAAAAATAAAAAAAGGAAAATAGAGCACCAGACATTGCTTCAGACTGTAACTTCAGGCCCATTCCAGTAAAACCCAGTGCCAGAGACCCTCCAGGCCTACCTGCAGCATGGATGATTAATGGGAGAATGATCAGATGCCACAGCAGACACTAAGGTTCAAGGCCTCGTGTCTGCCCATCTTTGCTAGGGGGATAGTGATCCTAATGGCCAGAAGCTCAGGGCCATGCAGCCCCAGGTCTTCAGCCTAAGGAAAGCAGGAAGACAATGAGTGTCTGCACACCATCCAGCAGGAAATAATTGACAGATCCATAGGGCTTAAATATGCCCTCATACCCAGAATGACATGTTTAGTATGTCAAATTTTGATGTTTCTACTATGGTTAGAGGTATAAGGGAAAACCCCAGAAATACAGTCCCGGATGAAGACTACCACCCAGATCCTGGTTATTGATGGTTACTATCATCCCCTCTTCCTCCCCCCCCCCACCGACCCCATCCTCACACCAAGTATCCATGAGAAAGAAAGAGAATGGATGCACCAGGACCTCTGGAGACTGCAAACAAACTCCAGATGCATACACCACCATGTGCATCTGGCTTACCTGGGTTCTGGGTCCTTAAGCTTCACAGGCAAGTACCTTAACTGCTAAGCCATCTCTCTAGCCCTAAAGATATTTCTTAAGAAATTAATTAATTGTATTATATGTATGGAGATTTCAGATGCATGCACCACTTTGCATCCAGTTTTATGTGTGGGGGGGGGGGGATTTTTTTTCCCCAAGGTAGGGTCTCACTCTAGCTGAGGCTGATCTGGAATTCACTATGTAGTCTCAAATTCACTGTGTGGCCTCCAGCTCACAGTGCTCCTCCTACCTCAGCTTCCCTGGTGCTGAGATTATAGGTGTGCACCACCATGCCCAGCAGGTGTTGGGGAATTTAATCCAGGCTTGTAGGCTTTGCAAACAAGTTCCTTTAACAGCTGAGCCATCTATCCAACCTCAGAACAGAAAGTTCTTAACTGATTTGAGTAAAAGATTTGAAACTGAAAAAGAAGAACTACCTTGTAAAGAATACGAAATTGAAGAAGTGAGTTTTGAAATCAACTTTTTGTTAGGATTAAAAGGCAGCAGAATACTTACAAATTCCAACTATAGCAGAATTTGATGTGGTTAAGGATTGTCACTAAGCTCTCTTCAGTTGGGAAAAAAAAATGTCATTTTCACCAGAGCTACTTGGGATTACCATTATTAGTTTCCTCTTATTTAACTGATTAACAAAAACTGTGGTTTAAAACACAAATATAGGGCTGATGAGATGGCTTAGCGGTTAAGGCACTTGCTGGCAAAGCCAAAGGACCCAGGTTCATTTCTCCAGTATCCACGTAAAGCCAGATGCACAAGGTGGCACATGTGTCTGGAGTTTATAGTGGCTAAAGGCCCTGGCATGCTCTCTCTTTCTCAAATAAAAAAAATTTTAAAACACAAATATGGGCTGGGGAGATTGCTCGGTGGTTAAAGGTGCTTGCTTGCAAAGCCTGCCAACCCAGGATCAATTCACCAATACCCATATAAAGACAGATGCACAAAGTTTCTCGTGTATCTGGAGTTCATTTGCAGCCACAAAGGGCTCTGGCATGCCTTCTCTGTAAATAAATAAATAAAAATATTTTTTAAAAAAACACGCTGGGCATGGTGGCTCATGCCTTTAATCCCAGCACTCAGGAGGCAGAGGTAGAAGAATCACCATGAGTTCAAGGCCATCCTGAGACTACATAGTGAATTCAGGTCAGTCTGGGCTACAGTGAGACCCTACCTCGAAAAAAAAAATACAAATAGGTCTAGAGAGATGGCTCAGCAGTTAAGGCACTTGCCTACAAAGCAAAAGACCCAGTACCCACGTAAAGCCAGATGCACAAGGTGGCGCATGTGTCTGGAGTTCATTTGCAATGGCTAGAGATCCTGACATGCCCATTCTCTCTCTCTCCGCCACCCCACCCTCTCTGCCTCTCACTCTTCCTCTCTAACTAAATAAAATATTGTCAAATAAAACAACCCAGAAAAAAACCAGAAATGATCATGAGTTCAAAATCAGTATCACTGGGCTAAAGCCAAGGTGAGGAGAGAACTTGTTCCTTATGGAGACTCCAAGAGGAAATCTATTTCCTTACCTGTTCTGAGTTTCTTAGCTTGCACGTCACTCCTCCTTCCAACCCATCTTCTACTCTCTCCACATCTATGCTCAAGATCACTTTCTAACTCTGAACTCCTAGCTTTTTTTATTTTTTGGTATGTGGGGTTGGGGGGAGAGGGGAGAGACTAAGGATCAAACCCAGACCTCACACATGCTAGGCAAATGCTCCACACTGAGCCATGACCCAGCACTTGGCTCTCTTTCATAAGGATCCTGGGGTTACACTGGGCTCACCTGAACAAACTAGGACATCTCAAAACCCTTAACTTAGTCACATCAGCAAAATCCTTCTGTAACGGAATGTAACATATTCATGGGTTCCAAGGATTAGAAAGTGGGCACTTTTGATGACTTTGATTATTCTATCATAAGTATGAAGTCACATGGTATTTTTGAAGCAAATCACTTGATAATGGAAACATGATTCTGGAGGTGTTTTCTATAAAGATTCAGATAAGTATATATTTTAGGATATGGGGCCACATGATATGCTATGACACAATTCTGCATTGTAACATGAAAACAGGAGTGGATAATACAGAAATGAAGGTTGTGCTTCAAGAAAACTTTTTTTTAAAAATTTTATTTATTGACAATTTTATACATATACACAAGGCAGTTTGATTACAGTCCCCTCCAGTTACCTTCGCTTGTTTCCCTCCCATCCCTCTCCTACTGAACCGCTTCTTCTCAATTTGTCTCTTCTACGTTGGTGTGTGTGTGTGTGTGTGTGTGTGTGTGTGTGTGTGTCCCACTGGGTTCAGTTAGGGTTGCCAGCATGAGCCTGGGTGGGTTTTACTTACCAGAGCACACGCAACTTACCAGTGGCTACACCACTAAAGAAAATCTCTCCCCCCTCCCCCAGCAACTATTATCAATAATTCCTCAGGGAGGGATGGGGGCCTTATGCCCCACCTCCTCCACCATCTATGACAGAATGTTGATGGCCCAATATTGTGCAGGTCTTGTGCAGGCAATGACAGTCACTATGAGACCATTAATATGACAGCCATTTCATGCCTGAAAGACAGCATCCACAGTGCTCTTCCCCATCTGGCTCTTACATTCTTTCTGCTCCCTCTTTCACAATGTTCCCTGAGCCTTGGAAGGGTGACAAAGCTTCATTTACAAACACAGGAGTGTGCCAAATTTAACCCTTGAGCCAAACCCCTATTCTAGGTCCAGCTAAAACAAAGATTCTGATGCTGACATTTTTTGTAAATTTTTATTTATTTATTTGACAGAGAAAGGGAGAGAGAGAGAGAGAGAATGGGCACACCAGGGCCTCCAGCCACTGCAAATGAACTCCAGACACGTGCGCCCCCTTGTGCATCTGGCTTATGTGGGTCCTGGGGAATCGAACCAGCGTCCTTTGGCTTTGCAGGCAAACGTCTTAACCGCTAAGCCATCCCTCCAGCTCTGATGATGTGAGAAAGAAAAGCAGCCAAACTAATTGGTTAACTGATTGGCACTGAGAAACATGTCAAATGGAAAGATAATTAGGGGACCAAGTCCTAACAAACCAGACCACAATTTTCCTGCAGATGAGCAAGAGAGTCTTCTGTGGTCAGAGGTAACAGAATGTCCAGTGAATGACTCAGTGATCTCTGCGTGGATACAAGCCATGCATCTCCCAAAGAGCCAGTTGTATAAGCTTAAGAAGCAAGGGAATGTCCCAAAGATGGCTGCTGCAAAAAGAAACATGCATATGGTGACCAAAGCCTTGACTGCCAAGAGTTGAAGAAACAGCTGTTCACCAGGCCATTTTCAAAACTTAAAGGGCCAAGTTAGCTGAAAGTAGTTTTTATTTTCTTCTGAAAACTCTATTTTTATATTTATAATACCACAAAAGAATACTGGCTAGTATACATTTTTCTTTTTTAAAATTAAATAATTTTATTTATTTAGTTGCAAGCAGAGAAAGCTAGAAGAGAGACAGACTGAGAGAATGGGTGCGCCAGGGCCTCCAGCCACTACAAACGGACTCCAGATGCATGTGCTCCTTTGTTCATCTGGCTTTATATGGGTACTGGGGAATCAAACCCAGGTCATTAGGCTCTGCAGGCAAATGCCTTCACCACTGAGCCATCTCTACAGCCCCTAGCATACATTTTTATCCCTCTTTTTCTATTTCTTTTTTAAATGATTATTTTTATACTATAAGAATTAAATTCCACAGCATAACAATTACTCACATAAGAAGTAAAAGGGAAAGCTATAAAAATGGAGTTCTTTTTAGTTGATTCTTTGAAGGATTTTTATAGCTTTTCCCTTATGCATTTTTGTTTTTTTTTAAAGATATTTATTTATTTATTTATTTATTTATTTATTACAGAGAGGGAGAGAGAGAGTTAGAGTGAAAATGGCATGCCAGGGCCTCTAGCTACTGCAAATGAACTCTAGATACATGTGCCACCATGTACATCTGGCTTACATGGGACCTGGAGAATTGAACCTGGGTCCATAGACTTCACAAGCATGCGCCTTAACCGCTAAGCCACCTCTCTAACCCTCCTGCATTTTTAAACAATATGAAGCCTTTCAAAATAATGTTCAGTGTTTACGTGGGGGACTAAACTCATGTTTTACAGCCAAATCTGGTCTTTACTAATGAATCTTAACTGCAGCAGCTGAAATATCAAGGTTTATAGAATATCGTTTGCTAATTTTCAAATGAATCCTGATCAGTATGTGTTGTTGCTTAAATGCAATACATCTCTTCATACGGTGTTTCCAAAAGCCCCTGTACAGAGTTAGCCTGCAAAAACTATAGGCCTGGTTGGTGTGCTCATCTGTGCCAGTGTCTCAGTACAGAATGACTTTGTTTGCTTGGGCTCTATGGCTTCTGAAGAAGGGGTGCTGCTCCTCTGGGGTGGGTGTCTCTGTAAGACATGATGGCACCGACTCTGTGACTGTCGGAAGAGCTGTTGCGTGAACAGACTGTTGCTGCAGACACATGGCCACAGTGATTCTGATGGGAGCAGAGCAGGTGGGAAGAAACGCTGCTCTGCCCCTGTCTGGTGGCCCTTCAGCGCCCCCTGGTGCTAGAACCTCGAAGGAGTAGGAGGCAATGCAGAAATGGCATTTGGGCCTCAGCCCCAGCTTTGCAAAGCAGAACCTAGAAGGATAGATTTGAAAGTGAGACAATAGCTTGATAATGGCTATGGTAGTTTGAATGTATGACCCCATAGACTCAGATGTTTTATTAAAATTGAGTTTTGGGCTGGAGATATGGCTTAGCGGTTAAGCGCTTGCCTGAGAAGCCTAAGGACCGTGGTTGGAGGCTAGATTCCCCAGGACACACGTTAGCCAAATGCACAGGGGGCCGCATGCATCTGGAGTTCGTTTGCAGTGGCTGGAGGCCCTGGCGCGCCCACTCTCTCTCTCTCTCTCTCTCTCTCTCTCTCTCTCTCTTTCTCTCTGCCTCTTTCTCTCTCTGTCTGTCGCTCTCAAATAAATAAATAAAAATAAACAAAAAAATTTTTAATTGAGTTTACAGGGTTGGACAGCTGGCTCAGCCATTAAAGGTGTTTGCTTGCAAAGCCTGACAGCCTGGGTTCAATTCCTCAGTGCCCACAAAGAGCCAGATTCACAAAGTAGAGCAAGCATCTGGGGTTTGTTTGCAGTGGCAAGAAGCCTGGTGTACCCATATTTCTCTCTCTCTCTCCCAAGTAAGTAAATAAATAAAATATTTAAAACCTGAGTTTACAGCTTCAGCCCCTAGCAGGCAGGTTCCTGCTACAGGGGACGTGTCACTGGCAGTGGATGTGATTCCAGGCCAGAAGTGTAGAGAGAGCAGTTTTGAGCTCTGCTGGGGTTTGTGCTGTCTGTTGGTGTAGGTGTTTGCTTACTGTAGTTCTCTCTCCGCCTGGGTGAATGGAAGTAAGCAGCTTTTTCCGGAACTTTCCCTGGGTCTGTAAGTTTGAAATAAATCCCTTCCTCCCATAAACTGTGTCTATTTGGAAGTTCATCCCAGCAGCTTGGAGATGACTACAATAGCCAAGGCATCTTTATTCTACAGCGCCAATTCAGTGTACTCAGAAAAATTAGATAGAACACAGAAAGAGGCAAAAAGATCAGAGAAGACAGAACGGTGTTTTGGAGGAATGTATAGTTCTAAGTAGCTAGCTAAAATTTTACCTGAAACTAATTTGCAGAAATAAAACTTGTGAGAAGAATTTTAATGGAGCACAGTGCTTTTTTAATACAGTTTTTAATTTACATTAAATTAAACAATCACTGGGCAATGCCAGACATTTAGTAGGGCTCGCTGGTGTTGGAAGTCCAGTACCATTTTGTTTGGGGGCAAAGTGAAAAGGTAGCAGCTCTCCACTTTCCTCCTTGACGCTCCATCTCTGCGAATTTCTTGGTAGCTACAGTTGGCTCTCAGCAGGTAAAAATGGTTCTGTTTTCCAACGCTCCTTTTGCTTCTCCCAATGCCATAGGTCTAGATGCTTTTTTAAAGAAGCCGATGAGAAAATTTGTGTGTATGGAATGTGTTTACAAAGAAGATAATGAAGGAAATTTAAAAGAACGGCACTATTATTTGAAATAATGGTCAGGAAAAACAAGTGACAATGACAAAGAAATTGAGCTGAGAAAAAGAGATAAGGGACTGGAGAGAGACGGCTTAGCTGTTAAGGCATTTGCCTGCAAAGCCAAAGGACCCAGGTTCGATTTCCCAGGACCCATGTTAGCCAGATGCACAAGGGGGCGCACGCGTCTGGAGTTCATTTGCAGTGGCTGGAGGCCCTGGCATGCCCGTTCTCTCTTTCTCTCTCTCTCTCTCTTTCCTTTCCTCTGTCTAATAAATAAATAATAAAATGTTTATAAAAAGAGATAAGGGTGGTGCTGATGATGGTGATGATAACGTTGTATTAAAAGAACATTAAAGATTGGGAACCACAGGGAAAAAGAAGCAAGGATCAACAGCAGAGATAAAGGACACAAGTTACTTTCAAAAGAATGTCAGAGGCACACTACTATATTATCTTAATCGTAAAATCTATCTTATAAGCAAGGCATGCCGAAGTTTAATTGGCGGTGTTCTTTTTTGGTTATATGTGACAATGGGTATTTTACAAGCGATGGAATCTCAAGTTAATATACACTGATCTGCAGTTCATAGGAGCCACACTTCATGCAGGCAGGTATACATTTCAAAACTTAGCTTGCAAAGCAGCCAACCATTACAGCATATTTACAATGTACCAGATCTACTTTGCAGCATTAGGGAGGGATCCAACTTGAATAACCCCCTTAGCCAACATGTTAATATTTATACAACTTTGTCAGCTGTCATCCAGGCTGATTCAGAACCTAATTCACAGAGACATGTGCAGGAAAGCTACACAATTTTATCATCTGAACTGGCCAGCTTCTAGAGGGAAGATGAGAGCTCTTATGTTGGGGCATCAGGTAAACTGTCAGGGAGAGCAGATCACAGTATCTCTAGCTACATACCATTCCTTTAGGGTGTTTAATTCCCTGAGTACTTCCCTAAACAGTGGAAGGCTTCATGGATCAAGATACAGAGATGTCTCCTTTTATTTTTCTTGCATATGTATGTTTGTGTGGTGTGCACGCATATTTTCATGTTCAGATGTGTGTGGTGCACATGTATGTTGTATGCATGTGCGTGGAGACTGGTGGTAGATGTCAGGCACATATTGCTCTGCCCAGCTTTGACATGCATGCTGGGTCTGTACTCAGTCTAGGTGCCTGTGCTTGCACAGCAAGCAGTTTACTGACTGAGCCATCTCCGTGGCCCCTGAAATGCTGGATAGATAGATCAAAAATTTTATGACTACACCCTTGAAATAGAAGTAAGTAATGTAGCGATTCCCCAAACAAATGACACAAAAGCCCTGGAAAGTTGGGAGGGGGGGGAAGCTAGACAGGCTTCCAAAACGAGATCTCAGTCTCTTTTTGTTGATAATACAGGATGCCAAGGCAAGAGATAGAGCCAAACATGAGACCCATACAGACTCCTGTGATAAGCCTGAGTATTGAGGAGGTCACATCTGGGGCTGGGGAGAGGGCTCAGCACATGAGCACTTGCCATACAAGCATAAGGTCTTGAATTCCATCCCCAGCACCCATGTAAAAAGTCTGGCATAAAAAAAAAAAGCCTGGCATGGCCATGCTTGCCTATCGTGAGGGGAGGTGGAGGCAGGAGAATTGCTGGTTAACCAGACCAACTAAAAATGTTAGCTCCAGGTTGAGTGAGAACCTCTGTCTCATAGCTCAGGCCTCAAAGAAGAGTATTCCCAGAGGCTGATAGCAAAAACTCAGAACACATGGAAGGAAATAAAAACACCAGGGATAAAACAATAGTTATAAAACAATCCAGATATTAGAACTACATGATAACAAAATTGAAAAACAAATGGTATAATAAGAAACTGAGCTTGGCATCGTGGCTCAATCCTTTACTCCCAGCAGGTGGAAAGAAGAGGCAGGAGAGCGGGATCATTTTAAGATTGAGGTCAGCCTGGGGCTACAGAGTGAGTTCCAGGTCAGTTTGGGCTAGAGTGAGACCCTGCCCCCAAAAATAAACAACAGGGGGCTGGAGAGATGGCTCAGTGGTTAAGGCGCTTGCCAGCAAAGCCAAAGGACCCAGGTTCCATTTCCCTGTACCCACATAAAGCCAGATGCACAAAAACAAACAACAAAGCTGGGCATGGTGGTTACACACCTTTAGTCCCAGCACTCAGGAGACAAAGGTAGGAGGATCTCTATGAGTTTGAGGCCACCCTGAGACTACATAGTGAATTCCAGGTCAGCCTGGGCTAGAGACCCTACTTCAAAAAAAACAAAACAAAACAAAAAAAAAAACTCTAAGGTGCCCCAGAAACATATGAAACCTTATCCCCAATATTAGCCAGGGAAATACAAATTATTATTTATATTAATATTAATTCATATTCAATGTTTAAATTGGCATTCCCTCTGAAAACAAACAACCCTAAACCACCAGATGAGGTTGCACATACCTTTAACACTAGCACTTGGCAGGCTGAGGTAGAAGGATGGCTGAGTTTGAGGCCAGCATGGGACTACAGAGTGAGTTTCAGCTAAGCCTGAGCTAGAGTGAGACCCTGCCTCAAAAAACAAACACAGGGGGCTGGAGAGATGGCTTAGCAGTTAAGCGCTTGCCTGTGAAGCCTCAGGACCCAGGTTCGAGGCTCGACTCCCCAGGACCCATGTTAGCCAGATGCACAAGGGGGCGCACTGCGTCTGGAGTTCGTTTGCAGCGGCTGGAAGCCCTGGCATTCCCATTCTCTCTCTCTTTCTCTGTCTCTTTCTTTCTCTCTCTCTGTCACTCTCAAATAAATAAATAAAAATGAATAAAATACTAAGAAAAAAATAAACACAGTCAGCCATGGAATTCCAGAACTTGGAGTCAGAGGTAGGAGGATCACCATGAGTTCAAGGCCAGCCTGAGAATACTTAGTGAATTCCAGGCCAGCTTGGGCTGTACTGAGAACCTACCTCAAGAAAACAAAAACAAACAAACAAACAAAAGGGCTATAGAGATGGCTTAGTGGTTAAGGCACTTGCCTGTGAAGCCTAAGGACCCAGGTTTGACTCCCCAGGACCCATGTAAGCCAGATGCACAAGGTGGCACATGTGTCAGGAATTCATTTGCAGTGGCTGGAGGCCTGTTCTCTCTCTCTCTCTCTATATATATATATATATATATGTGTGTGTGTGTGTGTGTGTGTGTGTGTGTGTGTGTGTGTGTGTAAAATATATATAATAAATGAAGGGCTGGAGAGATGGCTTAGCGGTTAAGTGCTTGCCTGTGAAGCCTAAGGACCCTGGTTCAAGGCTTGACTCCTTAAAATATATCTTTGGGGGATGGAGAGATGGCTTAGCAGTTAAGCGCTTGCCTGTGAAGCCTAAGGACCCCAGTTCGAGGCTCAATTCTCCAGGACCCACATTAGCCAGATGCACAAGGGGGCGCACGCTGGAGTTCATTTTCAGTGGCTAGAAGCCCTGGCGTGCCCATTCTCTCTCTCTCTCTCTCTCTCTCTCTCTCTATCTGCCTCTTTCTCTCTCTGTTACTCTCAAATAAATAAATAAAAATGAACAAAATTTTTTTAAATGTATCTTTGATCCATTTGAAAAACAAAAAATAGGCTGGGAGATTGCTCAGTGGTTAAAGCACTTGCTTGAAAAGCCAAACAACCTGAGTTCAAATCCCCAATACCCATATAAAGCCAGATACACAAAGTGGCACAAGCATCTGGATTTCCTTTCCAGTGGTAGGAGGCCCTGGCATGCCCACCTCCTCTTTCTTTCTCTCTCTCTCCCTCCCTCCTTCTCAGCTCTCATATAAGAAAATAAAAAAAAAATTTAAAAAGAGGGCTAGAGAGATGGCTCAGTGGTTAAGGGCACTTGCTTGCAAAGCCTGATGGCCTGAGTTCAATTCTCCAGTACCCATGTAAAGCCAGATGCACAAAGTGGCACATGCATCTGGAGTTTGTTTGCAATGGCAAGAGGCCCTGGTGTGCCCACACTCATTTTTTCTCTCTCTAACTACTTCTTTTTCTCTGTTTCTCTCAAATAAACAAGAAAGACTATTTTAAAATATTTTTACTCCTACCTCTGCCTCCCGAGTGCTGGGATTAAAGGCGTGCGCCACCACGCCCGGCTAAAAATACTTTTTTTTAAAGGACAAAACAAGGGCTGAAGGGATGGCTTAGCAGTTAAGGTGTTTGCCTGCAAAGCCAAAGGACCAAGGTTCAATTCCCCAGGACCCACATTAGCCAGATGCACAAGGGGGCACATGTGTCTGGAGTTCGTTTGCAGTGGCTGGAGGCCCTGGTGTGCACATTCTCTGTCTCTCTGTCTCTCTCTCTCCCTCCCTCCCTCTTTCTCTGTCAAATAAATAAATAAATAAGAATAAAATATTTTAAAAGGACAAAACAAAATTGGCACTACCTCATATGTGCATGTAAACATGTATACACTCTCCATTTCTGAATTACATTTTAGAGAAACTCTTACATGTGTGCCCCAGGAGACGTGAACCAGAATGTTCATAGTAGTAGTGTTCATAATAGGAAAGAAAAACTTGAAATAGTTCACCAACAATGATTAAGTGGATGAATTGTGATATATTTATACAATAGTGTCTAGAGAAGAATGGTGAAATGGATGAACCTCACTATTTGTTTCAACACGGATGGATCTCAAATATATTATCAAACAAAAGAATGGAGTCATAAAAGGGTACATGCAAGGTGAGTCTATTTACATAAGATAAAATGACATATATTGTTTAAATATACAAAGGTAGCAAACCTAAAATGACAAAGGAATAATTATGAAATTCAGGATAATGGTTATATCTGAGACAGGTAGTTGGCAGGGATGGGGCAACTGAGAAAGGGACCCAGTAATATGCATTTTCTTAGTGAATTTATGAGGATTCTTAAAAATGATCCTCAGAGTTTAAAGCCAGCCTGAGTACCATAGTGAGACCCATCAAAAAAAAAAACTGTATGTTAAGTCCAGCTTCTCACCTACAACATATTCACACAGGCAAATGTAAATAACGGAGCAGTCCTTCTCCGCCCCGTGAAACTTGCCGCTACAGAGCTGTGTTGTTGACACTCTCAATGCCAGCTTCTTTGGCCATGGAATAGAAGAGGCCAGATTGGGCCAGCAGTTCTTCAGGACTGCCGTACTCTACGATCCTGCCATTGTCTAGGACCATTACCCTGCAGCAAAGAGGAAAGAAAAGCCTTAGGAAGTGGCATATCAAATCTTGGCATTTTTAAGAGACACCAGGACTAAGGTGTAGCATCGTCATTCCAGGCTGCAAAGCCGTGAAAATGAGTGACCCATAGCCGTGTGCATCAACACAGATGACCTGCACGCGTAGACCTGAATGAAAGAGGGAAGGCGTAGTTTTAGGGATGTTTGGTTTAAAAGGGGAGCCTTCCTCCTCAAACAGTTCTCTCAGGTTGCTGACCTTCGAGTGTGGCGTGCACAATCTGAAGGAATGGCTGGGGCTCATGTAGTTGGGAAAGTCAATGTCCACAGCTCCACATGTGTGGCCCGAGCTTCCACCTTCTCATACTCAGCTACAAATGATCTTTGCATTTTACCCCTGGCCCTGTGAACTTTTAATCACATGATACACAATCCTGGCCAATTTTCTTGAAATTTCCAGGCCTCTGTTCCATCAGTCAAATGATGGTATTAACCTTTCTGCTGTGAAGCAGTTCATAGCTGGCCCCGTGACTGCTGACCGGGGTGGGGCTCGGTCCCTCACTCACTTGTCGCTGTCCATGAGGGTGTGCAGTCTGTGGGCGATGGTAATGACCGTGCTCTGGGAGAACTCATTTCGGATGGTCGTCTGGATGAGGTGATCTGTCTCCAGGTCCACCGCAGCAGTGACCTCATCCAGGATCAGGATCTTGGACTTCCGAAGCACCGCCCTGCCCAGGCATAGGAGCTGCCTCTGCCCTATGCTGCAGCCAAGAGAGGAAATAGGCCGTGCATTAGGCCCAGAGGACTCAGGACAGCTCTGGGG
The DNA here is from genome assembly GCA_036346955.1 of Dipus sagitta. Taxonomy (NCBI): domain Eukaryota; kingdom Metazoa; phylum Chordata; class Mammalia; order Rodentia; family Dipodidae; genus Dipus; species Dipus sagitta. Next base: position 36,573,812 of record CM070770.1, read on the forward strand.
CTGAGGCCCGTTCATGTTGCAGATCACACTTTCAAAACTCCTATCCCCAAAGCCCCAGCTCAGCCTTCACAATTGTTATGGGAAATATTTACCAACGTTCACCACGGGTATTTAATGAAAAGTTCATGTTTCTGGTCTCACTCTGCTCAGTCGAAATGGAGAGCAACTAAAAATATTCCCCCCCCCCGATTTTTTTTTTTTTTTTTAGAAATGTGCACTTTTAATAAGCACCTCAGGCAATCTTCATGTTTAAACAAGTTTGAAAACCACCACGCCAGCCAGGGATGGTACTTTGCATCTGGCCACAGTAAAAGCCACAATTCCAAAACAACATGAACACTGCCAAGTTTATTGCAGCAGTATTTGACCTAATGGCATTAATATTGGGTGGCACTGTGCTAGAGTGCCCCTGTGGCAGTTCTTTCTGGCTTTAGCAAATCCACTCATTATTTTAATGTGTAATTCTAGTCTCAAGCCTAATTATTTGTTCAAAGCTCTCTGTCTTGATTAGAGACAAAGCTATCTAATGCCCATGATGTCTTGGTGTGAAATGCAATGTATGTGGAATTCAAATGTACTTGTAAAATGCAAATAGCTTTAATTTGGTAAAAGCCTATAATGAAGCTGGACCTTTTACTTACATAAAGAAGCTTTGGGAAATGATGTAGAGGGAATATTTGGGAATTTGCTAATTACTCTTCCCTGCTGCGGTCATTAGGGACCATATTAAACAGAGGGTGGCTAGACTAAGTTCTATAATTCTCTTTAAGAACATTTCTGCAGGAGATGAGAAGTCACCCAAGATGAACTTCCAGTATCTGTCCATAATGTAACTTCAGACACGCTGCGGAACTATGAACTTAGCTGTACTGAACTCCTGCCTGGGTCAACTGGACTTTATAGTGACGAGCTATGCTGAGGTGCCATGTGAGCTTTCCACCACTCTCTCCATGCTCATTTACTGATCAGTTACTACAGATATTTAAGCTGTTTTTCTTTATATATCTATATCTATCTATTGATTGATCGATTGACCGATAGATTCGTATGTATACTTTTTCAGTCCCTTAAAGTAGGTCTAAAAGGCAGGTTTGAAATCAAGGCAGTGATAATACCAGTTAAGTGTCTCCCAGCATGATGCAGAGAAGGATAATGTGGCTTTTAATCCTGTAAACTAAGAAGTGTCACCGTCACACCTGTCATTACGCCCTACATATTCCCTCTGCAATAGCGACAGCACTGGCCTCACTCCAGCAGGTCATCCCCTCCATTACGTTGCTCATCCTTGGAAGTTAGGCTCTGTGTGTGTTGTTTTGCCCCTGGCTCTCCAGTGTCTGGCATATAATAGGTGTTAATACGTATTTGTTGACTGAATATGTGAATGGTCTTTTACATCAGGCTAAAGACCTCTTTAAGTTCTGCTAGTTCCTAGGTCTCGTGCTGAGGGAAAGCAAATCTGATGGCGCTCATACAACAGAACCCCCCCCCCCCACCTCATCCCAGGTGAAGTCACCAGGGTCCTGGATTCAGTTGGACTGAGGGGCAGCGTGATTCCCCAGTCTAGGTAGTAACCTGTGCTCTAGACGGTGTTCCTCAAGCCACAATGTGCACACAAACCTGGGACTCTTATTACAATGCAGAGTCAGATGAGTAGAACTACAGCCCGAGACTCTGGGTTCATCCAAAGCTCCCAAGTGAGGTGAGAGTGGCCAGCCCACTGTTTGCACCTGAGCCCGCCCTCCCTGAGTTCTGACTGCTCTCGCCTGCTCACTGCCTGATGACTGAGGGCCCTAGGGCAGGAGCAGGAGCTATCCACGAGCAGCAGGCGCTGAGGGCAGAACTTCAGTATGTGGAGGGAAAACCCAAACTGTTATTGTGAAAAATGTTAGGATAACAACTCATGGGCATATAGTGAAGGTCAGAAGTAAAGTGTCAGGATACAAAATGATTTTGAAAAGGTCAGAACTATAGAAGCAGACAGAGTCTTTGTGTCGATTTAAGCTGCTGTTACAATGCCCAAACACTTTGCAGACAGCCATTGTCTTCTTCGTGCCCTTTAGATTTAGGTTCTCAAACTAGGATGCCCCTCCCAGCTTATGAGGGTCTTCACGTCCTCATGCCCAGTCTAGGCCTCATACCATAGGAATCAGACTCTGGCTGAACCAGGCATTAGGATTACTGCTGTGCACAGCTAAGGTGGGAATCTCCACTTTCTGTGATTCTCCACAATAGTGGCATTTGTAAGCTCACATGGCTGCAATGGCACATGAAGGGCATACTTAATAACAACATTTTTCAAGTTTCCTAGCACTTCTGCACTGATTTTACTATATGCTCTACACAGTGGGTTCATTTCATACATTAGTAATTAGACTTGTATAGCGAGAGTTCCGCAGTGCCAGACATCAACCAATACAAAGTACACAAGGAACAGTCTCTTCGCATCTTACCACTGCCGGGGGTGGGTGGGTGCATAAGTAGGTTATGAGACATTACCTCAGGTTATCACCACCCTCTGCCACTTCATAGGACAAGCCCTGTTGTAGACCCGCCACAAAGGATTTGAGGTGAGCCAATTCCAGGGCCTTCCAGAGCTCTTCATCAGAGTAGTTGTTGAAAGGGTCTAAATTCATCCTCAGGCTTCCAGAGAACAGGATGGGGTCCTGAAAATCAAGGGATGAGGGAGCTGTTGGGCTAATGTCAGCATAGTACCCAGCCATTCCTGTAGCCAGGAGAAAGTGGGCAGGGGTGGCCTGAGATAGACACCTTAGGAAGGAAGCTGCTTGTGCTTGAGTTTCTACAAGCCCCCCTGACGCCCGGGAGTGGCTGCCAGCTCAAGGCTGAGCACGGGATGGAGAGGAGCCCTTGGTTTGTTGCTGCTTTTGTTTCACTCTGAGATTCACCATGGACTGGTGTATTTTCCACAGCATTATTTAGAAGATGAGAGGAATATCCCTTCTCCCCAACAAAAACTCCTGGCGTGTAAGGTAGAGAGATTGGCAGAGGGTAGACTCTGAGAACAATCACTACCTCCGCCCTCGCCCCCCCAAAACCTCGCCATGGTGAGGCGAGGAGGAATAGGTCTATACTTCCTGAGACAGGAGCAGCCTCTGTGGCAATCCTTGTTTGGTGGCGTCCAGAGAGCTAACCAAAGGCAGATCTTTCTTGCTAATACACTAAGCATTCAGCTTGCTGGCAGAAACCCACAGCAAATTCCCTCCTCTATCTTTTAACCATATAAAATGGAGGATATAAAGCTTAATGGCTTCAAGCTTCAGCAGCAAAACTGCTAATGCTAATTGCAAAGGTCTTGCAAACCACGGTGCGCACAGAAATGCTAAATAATCATCTGTTCCATGTGACTGCTGTTGTGTTGTGTTGCTGCCCCCTAGTGGTAAGATGATGCTAGCAGTCACATGTTTAAAAATTCCAGGAAAAGTGAGTCACAGCTCTGGTATTATGGTGGGATGATTAATACTGATTGTCACCTTGGCAAGATCTAGAAATACCTAGGAGACAAATCCCTGAGCATGTTTTGAGTGAGTTCTAGACTGGGTTAATTGACATCGGAAGACCCATCCTAAATGTGGATGGCATCATCAGTGGCCTGGGGTCCTGGACTGACTAAAAAGGAAAAATAAGCTTAGCCTGGTGGCGCACACCTTTAATCCCAGCACTTGGGAGGTAGCGGTACGAGGATCGCTGTGAGTTCAAGGCCAGCCTGAGACTATATAGTGAAGTCCAGCTTGGCCTGAGCTAAAGTGAGACATTACATCAAAAAAAAAAAAAAAAAAAAAGAAAAAGAAAAAGAAAGAGGGCTGGAGAGATGGATTAAAGCTTACCCAGAAAAAAAGTTAACTACTAAAAGGAAGTTCATGTAGTTTTACAAATGTTTATACTTTTTTGTTGTTGAGGTAGGGTTTCACTCTATCCCAGGCTGCCCTGGAATTCACTATGTAGTCTCAGGGTGGCCTCGAACTCACAGCAATCCTCCTACCTCTGTCTCCCAAGTGCTAGGAAGGCATGTGCCACCACACTCAGCCTAAAAGGTGCTTGTTTGAAAGCCTGATGGTCCAGGGTTCAATTCCCAGCCAACCACACAAAGCCAGATCGGCAAGAGACCGTGGTGAGCATGCATGGGCATGCACACACACACACACACACACACACACACACACAAGTAAACAAATCCTTTCTCCCATAAGTTGCTTATTGTCAGGTATTGGTCATAGCAACATGAAAAGCAATGAATACATCTGGGTAGACTGCAGAAATGACATGGCTAATTGAATGGATAGCAGTACCTTTCCAGCAGAACAAGCTTCCCAACTGTGTGCACCAAAGCAAGTTCTAGAACTCACCTGGGGGATGATAGTTAGTTTCCCTCGCAGATCGTGCAGCCCAATGGAAGCAATATCTATTCCATCAATGATGATCTGACCACCCGCAGCCTCTAAGATTCTGAAGAGGCAGTTTGTGAGGGATGATTTCCCAGCTCCGGTCCTCCCCACCACACCGACCTGGGAATACAGTTCATCGCATATTAGTTCAACACGGAATTCTTGGGGGAAAATATTTAGTCTGAACAGTCACAACCTGAGGTATAAAAGGTAGTGGTTAGCCACTTTGTCACTAAGATGTCAAGTGGCTTTTACTTTGGGTGAGAGAAAAAAGTTCCCCAGATGTCAGAAAGAGATGACTTGCCCATGCTACCCTATCAACTGTTGCTTGCTGAGAACTACAGTGATTGCTAGAAATGGACAGACCCTCTCAGCCGCTGTTGTTGTTATAATTACTTTGTAAGTCATCACTTATTTTTACAAATCTGGGGCTGGGGAGATGGCTCAGTGGGTAAGAGCACTTGCTAAGCAAGCTTGAGGGCCTGAGTTTGATCCCCAGCACAGTGGCTATGCATGCCTGCAGCCCTGGTACCATGGAGGGCACACCAGAAGATCACTGAGACCTGCTGGTCAGCCAGTTGGACTGAAAACCGGCAGCTCCAGGTTTAGTGAGAGACTCCATCTCAAGGAAACAAAGCAGAACAGCTAGAGAGGAGGGCACCCTATGTCCTCCTCTGGTTTCTGCCCACATGTGCACCAGGTATGCACATCTACACACACATGCATACATCATACACACACTACAAATAAAAGTCCTTGTTTAGAGTAGGGAGAAAGGAGTGGTCAGGCTTGCCACCAGCTGAGAAGAAAATCCCAATTTGGACCTCCTTGCCCAGATCGATTATTAATTAATTAATTTTAAAACTTATTTATCTACATATGACTCTCAAATCCTTGAAAAGGAAGGAGGGACCTTGACTTCAAAGAGCAAGAAGAAAAGTAGGACATTTTCTCCTTAGGGACACCCCTCCACAATTCTATTCTCAACAGTACCTGCCCCAGGCCTGACACTCCCTGATTTCCTTCCTGGGTTCCTTGTCACACACTGTGCCCTTATAGGTAATGAACCCTGACCGGGTGGCAGGGAGGCAGGCGATGTCTTGTGGACATCCTGCCCTGTAATAGTAGTGCTATGTTCTTATATATCCCCAGTGCCTAGGAAGTGCCCTGACCCTCTCCCTCTACCCGAAGTCCACCTGTCCTCCATCCTATGCCAAACTGTTCTCTGAGGGCAAAGGCCTCGCATCCAGACATGTCTTCTCACCACCTACCTTCTCACTGCTCTTGATGTGACAAGTGATCCCTTTCAGTACCAGGTCCAGCTCAGGCCGGTACCGCACTTGATAGTTGTTAAACTGGATCTCACCCTTGCTGGGCCAATCTGCTGGAGGTCTCTTATCCATCACCCAGGGTGCCTGGTGGGAGACAGGGTGAGGAGTATTGATCAACAGCAGCTCAGCCAAACATTTGTTATGGGATTCATGCCCCAAAACAGCACAAGGGTAACAGTCTCCCATTACCTGACTGAATTTTTTCTTCTAAAAGGTTTCTAACTTTTTCAATGAGCAAAATCCTATCCTGTGAGATTGGTTATTCTAAGACCAGGCTTCTCCTAAACCATTTCTTTTTCTTCTTTTTGTTTGTTTGTTTTGTTTTTCGAGGTAGGGTCTCACTCTAGTCCAGGCTGACCTGGAATTCACTATGGAGTCTCAGGGTGGCCTTGAACTCACAGCAGTCCTCCTACCTCTGCCTCCTGAGTGCTGGGATTAAAGGCGTGCACCACCACACCCCCCCATTTCTTATTCTTAAACTTGAAGAAATTAAGTCCTTTGAGTTAGAGGAAGGGAAACTTACTAACAATATTATGAACCTGAACAAGATATTAAAAAATGATGAAGACATTCTTTCAAAAGAGTTGCATGAAATAAAAGAGTTACATGCACTTGATTCCTGAGTTTCTTTCTCTTCCTTACCTCATTTTCCACATTTATGTATTCATTTATTCGCTCAACAGCCACAATGTTGGTTTCTGCTTCTGATGTCATCCTTACTAGCCAGTTTAAGGTTTGTGTGATCTGCAGAAGGGGAAAAAAAATCCAGAAGACTAAAAATCATCTCGGCTCAAAAAGTACCTCAGTCGCACCACGAGGTCAGCTGAGGGTGTACTCTGTTGTATTCAGCACTGTGAATGTCCACACCTTTAGTCCCAGCACGCGGGAGGCAGAGGTATCAGGATTGCTATGAGTTCAAGGCCACCCTGAGACTACAGAGTGAATCCCAGGTCAGCCTGAGCTAGAGTGAGACCCTACCTCAGAAAACCAAAGTTAAAAAATAAAAATAAGAGTGTAAGAAAGAAAATTCTTATTTCCTTAGGACAGACATGAGGCTGTTGCAATGAATAGCTAGACAATAACAATTGAATGCTCAACTGTGTGGTGCTCACATGAAAGGCCTTTCAGAGTTTAAAGGGAGAGTTAGAGAGGCTGGCTCTAGGTGGACTGGGGCCAGAATTCAGGTCTTCTGCCTGTAAGCCTAATGCTGTTTGTGGAGGGAATTGTAGATAGCATTCTACAGATGGGAAAGAACATGAGAAAAGACACAGGGCAGGAAAAGACCTTCTAAAAATTGCCTTTTCTCCCTGATCACACTCTAGCCATCAAGGTAGGGGATATCTACATGGACCCTTGTCCTCTTTTATACCAATGAACCCCGGGTACCTCCCCGCCATTTAACAAACGTATCTAGTCACCAGTAATAATCCTTCCATGCTAATCTAAAATCCAGGGATTACTTAGATATAAAAGAATTAGGAGTCTGCACACATGCACAGAAGTTTTTGTGGGGTAAATGGTGGCTAGAGAAAGGCAACCACAGAGCACAGAGGACAGGACTGTGCGGACAGAGAGTAACAACTCCGTGTAGGTTGAACCACATGCATTCATTGATACTTGAATACTTAGTTCAATAGAAACTTGAATACTTAGTTAAACAGAATGGTGGCCTGTCTCTTTGCCTTGACTTCCCTGGGGAACGAAGGGGCAATGACACAAAGAACCCAGTGGCTATGGTGAACAACAGACCACGTGGGTGGGTGCTCTCGCATGACTACATCGAGCCTCATTGATTTTTAATGCACATAGCACCCTATAAAGCAGGCATATGGTTAAATGATTAGTCCAAAAAGATTCCATGGAAGATAATCAAAGGACTCATTTATTGACCAGATACTGTAGTGTCTGCCACTGTCTTAGGTACCAGGAAGTAATAATGCCAGCATTTATCCCCTGATCATGCTGAAGAAGCTGCAGTGAGATCCATTATATAGTTTTGTCGGACTCTATTATACTTAACATCAAGTATTCTGTGATAGAACAGAAACAAACTTTGGAGGAGTTATTTGTCCAAAGAATTCTGTGATGACTGCTATATTCTGGAAAAGAAATTTATTATTTATTTTGGCTAGAAACAACCAAGAAGATAAAGGGATAAGCAATTATTAAGGGGAACATATAAAATTGCCTTCTTAATTCTTCTTTTTTTTTTTTTTTTTTTGAGGTAGGGTCTCACTCTAGCCCAGGCTGATCTGGAATTCACTATGTAGTTTCAGGGTGGCCTTGAACTCATGGCCATCCTCCTACCTCTGCCTCCCGAGTGCTGGAATTAAAGACATGTGCTACTATGCCCGGCTTTACCTTCTTAATTCTTAAGGACTATGCCCTTTTTGTTCTAGTAGCACTGGGGCTTACTTACGCAGGATGAGGGTGGGTCTGTGGGTAAAGATGGGGGCAGAGTTTGAACCCACTATCCTCTAGCCTCTGGATCAGAAAATGATAAAAGACATGCACTCGACAGTATGACCCAGACTCAGTTTAAGGAGAAGTACATTCATTTCATCAAACCCCCAATCTTGAGACTCACATTGAGGGCATTGGACAGAACAAAGCCCACAGTGTCCCCACTTAGGGAACTCTTATATATAACCAGAAGCAAGGCTGAACAGAAGATGATCAGGTTTCCAATGAACTCCAGGCGCATTGCAAGCCATCTGTAGGGCAACAGAACGAGAAAGGAAATATCACTGACCTCTGCTTTTATTTTTTTTTTTAATTTTTTTAAATTTTTATTTATTTATTTGAGAGTGACAGGCAGAGAGAGAAAGAGGCAGATAGAGAGAGAGAGAATGGGCGCGCCAGGGCTTCCAGCCACTGCAAACGAACTCCAGATGCATGCGCCCCCTTGTGCATCTGGCTAACGTGGGTCCTGGGGAATTGAGCCTCGAACTGGGGTCCTTAGGCTTCACAGGCAAGCGCTTAACTGCTAAGCCATCTCTCCAGCCCAGACCTCTGCTTTTAATCAGGAACTTTAGAGCTCAGAGAACATGATCAGAGGGACTTGAGTGGGAAGACTGTGCTCTTAGGAGCTACCTCATTTCAATTTAGAAATACTTAGATTCACAAAAATTGGGAGCTGGAGAGATGGCTTAGGGGATAAAGTACTTACTATGCAAGCATGAGACCCTGAATTCAACTCCTCAGGACCACATAAAAGCCAGGTGTGGCCCATCTCTGTAAACCTACCACTGGGAGGCAGAGATGGGAGGATCCCTAAGACTGCTTGGCTAACTAGCCAGATTGATGAGCTGTAGGTTCAATGAGAGACCCTGTCTCAAAATATAAGGTGGAGAGCAACTAAGGAAGGCATTCAACATCGACCTCTGGTACACAAGCACACGTGCATATGTGTGTATCCATACATAGATAAACAAGCATACACACACATTCCTAAAAAAATCCATTAAATTGCTGGGTGTGGTGGCACACGCCTTTAATCCCACCACTCAGGAGGCAGAGGTAGGAGAATCGCCATGAATGTAAGGCAACCCTGAGACTATATAGTAAATTCCAGGTCATTCTGGTTTAGAGTGAGACCCTACCTCGAAAAACCAAAAAAAAAAAAAAAAAAGTATTAAATTGTTTTTTAAGGAAACAAATAACCTAACCTAACTACCTAAACTAAGGTCCAGAGTTTACTGAATTAAGGGAATACTACTGTACAATTAACTCCCAAAGTTGCCAAATTATATGATTTTCTATTATATATGACCTTGGACAACTATTAAAAATATGTTACAAATTTATATATATATATATATATGTAAACCCTAGGAGCCAAGCGTGGTGGCACACGCCTTTAATCCCAGCACTCAGGAGGCAGAGGTAGGAGGATCGCTGTGAGTTCAAAGCCACCCTGAGACTACATAGTGAATTCCAGGTCAGCCTGAGCTAGAGTGAGATCCTACCTCGAAAAACCAAGAAAAAAAAAAACAAAAAACATAGACCTTTCACTAGGAGATTCTGACTCGGGGTTTCAAGCATTTTAAGAGAATGATGCCAATGATTTCTTTTGATCAGTGCAAGGACACATTGTTGCAGTGAATCTATATGTATAGCTTAAAAAAAAAAAAAGCACTAGGAAGGTACTGTGTAATTTCTGTATTTGTTCAATTGTTAGGTGTGAACTGATCACAAGGAGACACATAGGGCCTTTGTAGAGAGATGCAGAGTAAAGGTACATGAATGTAGCTAATAAAAAATTGACTTTCCCAAATAAAATGTATTTAAATAAGTTTGCACCGAAATTCTAGTGTGTGTTCAGATAAATATTATACACATTTTAAAATGGGATCCAATAGGATGTACATACATGCCTTTTCCTTCTTGGAAAGTCTCTAAGAAATCAAATCTCTGGTTTCTCAGAGTTCCAAATAACCCTGAACCACCATCAGTCTGCCCTGAACATCTCCAGGTATTCTGGAAGTTACTAAAGAACTTTTCCTTCCTTAAGAGGCCTTTTTGGGCTGAGGAGATGGCTTGATGGTTAAAGGTGCTTGCTTGCAAAGTCTACTGTCCTGGGGTTCAATTCCCCAGTACCCACATAAAGTCAGTTGCACAAAGTGGCACACGCGTCTGGAGTTCATTTGCAGTGGCAAGAGGCCCTGACGTGCTCATATTCTCTCTCTCTCTCCTTTCCACTTTGATTTGCTCACAGATGAATCTTTTTTATTCCAATTTTTTTTTCTTAAAGTGAGACAGAGGAAGAGAGAGAATGGTTGCACCAGGGCCTCTAGCCACTGCAAATGTGCCACCTTGTGCACCTGGCTTTATGTGGGCACTGGGGAATCAGACTCTGGTCATTAGGCTTTATAGGCAGCACCTTAACTGCTGAGCCATCTCTCCAGCCCTGAAAAGAATTTTTTAAAAATTTTTTTGTTCATTTTTATTTATTTATTTGGGAGCAACAGACAGAGAGAGAGAGAGAGAATGGGCGCGCCAGGGCCTCCAACCACTGCAAACAAACTCCAGATGTGTGCGCCCCCTTGTGCATCTGGCTAACGTGGGTCCTGGGGAATCGAGCCTCGAACCGGGGTCCTTAGGCTTCACAGGCAAGCGCTTAACCACTAAGCCATCTCTCCAGCCCCAAGAATTTTTTTTTAAGGACTTTCTTATTAAGGATATACCACTGCTTGCTCATCCTACTCAGAGATTTATCTCATGTGAAGTTTTTATTTATTTTTAAAAATTTTGTTTATTTATTTGCAAGCAGAGAGAGAGTATGAGAAACAGAATGAAAGCGATGGTGAATGGACATGCTAGGGCCTCTTACCACTACAAACAAACTCCAAATGCATATGCCACTTTATGCATCTGGCCTTATATGGGTACTGAGGAACTGAACTCAGACCATCAAGCTTTGCAAGCAAGCACCTTTAGCTGCTGAGCCATCTTTCTATCCTTGAACTTTTTATTTCTTGTTAGCAGTACTTTCAGTTAAAAATTTGCCAATCTCCTCTCTCTGACCTCTGGTCATTGATCATTCTAAAAAGGAGACCATGCATATGGAGCATATCGTATCAATTCTCAGGGAGCCAAACTGTCCACTTTACCCTGTATGTGTATGTCACCTGGGTCATCAAATGCTCCCAAATGTATGACTTCTACCAGGGGATTTACGTTAGAAATTTACATCACTTGATAAATGCAGAGCTGGCAGAGAGAACCAGCCTGGCTCCAGAGCTCACACCTTCGTCTCTCTTCTTACACATGACAGGAGTACATGTCCTGAACAAGCTTCACACCACTGGCCATGCCTGCCCTCCCACAGCATGCCAAACATGAAGAACCTCGAAGCACGCATTTGAAGAAATACCAAGAGCCGTACCTATTGGAGGAAATCCAGGCAAAGACGCACTTCTGGTTGGTGTCCATCCCCATCTCACTGTGTGTTAGAAATCGCTGCTGGTGCTCAAAGGCACGGATGACAGTCAAACCTGATACAGTCTCACTGAAGTGAGAGTAGATTGGAGACCTAGTGATGGAATCCAGTCGTCTCAGCTGGCGGGAAGTAGCCACATAAAATGCCTGAATACAAAAAGCAGAGTCAGTGGGTCACACAATCATGTGGAAAATGGTATATCTCTTCCTTTCTGGCCATGACACATTTGTCACTTGATGGCCACAGCCCACATGTGAATCAGATGGGAGCCTGCAGTGTCATGTCCGGCTAGAAGAATGATGAGGGGAAGAGAATAGTGGGGAACAGAGGAAGATAAAAGTGAGGAGACTATGCTGTAGCTTTATTATAGGTTTTAGTTTCTAAACCCCAGAAAGAATTTTGTCAGCTGAGTCTATATTCTTCCTCCAAGTTTGCATATGTGTTCAAATATCAGTTTCTGTATTGACTAAACAGTCACCAGCAAAATTTTGTAAAGGATGCTGGCACCCAATGGGAATGTAAAGGGGGAATGAGCAGGAAATGGCCAGAGAAATGAATATCCATATAGGTTTTTCAAGGTAGGGTCTCACTCTAGCCCAGGCTGACCTGGAATTCACTATGTACTCTCAGGGTGGCCTCAAACTCACAGTGATCCTCCTACTTCTGCCTCTCAAGTCCTGGGATTAAACGCATGTGCCACCACGACTGGCTGAAAGGAATATTTCTTTTAAAACATATTTTTATTTATTTCTTTGCAAGGGGGGGGGAGAGAGAGAGAGAGAGAGAATGAGTGTGACAGGGCCTCTACCCACTGCAAATGAACTCCAGATGCCACTTTATGCATCTGGCTTCATGTGGGTACTAGGGAATCAAACCTGGGTCCTTTGGCTTTGTGGGCAAGTGCCTTAACTGCTAAGCCATCTCTCCAGCTCCCAGAGAAAGAAATATTGAGGCTTGGATAAAAGTTAAGAACAGAACCAGTTGAGTGACTAAAACTGTACATTGGTGATGTAAAGATAGTTCTGGAGGTATGCAGAATGATGAGGGTCTAAGAACTGAAGCTGGATAGAACAAAATACAGACAGAACCTAGGTCCTTTGGCCTTGCAGGCAAATGCCTTAGCCACTAAACCATCCCTCCAGCCCGGGGGTGACATTTTCTGATGATGTGGCTGTCTGGGGACTACCTATGCTTATGTGAGTCACTCCTTGCCCATGCTCTGTAAGTAACTCATAGGTTCCTGAAGTTGGTCTTTGGTGTAATTGTACCTTCGTCTGTCAGTGGTGCTCTATGTGGGGTTAGCAGGTGTAATCTCTCTCTCTCTCTCCCTCCCTCTCACTCCCCTTTCTGCTAGGCAAGTGCCTCATCCTTCAAAATAGTCTTGAATCAAAAAATATTATGTAAACTGGGCATGGTGGCACATGCCTTCAATCCCAGCACTCGGGAAGCAGAGGTAGGAGGATAACCATGAGTTCAAGGCCACCCTGGGACTACATAGTGAATTCCAGGTCAGCCTGAGCTAGAGTGAGACCCTACCTTGAAAAACCAAAAAAAAAAAAAATACATATATATATATATATGTATATATATATATATATATATATGCATATATACACACATACATACACACACAAATACATATTATGTGTTCCACTTAAGCGCCTGGGGGACAGTTTAGGGTGAGCTGTCTTGTGAACTGTATACTAACTGACCCTGACAATTTTTAGCTTTAGTCACCTGAGCTCTCCCAAGAATTTAGAGATGCTGCCGAGGAACGACTAACAAGCAACACTAAAGAACAGTCCCAGTGCTTTTATAAGCAGAGAGAAGGGGAGACCTAGCCACTCCCACACCTACCTGAACAGATACGTAAATAATGCCAAGAGGAATGATGATGATGGTGAAGACAGGGGTGGCTATGCAGATCATGACCAGGGTGCTGACTATGGCCAGGAAGCACACAATCCAGTTGCGCAAGGTCTGAGGGAGGACATCATCCATGGTGGAAATATCCTAGAAGACGACGGGAGCAGTGTCAGACCAACGCATTCCTAAGACGGTCCATATTTTCCTAGTTTCTGCCTGGAATCTGATCTTGTGTTCCCAGCAACTCCTTCGTTTAATATTTTCCGACCATCCATTTGTAATAGATTGTCCTGCTTACTCAATAGCTCATTTTACTTCTGTAATTTATTTTCCCCAATTTTTCCAAATCTATATGGCAATACTTTTTCATGTGCTTCAGTAGATTTAGTAAAAATTTTCACTCTTCTCATTCATCTTCATCAAATCATTCACAGTTATTGGAAATAAACAGTCTTCCAGGTAATTCCTCCCATAACCAAACCAATTCAGTTTACATAGGTCTTAACTTCATTTATTTGTTTTGTTTTAGAGAGAGAGAGAGAGAGAATTGGCACATCAGGGTCTCAGCCACTAAAATCGAACTCCAGACACTTCCGCCACCCTAGTGGGCATGTGTGACCTTGTGCTTGCCTCACCTTTGTGCATCTGGCTTAGGTGGGATCTGGAGAGTTGAACATGGGTCCTTAGGCTTTGCGGGCAAGCGCCTTAACTGCTGAGCCACCTCTCTAGCCCAGGTCTTAACTTTATTAAGTACCTACTACAGAGTCTGGCACACAACAGGTACTCAGCATACATTTATTAACAAGCTCCAGTCTACAAACCTTGTCACCTACTTTTGGTTGAAGAACCATCCTCTACTGGGAAGTTGTTTTCTCTGCCAAGCATAGCAAGGGGAAAGGGAAGTGAGGTTGAATGTGACCCCGTGGTTGGCCAGTGTCCCAACACAGGAACACAGAGGTGATAGATGGGTCATACTGACTTCATGCCATATGGAATAAGTCAACAAAAAAAAATTAATGGATGGATGCATAATTTGGGACATATTCAGGAAGTTTATTTTATATCTTGGGTTGTTGCTTTCACAGAAGATTATATTAATTCTATTACTAGTAATATATGAGGACTAAGGTGAATCCAAGTTATTTCTGGGATTTCCTAAATTTTGTCAGAGATTGCAGTCTTCCAAGAGACCTTTTTTTTTTTTTTTTTTTTTTTGGTTTTTCGAGGTAGGGTCTCACTCTAACCCAGGCTGACCTGGAATTCACTATGGCAATCTACCTACCTCTGCCTCCCGTGTGCTGGGATTAAAGGCGTGTGCCACTACGCCCAGCCCAAGAGACTTCTGAATTGGGATTGACTTCTGAGTGTAATCTATCTTTTCCAAAGATGCACATGGTGGCACATGTGTCTGGAGTTTGTTTGCAGTAGCTAGAGGCTCTGGTGTGCCCATCCTCCCTCTCTCTCTCTCTCTCTATTTGCCTCTCTCTTAAATAAATAAAATAAAATATTTTAAAAAAGAATACATTATGTTAACTATGTCCAGGTTTGGAAGAAAGAAATTGCTTGTTTGAACAGGTACTCAATCAATGTGGGGAAACAAATGTTGGAGTATATATGAAATTCACTTTCCTATTAATAATGAAAGATCCTAGGAGTTGGTAGATAGCTCATCAGTTCAAAGTGCTTGCTTACAAAGCCTTATGCCTCATACCTACACAAATCAGATGCAGCTGGTGTGGTGGAGCACACCTTTAATCCCAGCACTCAGAAGGCTGAGGTAGGAAGTTCTGTGAGCTCCATGCCAGCCTGAGACTACATAGTGAATTCCAGGTCAGCCTGAGCTAGAGTGAGATCCTACCTCGAAAAACCAAGAAAAAAAAAAAAAAAAAAAAAAACATAGACCTTTCACTAGAGATTCTGACTCGGGGTTTCAAGCATTTAAGAGAATGATGCAATGATTTCTTTTGATCAGTGCAAGGACACATTGTTGCAGTGAATCTATATGTATAGCTAAAAAAAAAAAAAAGCACTAGGAAGGTACTGTGTAATTTCTGTATTTGTTCAATTGTTAGGTGTGAACTGATCACAAGGAGACACATAGGGCCTTTGTAGAGAGATGCAGAGTAAAGGTACATGAATGTAGCTAATAAAAAATTGACTTTCCCAAATAAAATGTATTTAAATAAGTTTGCACCGAAATTCTAGTGTGTGTTCAGATAAATATTATACACATTTTAAAATGGGATCCAATAGGATGTACATACATGCCTTTTCCTTCTTGGAAAGTCTCTAAGAAATCAAATCTCTGGTTTCTCAGAGTTCCAAATAACCCCTGAACCACCATCAGTCTGCCCTGAACATCTCCAGGTATTCTGGAAGTTACTAAAGAACTTTTCCTTCCTTAAGAGGCCTTTTTGGGCTGAGGAGATGGCTTGATGGTTAAAGGTTGCTTGCTTGCAAAGTCTACTGTCCTGGGGTTCAATTCCCCAGTACCCACATAAAGTCAGTTGCACAAAGTGGCACACGCGTCTGGAGTTCATTTGCAGTGGCAAGAGGCCCTGACGTGCTCATATTCTCTCTCTCTCTCCTTTCCACTTTGATTTGCTCACAGATGAATCTTTTTTATTCCAATTTTTTTTTCCTTAAAGCGAGACAGAGGAAGAGAGAGAATGGTTGCACCAGGGCCTCTAGCCACTGCAAATGTGCCACCTTGTGCACCTGGCTTTATGTGGGCACTGGGGAATCAGACTCTGGTCCTTAGGCTTTATAGGCAGCACCTTAACTGCTGAGCCATCTCTCCAGCCCTGAAAAGAATTTTTTAAAAATTTTTTTGTTCATTTTTATTTATTTATTTGGGCAGCAACAGACAGAGAGAGAGAGAGAGAATGGGCGCGCCAGGGCCTCCAACCACTGCAAACAAACTCCAGATGTGTGCGCCCCCTTGTGCATCTGGCTAACGTGGGTCCTGGGAATCGAGCCTCGAACCGGGGGTCCTTAGGCTTCACAGGCAAGCGCTTAACCACTAAGCCATCTCTCCTAGGGCCTCTTACCACTACAAACAAACTCCAAATGCATATGCACTTTATGCATCTGGCCTTATATGGGTACTGAGGAACTGAACTCAGACCATCAAGCTTTGCAAGCAAGCACCTTTAGCTGCTGAGCCATCTTTCTATCCTTGAACTTTTTATTTCTTGTTAGCAGTACTTTCAGTTAAAAATTTGCCCAATCCTCCTCTCTCTGACCTCTGGTCATTGATCATTCTAAAAAGGAGACCATGCATATGGAGCATATCGTATCAATTCTCAGGGAGCCAAACTGTCCACTTTACCCTGTATGTGTATGTCACCTGGGTCATCAAATGCTCCCAAATGTATGACTTCTACCAGGGGATTTACGTTAGAAATTTACATCACTTGATAAATGCAGAGCTGGCAGAGAGAACCAGCCTGGCTCCAGAGCTCACACCTTCGTCTCTCTTCTTACACATGACAGGAGCACATGTCCTGAACAAGCTTCACACCACTGGCCATGCCTGCCTCCCACAGCATGCCAAACATGAAGAACCTCGAAGCACGCATTTGAAGAAATACCAAGAGCCGTACCTATTGGAGGAAATCCAGGCAAGACGCACTTCTGGTTGGTGTCCATCCCCATCTCACTGTGTGTTAGAAATCGCTGCTGGTGCTCAAAGGCACGGATGACAGTCAAACCTGATACAGTCTCACTGAAGTGAGAGTAGATTGGAGACCTAGTGATGGAATCCAGTCGTCTCAGCTGGCGGGAAGTAGCCACATAAAATGCCTGAATACAAAAAGCAGAGTCAGTGGGTCACACAATCATGTGGAAAATGGTATATCTCTTCCTTTCTGGCCATGACACATTTGTCACTTGATGGCCACAGCCCACATGTGAATCAGATGGGAGCCTGCAGTGTCATGTCCGGCTAGAAGAATGATGAGGGGAAGAGAATCGTGGGAAACAGAGGAAGATAAAAGTGAGGAGACTATGCTGTAGCTTTATAGGTTTTAGTTTCTAAACCCCAGAAAGAATTTTGTCAGCTGAGTCTGTATTCTTCCTCCAAGTTTGCATATGTGTTCAAATGTCAGTTTCTGTATTGACTAAACAGTCACCAGCAAAATTTTGTAAAGGATGCTGGCACCCAATGGGAATGTAAAGGGGGAATGAGCAGGAAATGGCCAGAGAAATGAATATCCATATAGGTTTTTCAAGGTAGGGTCTCACTCTAGCCCAGGCTGACCTGGAATTCACTATGTACTCTCAGGGTGGCCTCAAACTCACAGTGATCCTCCTACTTCTGCCTCTCAAGTCCTGGGATTAAACGCATGTGCCACCACGACTGGCTGAAAGGAATATTTCTTTTAAAACATATTTTTATTTATTTCTTTGCAAGGGGGGGGGAGAGAGAGAGAGAGAGAGAGAATGAGTGTGACAGGGCCTCCACCACTGCAAATGAACTCCAGATGCCACTTTATGCATCTGGCTTCATGTGGGTACTAGGGAATCAAACCTGGGTCCTTTGGCTTTGTGGGCAAGTGCCTTAACTGCTAAGCCATCTCTCCAGCTCCCAGAGAAAGAAATATTGAGGCTTGGATAAAAGTTAAGAACAGAACCAGTTGAGTGACTAAAACTGTACATTGGTGATGTAAAGATAGTTCTGGAGGTATGCAGAATGATGAGGGTCTAAGAACTGAAGCTGGATAGAACAAAATACAGACAGAACCTAGGTCCTTTGGCCTTGCAGGCAAATGCCTTAGCCACTAAACCATCCCTCCAGCCCGGGGGTGACATTTTCTGATGATGTGGCTGTCTGGGGACTACCTATGCTTATGTGAGTCACTCCTTGCCCATGCTCTGTAAGTAACTCATAGGTTCCTGAAGTTGGTCTTTGGTGTAATTGTACCTTCGTCTGTCAGTGGTGCTCTATGTGGGGTTAGCAGGTGTAATCTCTCTCTCTCTCTCCCTCCCTCTCACTCCCCTTTCTGCTAGGCAAGTGCCTCATCCTTCAAAATAGTCTTGAATCAAAAAATATTATGTAAACTGGGCATGGTGGCACATGCCTTCAATCCCAGCACTCGGGAAGCAGAGGTAGGAGGATAACCATGAGTTCAAGGCCACCCTGGGACTACATAGTGAATTCCAGGTCAGCCTGAGCTAGAGTGAGACCCTACCTTGAAAAACCAAAAAAAAATACATATATATATATGTATATATATATATATATGCATATATACATACATACATACACACACAAATACATATTATGTGTTCCACTTAAGCGCCTGGGGGACAGTTTAGGGTGAGCTGTCTTGTGAACTGTATACTAACTGACCCTGACAATTTTTAGCTTTAGTCACCTGAGCTCTCCCAAGAATTTAGAGATGCTGCCGAGGAACGACTAACAAGCAACACTAAAGAACAGTCCCAGTGCTTTTATAAGCAGAGAGAAGGGGAGACCTAGCCACTCCCACACCTACCTGAACAGACACGTAAATAATGCCAAGAGGAATGATGATGATGGTGAAGACAGGGGTGGCTATGCAGATCATGACCAGGGTGCTGACTATGGCCAGGAAGCACACAATCCAGTTGCGCAAGGTCTGAGGGAGGACATCATCCATGGTGGAAATATCCTAGAAGACGACGGGAGCAGTGTCAGACCAACGCATTCCTAAGACGGTCCATATTTTCCTAGTTTCTGCCTGGAATCTGATCTTGTGTTCCCAGCAACTCCTTCGTTTAATATTTTCCGACCATCCATTTGTAATAGATTGTCCTGCTTACTCAATAGCTCATTTTACTTCTGTAATTTATTTTCCCCAATTTTTCCAAATCTATATGGCAATACTTTTTCATGTGCTTCAGTAGATTTAGTAAAAATTTTCACTCTTCTCATTCATCTTCATCAAATCATTCACAGTTATTGGAAATAAACAGTCTTCCAGGTAATTCCTCCCATAACCAAACCAATTCAGTTTACATAGGTCTTAACTTCATTTATTTGTTTTGTTTTAGAGAGAGAGAGAGAGAGAATTGGCACATCAGGGTCTCAGCCACTAAAATCGAACTCCAGACACTTCCGCCACCCTAGTGGGCATGTGTGACCTTGTGCTTGCCTCACCTTTGTGCATCTGGCTTAGGTGGGATCTGGAGAGTTGAACATGGGTCCTTAGGCTTTGCGGGCAAGCGCCTTAACTGCTGAGCCACCTCTCTAGCCCAGGTCTTAACTTTATTAAGTACCTACTACAGAGTCTGGCACACAACAGGTACTCAGCATACATTTATTAACAAGCTCCAGTCTACAAACCTTGTCACCTACTTTTGGTTGAAGAACCATCCTCTACTGGGAAGTTGTTTTCTCTGCCAAGCATAGCAAGGGGAAAGGGAAGTGAGGTTGAATGTGACCCCGTGGTTGGCCAGTGTCCCAACACAGGAACACAGAGGTGATAGATGGGTCATACTGACTTCATGCCATATGGAATAAGTCAACAAAAAAATTAATGGATGGATGCATAATTTGGGACATATTCAGGAAGTTTATTTTATATCTTGGGTTGTTGCTTTCACAGAAGATTATATTAATTCTATTACTAGTAATATATGAGGACTAAGGTGAATCCAAGTTATTTCTGGGATTTCCTAAATTTTGTCAGAGATTGCAGTCTTCCAAGAGACCTTTTTTTTTTTTTTTTTTTTTTTTTGGTTTTTCGAGGTAGGGTCTCACTCTAACCCAGGCTGACCTGGAATTCACTATGGCAATCTACCTACCTCTGCCTCCCGTGTGCTGGGATTAAAGGCGTGTGCCGCTACGCCCAGCCCAAGAGACTTCTGAATTGGGATTGACTTCTGAGTGTAATCTATCTTTTCCAAAGATGCACATGGTGGCACATGTGTCTGGAGTTTGTTTGCAGTAGCTAGAGGCTCTGGTGTGCCCATCCTCCCTCTCTCTCTCTCTCTCTATTTGCCTCTCTCTTAAATAAATAAAACAAAATATTTTAAAAAAGAATACATTATGTTAACTATGTCCAGGTTTGGAAGAAAGAAATTGCTTGTTTGAACAGGTACTCAATCAATGTGGGGAAACAAATGTTGGAGTATATATGAGAATTCCTTCCTATTAATAATGAAAGATCCTAGGAGTTGGTAGATAGCTCATCAGTTCAAAGTGCTTGCTTACAAAGCCTTATGCCTCATACCTACACAAATCAGATGCAGCTGGGTGTGGTGGAGCACACCTTTAATCCCAGCACTCAGAAGGCTGAGGTAGGAGGTTGCTGTGAGCTCCAGGCTAGCCTGAGACTACATAGTGAATTCCAAATCAGCCTGGGCTAGAGCAAGACTCTACCTCAAAACCAAACAAACAGGGCTAGAGAGATGGCTTAGCAGTTAAGGCACTTGCCTGCAAAGCCAAAAGACCCAGGTTCAATTTTCCAGGACCCATGTAAGCCAGATGCACGAGGTAGCGCATGCATCTGGAGTTCACTTGCAGTGGCTGAAGACCCTAGCGTGCCCATTTTCTCTCTCTCTCTCTCTCTCTCTCAAATAAATAAAACAACAACAAAAAAAGCCAGATGCATAAAGTGGCTCCTGTGTCTAGAGTTTGTTTGCAGCTGTAAGAAATCCCTGGGATGCCCATATTCACTCTTTCTCTCAAATAACTAAATAAATAAAGTTAAAATACTCAAAAATGAAAGGTCCTCGGTATCTGAACACATCGCTGTATAGACTGTATAGCCCTTGAGATACTTACGCCAGAAAATCTGTTCACAATCCGGCCTGTGGGGGTTGTGTCAAAAAAACTCATGGGTGCCCGAAGGATGTTATTCAGCAGTTGTCTGTGCAAAAATTTGGATGCATGGATAAAAGAATAGACACTCCAGAAACTTGCAGCAAACACAGATATACCTGGAAATAAAACAGTATTGTCAATACTATGCATTTTTAGGGATATTTTCTAAAGCTTTATGCCCAGGACAAAACAGAGCAAATGCTGTCCTGAGTATAAGGAAAGTACATGGCCCAGACAGCTCCCATAACAGCTGGCTGGTACAGGCATCAGACATACCTTGTGCTATTCCCAGAGCTCCAAAGACCCCGATTCTCATGTCCCTCTGAGAGGCTGGATAGTTAGTGCTATTGAAAATTTCAGAGTCACTGGTCCAAGAACTCAGCCAGAAGTTGGATCCAATAAAAGCAATAGAATTCATGACAAAGATGAAGATGATGAAGAATATTGACCACCATCCTACGGCTTTCAGATATTTCAGGTAGATGGACAGCTTCACCTGTAAAGCCCAAGCAACATCAGCAGGATGCCCCATGGCTTTTGGCGAGGAATTACATAGAAAGCCAACTACAAGGAGAAGTGAAATCCCATGTCAAATCCCATTTCTGCACAAGGCCAGATGTCAATGCTAAAATATGATTCAGGCTAAACAGCCATTGGGTTATATTAAAAAGAATCTAGATGTAATTAAGAGAATGCATTAAAACAGGGTGGGAAAGGTCAAGTTTTACTGCAGACCTTGGAAGTCATGGTTTTATATTTCATTAATTTGGGTCGTGTATGCCTGGTCTGATATACTTGTGCTTCTTGGTTCCTATAATTGCATCTTAAAGTAGTTTTGTTATTCTACATACATCAGAGTAGAATAAAGCACAGCAAAGGCTAGTCACGGGAAATACGTCATCCTTCATAGAATTACGGAAAGTCCCAGTCTCTGCCATCATTTTAATAATGAATTTGAAGATTGCAAAGGAATGGAACATGTCCCAGCTGTAGATATGTTTTCAAGTTTACATTAATTTAAAAAAATTCAGATTCCAAGCCTTGTATCACCACAAATGTACTTATTTATTTATTTATTTATTTATTTATTATTTTTGGTGTGGCTTACCTTTCCAGTTTCCACAAATTCCTTCTTAATTAGTTTTTGTCCTTTCACTACTACGTCTTCCTTCTCCTTAAACGCTTTCACGTCCTGAATTTTCAAGGAGTTTTTCAGGGACTTCAGATGCTTGCCACTGGACCTAGAGCTAAGATAGAGAAGGGCAAGCTTCTCTAAGCACGTATATGCTTCCCAAGGGTCTTATGAACAGATGTTTAATCTCTCTGCTGGCGTCAAAGGACATTTCAGAGCACATGGCCCTGGGAAACTGACACAGCCCCTACACATACAAGGAAACGAGGGATGAGCGCATATGTGGGATCCGTCCTCTCAGGACAAAAGAAAGACTGAGTGGAAATCAGGAAGCAATAAGAGCTGCCAGATGGAGGCACGGTCTACCTGCGGCTCATTGTTCGACGAAGGCTGTTCTCTCTCCTCATGTTTAAGGAAGCTGCATCCTCAGGGAGCTCCTCCATAGTGGGTATCAACCCGCAGTCATTGTCTTCTTCCTCGCTGTCATCATTGACTAAGGAGACAGGTTAGAAGTCAGGGAGGTGAAACAGAGGCTCACACACTATGAAGTAAAAGAAACAAAACCTTCCCTTATCCTGTTGGCTTCAGCAAAAGATATCAGATATGAAGAGATGTTAGAAAATTTGAACCCATAAATACTAGCTATTAGTACATATTCTTACCAATAAATGCCAAAATAAAGTTAAGATGGGTTAATATCCCGCTGGAATAGAAACTGTCAGAGGAAGAAGAAAACTCCAAGAAACTGGTAAGTTCCTTTGAAGCAAGAAAAACCTTTTAGGAACTACAGGGAATAAACAGAAGGGTCATTATTTCCGGAACTGACAAAAGAGATGATTGTAAATTGAAAACACTAAATTGAATTTTAAGTTTTTTAAATAAACTTTTATTAATTGAAAGCATTTAAAAGACATGCCCTGAAAATAAAATTTAAAAGTATAAAATATAGCATGGGGGGCTGGAGAGATGGATTAGTGGTTAAAGTGCTGTCCTGCAAAGCCTAAGGACCCATGTTTGATTCTTCGAATCCCACATAAGCCAGATGCACAAAGTGAAACACAGTGCACAAGGCTGCACATGCACACAAGGTGGCGCACGCGTCTGGAGTTCGATTACAGTGGCTGAGGCCCTGGTGTGCCAATTCCCTCCCCCCTCCCCCCAAATAAAAAAATGCCAGTCTGTTGGGCTTGGCTCAAAAAATTTTTTTTCTCTTAAAATATAGCATAGGCATCAGTGGAAGTGGTAGAACAAGGATCTCCAGAAATTTGCTCCTCCGAAAAGGCCTCAACAGTTAAAGATGCTTGCTTGCAAAGCTGCTGGCCCAAGTTCACTTCCCTAGTACCCATGTAAAACCACATGCACAAAGTGGTGCCTGCATCTGGAGTTCATTAGCAGTGGCAAGAGGCTCTGGTGTACCCATACTAATTTTTTTTCTCTCTCTCTCTCTCTCCTGCTCTCTCTTTCTCAATAAGTAAATAGATAGGTAAATATATTTAAAAGATAAAAGGCAATGAGAACACTGTGGGAAAACTTTACAAAAATAAACTTTTTTAAAACTCTGAAATCATGCCAGGCGTGGTGGCACACAACTTTTTAAGGGAGGCAGAGGTAGGAGGATCACCTGTGAGTTCAAGGCCACCCTGAGACTGCACAGTGAATTCCAGGTCAGCCTGGGCTAGTGAGACCCTACCTTGAAAAAAAACAAAACAAAACAAAACAAAACAAAAAACTCTGAAACCAACCCAAAGTTTGAACAATTCAAGAATCACTTCTTTTTATAAGTGGCTGAATCTTGGTAACAGCAGTACAGCTGTGACGGTGCACCTTGCTCTGTTTCCATCCCTCGTCTCCTTAGCTGCTACAGCTTAGAAGACCAACAGCTGTCAAAGCCACAGTGGCCATGAAAACCAGTAGCCTAGCAGCGACTTAAAGCCACAGAGTGGGTTTAGAACTCATCCCACCCCAAACCTCATCCCTGGTAACTGCCAGTATCCCAATCACACGGCATTCTCTGAACAACCCTACTCACAGGGCTTTTTTCTTTGATCTGTCTCAGAGATAGTTCACCTTCACCACTAAGCCATCTCTCCAGCCCAGTCTCAGAGCTGGTTCTAACACTCACTAGCGCCTGCTTGGCATCACTGCTGCCAGCAGTAATGGAGCAGTTGAGACAATTGAGAAGCCGACCCAAACCAGGAATAGCTGAGGAATGAGATGCCTATATAGGGCTTTGATATCTGATGTGTTCTCACAATCTAGGATGCCTTATACATGTATAGAGCTGTCCATGCCCAGGGAAGACTAGAGAAGGCCCTGGTTCTTCACTTTGGGCTGACCTTGAGGCTCTGTGCATGCAAGAAGCAATAGCTAAGGAAGAGACGTAAATCGCTTCTGTGTCGAGGACATGCCCAATACACATGTAGAACTTATGGGCAAAGACTGAGAGACTTTACTGGTACCAGGCATTGAAGTAACTCTGTGTGATCATCAGCTGA
Organism: Dipus sagitta; assembly: GCA_036346955.1. Taxonomy (NCBI): domain Eukaryota; kingdom Metazoa; phylum Chordata; class Mammalia; order Rodentia; family Dipodidae; genus Dipus; species Dipus sagitta. Next base: position 36,598,787 of record CM070770.1, read on the forward strand.
CCAGTACACCAGCTGATCAGACTTCAGTGGCCATGCATGACCAAGACCACAGACTTCACAGCATTAGTTCAGGAAAGTAAACCAACAGGAGAAACAATGACAGACAGCAACCACAAATACTGTCCGCCGACCACCAGAAACTCAGAGAGAGGCCTCAACTCAAGTAAACGCTTCCTTAGAACCTTAAGAAGGAAAAAGTCCTGCGGGCACCTTAGTTGTGGTCTTTTGGCTTCCAGAAGTACGATATCCAGTTTGTGGTGCTTTATCATAACAGCTAATTAGGAAACTAGAACACTGAGCCAATATCAACATAAATTACCTTGCCCTCCTCTCATTTCAGTAAGTTCCATGTCCCAGAATCAACAAAATAACATGCTAGACTTGAAGATTATGTAACTGCTCAGAAATGCCCTCTCAATGTTTACCAGATTGTTTTGCAAAGTGTACTTGGTGCATAAAAGACAGGCCTCTTCAAAGGGGACCATTCATCCACAGGACTTTATGGCAGAATCCAGGAACTCAGATTTAGGAAAATTAGAATAACTGTTTATAATTAGCACACCCAGGTTTGGAAGATGAGGCCAAGGGATTCAGTATTACACACTACCCTTGGCTTGAGACCTTTATTCCCCAAACCAGGCAAGAGATTGTCTTTTTTTCTCAAGGTCATACTGGTAGCATGGAAAGACTGATGGAAATTTCTAACTCTTTTCTTTCTGCTGCTTCCTAATCTCCTGCCTTGGCCCCTGTCACCCTCATTGCCTCGGTCTTTGCTTTGGTCCTGTCCATGAAGCTTATGATTCTTGGTTTAGGGTTTTTTTTTTCCCCCATACTCTGTGCTTCTTCAAGCTGGCTTAAAATAATCATATATCTTGATTTCACAGACAAAATATGCTTCTACTTGTAGCCTCTGTAGCTATTCTCTCATCTTACTGATTTCTGGAATGTCCTTCCAGCTCTCACTTTCTCAGTCCTGACTTCTTGCTGATGCCCACCATCTGAAGCTATGCCTAGCACTACTGTTGGCAGGTCCTTGGGAAGAGTCACAGTAAACACGGCTCTACTGCTGATGGGATAATCACTGAACCCAATCAAGTGATGTTTACGGGCTGTTTCTAGGGTATCTTGTGAGACTATACAATAGCTATGGTATTTTTTTCTGGTTTGAATGCCCGGTCATTTTTTTTTGTGCATTAATCAGAATTATTTTAATAATGCTTGTCAAAAATTTGTCAGTCTTCCAGCTGACAGAAAGCTAGAAGAAGCCATTCTGCACGCAGTTCAATGGGAGAGACAGGACTCACCAGTGAAGATACTCAACAGTGGACACTGCAAGTCTTATATTTGGCCAGCCAGGCCAAATGAGCCAATGGGTGCAATAGTGTCACGTCTGTCATGGTGGAAACCAACTGCCCTCTAATTGGACTGGAGGTCCACTCCATGGGAGGGAATACATCCCTGATACTGAAAACTTAAAACATGGGTAGTCATGAGCCCTAGGGGTGTAACGTCTGCTGCTGTCTGGGTAAATGTATATACTATGCTCATCAAACTGCCCAGTTAGCACTTCTCTTAATGTTCATACCCATATATTAATTCTACTCTCACTTTTGGTAGAGAACCTTCTCTTTTCAGATGGCAGTGACCTTGGGATGACTCAGAAGGCATCATGGTGCTGGAAAGAAGTGACAGGAGTGTTCAGCACTACAATATCTCTATCATACCTTCCAAGGCTCAGGGTCTATTACAGAAGAGGTGGCAGAAAGAATGTAAGAGCCAAAGGAAGGGTAGGACTACTTACAACATGATCCCCCCCAGACACAAAATGGCCTGGATGTTCATGACCTCACAGTGCCTGACACTACCTACACAAGACCATCATAATAGGAGGAAAAGATCATGACATCAAAATAAAAGAGAGACTGATTGAGAAGGGGAGGGGATATGGTGGAGAATGGAGTTTCAAAGGGGAAAGTGGGGGGGAGGGAGGACATCACCATGGGATATTGTTTATAATCACGGAAGTTGTTAATTTAAAAACATTTTTTTAAATTGTCAGTCTATACAGCTGCCCAGGATTTAGTAGATTTGAGAAAGCTGGGGTGGAATATGTGACTTAAACCATTAGAAACATAGCACCCCTAGAAGAGGGCCTCTTGCTCCACTGGTGTTTTTTTTCCTGCCAGGGAAAGCTTGCTCACTCAAACCTTCAGCTGTACACTCCGAAGCATCACCTGTGATTACAGGTCAGAGGTAGGTAGAACAAGCCACCAGTTTAGCCCAGACACAGAGTTTTAATTTCTGTGTTTCTTTATAGAGACACAAAACACAGAATAATGGAGTTTGAACTTTTTCTAGGATACTAAAGAGTTCAAGATGTAGATACTGGCCAAGCTTTCCCACTCAGTCCCCACATTCTATCTTGTTCCTGCCCTCCTTACATACCTGTGGCCTCCCCTTCAGGACCCGAATGATTCAGGAATGTCTTCATATTCTTAGCAAACACTCCTTTCTTGGCCAGCAGATCATGATAGGATCCTTTCTCCAAGACGGTGCCATTTCCCAGAACTACAATCTCATCCACTTGGGGAAGAAAGTGAATGCTATGTGTGACCAAGATGCGAGTCTGTGAAAATAACATGAAGTTGTTCTGATTATCCCATGCCCATCATCTTGCCTGGATTGTCTTTAGGAAAGAATAAAAAGATGTCAATTCACAGTGGAATTTTGTTTCAAAATGCGACCCTGACCACTTGCTATTTCTCTTTTCTTTCCCACCACTTCAACGTAAAATTTGACCCGACCCTACAGTCACGGATCTACTCACAGTTATTTTTTCCTTATCACAACAGTGAGATTTCTCCTACACACACTGTCCTCCATGGACATCTGAAGCTTGAGCTAAGCAAAGTCACGAGACGATGCCTAGCACTATAGGAAGACATTGGCTCATTGCCCCTTTGCACTTACCAGCTTTTCACTTACCAGCTGATCAGCTGTACAAAAAAGAAGTGTCCAGATCTTTCAGTGTGTTTGACACACTGTGGGACAAGATTGTTTTTAATCCAGGCCCTTCCCAGTGTTACAGGCCTGACACCCCTTGTATCCTTGTCTATTGACCACTGAGACAGAGACTCAACTTAGAGAGACAAACACATAGGTCAACAATGAAGCTGAATTAAAAGATACAGGATTGTGATGGGATTTTGGAGAGGTGACCCAAGTCCATTGAATTTTCTGTTTATTTCACAGCCCAACAATCTAGATCCTTCTTATCTGGAATATACAGGAGATGCTTAGTCCTTATGTCTCCACTTGGAGTCATCCCTTCTTTTTCCTTTCCCCTGTACCTTGGTAAGACATAGGTATTCCCCCAATGTTTCCACTGTCATTTACTCACACTACTGTTAAAATATCTCTAGCATTATAACACTATTTTATTTCTGTATACATTCCCATTTGATTGTGAGCTACAAGAACAAGGACCAAACCTTTCTAACTATTCATGTCATATTTTTGCACCACACTTGGCAAAGGTGGATTTCAGTTCATGAATGGATGAAACCAAGAAGGCCTTAACGCTGGAAGGCAGGACTAATAAGATGAGGGACAGTGAATTCCTGCTAATCCACTGACCCAGGGTAGAGGCAAAGGGCCTCAGTGGAATAGCAACCCATGTCTATCCACGCTGCCATCTTCTGGCTAGCAGCAGTCAAAAAATCCTTGAAGCAAACAGGCCAAACATAGTTAGCATCTCCCTGCTCCCTGCTAAGGAAGATGCTGTTATCCACAGAGGAACAAAGGCATTATATCATATATAATATTTTAACATAGCTGAAGGTCTAAAAGTCTCCTTTATCACAGCCAGTCATCCTAAGAGGTACCATGACTGAGCCACAGAATAAACCTCAAATTAATGAGTTTCAAGTATAAGGCATGACCTCATGATGGAAGCCTTCATGGGACAGAAAATCTGCTTCAGAGCAATAACTGTCCTGGGACATGTGTGTGATCCCCAAGCCCTGTGCCCCCCCCCATCTTCATCACTTGGAGTAATTCTCACCTTGCCATTCAACATGCCACTGGGGCCAAAGACCTTATTGAAAATGTGTTTTCCTACATGAGCATCCACAGCTGACAGGGGGTCATCTAGAATGTAGATGTCTGAATTTTGATAGGTAGCTCTGGCCAAGCTGACTCGCTGCTTCTGACCACCACTGAGATTTATGCCCTGGAAAAGAAAATAAGTTCTGCTAAGCAATACTCATAGTATCTCTACACAATGGATTTAATGTAATTATTAGAGTTTATTTTTACAAGGGGCTGGAGAGCCGGGCGTGGTGGCGCACGCCTTTAATCCCAGCACTCGGGAGGCAGAGGTAGGAGGATCGTCGTGAGTTCGAGGCCACCCTGAGACTCCATAGTGAATTCCAGGTCAGCCTGGGCTAGAGTGAGACCCTACCTCGAAAAACAAAAAAAAGAAAGAAAGAAAGAAAAGGGGCTGGAGAGATGGCTTAGTGGTTAAGGTGTTTGCCTTCAAAGCCCAAGGACCCAGGTTTGATTCTCCAGGTCCCACGTACATCAGATGCACATGGTGCTGTAAGAATCTGGAGATTTTTGCAGTGGCTAGAGGCCCTAGTACTCCCATTCTCTCTCTCTAATAAATAATTTTTTTTTAATTTTAATTTATTTTTACAATAGTCATTTAAGGGCTGGAGAGGTGATTCAGTGGGTGAAGTGCTTGGTATACAAGTGTGAGGATCTGAGTTTGTATCCCCAACACACACATAAAATCTGGGCATAGTGGCATGCTCCTATATTCCCAGGTGGAGACAGAAGGATCCCTAGGGCTGGCTGGTTAGTCTAGCCAAATTGGTGAACTCCAAGTTCAACAAAACTCTGTATCAAAAAGTAAGGAGGAAGCCAGGTGTGGTGGTGCACACCTTTAATCCCAGCACTCGGGAGGCAGAGTTAGGATTGCCGTGAGTTCAAGGCCACCCTGAAACTCCATAGTGAATTCCAGGTCAGCCTGGTCTAGAGTGAAACCCTACCTTGAAAAAACAAAAACAAAAAACAAACAAACAAAAAAGTAAGGAGGGGAACAACTGAGGTTGACTCTAGCTTCTACATGTATGTGCCAACACACATACACACACATAAAAATAATAAATACAACTCACTTTCTTTTTGGTTTTTCAAGGTAGGGTCTCACTGTAGCCCAGGCTGACCTGGAATTCACTATGTAGCCTCAGGCTGCCCTCAAACTCACAGCGATCCTCCTACGTCAGCCTCTTGAGTGCTGGGGTTAACTGCATGCACCACCATACCTGTCATAAAAATGACTTTTAAAAGGCATTTAACAATAAAAGTCTACTTTGGACCATTCACTGTTAAAGTTATTGTCTTGGTTCCTTTGCCTCGTTAACTTCAATTTAGATTCCTGCATTTGCTTCCAGGTACAAAGTTCAACATTTAGAATTATTTGTGCAAAATATATGGCCAGTACAAACATATTTTGCATGTGTGTGTGTGGCGACAAGTATTTGCCAACTATGTCACCCCTATATACTTCTTCACTATCACCCTTTTCTTTTCTTCAACATTTTTCCCCTTAAGGTCCCTTGTTGTCCCCAGTACCTTCTCTCCAATCTCAGCCAAGTCTCCTCCAGGCAATATTTCCAAGTCTGGGAGGAGAGCACAGGCTTCTAGAACTTGCTGGTACCTCTTTTCATTAAATTCAGATCCAAAAAGGATGTTGTCCTTTATGGTGCCATTCTGAATCCAGGCCTGCTGGGGGACATAGGCTGTAGTACCCTAAATGGAAAATAATCAGACCACATGACAATTATACTTACAGAAATGAAGGCCAAAGAATTAGGGGGCAAGGAGCAAGTATGGCTTAGGTTTGAAGAACTATATGTCAGGAAGCATCTGGTATCTATCAACATGTTCACACTCGCTGCACTGACCAATGTCCTCATCACCATTAAGCACCCTGGTGCCTTTTTAGACTATTATTTTCTTGTTATGATCCTGGACATCAGAAAACGAGTATACATGTTGCTTCTAGAACAAAGTTGTCGTCAAATCCAATGGGTTGGCTAGAATGAATGTAGGAGAATGCCACCGTAGGAAGCAAAAACTAAGAGTGTGGAATAAAAGCACAAAGCAGTTTATATCCAAAGAGACAGAGGCTGACAAATGCCTGTGTTGGAAAAAAAAATGCTATTGTGAGTTAGCAATGAAAAGCTTCCCCATAGGAGTTAGGAGACAAGGTCAAATCTGTATTATTCTTGGCTAAGTTCATGCTATTTGAAAATGCACATTGGCTCATTAGAGATTGGTGAATAAGGGAATGATGTCAGCATATTGTAGAAGAAAAGCTGCTTTCTAAAACTTTTCCAATCAAGTCAGTGTAAAGCAATCAGGTACAAGGTTTCTTATAATTAAAAAAAGAAATCCTTAGCAATGTATGAAGATCTTAAGGAGGAAAGCTGAAAACCTCCTTCTGGTGTAAACAGTAGCTACTTTAATGATTGAAAATTACCTATAACTTCCTTTCCGGTGAAGTTTAAAGTACTAATAGAGATGCCATGAAATATTTTCTTCCATTTTTTTTAAATAAATCATGGTTGATACAGTCAACATTCTATGCTATCTTTTTATATGAGAAGCAATTACATGCAAAGATCTGACTCCAAAGAAGGAAGTGAGCTGAGCATAGCATAGTGGCACAGGCCTACTACCCCAGTTCCTTGGGAGCTGAGGCAGGAGGATCACAAGTTCAAAGTTCGCCTGGACTACAGAACATGTTTAATGCTATCCTGTCTGAAAATCTAAAGCAAAAAGAGGGCTGGGATATTACAGTTCAGTGGTAGTACACTGCCTGATCTGTGCAAGACACTGAGTGCAATCCCTAGTAGTAGGGGAGGGGGGAGGAACAGGAGGAGGAAGAGGAAGAGGGAGAACAAAAGGAGGAGGAGAAGGTCCAAGACTGTGATGTTAGGTGTAGCTGTCACTATTGCTTTGTAGCAGCACTGGTTTTATTATTGTTATTACTGGAATTGTTTTTGTTGGCACTCGTGTTATAAAGTTTTTAGTGATCTATCACAACTTTGTCCTAGGTCCTTTTATTTTCATTTCATAATTTTTCAGAATCAGAGATTTTCAAAAGTGCATATATAGAAAGCAGAAGTGCCTATACTTTGAAGGAAAACATCGTAGTCAACAGAGTGTGCATACGTGAATCACATGAATAGCTCATTAAAAATGCAGATTCTTAGGCCCACCCTCAGAGTTTGATTGTATAAGCCCAGGATGAGGCAGATGTTCCAAGTGAGGAAACAGCACTAGGAGGCTCACATTTCAGGGCCAGAAGTCTCCATTGTACCCCCCTTACCTTGATGGTGATATGCCCATGGACATGTTCCATTTCTCCCAGCATAGCTGACATCAAAGAAGATTTTCCAGAGCCCACAGTGCCTACCACAGCTACCAACTGGCCTGGCATAATGTCCAAGTTCACACTGAAAGAGAAATAATTTTGAAAGAAATGGGGAGGTAGTAGTTCAAGCCAATTCTCTGACTTCCCATGAAGTCTATTACTAGGTAATAGTCTCTCAATACTGAAAAATTTACATAAGTCCCTAAAATGCTTCTTTAATTTAAGTCCCAAGAGGTTAAAGAATGATCTCTAGCCAGGTGTGGTCGTGCACGCCTTTAATCCCAGCACTTGGGAGGTAGGGGTAGGAGGATCGCCATGAGTTCGAGGCCATCCTGAGACTACATAGCGAATTCTAGATCAGCCTGGGCTAGAGCAAGACCCTACCTCAAAAAAAAAAAAAAAAAAAAGAATGATCTCTAGTTTATCAATTCATCTAAATTCTGTTTGTGCTAAATGTACCTTTGCAACAGAAAAGGTTGTCTTAGGACCAACTATTGAACAGTACCCCAGCAAAGCCTGGAGACCTGGCGCAGTTCAGGTTCCAACTCTAACACTGCTGGGTTGAGCAATTCTGGAAGGTCACTTTCTCTGGACTAAGGTTCTTTGTTTTTAAACTATCAAACGGTTGGACTTTGCTTCTAAATTAAGAGTTGTTTAATGACTAATTATGTTACTTATTATTACTCAATATCTCTCAAATAAATTTATCTGTGAGTAACACTTGCCAAAAGCAGATTCCCTACACCTGAAGAGCTGCCTTCTTTGGATGGGGAGGGGTTGTGTGTTGGGACTGGGTGTGTCAACTTGATTATTTGAGTCCCTAAAAACATCTGTAACATTAGGAACCTGTTCATGGTCTTTCTGAATCTACTCATAGAGCTGGACTTCTTCCAGACTGTAGCAATGAACAGTGTCCAATTTCCTCTGTGCAAAGGAAAGCTTTTGCGTTGGGAAGTTCAGACTTTCTGGCTAATAACACTATATGCAATTTATCCTCTGAGTATACCACAAAGAACACCAGTAGACATGCCTTTCTTTCTTTACAACCTATCTTCTCTCTTCTCATGACTTCCTGCCTTTCTCTCTGATTTCTATAGCTATTAAATGTACTATGGAGTCAGCCCCAGGTGAGCTGCATATATTGTTACACATAAGCCTTAAAAGGTATCTTATGTGCAGCAGCGTGTAAGAGTAGGCTGGCTTACAGCATCACAGTTGCTGACCAGAAGTGATTGATGGACTGGGGTATGGGAATAGGCTATTTTGACATAAAATTTCAGATCTGAAATTGATTTTTTTTTCCCCGAGGTAGGGTCTCATTCTGGCCTAGGCTGATCTGGAATTCACTATGTAGTCTCAGGCTGGCCTCGAACTCACAACGATCCTCCTACCTCTGCCTCCCGAGTGCAGGGATTAAAGGCGTACGCCACCACGACCGGCTGAAATTGATTGTTTTGGAGACAGAGTCTTGCTATATAATTTAGGCTTGCCTCAAACTTATGATCCTCATGCTTCAGCCTCCCGAGTGCTGAGATTACAGGTGTGCACCACTACACCCAGCTCTGAAATTGAATTTTATATAAGAAGCTCTGATTGTCTAGGCTGGGGAGAAAAGCTATTTCCAAAATTGAGGTTCTTAAAGCATATCCTCTACCATTTCCAAAGACCAAAACCACCTGACAATTTCATGCTACCTCCATCCGTATCTTGGGAGCAAATGAATTCTGGGTTTCTCAGCTGGAAAGTTACAGGCCAACAGCAGAAATCAGGTGGCCCATGTAGTCATGGGAAAGAGGTTCCAGGTCTCTGCCATCAGCTCATGCCTCTAGGGTTTAGCCTGCGCTGACATCTAAGTAAACACAACACATAATGTGCTTCCCATGTCCTACTACGTGTAATGTCCTGAGAACAGGCCAGGCCAGCAGAATCCTAAAAGAGAGCAGGATAGCAAGGGAACAACTCACTCTTGGATTGTGGTTTCCAAGTCCCGGTCCCAGGTAAAAGAGGCCTCAGAAAACTGCACAGCTTTATCTGTTGAAGAAAAAAGGCTCCCTCTTTTAGTCATGTCTGTCAGCCCCTCCTCAGCCTGCATGTGTCTCTGCTTCCTCTACCAGCCTATAAGATCACCTCTGTTAGGTGTTTCACATATACTAAAAGGAGGCAAAGCTCCCAAGAAGAGACTAGAAGTGGCCTGCATATGTCCTTTTAAATTCAGAAGCCTTAGCATGGTATCCCAGATTCCTGATCTAAAGATTCCCTGGAAATATTGCCAAGCCCTCCGTTACCTCATCACCCTTATATGAGTTCCACCTTCTTTTTTTGTTTTGTTTTTTCAAGGTAGGCTCTCACTCTAGCTCAGGCTGACCTGGAATTCACCCTGTAGTCTCAGGGTGGCCTACAACTCAAGGCGATCCTCCTACCTCTGCTTCCAGAGTCCAGAGTGCTGGGATTAAAGGTGTGTGCGACCGTGCCCAGCACGCTCCACCTTCTTAAATAAACTTACCCCATGCTGGATCCAGACTGGATCACTCTGGCTGTGGATGGCTTTATGTATTTTTTTTTTTTCTGTTCCATGTTACCTTCCCAATTCTACATACTTGGCCTCATCCTGACTTCTGCTTTCTATCTCCTTTGCAGATTTCCTTGCTTATTTTCAGAATAGCTATTCCAACTTTGCGTAGCAACCTACATAAGTGATTTTTCTCTTGGTGGAAATGTAATGTGATCTCAAGCAGTAGGCTTGTTATACAAGCAACAATTCAAGACAGATTCCCTAGCTCTTCCTTTTGGTAAGTTTGCTGCTGCTAAAGCCCTTGAATTTCAAACTCACGGTGCCAGCACTAGAAATAATTTGGGGGAAATAACTTCTACATTTGTTTACCAAAATTGTAGACATGGCGAATGGCAGATGTGTCCAAGTCATCCCCTCCCAAGTACTTCTCTAGCCGCTCTGTAGAAACACTGGCCTAGAGAAGGACACAAAGCACCTCAAGAACATGACATTCAGCACCAATGACAGTGACGGAAAGGACCCTCACTTTGTCATCAGCCATGATTTTTGCCACAAGTAGAGCCTCCTAACCACCACAGAATCAGCCATATTTAAGCCCTGGAAGACATCCCACCGTACCTCAGCCCAGGATGCCATCCCACACTGGACAGAGGAAAATTGAGACACTGTTTCAGACCCTCAGAGAGCTTGGGGTGTTCAGAACTACTGCTCTTTCTCTACAGTCTTTGAAATTTATTTCCAAAAACTGTCCCCTATCTTCTTCTATGAGAGAACCCTAACTTCTACCTGCTCCTGGTAACTGGGCCCCTGTCTTGTCCTTATTTAACTGAGTCTATGCCTTAATGTTTCACCTAGTATCCTAATTGCTCTGTTACTGGGATCTTCTACAGAGGACCTGGTCAAAGCTTGAGTTGCAGCTAACCTAAGTGTTGGCAAAACACCCGGAAGCTGCTGTGAGAACTAGGGGAGGTTTTCAAGACGCATCTACAATGGATGTTTCTCAAGGCCTTCCTATCTTCTCATGGTGATCCGGCCTCCGATGGACTATACTCCCTACCTGTTCCTTCCTTAGGGTACAACTGCAGAGTACAAAGCTGCTTAGCTGCTACAAGGATCAACTCTCCAGAAGCAGAATGTCCTGCTTCCCATGTTTTATTATCATGTGTCCCGTTTTGGCTCAGTGTTCTACCGTGGGACAAGAAATGCAAGGAGCAGACACCTTTGCTAGCTTGGTTTTTGTTATGTCTACAATAAACTGTATCTAGAAAGAGCATGTTCCTTCAACACTGGCCTTTTCTTCATACCCTACTAGACCGGGAGGTCTTTTCCTAAATCACGGTCCTTATGGCCTGACCTAGCCATTCAGGTCACCCAGGCCACACCCTCCCCTTCTCAGTCTGCAACCTACCTTTTAAAATCTCTCCTGAGGTCTAGTCCCTGGTCCATCTCAGTGAATATGTTCAGTTTTCAGAAACTAGACATTGCCTCTGGCACATCCAAGGCTTTCTGAACTCCAAACTCATTTTTGATAGCTTGAAGCTCCCAAGTTTACCACCACACAGGTTCATGAAAAGCGCAAGACTTCTCTACTTTTGTGCCATATCTACCTATGCTATGTCAATACCTCAAGAGCCCTAGGAAGACATGGGAGATACCAGTCTTGGAAAAGGGTTTAGACCAGAGCTAGCCACAACAGTCTCTCTAAGTGCCTTAGGTGAGGTTGGGATGATTGTCCTCATTTTATAGTCAGATAAATGGACTCAGAGAGCTTGTGATTTCAGTAAGATCAAATCATTGGTCTCCAGAGACTAGAGAGATCTTTAATTAGGTTCACCAGCAGAAACAAGACATGGCATATAGCAGGCCAGTAATTCTGGATTGTCAGGTATTTAACCAGAGCCAAGCAGTTAGCAGTGGCGGTTCTATGTACCTGGAGGATGAACGAGATCACCATGGGAAGCATGGTCAGAGGGAAGCGGAGAATATTGAAGAGGGTGATGGAGGTGAAAGCCTTTTCTGCATCCAAAATATTGTTGCTGTCCACCAGAACATAAACAGAAAACGTGACCACAGACACCTGGAAAGAACAAGGGTGTGAACAGTTTATTACTAAAAAGGTCTAAGCAGCCTTGCGCTAACAATTTCAGGAACATTGTACATTGGAGTTGGAAGAATGTTATCCCAACCTCTTCATATTACCAATGAACAAAGTAAGCCCAGCAGTGGAAAAAATATTTGGCCTGAGTTGACAAAGTCAATTAATTAATTGGTAGAATCAAAGTTTGGGCCTTTTGGCTCTTTCCAGCTATACATTCCTCAGCCCACAAGAAAAGAAGAAGTTCTCCTATGCAAGTCATTCTTGGAAACCATATTCATTATAAACATCCTGAAAATGTGCTCTGGGGATACCATTACCAAACAGTACCTAAAGGATAGAACTAGAGCTGGGAGCACAAAGTAGGGATGCTGATGAGGTAGGGGTAGCTCCTTGAACTTTGGGATCTGGCCTATAGGTACTGGGAATTTGTCAAGGACAGACCTACCATTACAGGAAGCTGTCCTGCCAAATCCACCAACTCCGTTGCTACTCACCAGGACTGGAGCTAACTGTAGAAGCAATATCATAATAGCCTGCCGCTGACCAAAGCTCTTTAAATTTTTGAGCTCTTTCTTCCGAAGATTGTAGACTTGGTCTTCAAATGAATGTTCCCAGGCAAAATATTTCAAGATCTAATAGGTTAGAAAATAGTACAGCTCACATTGTTTCTCAAAAAGGTACCACGTGCCTGTCATCTAACTACATTTTTAGGATTTTCTTCTCAAAATCTGGGAGTGGGTAGAAATCCAGATTATAAAGTGATTATAGAGAAGCAGCTTGTATCTGTTGTCAACCTACTATATACAAAGCACTTTACATATATTATATCACTTAATCTCTTTAACAAACTACCCAAGTTTGCCTGCCTAAATAGGGTTGCCAAGATAGAGGCCTGTCCATGCTAAAGCTTGAGAACTTCTGGGCCATCTAAGAAGTGAGTCACCCAACTCTTGCAGAGTTATAATCCTCATCTAAAGAATAAGGAAATAAGTGGGAGTAACTTGTCCAAAATTACCAAACTAGCAAATGGTAGAGCTCTACAGCTGAGATTCAACATCAGGTCTATCTTTTAATTCAGAGACATTAGCAGAAGACATATTAGAGCTTCGAGGAGAAACGTCAAGGTGCTAAAAGGGATCTCTGATACATTTTAAAGAACTTTTGAATGTTAAAATCCACTCATTCAAAACAGCATTTTTTTTTTAAAAGAAAAGAACTTATCAGTCACCTTTAAAGGATGAAATGCATTATTTGAAAGCTAGGAAGTAGCAGGATAGAAGTAAAAATTAATCTTGCTAATCCTGTTCAAACTTCAGTTTTGGAAACCAACTAGTTGATGAAAGTGATTTTTTAAAAATAGAAATCCAACAAATCTATTATTTAGTAGAACATTAGCTAATCTAGAAAAAAATAGCAAAGGCATAAAAGAATTTAAATGCCACTCTTTCAAAAAAGATGGATTTGACCTTGGCTGAATATCAGGATCATTTAGGGAGCTTTAAAAACACATTGCCTATGTGAAGGCTTCAATCCCCCAGAGTCCGGTTGAAGTTATTTTAAAGTTCAACCACAAGCCAGGTGTGGTGGCACATGCCTTTAATCCCAGCACTCAGGAGGCAGAGGTAGGAGGATTGCTGTGAGTTTGATGCCATCCTGAGACTACGTAGTGAATTCCAGGTCAGACTGGGCTAGAGCAAGATCCTACCTTGGAAAACAACAACAACAACAAAAAGTTCAACCACAACTTTAATGAGTTTTACAAACTGTGCAGACAATTCTCATGCACGGCCATGGCCATAAACCACAATTCTAAGTTGGCAGAATTAACCATGCTGACACTGCCTGGACCCACCAAACAGACCCATTGCTGCCCTTTGGAAACATACAGCCTCACTTGAAGGTAACTCCCACTCCCAATGAAATCTAACCTATCAAGCTTCTAGATATTACTACCAACTTACAAGAAATAGGAGAAACAAGAGAAATATATATTTTTAAAATATGATGGGAGTTGGTAGGTTGCACAGTAAAACCACTATCAACTAAATACCATGTGTAAACATTTTTAAGACCTTTATTCAAATTAACCAACAGTTTAAAAACGAAGTATGGGACAATTGAGGAAATTGATGAAAAAAACTATTAATTTTAGTACAATAATGATATTATGGTTATGTTAAAAATGAAGTCCTTAGCTGGGCATGGTGGTACATGCCTTTATCCCAGCACTTGGGAGGCAGAGATAGGCAGATTGCCATGAGTTTGAGGGCAGCTTGAGACTACATAGAGCAAGACCCTACCTTGAAAAAAGAAAAGAAAAGAAAAATGAAGTTCTTTTAGAGATATATAAAATGTACTTATGAATGAAATAACAAGATAGTCAGGATTTGCTTTAAAAAAAACCTAGCAAGTATGGAGTAGGGAGTGGGAACATAGATGAAACTAGCTAAGTCAGTGTGGTAACCACTGTGACAGATAGTGAGTCCATAAGGACTCTAATTTTGGGGTACATTAAAAATTTCTGCAGGAGCTGTGTATAGTGGCACACTCCTTTATTCCTGGCACTCGGGAGGCTACCATAGGAGGATTGTTTTGAATTTGAGACCAGCCTGGGGAGCCTCAGGTTATCCTTGGGTAGAGTGAGACACTGTCTCCAAAATAAAACAAAAAAATTCTACAGGATCTGGGGAGATTGCTCAGTGGTTAAAGGCACTTGTTTTCAAAGCCTGCCAGCTTAGGTTCATTTCCCCAGCACCTACGTAAGGCTTTAAAGCTGGATACAAAGTGGCTCATGTATCTGTGATACCAAGCACCTATAAGTAATGGGAAGTGGAACCAGAAAAATGGCAAAAATAAATACACACATTTCAATAATAACTCTTAATATCAATGGCCTCAATGCCCCAACCAAAAGACATAGGTTTTCAGACTGGGTTAAACATCAGGATCCTTCAATTTGTTGCCTCCAAGAAACTCACTTTTCTACAAAGGATGGACACTATCTTAGGGTAAAAGGTTGGAAAACAGTGTTTCAAGCAAATGGGCCTAGAAAACAAGCAGGGGTTGCTATCCTAATATCTGACAAGGTAGACTTGAGTCCAACATTAGTTAGGAAAGATAAGGAAGGTCACTTTATATTGATTAAAGGCACACTCCAGCAGGAGGACATTACAATCCTAAACATATATGCGCCTAACATGGGGGGCTCCCAACTTCATCAAACAAACGCTATTAGAACTAAGGTCACAGATAACACCAAACATAGTCGTAGTGGGTGACTTCAACACCCCACTCTCATCAATTGACAGGTTATCCTGGCAAAAAAATAAACAGAGACATATCTGGATTAAATTAGATCATAGAACAAATGGACCTCACAGATATATACAGGACATTTCATCCAAATGCTGAAGAATACACATTATTTTCAGCAGCACATGGAACATTCTCTAAAATAGACCATATATTAGGACACAAAGAAAATCTTAACAAATACAGGAAAATTGAAATAATTCCTTGCAATCTATCTGACCACAATGGAACCAAACTGCAAATCAATAGCAAGAAAAGCTATAGAGCATACACAAAATCATGGAAACTAAGCAATACACTACTAAATGATGAATGGGTCAATGAAGAAATCAAGAAGGAAATCAAAAAATTCATAGAGTCAAATGATAATGAGAACACAACATACCAAAATCTCTGGGACACAATGAAGGCAGTCCTAAGAGGGAAATTCATAGCTTTAAGTGCCTATATTAAGAAATTAGAAAGGTTGCAAGTAAGCAACTTAATGTTTCACCTTAAAGCCTTGGAAAAAGAAGAACAAAGCAAACTGAAAATCAGTAGGTAGGAAGAAATAATTAAAATTAGGGCAGAAATTAATGAAATAGAAATTAAAAAAATCCAAAGAATCAATGAAACCAAGAGTTGGTTCTTTAAAATGATAAACAAGATTGATAAACCTTTGGCAAATCTGACCAAAAGAAAGAGAGAAGAGACACAAATTAATAAAATTAGAGATGAAAAAGGCACCATTACAACCGATACCAGAGAAATTTTAAAAAATCATAGGGACATACTAAAAGAACATATACTCTACTAAGTGTGAAAATCTGAAAGAAATGGATGATTTCCTTGATTTATATGCCCTACCTAAATTAAATCAAAGTGAGATTAATCACTTAAATAGACATATAACAAGTATGGAGATCCAAGCAATTACCAAGTCTCCCAACTAAAAAAAGTCCAGGCCCAGATGGATTCACTGCTGAATTTTACCAGACCTTCAGGGAAGAACCAACACCAATGCTTCTTAAACTTTTCCATAAAGTAGAAAAAGAAGGAATCCTACCAAATTCCTCCTACAAGGCCAGAATCACCCTGATACCAAAACCAGGCAAAGATAGAACAAAAAAAGAAAATTACAGACCAATCTCCCTCATGAACATAGATGCAAAAATTCTCAACAAAATACTGGCAAACAGAATACAAGAATATATCAGAAAGATCATTCACCCTGACCAAGTAGGCTTTATCCCAGAGATGCAGGGATGGTTCAATATATGCAAATCGATACATGTAATACATTATATAAATGGATTGAAGGACAAAAATCACACGATCATCTCATTAGATGCAGAAAAAGCATTTGACAAAATCCAACATCCCTTCATGATAAAAGTCCTACAGAGACTGGGGATAGAAGGAACATATCTCAACATAATAAAGGCTATTTATGACAAACCTACAGCCAATATAATACTAAAAGGAGAAAAACTTGAAGCTTTTCCACTAAAATCAGGAACAAGACAAGGGTGTCCACTGTCCCCACTTTTATCTAATATATTACTGGAAGTCTTAGCCATAGCAATAAGGCAAGAAACACACATAAAAGGGATACAAATTGGAAAGGAAGAGATCAAGTTATCATTATTCGCAGATGAGATGATTCTAGACTCTGCCAGCAAACAGTTAGAGCTGATAAACACCTATAGCCATGTAGCAGGATACAAAATAAACACACAGAAATCAGTAGCCTTCCTATATGCTCACAACAACCACACAGAGCATGAATTCAGAGAATCACTCCCATTCACAATTGCATCAAAAATAAATAAATAAATAAAGTACCTTGGAATAAACCTAACCAAGGAAGTGAAGGATCTCTACAAGAAAAACTTTAAAACACTCAAGTGAGAAATCACAGAAGACACTAGGAAATGGAAAGACATCCCTTGTTCTTGGATCAGAAGAATCAATATGTTGAAAATGGCAATCTTACCAAAAGTAATCTACACATTAAATACAATGCCTATCAAAATTCCAATGGCATTCTTCACACAAATAGAAAAAACAATCCAAAAATTCATTTGGAAGCACAAAAAAACTCAAATATCTAAAACAATTTTGATCAACAAAAATAAGGCTGGTAGTATCACCATACCTGATTTTAACCTATACTAGAGAGCCATAGCAACAAAAACAGCATGGAGGGCTGGAGAGATGGCTTAGCGGTTAAGCGCTTGCCTGTGAAGCCTAAGGACTCCAGTTCAAGGCTCGACTCCCCAGGACCCACGTTAGCCAGATGCACAAGGGGGCGCACGCGTCTGGAGTTCATTTGCAGTGGCTGGAGGCCCTGGCGCGCCCATTCTCTCTCCCTCTCTATCTGCCTCTTTCTCTCTCTGTCTGTCGCTCTCAAATAAATAAATAAAAATAACAAAAAAATACTGAAAAAAAACTTTAAAAATATTTAAAAAAAAAACAGCATGGTACTGGCACAAAAGCAGACATGTAGATCAATGGAACAGAATAGAGGACCCAGATGTAAGTCCAGGTAGCTTTAGCCACCTGATATTCGACAAAAATGCTAAAAATACTCATTGGAGAAAAGACAGCCTCTTCAGCAAATGGTGTTGGGAAAACTGGATGTATATCTGTAGAAAGATGATAATAGAGCCTTACCTCTCTCCATGCACAAGAATTAAATCCAAATGGGTCAAAGACCTTAATATCAGACCTAAGACTCTGAAACTGCTAGAGGAAAAAGTAGGGGAAACCCTTCAACATATTGGTCTTGGCAAGGACTTTCTGAATATAACCCCAATAAAACCACAGATTAACTGCTGTGACCTAATGAAATTACATACCTTTTGTATGGTAAAAGACACTGTGAATAGAGCAAAGAGGGAGAATGGGAGAAAATCTTTGCCAGCTATACATCTGATAGACGATTAATATCTAAGATATACAAAGAACTCAAAAAATTAAATAATAAGAAATCAAACAACCCAATTAAAAAATGGGCTATGGAACTAAATAGAGAGTTCTCAAAAGAAGAAACACAGATGGAATATAAACATCTAAAAAAAAATGTTTGACATCCCTAGTCATCAGGGAAATGCAGATTAAAACTACAATGAGATTCCATCTCACGTCTGTCAGATTGGCTACCATCATGAAAACAAATGACCATAAATGCTGGTGAGGATGCAGAAAAAGAGGAACCATTCTACACTGTTGGTGGGAATGCAGTCTGGTCCAGCCATTGTGGAAATCAGTGTGGAGGTTCCTGAGACAGCTAAAAATAGATCTACCATATGACCTAGCTATAGCACTCCTAGGCATATATTCTAAGGACTCATCTCACTATCTTAGAGATACTTGCTCAACCATGTTTATTGCTGCTCTATTCACAATAGCTAGGAAATGGAACCTAGCCTAGATGTCCCTCAAGTGATGAGTGGATAATGATACAATGGAGTTCTACTCAGCAGTAAAGAAAAATGAAGTTATGAAATTTGCAGGAAAATGGATGGATCTGGAAAGGATTATACTAAGTGAGGTAACCCAGGCCCAGAAAACCGAACATCACATGCTGTCTCTCATATGTGGATCCTAGCTACAAATGACTGGACATCTGTGTAAGTAAGAAGAAAACTCAGTAGCATATGCCAGTAGGCTAGAAAGGAGATATAAAAGGAATAGAAAGGGATGGAGGGGAGAAACCTAGTAGAATGGTATTGTATATATGTAAATAGAAGAACAGATTAATGGAGAATAAAAGGCTCAAGTGAGGTCAGGGGAAGAGACTAAATAAGTCATCTGGAAACCTATTTTTTGGACAATGGCACACTCAGGAGCCATAATTTGTTACTAAAAAATTTTCAGTGCCAGGGATGGGATATCTTCCAGTGAGTTGTTGGCTAGGGTGGTCCCTGGTGCCCCCAGCACATTACAGGCCATTGCTAAGGCCCTTGGTTTCCCACCAGGAATATATGGCTGAAAACTCCACATACTTGAGCTGCAAGGTCACTGAGAAACCCTGCTGGAGCTGAGCTGAAAACCTCCTCCATGTAGACCAGCTGACAAAAAGCTGTAAGAATTTCTGGGCGTGGTGGCACACGCCTTTAATCCCAGCACTTGGGAGGCAGAGGTAGGTGGATCACCGTGAGTTTGAGGCCACCCTCAAATTACATAATGAATTCCAGGTCAGCTTGGGCTATAGTGAGAACCTACTTTGAAAAACCAAAAACCAAAAAAAAAAAAAAAAAAAAAAAAAAAAAAAAAGCTGGAAGAAGCCATTCTGCATGCAGGTCAATGAGAGAGAGAAATCACCAGTGAAGATACCCAACAATGGACACTGCAAGCCTTATATTTGGCCAGCCAGTCCAAATGAGCCAACTGGTGCAATAGTGGCCTGTCTGTTATGGGGGAAACCAACTGCCCTCTAATTTGACTGGAGGCCTGCCCCATGGGAGGGAATACATCCCTGATACTGGAAACCCACAACAAAATACATCCCTGATACTGGAAACCTACAACAGGGGTGATCATGAGCCCTAGGGTTGTAATGTCTGCTGCTGTCTGGCTAAAAGTATATACTATGCTCACCAAACTGCCCAGTAAGCACTTCTGTTAATGTTCATACCCATTTATTAATGCTACTCTCACTTTTGGTTAGAGAACCTTCTCTTTTCAGATGGCAGTGACCTTGGGATGACTCAGAAGGCACCATAGTGCTGAGAAGAAGTGACAGGGGAGTGCTTAGCACTGAAATATCTCTTTCACACCTTCCAAGGCTTAGGGTCCATTGTGGAAGAGGTGAAAGAAAGAATGTAAGAGCCAAAGGAAGGGTAGGACTCCTTACAACGTGCTCCTCCGGACACAAAATGGCCTGGATATCCATGACCTCACAGTGTCCACACTGCCTACACAAGACCATCATAATAGCAAAAAAAGATTAAGACACTAAAATAAAAGAGACTGATTGAGAGGGGGAGGGGATATGATGGAGAGTAGAGTTTCAAAGGGGAAATGGGGGGAGGGAGGGAATTACCATGGGATATTATTTACAATTATGGAAGTTATCAATAATGAAAAAATGAAACAGGAAGGAGAGGGAACAGAGACTCATGGGTATGTGAACGAGGAGCCATGTGACACACAACAGGCCAAACCAGTCACTACTTAAGTCACTGAGCCCAGAGGATTGCCTCGGCTTGTCTTCTTACCTTGATCCCACTGAGAATCTCATTCATGATTTTTAAACGCTTGTCTTTATATTTCATATTTTTGACCTGCCAGGAGAAAGCAAAAGAAACCACATTTCTATGATAGTAGAGTCCAGGTTTGAGGCAGATGGTAGATCTCCGTGGTAAGAACAGCTGTTATTTAAATCCAATATTGAGGTGCCCACCGATAGCTTTCAACTCTCTACAATTCTCTTCTTCTCCAATCCCCATCTTCTGACCCTCAAGATGCCATGCTTCCTCCCGTCCTGCCCCTTGCCTTGGCCTCACTATACTCTTTCCAGGTTGTTCTCCCCATGCTGCTCCGGGCAGTCAGGGGAATGGCCTCCTCACAAAGGACTCTTCTGCCCTCCTAGTGAAAACTAGCCACCCACGCACTATCATTTCCCACTCAGGTCTCTTTAAGGCACTCATCACGAGCTGGTATTTTTCTTCTTTTTTTTTTTTTGCCCGTCTGTCTTCCTCCCATCCCTGCCCCAAGCGTAATATAAGACCCACAAGATCAGGAACCCTTGTCTAATTTGCTGCAGCATTCTCAGAAAAGATGTGCAGTAAACATGTTGAAGACAATCATTTGTTCCTAAATGAATAAAAAATGCTTGAATGAACAGATCACATACTTTATGAAGAACACCCATAAAACCTGTGCTTCCTGGCAGGTGTAAGGACTGTCTGCTGGGAACCCTGACACCTGGTTAGTAGCAGGGAGAGTTCAGATCACTCACAGAGCTGTACGTGGTTTGTTTGGTTAAGATGGAGAAGCAGTGTCAAAAAAAAGAAAAAAAAAAAAAGCATCTTCCAAGGTCAGCCCAGTGGAACAGGGTGGAGGAGTTACATATTGGGTGTCCAGGGCAGGCCTTGTTTCTCCAGTCAGGGTTTTCCCTCTAGCATGAATGGAAGCACAGTACATGAGCCCTGAGAAGTCAGAAGCTTAAAAGGAAGACAAACAAAGCCAAGTATATTTGTGAAGGTAGGACATCTTCCACATGCTTTGCCTTGCCCCAGCTCCTTCTAAGATTTAGTAAAGTAAAAGAGTTTAGGAGATAAAGAAGGCATATACCCACAGGTGACTATTTTTTACCTGAATTTGCCTGTTCTTGGTGGCCAGTATTCCATTAGCTGGAACTAGGAGAACCATGACTCCAATACCTGCAAAGATTGAGGGACCCAACTCTCTCCACAGGAAATAGATGGATAAAATAATCTGGAAACAAGTTGACCACACCAAGTGCAAGTAGTTGGCCACATCCATCAACTTCTGGGCATCCACAGACATCAAGTTCACAGTTTCTCCAACAGTGTACTGCTTCCTGGCCAAGTTGGATAGGGTCAGCGCCTAAGATAAAGATTGGGATTGGGCTCCATACACAAGGCCAAGGATACTGAGTATCAGAGACAGAACTCAGGAAGCGAGAATACATGAAAGCTTGAGCTCCATTAGGACATAACTTCTCTAAGGAACTGAGGCTTCTCACCTCCAAACCTTATCTAGTATTCTCAGTTTTTAAAATCACACTTTCCTCTTATTTTCACCTTTTCACATCCATCCAGACACGTCTTTGTCCGGAATACTCCCATTTGACCTTTGATGTCAGCTTAAGTGCAACTTCAAAAAAATATTATATTTATTGATTTATTTGATAGAGAAAGAGAAGGGGAGAGAGAGAGGGAGAGAGAATGGGTGAACTAGGGAGCCCAGCTGCTGCAAATAAACTCCAGATGCATGTACTACCTTGTGCATCTGGCTTATGTGGGTCCTGGGGAATTGAACTTGGAACCTTTGGCTCTACAGGCAAGTGCCTTAACGACTAAGCCATTCCTCCAGCCATTAAATGCAACTTTTTGTTGTTTATTTGTTTTTTGAGGTAGCCCAGGATGACCTGGAATTCACTATGTAGTCTCAGGATGGTCTTGAACTCTTGGTGATCTGCCTATCTCTGCCTCCCAAGTGCTGGGATTAAAGGCATGTGCCACCACACCTGGCTCATTTAAACGCAACTTTTAACTATCTGACTCTCAAATTTGAGATAGATAGCCCTCCTCTGTACTCCTATAATTACCTCTTTCATTTCCTTCATCATAATCAAACATCATTATCTTATTTTTCTATTTATCTACCAGATATAAACTTCATCTCACTATTGTGCTGTGTGGCACACAATAGGGAATCCAGTACTGTGGAACAGAATAAAAGAAGGGAGGGAAGGGTGAAAGGCAAGAAGAAAGGAAGAAACCAGCATTGTTGACTCTGCTTTGGAGACTTTTGATGAGACTAGCTTTTATTTATTTATTTGTTTGTTTGTTTGTTTGTTTGTTTATGTTTGGTTTTTCAAGGTAGGGTCTCACTTTAGCCCAGGATGACCTGGAATTCACTATGTAGTCCCAGGGTAGCCTTGAACTCACAGCGATCCTCCTATATCTGCCTCCTAAGTGCTGGGATTAAAGGCATGCGCCACCATGCCTGGCTTGATGAGGCTATCATATTTGCAGCTACAGTATTATAGTAATGGTGAAAACATTACCAAGGACAGAAATTTTAGAACTGGAATAGAGCTTCAGAATTCACATATCTGAAGTAAAATATTTTCTCTATGGTTGGGAATTTTCAGTCAAATTCTATATGTCTGCATCTGGTGATATGGGTTTTCTGCCTCCATGTTAGAAGATCAGAATGTTAATATCCTTATAAGGATACCTTGCAAAGCTAAGTATGATGGCTCACACCTGTAATCTTAGCACTTCGGAGGCTGAGGCAGAAGCATTGGGCTATGTAGTGAGTTCTAAGTCAGCCTGAACTACAGCAGACAGCTTCAGGTTCACTGAGATGAACTTCTAGACCAGGCACAGTTATGGAGGAAGGGTTATTTATTGAAGCTTACAGATCCAGGGAAAGAGCCGGGCGTGGTGGCGCACGCCTTTAATCCCAGCACTCGGGAGGCAGAGGTAGGAGGATCGCCGTGAGTTCGAGGCCACCCTGAGACTCCATAGTGAATTCCAGGTCAGCCTGGGCTAGAGTGAAACCCTACCTCGAAAAACCAAAAAAAAAAAAAAAAAAAAATCCAGGGAAAGTTCCATAAATGGCAGAAGAAACTGGCCTGCCTTCACAGGACCAAGCAGAGAGAGAGAGAAGCACAAGCCTAAAGCCACACAGCACAGCACACTTCAGGAACTCCAGCTAGGCACACTTTGCATATCTTTAGATTGAAATCTGAAACCCACCACCACACCTTAAGATCCACACAATGACACTGACTCCAGCCAGGTGGCTGCAGATGCAAACTACAAACAAACAACTGAATATATTGAGGGCCATCTATTCTATTCAAACTGCCACATTCCGCCCCTGGCCCCCAATAGATTTATAGCCATCACATATTGTAAATTGTACTCAGTTCAATTTCAAAGGTCCCCACAGTCTTGACCAATTTAAGATATGAAGGCCTGTAAAATCAAACAAGTTAAACATTTCTAACATATAAAGGCACAGAGTAAACATGACAGGGTCCCTGTCTCAAAACATCACACACACACACCACACACACCACACACACACACAGCCTTACCCATATGCACCAGAGCTCTGAACATAACATACACAAAAGTTCCTAAGCTCCCTATGATACCATCTGGTGTGGCCTACATCTTCCCAGAAGAAGGGAAGCCTTCTAATTCCCCAAAAGACAGTGGGCTATAAGTAGTTGTGGTGCCCATCCCCATTCTCCTCCCAGAATCACTATTGTCTCTTTAATCTATCAATACAATTTTTGAACATACCAAGATTCTTGGTTGTATTGTTAAAGAACAGAAATTTCCTAAAATGTTTGGCCACTATGGGTCTAGAATAATCAGCCCTCTACTTTGCCTCCCCTTTAGAATGGAAAAGCAAAGGAAAAATAAAAAGAGATGAAAGGTCATGTATTTAGTTCCGATAGCTTTTGTCTGAGGGCAACTCCCGGATATGTGATTATAAGCATTGAATTTATCTAAACTTTACTGTTCTTTACAAAATAAGAATAATGTACTTATTCACATGGCTATGGATAATAGATATGAAAATAGTTAACAAGTAGTGAAGCACTATCTAAACATATGAAGTTAGTAAGTCTTCAGTATTCAGGTAATTTATTTACAAAAACAAAAACAGAAAAACAACCTTCTCAGAGGATGGTTTGGTAACTGCTAAGGCTTAGGAAAAGAAGGAGCTAGGTTGTGGATGTAACTCAGTGGTAGCATGCATAAGACCCAAAGTTTTATCACCAGCACCACACAATGAATGAATGGAAGGAAGGAAGGAATGAAGGAAGAAAGGAAGGAAGAAAGAAAGAAAGAAAGAAGGAAAGAAGGAAAGAAGGAAAGAAGGAAAGAAAGAAAGAAAGAAAGAAAGGAAGGAAGGAAGGAAGGAAGGAAGGAAGAAAGAAAGTAGAAAAAAAAGTTGTGAGGCAAAATTTGTTCTGGGGAGACAGAGCTATGACCATACAGCAGTCTAGTCCCACAGGCAAAAGCGTAATTTGAGCAGGGCATGGTGACACATGCCTTTAATCCCAGCACTTGAAAGGCAGGAGGTGGGAGGGTCAGCATGAGTTCGAGGCCACCCTGAGACCACATAGTGAATTCCAGGTCAGCCTGGACTAGAATGAAACCCTACCTTGAAAAACCAAAAAAAAAAAAAAAAAAAAGTGTAATTTGAAGTAGATACACCAGGTCTCTGAACCTGGTGTCACTGAATACTTGAATTTATTGTTGATGGTTTTAAGTTTGACCCTTAGCCAGTTTCTTTTATGACCTTATATTCTGTAAGGCTTTTTCACGTTGTCAGGAGAGGAAATAAGAACAATGGATATCTAACCCTTCAAGGCTTAAAGGGCCATCCTGGGCTGCTTGCCAGCTCCTCCCTGGGGTGTATCACCCTACGCTCACATCTATGAAGAGACCTCATACTTTATTTTATTTAAATATTTGTAAAATGTTTTTATTTGTGAGAGAGAGGGGGGGAGAGAATGGGCATGCTACAAATGAACTCCAGATGCATGTACCACCCTGTGCATCTGGCTTTACGTGGTACTGGGAAATTGAACCTGGGTCCTTAGGCTTTGTGAGCAAGCAACTTTACCACTGAGGCATCTCTTTAGCCCTAAAAATTTCTTATATTTTTGAGGAGAGAGAGAGATAAAATATGAGAATGATCATGCCACAGACTCCTGTCACTGCAAACAAACTCCAGATTCATGTACCACTTTGTGCATCTGGTTTTACATGGGTACTGCAAATCAAACCCAGGCTGTTAGGCTTTGAAAGCAAGCGCCTTTAATCACTGAGCCATCAATCTAGCTCTACTTCATATTTTAATTTCCAAAGAAACATTCACAGATGCCTGTATGACTAGTCAAAATTAAGTTTTGAGATCAGTTTTTATATTCACCAAATGTTCCTCAATCTTGGAATAAATGCTCATGCGTGCTATATGGGGATTCACTTACCTTCTTATACACAGAAGCCATGATGGTAGTCCGCACACTCATTCCCATCATGAAACACATTTGAAAGTAACTCTGAAGGCAGACTGACTGGATGAGAGTCACAGCAAACAAGAGGATGGCAAAGACATATCCAGCCCACACGTATGTGTCTTGGTCACTCACGAAGGCAATGAGAAATCTGCGAGAGCAAAACCAAGCAAGTGATGCCCATCAGGCCCCCACTGTCCACATACATTGCAACCCCCTACTCTTGTTTTCAAATTGTTCAACTATTACATATTTGTTTTGTTTTGTTGTTCGAGGTAGGGTTTCACTCTAGCTCAGGCTGTCCTGGAATTCACTATGTAGTCTCAGAGTGGCCTCGAACTCACAGCGCTTCTCCTACCTCTGCCTCCCGAGTGTTGGGATTAAAGGCGTGTGCCACCAAGCCCAGCCCAACTATTATATTTATTGAGGGAAGTACAGAGCCAAGGAAAGGCATCCACGTGGCTAGCAATCCCACCTGGAGGGCCTGGGGAAACTGTGGGAAGAAAAGAAAGAAGCAACTCCCTACTCTTATGTTGTACGTAATAAAATCTACCTGAATTCTACAATGCTTTGGAAGACTTAAACTTCACCTTGCCAGGGTTCTTTCCTTTATTGGTGATGGACATCAAGGTTAGCTTAAGGTTGATAATATACCAATGTGAGAATGGATAATGGCTGTGCATTATGGTACAACCTATAATCCCAGTACTCAGGAAGCTGAGGCAGGAGAATCAAGGGTTCAGTGCCAGCCTGTGCTATTTAGAGAGGCATTGACTAAAAAAATGTTAAAAAGAATTTGGCAGGAGAGATGGCTTAGTGGTTCAGGCACTTGCCTGCAAAGCCTAAAGAACCAGGTTTAATTCCCCAGTACCCACGTAAGCCAGATGCACAAGGTGGTGCATGTGTCTGGAGTTTGTTTGCAGTGGTTGGAGGCCCTGGTGCACCCATTCTCTCTTTCTCTGCCTCTCTCTCTCTCTCAAATAAAATCAACCCAGGTGCCCATCATTGGATGAGTGGATAATGAAGTTATGGTACATTTACACAATGGAATTCTTCTCAACAGTAAGAAAAAAATGATACAATGAAATTTGAAGGAAAATGGATGGACTTGGAACAGATCATACTCAGCGAACTCACTCACATGTGGTTCCTAACCTGGATCAGCTGGAGTTGTTGACACACCTGATAAGAAACTCAAGGCCCAGACGATGGGGATGGAAGGGTTTGGGGGGAGGGAAGGGGAGAGTGGAGAAAAAATGAAAAACTTGGGCTGAAGAGATGGCTTAGCAGTTAAGGTGCTTGCCTGCAAAGCCAAAGGACCTCAGTTCAATTCCCTGGGACCCACGTGAGCCAGATGCACAAGGTGGTGCATGCATCTGGAGTTTGTTTGCAGTGGCTGGAAGCCCTGATGTGCCCATTCTCTCTCTTTCTCCCTCCTTCCCTCTCTTAAATAAATTAAAACTAAAAATTAAAAAAAAAACTCACAAAACTAAACCCAAAATGAACTGATACCATAGAAACCTTTATCCTTGAAGACAGACTAAAAGATATAACCCTCAACAGGAGTATGGGGGAGTGTCTGAAAAGTAGGGCCCTGGACAGGGTGGGATGAAGCCTAACTTTTAAAATTTTTTTGGCTCTGTCCTGTAACTCACAGTACCAGAAATTGATTACCCCCCACCAATGAGCTGTTGATCAGAGAGACCCACCCAAAACAAGACAGGCTTCTGTCAAAGCACTTGATTACCCACCTGAGGCAAAAGATAAGAAGACCCTATTGATGAAGATACCATATGCTGCTGACACAGAGCCTGGAGAGACCTGGCTGGAAGCCGGAAGAAAGCCAGTCCCCAGACAGCCTGTCTAGTGCTGGAAAGCAGTACATGAGCTACTGGGGGAAAGTGGCCAACAGGGGTCTGAGCAACCAGGGTCTAAGCTACTCAGAAGCAAACACGCTGGCAGGATGTACATGCCAGTGCAACAGTGGTACACAGCCTTGGTGGGTAACCAGTAGCTTTGTGATCGGCTAAGAGAACCACTCAGTGTAAAAGAACCCATATCTGGAACTGGGAACCAGATCAGAATCCTATGGAGACAATGATTATGCTTTCTAATGTCAAGCTCCCACTAATCTTTGGCTAAAAGAGGGGCTACATCCATCAAATTCTCCCTAAATGAATAACACTTATCCCATTTAACCTATGCTGACTTCACTCTCCACTGGAGAATCTGTTCTTTTTCAGAAGGTAGCAAGACCCAAGGAGATAAACTACCCCTCTCACTTCAGCAAAGCCCCAGCTGAAGTCACAGAGGAATTGGGGAGATGTGCTGCTTCCATGGTGAACCTGACAACCAGTGCCAGGGTGAAGGAGACAGATGCTGAGGATACTCAACACCTACCAAAACATAGATCCAGAGGCTCCTAAGACCTCACCACTGAAGTAGACCTAAAACATACCCACCGTAGCTCAGGGAATTTTGCAGAAGAGAGGGTGGAAAGATTGTAAGAGCCACAGGTTGGGACATCATGCCCATAGGCATTGCCTCCGCCCCCTCCCCCCCCCCCCCCCCCCCCCCCCCCCCGCCAATAACTGATGGCTGCTCTCACAACACATGACTCACAACTCACAACCCCATGGGGAAAACCTGCAACCCCATTCAGGAGTGCCTCCAGCAGAATGGGGGCAGGGACGAGGGAAAGGATGGTACTGACACATGATGTAGCCATACTAAGTACGTCCATAATAAAATAAAAATTAATTAATTAATTAAAAATGGATAGAGAAACGTTCTGCACAGCTGTCTCTGCAATTATTTGGCACTGTCATGGGGAGTGAGAGCAGTTGCCTCCTTTCTAGATAATGGAAGCCCATATCCCGCCTGAGGTCAAAGGGCTCCCTTGGTGGTGGTTCATTCCAGATAGTGGCAGATTGCAAAGCCTTATCATGATTAGCCTGATCCTCCTAAGGAGGGTTGTGACTGGGGAGAGACAAAGTTAGCTACTCTCCTGAGGCATGATGTCTGACTGTTAGATGTGGCCTGGTCCCTAGCAGGTCTGTTTAATAAGAAAGAGGCCTAGTGACTGTCTGGCCTCCTACTAGGAGAGGGGCAAGGCAAAGAGAGAGGCTAAAACAACTAAATCATGAAAACTGCCTCATGCTCTATAAGGTGGAAGAAAACGATGAGGATTTTTCAAAAATGGGAATTTAGGGCTGGAGAGATGGCTCTGTGGTTAAGACACTTGCCTGCAAAACCTAACATGGGTTTGATTCCCTAGTTCCCACATAAAGCCAGATGCACAAAGTGGCACATGCATCTGGAGTTCATTTATAGTGGTTGGAGGCCCTGACGTGACCATTCCCTCTCTCTCTCTCTCCCTCCCTCTCTCCTTGCAAATAAATAAAATAAAAATGTATATTTTTCTTTTTTTTTGGTTTTCGGAGGTAGGGTCTCGCTGTAGCCCAGGCTGACCTGGAATTCACTATGTCATTTCAGGATGGCCTTGAACTCACAGCGCTCTTCCTACCTCTGCCTCCCAAGTGCTAGGATTAAAGGCATGAGCCATCACGCCTGGCTAAAAATATTTTTTTTAATGAGAATTTACTGAAAGCTCTTGCCTACACATACAAAAGGCAAGAAGGAGGGTGGCAGAGGAGGCCCTGAAAAGACAGCCCAAAACTTGAGACTCACTTCAGCAGCTGAGGACTCAGAAACAACAAGATATCATGCACGAGTTTCAGTAGGAACGATTTCAGGAGCACCATGTAGAAAGTCCTGAAGAGGGATTTGACCAGCCAGGATTTGGGATAATCTTTCGTGGTCCTAGACTTCTTTTTCTTCTTTTTAGCTTCTTCCTGGGTACAAAAGCAAACAGCATCAGTGTCCACATAGTTGTGCCCTGTAAGACTTCGTTTCTGCTCCGAACAGCTCCAACGTTCCAGCAGAGCCTGCGAGCCCCATTGCCTTCTCAACATAGGTTTTAATCTTCACCTCGTTACTGCTATCTACCTTCCTGTTCCCTCTCCTTTCTGACTCGTATCATAAGCAATGATTAGATCATAATCAGGCAACTAAACCAGTTAAATGTCCATGTAAAGACAAGTGTAGTCACAACTGGAATGTCAGCACTCAGGAGGCTAACGCAGGAGGATTATGGATTCAAGGTCAGAAAGACCTTGACTAAAAAATGCAAAGTCTGGGGATGATAGAGGATGGAAGAAATCTATCAAGTGCAAGGCCATGTACAGCCCAGTACTGAGTGAGGGCCTGGGGTAAGGTGAGTGGAGATCATGCTGTGAAGACACGCTAATCTGCATTTTGCCCGTGCAGAAGCCTTGTGTGCTCTCTTCTGCTTGTAGTTGCTGGAAGATGCTTTAAGGTGATGAATTATGTCCATGTCCCTCAAAGATAAAAGACATGTTGAAGTCCTAACCTTCATTGTCTTAGAATATGCCCTTATTTGGAAATAGGGTCTGTGCAAGTATAATCAAACTGAAGCCTTTAGGCTAGGCTGTAAACCAGTATGACAGGTGCCCTTGTAAGAGAACAGACAGACAGAAGGTGACCATGTGACACCAAAGGCAGAAAATGAGATGATGCAACTGCAAGTCAAGGGATGCCCAGAACTTCTGGCAAAATCCAGACGTACAAACACAAGGAAGAATTCCTCCCTACGGGTTTTAGAACAGAGAGTGACTTGCAGATATCTTGATTTCAGATTTCTAACTCCTGAGCTGGGAGATAATATATTTCTTCCCTCTCCCTCATCCTCTCTTCTCCTTCCTTCTCCCTCCTCCCTCCTTCTCTCTGTTCTGTCCTTCTTCCTCCCTCTTTCCCTCTCCTTGTTCTCACTCTCCTTTTCCCTCTTTCCTTATCCCTCTCTTCCTGTCCTCTCCCTCTCTCTTTTTCTCTCCCTTTCTCTTTCTGTCTTCCCCCTTGCTTCCCCCTCTTTGTTTGTGTGTTTGCCATGCTGGAAATTAAACCCAGGGCCTTCACAGGCAGAGCAGGTACTCTGTCACTGACTGGCATGCCCAGACTCTGTTGTTTCACCTTCAGTTTGTAAAACTTTGTGAAAGCAACCTTAGCAAACAAATGTGTGGGACATACACTCACTAGCCTCGTTTTCTTACATGTCCCAAATAACACCTTCTCAGCCTGTTTTCAAGTTTTCCTGCCAGTGACATCTCTCATAGCTGTTCTCACTGGGGTCCCACCTGATCAGTCTTTCTTGTCTGACCAGCTGCCAGCCTCCTCCCCGCTTGTACTCCTGCTCTACAATAACTACTCTTGGAAATAGCAAACTAAGTAAGCTTTTAAATAGATAAGTCCAAACTCATGGCTTCCTGGCTCAAAACGTTCTACTGGCTTTCTACCAGACTCAAATCAAACCCAGACTGGCTACAATGCTCCACAAGGACCTACACAATTCCTGTCCGTTCCCTGAGCTCATCTCTGTCCACATAATCAGCCTCTTGCTGGGCCCCAGAGGTCTCTGCTCAGTTCTCTGAACATGCCACACATGCCTGGCCTCTCATGCTCGCATTCTTCCTCATTCTGATTAGAATACACTTCCCTCTGATTATGTCTCAGATGGACTGTTCTCATCTGGGCCTCTGTTCAAATGTCAACATTTTTGGAAGCCAGCTCCATTATCCTGTTTACAGCAGAGCTTCACTTCACATCCACTAACATCTTTCCCTTTCCTGTCCAGTCCCTTGTCTTTCCTTTCCTTTTTCCCCTTTCTCCTTTTGTTTGTTTTCTTTTCCTTGAGATAGGGTCTCACTATGTTGCTCAGGTTGGTCTCAAACTCATGGGTCCCAGTGAGCCACCTGCCACAGCTTCCTCAGTTACTAGCAACTATTCAATTTTTTTAAAATATTTTATTTATTATTTATTTGTAATCAGAGAGAGGGGGAAGAAGGAAGGGAGAGAGAGTATGGGGAAGCCAGGGCTTCTTGCCATTGCAAATGAACTCCAGATGCACGTGCCGCTTTGTGCATTTGGCGTTACGTGGGTACTGGGGATTTGAGCCCCAGCTGTAAGGCTTTGCAAGCAAGTACCTTTAACCAGTGAACCATCTCTCCCGTCTTAAGAAAATTTCTTAATCACATTTATTATTCTTAATATGTGTATTGGCTTATTGTTTATTTTCTAGCTCTCTAAATATGAGCATTTTGCCAGGTGTGGTAGCACATACCTTTAATCCCAGTACTTGGGAGGCTGAAGTAAGAGGATCACTGTGAGTTCAAAGCTAGCCTGGGCTAGGGTGAGACCCTACCTCAAACCCCTCCCAAAATAAATATGAGCATTCTATTAGATTTGTTACTTTTATCCAGTCCCAAAATAATTTCAGTCATATAGCTGTGCTCAACAAATATTTTTAAGTGACTGAATTAATAAATTAGTTGCTAATACTAACTTCCACCAAAGAGCAAATTCTGTAATGTTAAGGCATGATCAAACTACTTTTATACTATAGAAAATTTCAAATGCATTCAAAAGAAGAAATAATCATACATTATATACTCATGTATCCATCGCTAAGGCATTACTACTGACAATATAAAATGCAGTGAAAATTACAAGACACTATACAAAGGTAAATTGGAATCACAGTGACACTACTTCTTGCCTGAAATATATGGTACATTCACATGGACACCTATGGGAAAATTACCAGGACAAGGACATCTTGGCTTTGACTTTGGTTCTTATTCAAGCCATGAAGTGTGAAGTTCCGCTGGGAGTTCTTCTGTTGCCGTCTCTTGAATGCCTGCCTGGCTTTCTGTAGGTCTCTTGCCATGAACACTTCAAACCTACTCACTACTCTCTTCGTTTTAAACTCTTCTTCGACATCCCAGATATCTTCTAATGTCAAAGGTTGTTTGTAACCTTTCAGAACAATTCTGGAACAAGAATGACCCACAGGCTCAGACCTAATGTGCTGCATCAGAGGCTGCTTCCACCAAAACCTG
Source organism: Dipus sagitta (assembly GCA_036346955.1). Classification (NCBI taxonomy): domain Eukaryota; kingdom Metazoa; phylum Chordata; class Mammalia; order Rodentia; family Dipodidae; genus Dipus; species Dipus sagitta. Next base: position 36,631,853 of record CM070770.1, read on the forward strand.
CTTCCTGGATCTGGGATGTTGGGATGGGGTTTTGGACTGCTCCCTTGCTCCACTATCCCTATTGCCTGGCTCTTTCAACTTGACAGGTGAGTGAGGAGAACAACAGAATGTGGTGGAAGACAAGAAAAGAGAAGAGAAAAGGCTCTACTGGGTTGAGTGAAAGGGCGTCACCTCCCCCTGCTCTGTGCCTTCCTCCTCAGACACTGGCTACCTCTCTACACTCTGGCGTCTCCCTGGAGGAGCTCCATGATGCCTGTAAACTATCTCTCTAGATCAGGGCTCTCCAAGCTGAGGCTTGACAACATAGATAGAAAATGAACTGCATCTTTATTTGTAACAACTTTTAACAGGAATCTAGCCTTTCCTCTTAACATGAATTTAATACCGTGTTATCGTTATCAGGAGGTTATAGATGTTTTCATGACTCACTTATGTGTATCATTATTTACAGTTTTGATCATTATAAGATCAGCCATTCAATTTTGTTATTTCATGCCCTGATTTTAAAGAACATGCATTACTATATCACAAATTTGTTTCTTAAAATATTTTGATGCTAGGTGTGGTAGTTCCTGCCCTTAATCCCAGCACTCAGAAGCCAGAGGTAGGAGGATCACCATGAGTTTGAGGTCACCCTGAGACTACATAGTGAATTTCAGGTCAACCTGGGCTAGAGCGAGACCTTACCTTGAGGAAACAAAAAAACAAGCCAAAAAATGTTTGATAACTATATTTCAAATTACTTTAGTACCTTTATAGTCCTGTGCCTTTATGGACTTTTTAGAAATATTATCTTATTTATTTATTATTTGAGAGAAAGAGAAAAAATGGGCACACCAGGGCCTCTAGCCACTGCAAACAAACTCCAGACACATGCACCACCTTGTGCATCTGGTTTATATGAGTACTGGAGAATTGAACCTGGTCCTTAGGCTTGGAAAATCAAACCTTGGTCCTTAGGCTTTGCAGGCAAGGGCCTTAACTACTAAGCAATCTCTCCAGCCCCCTTTACACATTTAAAACATTATCTGAGGGCCAGGCATGGTGATTCAAGCATTTAATCCCAGCACTTGGGAGGCAGAGATAGGAGGAATGCCTTGAGATTGAGGCCAGCCTGGGACTACAGAGTGAGTTCCAGATCAGCTTGGGTTAGAGTGAGACCCTACCTCAAACAAACAAACAAAAAATCCATTATCTGCCAGGTGTGGTGGCACACGCCTTTAATCCCATCACTTAGGCAGGAGGATCACCATGAGTTCAAGGCCACCCTGAGACGACATAGTGAATTCTAGGTCAGCCTGAGCTAGAGTGAAACCCTTCCTCAAAACCCCCCTCCCCAACACACACACACACACACACACACACAAATTATCTGAGAAGGGATGTATGAGTTTCACCAGCCTGCAAAAGTAGTTCACAAAACTACAAAGGCCAAAGTTCTAGGTCCTCAGGTAGAGCAGGCCAGCCTGCAAACTTATGTCACACTGGCTGCATCTACATTTCCCCTTTCCTATCTTGCTGTCTCTTCTTCTTTCTCCCATGGAACCCCAAGGCTCCCAAAAGCAATTACTTTCCATCCTTCTCTCATCCTAACCTGACCAATGAAGGGGAAGAATTAAACCAACCACTAAGTTTTAATATTTCCTGACTCTACATAGAAGAGAAATGGAAGCCACGGGAGGCACTTTTTAAAATTAAGCTTTCCTTCACTTTCTGACAAGTGAGGGGACAGGAATATAGAGAACCATAATCCAGGCATTTCCTACCTGTCAAACCAACTAAAGGTAATGCTACTCAGAAACGAAGCCGTGGATGATGGATTCTGAAAGATAAAAAAATTTAAAAGTAAATCAACTGGAAATGGGAATTCTATGGGACTCTAAAATTAAAAATGGATTTTTCTGTATGTGATGGGCTAGGAACTAGCGATGGTATTAAAGCCAGTTGGTCAGCATCCTTCTTTGGAGGCTCTAAGGTCACAATAGAATGATAACTCGATTTTCTGGCACAGATCTATGAATTAACTGCCTATGCTGAAGGTTTATGGGTGGACATAAAAGTGAGCATTTCAATATGCATATATATATATATATATATATATATATATATATATATATATATAATATTCTGTATAACATAAAGTACGCACTATCTGAAAAGCTTGGAACGTGAAGCATTTCAGATTTTTCAACATTGCATAGACCTATTGAAAGTTTCAGATTCAAAATTTTTTATTTTTGAGTTTAGATTTTCGAACCAGTGATATTCAATCTGTGCCTTCTTCTAGGTTCATGGGACCTCCATGAGACCTAGACATCTCAAGTTTATCTCTAGTAAAATATCCTCCAATTAAGGAAATGAGTATATTTAGCCGGGCGTGGTGGCACACGCCTTTAATCCCTGCACTTGGGAGGCAGAGGTAGGAGGATCACCGTGAGTTCGAGGCCACCCTGAGACTACACAGTGAATTCCAGGTTAGCCTGAGCTAGAGTGAGACCCTACCTCAGGAGGTGGAGGGGGAAAGGAACTGAGTACATTTCAACTCACATGTGTTGAATCACTTGTTTCTGAAAAGGCTGAAAGGATCAGGATGAGGATCTGAAATCCATAGGAAATGAAGTACAGGCAGGAATAGGCCATATTAGACTTGCTGTCCTAAGGTGGGAGGGGAGAAAATGAGGCTTACCTTGTATCCAAGTTTAAATGGCCCATGTATACCAGTGCTCACGATTTTTTTAAATTATTTTATTTTAGTTAGCATACAGACATTTAGGCATCATTCAGGCATTTTCCAATACAATTTGTTGTGTGGATTCCCATTGCCCCCATTCCTAATCCTCCTCCCCACAATTCCCTTCTTCCCCAGGACCTTTCCCTCGGTTTACATGTCAGATGCATCCTTTTACCCTTCCCTCACCTCTCTTCCTGCTCACCTCTTTATAGAAATTTAGTTTTGGCTCTACATTTATAAGTCTTATTAGATGCAGTTGTGTCTCTCTATATACCACAGATACTACAAGCTAATACCCATATGTCATAGAGAACATGTGGTTTCAGTCTTTCTGAATTTGAGTCACTTTGCTTAATGATTCATTCCAGGCCCACCATTTTCCTGCAAATTTCAGAATTCCATTTTTCCATACTGTTGAATAAAATTCCATTGTGCATATGTACCACATTTTCCTTATCCACTGATCTGTCAATGGGCATCTAGGCTGATTCCAATTCTTAGCTATAGTAAACAGAGCCACGATAAACATGAATGTGCAAGTACCTCTGCAGTAGAGTGTGCAGTCCTTAAGATATGTACCTTGGAGTGGTACAGCTGGGTCATATAGGAGTTCTACTTCTAATTTCGTGAGATACTGCCGTACTGATTTTCATAGTGGCTGTACAAGTTTGCAGTCACACCAACAGTGGATGACGGTTCTACTTTCCTTATAGCCTCACCAGCATTTGTCTTTTTTTTTTTTTTTTTTTTTTTTTGAGGCAAGCCCAATAGACTGGCCTTTTTTATTTTTTAATATTTTTTATTTTTATTTTAGAGAGAGGGAGAAAACTGGTGCACCAGGGCCTCCAGCCACTGTAATCAAACTCCAGACGTGCGCCATCTTGTGTGCATGTGCCACCTTGCATGCTTGTGCATCTGGCTTATGTGGGACCTGGAGAGTGGGAACATGGGTTCTTAGGCTTCTCAGACAAGTACCTCAACTTCTAAGCCATCTCTCCAGCCCTGTTGTCTGTTTTTTAAAATATATATATATTTATTTATTTATTTATTTGCAAGGAGAGATGGACTGGAGGGAGAATATGGGCATGCCAGGGCACTACAAATGAACTTCAGATGCATGTGCCACCTTGTGCTTCTGGCTTTACGTGGGTACTGGGGAATTGAACCTGGGTTGTTAGACTTTGCAGGCAAGCACCTTAACTGATGAGCCTACTCTCTAGCTCCTGTTGTCTGTTTCCTTGATGATAGCCATTCTGATTAGGATAAGATGTTATCTAAAGTTGTTTTGATTTGCATTTCACTGGTATCTAGAGATGATAAACACTTTTTTAAGTACTTGTTGACCATTTGTGTTTCTTCTTTTGCGAACCATCTGTACACTTCATTAGCCCATTTGGTGATTGGCAGATGTGTGTGTGTGTGTTAATTTATACAGTTCTTTGTAAATTCTGGTGATTCACCCCATCTGAAGTATAGGTGGCAAAAATTTTCTCCCATTCCTTAGGCTGTATGTTTGCTTTGCTAATGGCTTCTTTTTCTGTGCAGAAACTTTAATTTTGTGTAGTCCCATTTGCTTATTCCTGGGGCTATTTCCTATGCTACTGAAGCCATGTTCAGAAAGTGATTGCCTATGCCTCTATTTTGGAATATGCTTGCTACTTTTCCCTCTAGCATATTCTGTGTTTCCAGTTTTAGATTAAGGTCTTTGATTTACTTTGAATTGATTATTGTACGAAGTGAGATATATAGCTCTAATTTCATTCTTCTGCAGGTGGATATCCAGTTTTGCCAGCCTCATTTGTTGAGTAAGTCGTCTTTTTTCCACTTACTGGTTTTTGGCTCATTTGTCAATGATTAGGTGGCCAAAGTAGTGTGGATTTATTTCTGGGTCCTATATTCTCTTCCATTGGTCTACATACCTGTTTTGGTGCCAGCACCATGCTGTCTTTATCACTATTGCCATGTAGTATCATTTGAAATCAGGTATTGTGGTACCTCTAGCTGTGTTCTTTTTTTTTTTTTTTTTTTTCCTGAGGTAGAGTCTCATTCTAGCTCAGGCTGACCTGGAATCTAAACTTCACCATGTAGTTTCAGGGTGGCCTCAAACTCTTGACAATCCTCCTATCTCTGCCTCCCGAGCGCTGGGATTAAAGTCACATACCACCATGCCCAGCTGTGTTCTTTCTCTTTAAGACCGTCAATATGAATTCTTGGATTATTTTTTATGGATTGGTGAGAAACATCATTAGAATTTTGATGGGAATTGTATTGAATTTGTAGGTTACTTTTGGTAATATAGCCATTTTCACATTTTAAATCATGTAGTGTCCTCTTTGATTTCTTGTCTTTTAAATATCTTGAAGTTTTCATTGTAGAGGTCTTTTGCATTTTTGGTTAGGCCTATTCTTAGGTATTTAAGATTTGGGGTAGCTATAGTGAATGGAATGTTTTTCTTGATTTCTTTATCTTTGAGTTTATTATTGGTGTATATGAGGGCTACTGATTTTTGTGTGTTGATTTTGTACCCTGTAGGAACAGGTGCAGTGAGCTTGCTGGATCTCAGCATCCAACATGCAGTACAAACATCCAACCAGTGCTCATTATTAAAGACCATTATCAAGCTCTTCAATAAAATTCTGTCTTGAAACTCCAGTTACTTGATGCCATTTTCTCTGACTTAGAGGCTACCAAGCAGTAACTCCTGATGCCACCTTCTCTTTTCTCCTTACCTGTAAGAGTGCCCGGATCAGAGTCTGAAACTGGAAAGTGCCACAAAATATTGAGAGTATCCAGAATATGGACAGGAACCAAGAGTTCTTCTGTATACACCATTGCCTGCTGTGTTGGATCAGCAAAACCAGGAGCTACAGAGAGATTCACATGAAATTCTGAAGAACAGTGTCACCAGCCCAGGACAGAGGAAAGAAGGTGACAGAGAAGGCAGTACATGGTAAGAAGAGAGAAGAGTCAAAGGAGAGGACTGCTGTAACTTATCTGGCCAGGTAGAGAATATATGAATGCCATATTTTGATTTCTTTCCTGATGTCATCTAATTCTCTCTTCTAGCACCTTATCTCTATTCACTATATGCAGGTGGGAAGTTAGCCAAGAAAACAGAGGGTTATGTCATGTTTTAGTGGAATTACTTTGAGAGTTATGAAGAAAACCTTTCTTAGGACCCAAGGGAAGTGATGTCAAGCAGTAAGTAGTCAGGTTGAAGAGATAGATTCTGATGAGCAGGAGTTAGTTCTCTGTGCCTTGATTTTCTACTATTAGACTAAAACACACACAAAAAAAAACATTTTTTTTTTTTTTTTGGTTTTTCAAGGTAGGGTCTCACTCTGGCCCAGGATGACCTGGAATTCAGTATGCAGTCTCAGGGTAGCCTCAAACTCATGGTGATGCTGCTTCCTCTGCCTCCCAAGTGCTGGGATTAAAGGTGTGTGCCACCATAACCGGCCTTAAAAAACAAATTTTTAAAAAACCCAAACCTTGGCTAGTATCATCTGACTTAAATTTATTGGTTTCTAAACCCAGTGTATGCTAGCAAAACAGAATTCTGGATGTGGGTGTAGGTGGAGAAAAGCCATAATTTCTAACATTTGCCAACTGTCATGATGTACATACTCCTGCTATGGTAATTTCAATTTCCAGTATGATATTACTGAATGCAGATCTGGGGAGAGATATACCCAATGAGTTCTGTGCTCATTAGTTCCATTGTACTCTGTCTAAACCCTACTGTCCTTGTTCTATAACTGTGGTAGCAAATAAAAATTTCTGGAGCAGCCTGGCAGATATATTACTGAAGGAAGGCAGGACAAGAAGATTTCAGGGTGTGGTTGAACACAGAAAAACCAAATGTTCCTATTTTTTCAAGAAAGTTTGAAATCCAAATAACTTTGTGCCATCTTCTTCTTTTAAACATGAAAGCAAACTTCAACTGTTAAACACAATATCCCTCAAATAAAACACACCTGCCCAAGAGACATCAGTTTTCCTTCCCCTTCCTGTCCTTTCTTCCTCTCTTAAAGACAGGCTGGACTGGAATTCACTATCCTTTTATCTCAGCTTCCCAATACTGAGATTATATACATGTACCATGCCTGGTGAGACATCAGTTTCTAGCATCAAACTTATACAGAATTCTAGACCCAGTGATCCATGGACTATCCACCAGTCATTAAAATAATATGTATAGCATTCAAAAATTCTTTTACATCATGAAACTTAGATCTCATCTGTGATCCTTAGTTGGCAAGATATAAGGAAATAAGAACAGAGAAGATTCCATAAACTAGAATTAAAAACAAGAGTAAAAAGCTAAAATTTGTTCTATCTTTTTATAACTAAACTTTGTTCTTCTGAAAATCCTTGTAAAAGACAGATAAAATTACAAAAGATACATTTCAGTTATCTGTCTATAGATAAAAAGGAGATAAGTAGAATAGAAGTGGTGATGGCCCTTACCCATGTGCACAGGTAGAGGATTGGATTGGTATACTTAACAGGAGGGACTGAGGCTTGTCCAGAATTTTCTGTGAACACAAGGGCCAGCTCTATGGCTGGTAAAATAAGAAGAAAGCCAACGAGCACCTAGAAGAGAAAAATAAAAAGGGCATGTCATTGTTTTCAAGTCTCAGAATAGAATGGTTTCTAGTAATGTGTAGGAAGACTCATATACATTGGCTCAGATAACACAAATAAATATTTCTGAAGTATATAGCTGGATGTGGTGGCACATGTCTTTAATCCCAGCACTTGGGAGGCAGAGGTAAGAGGATCACCATGAGTTTGAGGCCACCCTGGGACTACATAGTGAATTCCAGGTCAGCCTGAGCTAGAGTGAAACCCTAACTTGAAAAAGCATAAATAAATAAATAAATAAATATACTTATAATAAATCAATAAACTGTATAAATATACATTAACTCAAGTATATAGCACACTATATTGCATGCATTTCATAAGCAACTATGAGATTTTGTGGGAAAAACACAAAGTTTAGAGGTGGAAACCATATTTGCCTTTAGAGAAATTAGGAAGTAAAATAGAGAAAGCTAGAAATAAGGTACCCACTGTAGCAGTTACTTTCTAATTCCAGAAGCAGCTGGTGGGAGGAAAGGTTTGTTTCAGCTTGTGGTCTCAAGGGGAAGCTTCATCACAGTGGGAAAGTATCACATGAGCAAGACAGCAGGGGAATAGGGAATAGTCAGCATGAGCTGGCTAGCTAACACCCAGTAGGGCTAGACTAATAAAGCCCAAAGTCCACCCTCAGCCACACACCTCCTCCAGCAAGGCTCCAGCTCTATCAGCTGGGCATTGAGTATGAGGCGTAATCACAAACCTCTGGGGCTATAGGCAATACTTTCAAACTTTCATACCCACCCTTGAGGATGACTAGGTAGAGATAATATTAACTAGCTGAGCATGGAAAAGGCCTTGCCACAATTTTACATATATTAAACTGAAAGAACTTTATAGAAATACATTGAGCACTGGAAAGGGCTAAGCAGGCTGCTGGGAACTCCTGTGAACTACACAATCTGCCAGCCAGGCAAAATGTACCCACCAGTGTGATATGGGGGAAACCAATTGCTCTCTGATAGGATTTGAGGCCCACTCCAGGGTACATTCAAGATCCAAAGATGCAGCAGAGAAGATAGGAAACAGGACAGAAATTGGAAGCTTAATGAAGTACCATGTTCAGAGCTGGTACAGTTATGTCAGCCACTACCCCCTCAACCCACTCCATCACTGACAACTGTACCAATCTCCTCCCCCCACTGCTCAGCCTAAGGCGAGGCAAGTACTCTGTAAAGAATGTGAATGCTGTCCTGAGGAGGACTGGGCAGACAGCGGGGTTACTGATGCCCAGAGTCAACTTATCTTCATTACACACACACACACACACACACACACACACACACACACACGAGATACAGCCCAGGCTTCTCCTCCTGAGGGGAACTGATAAATCTACACAGATAGTTGTCCAGGATTCAAAGTTCAATGCCAGGCCTCACATCAGAGAAAACACAACAGTGGAAGCCAACTTTAATAATGGAAGCCAATCCAATCATCTATTTTGATTAAAACTTTCATTTTTAATTCCAAACAGAACTAGAAATTGCTAGGCAGTTGAGAAAAATCGAAGAAAGAGGAAAGATGAGATAATTAAACAGAACAAGTAATTATGCCATAAAACAAATAGGAATTAGCAAGCAGAAAAGAATTTTAAATGATAAAAATTATTTATTTACTAGACAGAGAGAGAGCAAAAGTGAGAAAAAGGGAGGAAGGCAGATAGATAGAGAGAGAATGGGCATGCCAGGGCCTCTAGCTACTGCAAATGGACTCCAGACACATGGGTCTGGGGAAGGAAAAGGACCCAGGTTCAATTCCTCAGGACCCATGTAAGCCAGATGCAAAAGGTAGTACATGCGTCTAGAGTTCATTTGCAGCAGCTGGAGGCCCTGGTGCACCCATTCTCTCTCAAATAAATAAATAAGTAACTGGAATACATCAGAGTGATATAATTATCAGTGGATTTAATTTTCTTCCTATTTATCTGGAGCCAGCAAACTTTCTACAGTAACCACATATTACTCATTATTGGAAACATGCACACACTTCTAGCTATTAGGAACAGGCAAATATTGTGGTTGTTTAATGATTAATATGTACTCTTTGACCTTGATCTTTTATTGGCATTCAATCAGAGTTTACTCGATACAGCTGTATATTGGGAAATACAATTTCAATGGTATTGAAGAAGGAATATTATTCAGCCATACTTAATACCTCTACATCTCTGCAAGGTCCTCTTTCCTTTCCTCCAGAGCTTTTTGTTTTAAAAAAATTTTTATTTATTAGAGAGAATGAGAATGGGTGCACCAGGGTCTTTAGCTCCTGCAAATGAACTCCAGATATATGTGCCACCATGTGCATCTGGATTATATGGGTTCTGGGGAATTGAACCTGGTTCCTTAGGCTTCACAGACAAGGGCCTTAACTGCTAAGCCCTCTCTCCAGACCCTCCAGTGCTTTTTTAAAATTTTTATTTATTTATTTGAGAGAGAAAAAGGCAGGTAGAGAGAGATGGAGAGAGAGAGAGAGAGAAAGAGAGAAAATGTGCTAGGGCCCCCAGCCACAAAAAATGAACTCCAGACACATGTGCCACCTTGTGCTTCTGGCTTACATAGGTCCTTGGCTTTGCAGGCAAGCACCATCTCTCCAGCACTCCAGTGCTTTATGAATGACAAGGAACTCTGGTTAAATCTTCTACCCATTGTTGAGGGTGTCTACTTATACCACTTTGCTAGCAGACAAAAGGTCTGGCTTCAGCTTCAATATTTTCAACATCAAGTCTATTTTTGCTACCCCTCATTCTGACTTTAGCACTTCTGCAGCAACCTTTATCTATTTTAAAATTCAGTTTACTGGGGCCTGGTGAAATGGCTTAGTGGTTAAGGTGTTTGCCTGTGAAGCCTAAGGACCCTGGTTCAATTCCCCAGGACCCACATAAGCCAGATGCACAAGGGGGTGCATGTATCTGGAGTTCATTTGCAGTGGCTAGAAGCCCTGGCATACCCATTCTGTCTTTCTCTCTATGTGCCTCTCTCTGTCTCTCTCAAATTAATTAATTAATTTAATTTAATTAAAGGAAACATTTCATGGTTACCTTCTTAACAAAAATTCAGTTTACTGAATTACCTACTGTGTTCTGCAGTCCTTCACTAAGAAGCACCTTTAAACAAACAAGACCACCTGGGGAGTCAGTGACACATCAGTCTAGATAAGATAAACACCACACCAGTGACAAAGGACTACCACATATCCATCAGAGTAGTCACAGAAAAGAAACAGATCAATGACAAGTGGAAGAGAGAAGCTGAGATATAAAATCAAAGCTGAGCCAAGAAGGGTCTCATAGAAGAAGGGAAGTTTTACTTTGTGATGAATTGTGCTTCTATTAGTGCAGTGGAGAAATCAACTATTTTTTTAAAAAGTTAAGAAGAGTTAAATCTATGCCTGTCATCTTTGATATAGAGGCCAAACAACTCAAATATGAATTATAAACAGGTCTGGATTAGAGTGGGTAGATTTATTAACTACAGGGGGAAGAGTTTCTTTTGCTCTGCTTTTCTTCTCTATAGAGAGTCATGCTTTCAAATAAAACATAATGTTTCAATAGAATGTTAACTATCTATATCCAAACAATTGAATAAAAAAGAATGACGTATATACTATAAGGATGAATCCTAAAAACATTAGGCTAAGAGAAACCAATCATAAAAAATTATATATTGCATGATTCCTTTCACACGAAATGTCTAGAACAGGAATCTCTAGAGACAGAAAGCAGATTTGTGGTTGTTTAGGAGTAAGGAAGGAGGACAGACAGAGGCTAAAGGATTTCTTTTCAAAGGACTGAAAGCATTCTAAAAGTTGACTGTGGTGATGGTCACATGTCTGTGAATATAATAAAAACCGAATTGTATTTAACTGGGAGAATTGTGTGGCATCTATCTCAAAAAGTGTTTTTAGGGCCGGGCATGGTGCATACCTTTAATCCCAGACCTTGGGAGGCAGAGGTAGGAGGATCACTGTGAATTGGAGGCCAGCCTGAGACTACATAGTGATACTCAGCTCAGCCGGAGCTAGAGTGAGACCCTACCTTGAAAACACACACACACACACACACACACACACACACACACACACACACAAGTGTTTTTAGGGCTGGGGAAATGGTTGTGTAGTTAAAGGCATTTCCTTGTAAAGCCTGATGGCCCAAGTTCAATTCCCCAGCAACCACATAAAGCCAGATGCACAAAGTGGCCCATGCATCTGCAGTTCATTTGCAGTGGCTGGAGGCCATGACATACCCATGCACTTGCTCTATCTCACTCACTCACAAATAAATAAGGAAAAATACTTTTTTAAAAACTAAGTTTATTTATTTATTTGTAAGAGAGACAGAGAGATGGGAAATTGCACCTGGGCTGGCAGAGTTTACAAGGAAGCATCTTTTACTGCTGAGTCATCTCCCCAGGCTCTTCATTTTTCCAGGTAGGTTCTCACTCTAGCCCAGGCTGACCTGTAATTCACTATATAGTCTCAGGGTGGCCTCAAACTCATGGCAATCCTCCTACCTCTGCCTCCCACATGCTGAGATTAAAGGCCTGAGCCACCATGCCTCCTGCTAGCTGCTGCTGCGGCTTCTGCTGCTGCTGCTGCTGCTGCTTCTTCTTCTTCTTCTTCTTCTTCTTCTTCTTCTTCTTCTTCTTCTTCTTCTTCTTCTTTTCCGAGGTAGAGTCTCACTCTAGCCTAGGCTGACCTGGAATTCACTGTATCATTTCAAGGTGGCCCTGAACTCACGGCAATCCTCCTACCTCTACCTCCTGAGTGCGGGGATTAAAGGCATGCGTCACCACACCTGGCTTTTTTTTTTTTTTTTTTTTTTTTTTTAGACAGGGTCTCACTCTAATCCAGGCTGACCTGGAACTCACTCTGTAGCAGCCCCAGGCTGGCCTTGAACTGAAAAGGATCCTCCTACTTCAGCCTCCTAAGTGCTGGGACTAAAGACATGCACCACCACCCAGGCCCCTTTCTTCACTTTTATTTTTATTTATTTTTTTTATTATTATTATTATTATTATTTTTTGGTTTTTCAAGGTAGGGTCTCACTCTAGCCCAGGCTGACCTGGAATTCACTATGGAGTCTCAGGGTGGCCTCGAACTCATGGCGATCCTCCTACCTCTGCCTCCCGAGTGCTGGGATTAAAGGCGTGCGCCACCACGCCCGGCTCTTTCTTCACTTTTAAGTTCCAGGTTACTGCATGTCATAAGCATGTAAGCTCACCACATAAGGGAAACTAATTTGCCTTTCAAAAGAAATCTAATGATTAGGACAGATAGAAGAATCCAGTGAAAGAAGCACATGGATTTGATAAGGACCCCTCCGTGAGCTGGTACAACTTGGTGAGGGCTCCTCCTTATTCCTCCTGGGCTCCCCCTTATAGCCCATATCCTCTCTGATACTTCCCTGCTCAGGCTTGTCACTGCAGATGCTAACACTTCTTCCTGCCACTGTGAATGATCATCCTGGCTCACAGAATACTTTGGGAAAATGGCAAAACCTATTTCAGATCCAAGTTTCGGGGAATGAGTTGGATCACCCGTATGGAACAGAAAGTACATCGCATAGTTCATTTTCAGCTTGGTAGGTGACAACTGAATTAGTCTCCTGATTTACTAAAGCAGAGTAAAGAAAATCTGGTGTTCACTTCCCAAATGCAGAAAAGATAAGATCAATTTGACTCTTCCTTTGTTCTTAGGGAGCCATAAGAATTAAGAGTCACTACTCTCATGCAAAAATCAAAGCTACTTTATGGAAAATATTAATAAAAATTGAGAAAAAAAATCAAAGCTACTTGCCTAAGAAATATGGCACGGAGGGATGGGATACCTTCCAGAGAGTTATTGGCCAGGGAGGTCCCTGATGCCCCCAAGACATTACAGGCCATTGCCGAGGCCCTTGGTTTCCCACCAGGAATCGATGGCAAGACCCTATTGCTGAAGACTCCATATACTTGGGCTGCAAGGCCACTGAGAAATCCTGCTGGAACTGAGCTGATAACCTCCTCCATGTAGACCAGCTGACAGAAAGCTGGAAGAAGCCATTCTGCATGCAGTTCAATGGGAGAGAGAAAAATCACCAGTGAAGATACTCAACAGTGGACACTGCAAGTCTTATATTTTGCCAGCCAGGCCAAATGAGCCAATGGGTGCAATAGTGGAATGTCTGTCATGGTGGAAACCAACTGCCCTCCAATTGGACTGGAGGTCTACTCCGTGGGAGGGAATACATCCCTGATACTGAAAACTTAAAACATGGGTAGTCATGAGCCCTAGGGGTGTAACATCTGCTGCTGTCTGGCTAAATGTATATACTATGCTCATCAAACTGCCCAGTAAGCACTTCTGTTAATGTTCATACCCATATATTAGTGCTACTCTCACTTTTGGTAGAGAATCTTCTCTTTTCAGATGGCAGTGACCTTGGGATGACTCAGAAGGCATCATGGTGCTGGAAAGAAGTGACAGCAGTGCTCAGCACTGCAATATCTTTATTACACCTTCCAAGGCTCAGGGTCTATTTTGGAAGAGTTGGCAGAACGAATGTAAGAGCCAAAGGAAGGGTAGGACTCCTTACAACGTGCTCCCACCAGACACAAAATGGTCTGGATATCCATGACCTCAGTGCCTGACACTACCTACACAAGACCATCATAATAGGAGGAAAAGATGATGACATCAAATTAAAACAGAGACTGATTGAGAGGGGGTGGGGATATGATAGAGAATGGAGTTTCAAAGGGGAAAGTGGGGGGAGGGAGAGCATTACCATGGCATACATGGGATATTTTTTATAATCATGGAAGTTGTTAATAAAAAAAATTTGAGAAGGAAAAAAAAAAAAAAAGAAATATGGCAAGGGACCAGGGAGATATATGTAGGAGCCAGAGCATGAGTCTACCTGAGACAGTAGCATCTTGCAAAGCTGGTTATAGAATGAGACTAAGACATTAACCACCAAGAAAGTGCCTCTGTTGTGCACAATATTTCAAAATTAGGATTTGAAAATACTGGGGTTACTGTACCTGCTTAGTAAGGTAGAACTTGGTTATAGACGATTTCTTGGTCCTGGATTTATATACATGGAGAAGCTGCCAAGGAGCCAGGAGCCAAAGAAAACACAAGGGAATCCAAGCGAGAACAGTTTGTTCAAAACACAGTGGCAGGTCCACATCAGGTCTGTCTAGGAATGAGGAATTCTAGGGACCAATAAGGAAGGATTGTCAGATATATGCATTTTTAAAAAAGACAAGTCATTCCACAAACATAGCCCACATGCTTTCCAATAATTTTAATTCAATTTCATATCTATACCCAGCCTTACCTTTCAGCTATCTGCATTTTCTTGTTCATGATTAACACAAACTTGCCATTTAATGAGATTATCTGACCTACCTAACCTCTATAAACTTATCTTCTTGTAATTTTTTTTTTCTTTTTTAGTTTTTTTGAGGCAAGGTCTCATTTTAGCCCAGGCTGACCTGGTACTCACTATGTAGTCTCAGGGTGGCCTTGAACTCATGGCAATCCTCCTACCTCTGCCTCCCAAGTCCTGGAATTAAAGGCATGCACCACCATGCCCAGCTTCTTCTTGCAATTTTTAGTGAATCTCTATTCTTGCTCTTCTAAGTAAAACTCATAACATTTGCCAGGTTGTAGGAAGAAGAGGGACTGTTCCTTGGTCCAAAGGGGAGAATAGTTCCCCAATTATAAAAATCTGTCATTTAGTTTCTAGCACTAGCTGAACTGTCAGATAGCCTCACATACAGGCGACCAGGCAGTCAGAAGCCTTGGTAATACTATGACACTTAACTTATAGTGGCTTAGAAGGCTTATATCAAACCCAAGAAGGCTTGGCGAACTTCAGCACAGGAATGACAACGACACTGTTCAACCGAAAACTTACTCCCAGCAAGTTTCACACCAGACTTTGCATTCTGCAATAAATCGAAGTGTCCTATGAGGTGGGATGGGGGCACCAGTCCCTGTATCTCAGTCATGTGAGGGTAGATTTTCATTTTTCTATAAATTCATATAACTATTGGTACAGACTTTACAGAAAGGGTTAAATTATCTGATAATATGATTAGTCAGGTCATTTTTTTTGAGGAGATTCTCAAGAGATGGCCTGCCAAGATAGTGGGGGCTAATTAAGCCCTGCCTTCTAGTGGTGGGCATGTACTGGCCTTGAGGGTCTTGGGGCTCAAGTTCTTCCTGGCATACCAAGGGCTACTCTGCTATTTCATTCCTGCTCTGGTTTTTCATTCCTGCTCTTCTTATTACTATATAAAGTCACCAAACTGAAATCCAGAGACTCATGTAAGATATCTGAATTGTGTTAGTCACCCGTGATGCCAATGCTAGGAATTTGCAGACATCATTCTCATTCTCAGTTCCACCAGACCAGTTGGTAACGTTGATTGCCCTCTACCTTGAAAGTCTCTGCTGCCCGGGGTTCACACTCCAAATACCTGATCCTTCCTTCAATGGTCCTTCCTCCTCCCCTCCACTAGCAGTGCTGCCCAGGGCTCGTTGTGCAAAAACTATTTCAGCATTCACAGTGACCAATTTTGCATCCCTGGTCTTAAGTTCATCATTAACTGCCCAAAAATGTCCAGCCCTTCTAGGACATATTATCACCATTTCAACATCAAAACATCCCAAGAGGACTGTCATGGGCTTTCTTATCCCGCCACTTTACAAAGTGTACAATAACAATTCCTATTCCTAACACTGAAGACATTGCATGTTTTCTCGGATTGAAGACGATTGTGAAGGTGGTTAGCCCAAGAAAAAAAGTCTAGGGCACAATAAACATGTTAGGGCATACTAGGGCACAATCAATATATTAAAGATTAAATTATTTTCTCCCAGACGGTATATCCTCTGGAGACATTCATTTTTTTATAGGTCACCTGCCATTATAACTTCTCTGGTTCTTATCAGTGGCCACTCTAACATAACATCTACTTCTTGACTGAGTTGAAGAAGCATAGAAAAATGAGACTAAGCCGGGCGTGGTGGCGCACGCCTTTAATCCCAGCACTCGGGAGGCAGAGGTAGGAGGATCGCCGTGAGTTCGAGGCCACCCTGAGACTACATAGTGAATTCCAGGTCAGCCTGGGCTAGAGTGAGACCCTACCTCGAAAAACAAAAACAAAAAAAAAAAAAAAAAAAAGAAAAAGAAAAAAAAAAAAGAAAAAGAAAAAGAAAAAGAAAAAGAAAAATGAGACTAAGTGTAATATCTCACCCAAAAAGTAGAGTTGCAGAACTTCTCCATAATGCTTCCTGGAGCGCTTCTGGAAGAGGAATTTACTATGATTGTGCTGTTTCTTCTTCACTCTTCCTCAAAGAAGGTAGATGTTAAGTAGCCAGTGTACTAGTTCCCATTCTGATGTTCCAATTAAAGGCAGGCTGTCTGAACTTTCATCCCAGCAAGTTAATAGTTAACCTTGCTGGGTGCGTGCTTAGGTCATATCACTGGATCGACATGTGACAGAATCTTCAGAGATAACAAAACTGTTTCCAAAGCCCTCCAAGTTTCTGAGGCGTGGCCATATACTGAAGGAACCAACGTTAACTGTCAGCACAGCAAGCCAGTAAATCAGGAGTGTAGTATACCTTCATTCTCCCAGAATAATGACAGCAAGCCAGTAAATCAGGAGTGCAGTATACCTTCATTCTCCCAGAATAATGACTTAAAAACATCAGGAGAGCAACATGCAGCTCAACATGCAAGAGTGTCACTTGAATTCTGTTAACAATTTATAGAACTGTGAAATATTCACTTCTATGGATTTTTGTTGTTGTTGTTTTTCAAGGTAGAGTCTCACTCTAGCCCAGGCTGACCTGGAATTCACTATGTAGTCTCAGGGTTGCCTAGAACTCAAAGCGATCCTCCTACCTCTGACCCCTGAGTGCTGGGATTAAAGGCGTGAACCACCAAGCCCAACTTGGATTTTTAATTAAGATAATGCAACATAAAATATGGTTAAAAACAGTGCAAATTTTGAAAAGCTCAGGTTATAAGATACCATGGGAAATATAAAATAATTGATGTAACTTATGATAAAATGTTAACATTAGTGGTTGGGAATCACTAATTGGGATTGACTTTTTGGGGGGCATTTTTCGAGGTAGGCTCTCACTCTAGCCCCAGGCTGACCTGGTATTCACTATGTAGTCTCAGGGTGGCCCCAAACTCACAGTGATCCTCCTACCTCTACCTACTGAGTGCTGGGGTTAAAGGCGTGAGTTTGTAACATTTTAAAAGTACCTAACAAACTAGGTGTGGTGGTGCACGGCTTTTATCCCAACACTCAGGATCTGAGCTCAAGGCCAGCCTGGGGCTAGAGTTCCAGGTCAGCCGACAATAGAGTAAGACTCTGCCTTACAAACAAACAAATTAAAAAAGGTACATCACAAAATTTACCTTTTAGCCATTGCTAACATACAATTCTGTAGTGCTAAGTGTATAAGTCAGTGTTCAATCAATCTCCAGAACTTGTCACCGCGCAAAAATGAAATTCTATGCCAACCACTCCAGTAAAGCACAGGTCATTTTAATACAGGGCAACCTAAATTACCATGCGAATTCTGGATGTAGACACTGGTGTCTTTGTAGCTTCAACTTTCATCTCCTGGAATGTTCTACCATGATGAAGACCTGTCTTCTAAGGATTAGATACCATGTGGAAAAATCAAACGGAAAAAGATTGGATAATCCATTCCAACCATTCCAGCTGTGGATTGTGAGCAAGACCTTTGAGGGTCTAGATGGACCCTACAGTTGACTCACCACCAAATGCAAGCTCATGAGTAAGCGAAGGCAGCACACAGAATTATGAGAATGTCAGTGTGTAAACTGTCATTCTTTCAAGCCACTAAATGTTAAACTGTTGTTTTTGCACTCTGTTTTTATATGCTATTGATGTAGGATTTGGGGGTTCAGGAGGGGTCTCTCAGAATTTATGAACCCCAAGTTTTGGATTCATCATACATTTAATAAAGAATTAATAAAGGTGGACTCAAGAAGGATAAATTATGAATTATTAAGTTTATTGAAGGGAAAAATCACAAATTGTGGGGTCTATTTATGGGAGAAATCACAAACCCTGGGGTTTATTTAAGGTAGATTGGGATCTACGAAGGAAAGCTACAACAGAGTCATAAACACATCAGATGTAGGAAACATGCTTTCATGTAGTAGCACTGCATAGTTTACAAGGTTCATTTAAGAGAAATTGAGTTTTGGGGGAAGAAAAACTGGAGTAGAGCTGCAAGCATGTGGACTTAAGAGAAACTGCGCTTTTTATTTTATTTTATTTTTTTATTTTAAAGAGAGAGAGAGAGAATTGGCATACCAGGGTCTCAGCCACTGCAATCAAACTCCAGATGCTTGTGCCACTTAGTGGGCATGTGCAGCCTTGCACTTGCCTCACCTTTGTAGTCTGGCTTACATGGGATCTGGAGAGTGGAACATGGGTCCTCAGGCTTCACAAACAAGTGAAGTAAGTAAGCCATCTCTCCAGCCCAGAAACTGAGGCTTTTAAAGAGAAATCAGTAAAGCTGAACTAGCATGTGGGAAGTAGAATATAGGAGTTTGTGTAGGGATAGTTGGAAAGAATCCTTACATGGTATATTCAGAAACCAGAGGAAGATCATGCACGTCATCAAAGAGAGAAGTTACCCCAAACTATAAAGCAGAGGCAAGCAGAAAAGTCATCCAAACCAAGAAACAGTTTTATGCTCTTCTTCCCCTGACCCAACCACCAGGGGAGAACCCAGACTCACTTGTAACCTTGTGGCCCAAAGGAAGAGAGGCAGACAGGCTGAACAGAAAAGCAAATAAACCCTAACTCGGAAAAGAAAAAAAAAGAAAAGCAAATAAACAGAGCAGAGTGGAGTCCCAGACAGGAAGACAGGAGTCTTTATAAGAAAGGGGAAGATCTGATTGGTTGGTATATTGAGGGCCCATCCCTGGGCCAGCCCATCCTGGCTACCTGTCTACATAGCAGCTAGACTGACTGGGCAGCAGGCAGCCCCGTGGATCAGTCTCGATCAGACAAGAGTTCCATTTTTATGGTGGCATCTCATGCCTAACTGAAAGTGCCTAAAACTCCTATCTTCCTTCACTATTACATTTTAATTTTTAATTTTAATTTTTTATATTTTAATTTAAAAAATGTTTTTGTTTATTTATTTATTTGAGAGCGACAGACACAGAGAGGAAGAGGCAGATAGAGAGTGAGAATGGGCACACCAGGGCCTCCAGCCACTGCAAAGGAACTCCAGACGCGTGTGCCCCCTTGTGCATCTGGCTAACGTGGGTCCTGGGGAATCAAGTCTCAAACCAGAGTCCTTAGGCTTCACAGGCAAGTGCTTAACTGATAAGCCATCTCTCCAGCCCACATTTTAATTTTTTAAAATGCTGGTCACTGACCTTATAAAATGGACCCTGGCTAACTTGAAATTTCCTGCCTTCCAAAACCTTAAAAAAAAAAAAAAAGTAGGGCTGGAGGGATGGCTTAGAAGTTAAGGCATTTGCCTACAAAGCCAAAGGACCCAGGTTCGATTCCCCAGGACCCACATTAGCCAGATGCACAAGGGGGCACAAGTATCTGGAGTTCATTTGCAGTGGCTAGAAGCCCAAGCACACCCATTCTCTCTCTCTTTCTCCCTCTTTCTCTGTCAAATAAATATTTTTTTTTAAAAAGTATACACTCAGCATGTGGTGCATGCATTTAATCCCAGCACTTGAGAGGCAGAGGTAGGAGAATTGTGATGAATTTGAGGCCACCCTGGAAATCCAGAGTGAGTGAGCCTGGGCTAGAGTGAGACCCTATCTTGAAAAAAAAAAAAGTTATATAGTTGGTTTCATAACATATTTACATATAAATCATGCTTTTGGTGGTCATTATTCCCCAGAAGCATGAATAGCCATTTTCAGCACTATGAGGGCTAGCCAGCAGGGAACTGGCTTCCTTCTAAATTCCAGTGTGATCTCCAAATGTCCTGTGTCTGTGGGCTGTGATGTCTTTGACGATAGGGTCTTACTATTTATCTCTGCGGTAACCAAGTGCTTTGGCAATAGTCTGCATTGTTTTAGGGACTTCATAGCCTCCTTGACCAACAGCTCATTGTGGGGTGTAACCCAATCCTGGCACTGGGAATTACAAGCCAGAGCCTACTGTTTTAGGATTAGGCTTTCTCTACTTCTTTGAGGCCCTTGTGCTTGGACAATACCCCCTCCTTCTTATTAAGGGCTATATCTTTTAGTTTTCTGTCTAGGAGGAAGATTTCTATGGTACTGATTCATAATGTCATTAGTTTTTTGAATATCTTCCCCACCTTGTCTTCCCCCTCCACACCAAGACTCTTCTACTCCCTGTGTTCTGTCCCTAAATTGCCTGTCAAGAATCCCCTCCTATCCTACCTTTCTATTTCCTCTTTCTCATAGCTTCATTCTAGTTCCATGTAAATACTGATGCTCACTACCACTTATGATAAACCCAAGCTGTTCCAAGTTAGGAACCACATATGAGGGAGAACATATAGCATTTGTCTTTCTGTGTTTCTGTGACTTCATTTGGTATGGTTTTTTTCCTGAAAATTTTATAATTTCAGTTTTCCTTAACACTGAGTAGAATTCCATTGTGTATATGTACCATATCTTCATTAACCATTCATCTGGTAATGGGTATCTGGGCTGATTCCAGTTCTTAGCTATTGTGAGTACAGCACAGGACTGAGCAAACATCTCTGTAGTAAAAAGCAGTCATTAGAGTATATGCCCAGGTGTGGTATCATTAGATCAAATGGTAATTCTATTTTCAGAATTTTTGTGTGTATGGGTTTTTTGAGGTAGGGCCTCACTCTAGCTCAGGCTGACCTACATAATTCACTATGTATTCTCAGGGTGGCCTTGAACTCATGGCAATCCTCCTACCTCTGCCTCCTGAGTGCTGGGATTAAAAGTGTGTGCCACCACGCCCTGCTCAGATTTTTGAGCCATCTCGGTATTGATTATCACATATACTCCCACCAGCAGTGGATGAGGATTAACTTTCTCCACATACTCACCAGCATTTAGTGTTGTTTAATTTTTTTTTTTTCCCAAGGTGAGGTCTCACTCAAACCGAGGCTGACCTGGAATTCACTATGTAGTCTCAAGGTGGCCTCGAAATCACAGCAATCCTCCTACCTTTGCCTCCCAACTGCTAGGATTAAAAGCATGCACCACAACACTCAGCCCTCATTTAATTTTTTTGATGATTGCCATTCTGACTGTAGGGAAATGGAATCTCAGAGTCATTTTAATTTGCATTTCTCTGATCGCTAAAGATGTTGAACAACTCTTTAGATGTATATTGGCTATCTGAATTTCTTCCTTTGAGAACTCTGTGTTCAATTCTTTCCCCATCTTTTAAAAAATTTTTATTATTTTTTTTTTAGAGAGAGAGAAAGAGAGAATTGCCACTCCAGGGCCTCAGCCACTGCAATTGTACACCAGACACTTGCGCCACCCAGTGGGCACGTGCAACCTTGCACTTGCCTCATCTGTGCATCTGGCTTTGGTGGGATTTGGAGAGTTGAACGTGGATCCCCAGGCTTCACAGGCAAGTCCCTTAACTTCTAAACCATCTCTTCAGCTTCTCCACCTTTTTTTTTTTTTGAAGCAAGCCCAATGGACTTTTGTTTAAATGTGAAAGTGTGTGTGTGTGTGTGTGTGTGTGAGAGAGAGAGAGAGAGAGAAAGGGAGGGAGAGAGAACTGGTGCACCGGGGCCTCCAGCCACTGCAATAAAACTCCAAATGTGTGCACCTTCTTGTGCACATGTACAACCTTGTGCACTTGTGTGCACTGTGCATCTGGCTTACATGGGACCTGGAGAGTCCAAACACGAGTCAGCTTCACAGGCAAGCACCTTAACCGCTAAGCCATCTCTCCAGCTCCTTTTTAGTGGATTGCTTGACTTTTTTTGATTGCTTAGTTTTTAGAGTTCTTTGTAAATTCTAGATATTAAACCTTTGTCATATGCATAGCTGGAAAAGATTTTTCAATTCTGTAGATTGTCTATTGACTCTGTTGTTGAGTTGCTTATCTGAACAATAGCTTTTTAGTTTCATGGAATACTACATTGAGTGTTTATATAATACCCTGGGCTACTGGGCTCTTATCCTTCCCTATGCCTATATCATGGAGTGTTCTCCCTATTTTTTCTTGTAAATATTTTAGAGTTTCAGGTTTTATATTGAGGTTCTTGATCCATTTGGAGTTGATTTTTGTGCAGGATGAGATATGAGGGTCCAATTTCATTCTTTTACATATGGCTATCCAGTTTCTGCAGTACCATTAGTTGAAAATGCTGTTTTTACTCCAGTGTGCTTTCTTGGCCCCTTTCAAAGATCAGGTAGCTGTAGTTAAAAGAAATTATACCTGAATCTTCTATTGTATTCCGTTGACCCATGTGTCTATTTTTGTGCCAGTACCATGCTGTTTTTATTACTATGGCTTTACAGTATATCTTTTTGTTTGTTTGTTTGTTTTGAGGTAGGGTCTCACTCCAGCCCAAGATGACCTGGAATTCACTATATATTCTCAGGGTGGCCTCAAACTCACAGCAATTCCCCTATCTCTGCCTCCCAAGTGCTGGGATTAAAGGCATGCGCCACCACACCTGGCTGTAGTATATCTTGAAATTAGGTATGGTGATATCATCAGTGGTATTCCTTTTGCTAAGTATATTTTTGGCTATCTTGACCTTCTGTGCTTCCAAAAGATGTTTGAGACTATTTTTTTTCCAAACTCTGTCAATAAAGTTGCTGGAACTTTTATTGGAATTGTATTGGGTCTGTATATTGCTTTTGGAAGGATGGTCATTTTCACAATATTAATTCTTTCAATCCATGAGCATGGGAGGTCTTTTCAGTTTTGCGTGTTTTCCTCCATTTCTTTCTTCAGTATTTTTTTTTCTTGGTTTTTCAAGGTAGGGTCTCACTCTGGCCCAGGCTGACCTGGAATTCACTATGTACTCATGGTGGCCTTGAACTCATAGTGATCCTCCTACCTCTGCCTCCCAGGTGTTGGAATAAAAACCGTGCGCCACCATGACTGGCTTTCGTCAGTATTTTTATGCCCTTTTTTTTTTTTCCTATGTAGTCTCAGGGTAGCCTTGAACTCACAGTGATCCTCTTGGTTTTTTTGTTTTTTCTTCCTAAAATGGAGGGGACACCCAGATTTTATATTTTCATTGTATAGATACTTCACTTCTTGGTTAGGGATATTCTAAGGTATTTAATGTGCTTTTGTGGCTATTGCAAACAGGACTATTTCCCTGATTTCTTTCTCTGTTTGTCACTGATATATACAAAGGCCACTGATTTTTGTGTGTTGATTTTATATGCTGCCATTTTGTTGAAAGGATTTATCACTTCTAGGAGTTGGGATTTTTTTTGTGTGTAGTCTTTTTGATCACTTACGAATAGAATCATATAATCTGAAAATAAGGCTAGTTTGACAACTTTCTTTCCAACTTGTATCCCTTTTATTCTTTCTCTTGTCTTAATGCTTTAGCTATGACTTCCAGTACTGTGTTGAAAAGTAGTGGTGAAAGTAGCACCCTTGTCTTGTTCTCCACCTTAATAGGAATGCTTTAAGTCTTTCCCCATTTAAAATGGTATGAGCCTCAGGTTTAGCATATATATATATATATATATATATATATATATATATATATATAGAGAGAGAGAGAGAGAGAGAGAGAGAGAGAGAGGGAGGGAGAGAGAGAAAGAGAGAGCCTTTATTATGTTGAGATATGAACCCTCCATCCCTAGTCTCTCCAGTGTTTTAATCATGAAAGGATGTTGTTGTTGTTGTTGTTGTTTTTGGTTTCTCGAGGTAAAGTCTCACTCTAGCCCAGGCTGACCTGGAATTCACTATGTAGTCTCAGGGTGGCCTCGAACTCATGGCTATCCACCTACCTCTGCCTCTCAAGTGCTGGGATGAAAGGCATGCGTCACCGTACCTGGCAGGATGTTGTATTTTGTCAAAGGCCTTTTCTACATCTACTGAAATGATAATGTGAGTTCTATCTTTAAGTATATTTATGAAATATATTATGTTTATTGATTTCCATATGTTGAACCATTCCTGTATTCTTGGAATAAAACCTACTGGTCAAAGTGGATGATACTTTTGATGTGTCCTTATATTTGGTTTGCAAGAGTTTCAGAGAATTTTTGCCCCTAAGTTGATCACGGATATTAGCCTATAATTTTCTTTTCTTGTTGGGTCTCTGCCTGCTTTCTAATATTTTATTTATTTACTTATTTATTTTATTTATTTGTGCATGTGAGAGAGAGAGAGAGGGAGGAAGAGGCAGATATAGAGAAAATGAGAATGGGCGTGCCAGGGCCTATACCCACTGCAAACGAACTCCAGACACATGCGCCCCCTTGTGCATCTGGCTTGCGTGGGTCCTGGGGAATTGAACTGGGGTCCTTAGGCTTCATAGGCAAATGCCTTAACAGCTCAGCCATTTCCCCAGCCCCTGTCTGATTTTTTAAAATATATTTATTTCTTTATTTGAGAGACAGAGAGAAATAATGGGCACACCAGGGCCTGCAGCCCTTGCAAATGAACTCCAGATGCTTGTGCCACCTTATGCATCTGGCTTACAGGGGTACTAGAGAATTGAACCTGTGTTCTTAGGTTTTGCAGGCAAGCACCTTAACCACTACACAATCTCCCCAGCTCATCTGTCTGTTTTGGTATTAGTGTAATGCTGGCTTCATAGGAGAAAATCAGAGAGCATTCCTTACTTTTCTTCTTTTTTTTTTTTTTTTTTTTTTTTTTTTTTTTGTTTTTTTTTTTTTTGTTTTTCGAGGTAGGGTCTCATTCTAGCTCAGGCTGACCTGGAATTTACTATGTAATCTCAGGGTGGCCTTGAACTCACGGTGATCCTCCTACCTCCGCCTCCCGAGTGCTGGGATTAAAGATGTGCACCACCACGCCCGGCTTCATTCCTTACTTTTCAATTGTGTGAAATAACCTGAGAAATAGTGGTCTTAGTTCTTTAATGACGGTTTGGTATAATTCAACAGTGACTCTTGTCTGGACCTGGACTTTTTTTGTTGGGAGGTTTTTGTTTTTGTTTTTTTTTAAGAAAAAAAATTATTTATTTATTTATTTATGTATTTGAGAGAGAGAGAATGACTATATCAGGGCCTCCTGCAAATGTACTCCAGATGTATGCATCACCTTGTGCATCTGGTTTACATGGGTCCTGGGGAATAGAACCTGGGTCCTTTGGCTTTGCAAGCAAGCACTTTAGCCACTAAGCCATTTCTTTAGCCCTGTTGGGAGGTTTTTAATTACATTTTTTGGTTTGTTTGTTTGTTTTTCAAGGTAGGTTCTTACTCTAGCCCAGTCTGACTTGTAGTCTCAGACTGGCCTTGAACTCATAGTGATCCTTCTACCTCTCACTCCAAACAGCTGGGATTAAAGGCACTATTTTTAAATTTTTATTTATTTATCTATTTGCAAGGAGAGAGAGAGACAGAGAGAGAGAGAGAGAGAGAGAGAGAGAGAGAGAATGAATAGGTGCTCCAGGGCATGCAAACAAACTCCAGATGCATATGCCACCTTGTGCATCTGGCTTTACATGGGTACTGGGGAGTCAAACCTCAGTCCATTAGCTATGCAGGCAAGCACCTTCACTGCTGAGCTATCTCTCCAGCCCTTAATTACATTTTTAATCTTGTTTGATGTTATAGCTCTATTCAGGTAATTTTTCTCTTCTCGGTTTAGTTTTGGTAGGTGGTAGGAGTCAAGGAATTCATCCATTTCTCTTCCAGATTTTTCAATTTTGTGGAACACAGGTTTGTGAAATATGTTCTGATGAGTCTTCCAATTCCATTGACATCTGTTGTGACATCTTTACATCTTCTTTTTCATTTTTTTTTCTTTTTTTTGGGGGGGGGGGTCAAGGTAGGGCCTTATTCTAGCTCAGGCTGACCTGGAATTCACTATGTAGTCTTAGGGTGGCCTTGAACTCTCGACAATCCTACTACCTCTGCCTCCCGAGTACAGGGATTAAAGGTGTGCACCATCATGCCCCACTTTCTTTTTCACTTCTAATCTTGTTGATTTGAGCCATTTGTTTTTGCTTTTGATCAGTATGGCCAGAGGTTTATTCATCTTGTTTCATTAATTTTTTTTTTTCAAGGTAAGGTTTTACTCTAGTCCAGACTGACCTGGAATTCACTATGTAGTCTCAGGGTGGCCTCGAACTCACGTTGATCCTCCTACCTCTGCCTCCTGGGTGCTCGGATTAAAGGCATGCTCCACCACGCCCAGCTTGTTTCATCAATTTTAAAAATTATTTTCTTAATTACCAACTCATTAATTTCTGCCCTGCTCTTGATTATTTCTATGAGCTGTTTTTTTCACTTGCAGCTTTTCATACAATCTCTTTGTTTTCAGTATTTAGAATTTTAATTATAATGTGATATGGAGAATTTCTTCTCTGGTCCTGTCTACTTGGTGTTCTGTGTGCCTCCTGCAACTGGATGGGGTTCTCGTTGGTGAGAATAGGAAAGTTTATTTGATTTTCTTTTTTTTTTTCTTCCAGTTTTTGTTTTTTTTTGAGGTAGGGTATCACTCTAGCCAGGCTGACCTGGATTTCACTATGTAGTCTCAGGGTGACCTCAAACTCACTGTGATCCTCCTACCTCTGCCTCCCGAGTGCTGGGATTAAAGTTGTGTGCCACCTCGCCTGGCTTTTTTTTTTTTTTTTTTTTTTTTTTTTAGCTTTTTTAAGGTAGGATTTTGCTTTAGCCCAGGCAGACTTGGAATTCACTATGTAGTGTCAGGGTGGCCTTGAACTCATTGCGATCCTCCTACCTCTGCTTCCCAAGTGCTGGGATTAAAGGCATATGCCACCACACCGGTCTTGATTTGATAATTTTGTTGAAGATATTTTTTATGCCTTTAGCCTGTATTTCTTTCCCTTCTTGCATGCTCATGATTAAAATACCTATTCTTTTTAAAGTGTTCCACATTTCCCTCATATTTTGTTTGCCGTTTTGTTTTTTTTTTTTTTTTTTTTTTTAGAAAATGGCCTATGTGTCATGCCATAAAGGTGAAAATTTAATTTTCCAATATTTATCATCATGCAATGCAAGAGGCAAAATAGATGTTAATTTGAATAAATGAAGGTATAATTGTATACATTTGAAGCCTGTGTACAATACTACCTCAACAAATAAAAATGGATTCAACTTGAAAAATACTATATATACATTATCATTCTTGTCCACATACTCAATGGAAAATGATGGAATTATTTCATTATGACATTAAGAATAAGGCAAATCTGCAAAGCCAAAGGACCCAGGTTTGAGTTCCCAGGATCCCCATAAGCCAGATGCACAAGGTGGCACATGCATTTGGAGTTCGTTTACAGTGGCTGGAGGACCTGGTAGAGTTTGCAGAGTTTTTTGAACTTGTCATTATTTTTGGACTCCTGGTCTATTTTCTCTCTCTTCACCTCGAGTTCTGAAATTCTGTTCTCTACATTATCTATTCTGTTGGTAAGGCTTCCAAGGGAACCTTTTAAAATAGTTGTTCCAGCAAGGCCTGGGGACACGTGCCTTTAATCCCAGCACTTGGGAGGCAGAGGTAGGAGGATCACTGTGAGTTCAAGGACAGCCTGGTACTACTAAGTCCCAGATGTGCCTGGGCTAGAGTGAGATCCTGCCTCCAAAAACCAAAAATAAATAAATAAAATAAAACAAAATAGTTGTTTCATTTTTATTTTCCATTATGTTTTTCTTTAGCATTTCCATCTCTTTATTGATTTCATTTTCCTTTCTTGCTTTGACTTTCTTGCTAACTCTTGGCATCCATTCTGGCATTTGTTCATGTCCTGATTGAGCTTACTCCACTGACCATAGAGTTCCTTTTTTGTTGATTTTTCTCCATTCATTTATCCATCTTCTAGGTACTTCTTGATTTTTTTCAATTTTATTGAAGCACGGATTGAGTTCTTTTTGTTGATTTTCTTCCTTTTCATTGAGCCCTCCTTTAAATTTTTGTTGTTGCTTGTTTTTCAATGTAGGGTCTCGCTCTAGCCCAGGCTGACCTGGAATTCACTCTGTGGAATCAGGCTGGCCTTGAACTCATGGCTATCCTCCCACTACATTGGCCTCTCAGGTGCTAGGATTAAAGGCATGTGCCACCATGCTTGGCCTACCATTCTTTAAATTCTTTTTTGAGTTCTTTTTATTGATTCATTTCTATTTTATCCAGCCATTTGTTCATTGCCTCATTAAGTTTGTTTAATGTACTTATTGTAATTTGATTATGGGATCCTATGTCTGGAGTTTGCTCTATGTTTTCACTGGAAGCTTCCATTATGGACTAGGCATTCTTGGGGATCTCTTGGCTTGATGTCTTGCATTATTTGTTTTGCATTGGGTTTGCCCATCTGGAGATAAGGCCTCTTGATTTGCTAAGAGTGAAGCAAATTCAGCTTTTATGGTGCCTATTTTGTGTATCCTGGTCAGCTTTGATCAAGGCGGGAGTAGGAACAGGGTCTATCTGCTAAATTGGGCTGGGTAAACTTGAATCTAAGCAGGGTCCTCTTTGTTTGTGAAGCCTCCAGTCAAGTCTGGGTATGACCCTGTTAGGCCTGGCCTGCTCAGTGTTCAAGCAGGGCCCTCTTCTCCCAGTGCTATTCGCCCCCAGGGACTTTGGAGTGAGATCAGCACTGCAGCCCTGTGGGCCGCAGGGCTGAGGCCACAATCCTGGACAGAAGAGAGAAGGGAGGTCTGTGCTAGTGTGTTGGCTCCCTACTCACAGCAATTTGAGGACTGGGTACACACTAGTGAGAAGGCTCTCCTGGGCTTGATCCCCCAGCATTACCCATGGCTGGTATCTTGGAAAGGGATCTACCTGGGAGCCCTCCTCTGGGCTGTAGTGGAGCCTGGGACTTTGGGGCTGAGATCCATTTGGGGCACTCTCCTGGAGGTTAGAGCTGGGTCACCCATCACTGCCCACCATACCCACCCTCTTTTCTGATTCTTGCTTTTGCAAGGCCAGTGTGAGTTGGGGAATCCTTTAACAGATCTGCTGTTACTGGTAAAGGCAGGGTCAGGCTGGGCAGGTGGAAGCGCTTCCCCAGCAGGGCCCTGTGAGGAAGAGCATCTCCCAGCAGCCACTGGCTGGAGCCAATCCTCACTGATTGTATGGCTGCTGAAATTTCTTTGCTCAACAGTGTTTTAGACCGGGTCTCCCTAGATTAATAATTCCTTACACACCTTCCATTTTTGGCAGAAGAGTGTGTTATATTGCCTCCTTTCCCCCTGTTTTCTTTGGCATCACTTCTAATCTACCATCTTAGCTGCAACTCCCTTCTACTTTCTTTTGATTTTTAATCTAGATTCCATATATGAAAGAAAACTTGGTATTTGTCATATTTTACTTAACATGATCTCCATTTCTGGCACATGACATAATTTAATTCTTATTTGTGGCTAAATGACACACACACACACACACACACACACACACACACATATATATATATATATATATATATATATATATATATATATATATATATATAACATTTTCTCTATTCATTCACCAATTTATGAGCACCTAGGCAGATTCCATAAGTTTGATATTGGGAGTAGTGCCACATGGGTACACAGATATCCCCATAGTCTAGTGACTTTGATTCCTTTGGGTATACATCCATGAGTGGTATTGCAGAGTCACTTAAGAGTTCTTCTATTTTAGTTTTTTGAGAAACATCCATATATACTGATTTCCACAACAGTATGTGAAGATTCCCCTCTGTCTAGATCACCTCCATAATCCCCAGAAGCATTTATTTTCATGATGACACCTATTCTAATTGGAATGACATGGTAGATATCAAAGAATGAGTTTGATTTGCTTGGCCCTGAAGCATAAGAATGTTTAACACTTTTCCATGTGTTTATTGATCATTTGTACTTCTGGTTATGAGAACTATCCTTCTCTATTTAGATATCCAGTTGTCCCAGCACGATTTGTTAAAGAGGCTGTCTTTTCTCCGGTGAATATTTTTGGTAATTTTATCAAAAATCAGATGGCTGGCCAGGTGTGGTGGCACACGCCTTTAATCCCGGCACTTGGGAGGCAGAGGTAGGAGGCCTGCTGTGAGTTCGAGGGCACCCTGAGACTCCATAGTGAATTCCAGGTCAGCCCGAGCTAGAGCAACACCATAACTCGAAAAACTGAAAAAAAAAAAAATCAGATGGCTATAGCTTGTTGGGTTTATATCTGGGTCTTCAATTCTGTTTATTGATCTACATGTCTATTTTTATGCTAGTTGGTAGTACCATGCTGTTTTTGTTACTATGGCTCTGTAATATGTCTTAAAATCAAGTGTGTTAATACCACCAGCCTTATTATCATTTTTATTCTCAGAATTCCTTTGGCTATTCAAGGTGTTTTTTTGGTGTTTATTTGTTTTTTTTTTCCTTCTCACTCTAGCCCAGGCTGACCTGGAATTCACTTGGTAGTCTCAGGGTGGCCTTGAACTCACTGCAATCCTCCTGCCTCTGCCTCCCAAGTTCTGGGATTAAAGGGATGCTCCACCACGCCTGGCTATTCAAGGTTTTTTATGTTTCCAAATGAATTTTAGGATTGTTTTCTATTTTGGTAAAGAATGGCATTGGATTTTTTTTTGTTTTCAAGGTACAGTCTCACTCTAGCTCAGACTGACCTGGAATTCACTATGTAGTCTCAGGGTGCCTTGAACTCACAGCAATCCTCTCACCTCTGCCTCCTGAGTGCTGGGATTAAAGACATGTGCCACCATGCCCAACTTCAGCATTAGAATTTTGATGGGGATTGCTTTAAATCTGTAGATTGCTTTTGGTAAGATAGACATTTTTACAATATTCTTTCAATCGATGAACATGGGATGTCTTTCCATTTCCTAGTGTCTTCTGCAATTTCTCTGTTGAATATTTTAAAGTTTTCATTGTAGATATCCTTTACTTCCTTGGTTAGGTTTATTTCAAGGTGGCATTTTATTATTTTTTCAGGCAATTATGGATGGGAGTGTTTCTCTGATTTCATCCTCAGCACATTTGTGATTAATGTATAAGAAGGCTACTAGTTTCTGTGTGTTAGTTAATTTTGTATCTTTCTACTTTGCATTTATCAGCTCTAAAAGTTCTCTGGTGGAGTTTTTATGGGCCCTAATTTATAGAATCATACCATCTGCAAATAGCAATAATTTGACCTTTTCCTTTCCTATTGGCATCCCTTTTATTTGTGTCTTTTATTTCTGTAGCTAAGACTTCCAGTACTATGTTCAATAAAAGTGGAAAAAGTAGACACCCTTGTCTTGTTCCTGATTTTTTAAAAATTATTTTGTTTTTATTTTTATTTATTTATTTATTTGAGAGCGACAGACAGAGAGAGAAAGAGAGAGAGAGAGAGAGAGAGAGAGAGAATGGGCATGCCAGGGCCTCCAGCCACTGCAAACGAACTCCAGACACGTGTGCCCCCTTGTGCATCTGGCTAACGTGGGTCCTGGGGAATCAAGTCTCGAAGCAGGGTCCTTAGGCTTCACAGGCAAGCGCTTAACCACTAAGCCATCTCTCCAGCCCATTGTTCCCAATTTTTTTTAAAATATTTTTTATTGACAACTTCCATAATTGTAAACAATATCCCATGGTAATTCTCTCCCTCCCCCTCCACTTTCCCCTTTGAAACTCCTCTCCATCATATCCCCTCCCCCACTTTGAGCTTTTTTTTCAGTATAATGTTGGCTATAGGTTTGTTTTAAGGAGCCTTTTTTACATGGACTTACATTCGTTTTATTCCAAGTTTCTTTAGGACTTTTATCATGAAAAAATGTTGGATTTTACCAAATGCCTTTTCTGCATCTATTTGAGATGATCATGTGATTTTTGTCCTCAGTCCAATTATATGGTATATTACATTTATGGATCTGCATATGTTGGACCATCCCTGCATCTCTAGGATAAAACCACTTAATTAGGGTGACTGATCTCTTTGATGTATTCCTGTATTCTATGTGCCAGTATTTTGTTGAAAAAGTTTGTGTTTATGTTCATGAGGGAGATTGGTCTATAATTTTCTTGTTATTGTTATGTCTTTGTGTAGTTTTGGTATCAGAGTAATGTTGGCTTTGTAAAAGATGTTTGATAGTATTCTTTCTTTTTCTATTTTATGAAAATGTTTGAGAAGCATTGCTGTTAGTTTTTCTGTGAAGGTCTGGTGGAATTCACCAGTGAATCCATCTGGGCCTGGACTTTTTTTAATTGGGAGATTTTTTTCTATAACTGCTTTGATCTCATTGTTTATTATAGGTCTTTTTAAAAGGTTTATCTTATATTGCTTTAATTTTAGTAGGTCATATATATCTAAAAAATGAAGTTATGAAATTTGCAGAAAAGTGGATGGATCTGGAAAGGATTATACTAAGTGAGGCAACCCAGGCCCAGAAAGCCAAGCGCCACATGTTCTCCCTCATATGTGGATCTTAGCTACAGATGATTGGGCTTCTGTGCGAGAAGGAAAAAACTCAGTAGCACAGGCCAGTAAGTTAAAAAGGAGATAAGAAAGGGAGGAGGGCATTTATTAGGTTGGTATTGTATATATGTAAGTAGAAAGATTGAGGTGGGGAGGGGATATGATGGAGAATGGAACTTCAAAGGGGAAAGTGGGGGGGAGGGTACTACCATGGGATATTTTTTATAATCATGGAAAATATTAATAAAAATTGAGAAAATAAAAAAGATAAAATAAATAAATAAATAAATAAATAAATAAAAGTGTGTCCATTTCTTTTAGAATTTCAAATTTAGTGGTGTACATGTTTTTAAGGTATGTTCTTAAGGTTTTTCTGAATTTCATTGATATCTGTTATAATGGTGGCTTTTCATCTGTAATTTTACTAACCTGCATCTCTTAGTTTTTGGTCAGTTTTGCTAAGGGTTTATTAATCTTGTATATCTTATCAAAGAATCAACTCTTCCTTTCACTGATTCTTTATATTGTTTCTTTGGGGGGGGGGTTCTATTTCATTAACTTCTGTCAAGATCTTTCCATCTACTGATGGTTTTCATTTTGTCTTATTCTTCTTTATCCACAGCCTTAAGGTGAAGCATTAAGTTGTTAACTTGTGATCTAGTTTCTTAATATCGGCCTTAAAAGTATAAATTTGTCTCTTAATACTGCTTTCATTTTATCCCACAAGTTTTTGTATGTTGTACTTTCATTCTCATTTGCTTTTATGAACTTTTTTCCTTCTTGATTTCTTCAATTACCCATTCATCATTCAGTAGTATATTGCTTAGTTTCCATGAGCTTATGTATGTTCTATAGTCTTTCTTGCTGTTGAGTTGTAGTTTAACCCCATTGTGATCAGAAGAGACTATAAGGAATTTTAAAATATTTTATTTATTGATTTGAGAGAGAGAGAAAGAGAGAGAGAGAGAGAGAGAGAGAGAGAGAGAGGGACAGACAGAGAAAGGGCATATACCAGAGCCTCTAGCCACTACAAACGAACTCCAAACACATGCATTACCTTGTGCATTTGGCTTTACATGGGTACTGGGGAATCAAACTCAGGTCCTTAGACTTTGTAGGCAAGCACCTTAACCACTGAGTCATCTCTCCAGCCCTATTCTTTTTTCAAAACAAATATTATTTATTTATTTATTTGTGAGAAAGAGCGAATGGGAAATTATTTGAATTTTCCTGTATTGATAAGATTTGTTTTATATCCTAATATATGATTTACTTTACAGAAAGTTCCATGTTCTGCTGAAAAAAATGTGTATTCTTCAGAATTTGAATGTAATGTTCTATAGATGTCTGTTAGTTCCATTTGTTCTATGACTGCACTTATACAAGACATTTCTGTGTTTTTTTTTCTGGGATGACCTGCCAATTTGTAAGAATGGGGTATTGAAGTTAACTACTATTATTGTTCTTGGGGTTATTGGTGATTTTACATCTAATAGTGTTTAATAAAATTTGGTACACTTGGGCTGGAGATATGGCTTAGCAGTTAAGGTGTTTCTCTACAAAGCCAAAGGATCCTGAATCGATTATCCAGGACCAAGGTAACCCAGATGCACAAGGGCGCATGCTTCTGGAGTTCATTTGCAGTGGCTGGAGGCTCTGGCACGCCCATTCTCTTCCTTCCTCTCTCTGTCTCTCTCTCTCTGTCTCTCTCTCTCTCTCATAAATAAATAAATAATATTAAAAAAAAGAAAAGAAAAAAACAATTACTCTAAAAACTTTTGGTGTGCCCATTTGTGGAGAGCCGAGAGAGTGTGATCGCCATTACAAGATGGCGCTGACATCCGGCCTCGGCCCTGGTGAACAAGTAGAATAGCGCATGTGCAAGTGGTAAAAGCGCGCCAAGTCACTGCCCAGCCCGGGGCGTCATTTGGGGTAATGAGCGCGCAGCCAATCAGCAGAGTACACGCCGCCTAGGGGCTATATAAGCGGCGCCATTTCGGGGCTCTGGGTCTTCCTCTTTTCATCTGTTAACTGCAATAAACGCTTGCTGCAGAAGGATCCTGGTGTCCGTGTGCGTTCTTGCTGGCGAGACGACTACGCGGGCTACAGCTGGTGCTGAAAAACCCGGGACGCCGGGTGCCTGTCATGGCCGGCGCCAAGGAGACCCCCCATTCACGGGGAAGGATTCAGAACTGCAGGAAGGTAGGTTCTGAGAGGCATGTTTGGTCTTGACTTGTCTCATCTCTCATCCAAATTGGTAGGAGCAATTTTTGCTCTCCCTATTGTGATGGTGGCTCTCGTTCTCTTCTTTTTGAACATGGGAGCCTCACATTCGGAGCTACAAGACAGCATGTCAGAAACAGAATGGGATAAAAGGTTAGGGGCCCTTGAGGAAAAAGAAAAAGACGTCTCTAAGAAAAAAGGCCTTTCCGCGGACGCTAAGTCCACAGAAAGAAAAGACAAGGGAAAAGACGCCCTGGGAGAGAAACATGAGAGGGAAAAGAGAAGTCCAAAAAGGAGGCCTCTTTATCCGATAAAAGAATTGGAGGCTTTAGGAATTGATAGCTCAGAGTCTGAGGATCTTAGTCCCTCCGAGGAGGAAGAATTAGATGGGGAAGCGGCTCGCTATGGGGAGGAGAGATATTATTTTGATGAGCAGCCGCTACCGCAAAATCGAAAACAAAAGAAGATAGGAGATAAGAACCGCGCGGCTTTTCAATCTGCCGCCCCTGCCATTCCCAGTGCTCCTCTGCCTTATGCCGGCAAGCATTGTTCAGATTCCTTCCTTTCAGAGGGGGACAGAAGGAGGTTCTTACAAGCCTTCCTGGTGTTTGAGGCTGCGGATGGAGGCCGCGTCCATGCGCCGGTAGAGTATGCCCTCATTAAGCTTTCTAAGGGGAAGGAAAGACTGCAGAGGACCTTGTTGGAACTGGGCTATTGGAATAAGGGCTGGCTGCGTTCTGCTGCTGAGGTCCAGAGAGTTTGATCAAGGTTAAATTTGTAATGGACTGATGTGCTTGGCTAGAGATACTGGACTGAGAGATTTAAGATTTTAAGCTGGAAAATCTCAAGCAAGTTAAAATTACAGGCACAGAGACTGGTTTTAGGTTACTGAACCTCCTATTGTCAAACACATTAGCAATCTTAAGGAAGATGTTCCAACTGCTTTACATTAAAACAATGGAAAGGATGCCTGAGGAAAGGCTATCATAGAAATGCAAACACTTTTGGAAAGAGTTGACTGGAGGAGGAACCTGCTTTTCAAGGCTATTGAACTTGAACTGCAGAAGTTTAATGTTTGTTTGATGGTGGTTGTGTTTGCATTGTTTTAGTCTCTCCTTGCTTTAATCCCAGAGGAATTCGCCCATTACAAATTTGGCAGATGGATGTTACTCACGTCCCATCTTTTGGCAAATTACAATATTTACATGTTTCCATTGATACTTGTTCTGGAGTTATGTTTGCTTCCCCATTAACCGGGGAGAAAGCAGCCCATGTTATTCAACACTGCCTCGAGGCATGGAGTGCCTGGGGGAAGCCCAAAAATCCTTAAAACTGACAATGGACCAGCTTATACTTCTCAAAAATTTGGACAGTTCTGTCACCAGATGGGAGTGACCCATTTGACAGGTCTCCCGTATAATCCTCAAGGACAGGGTATTATAGAACGGGCTCATCGCACTCTAAAGTCTTATTTAATAAAACAAAAAGGGGGAGTCGAGGAGGCTCTGCCCTCAGTCCCACGAGTGACTATATCCATAGCACTCTTTACTCTTAATTTTTTAAATTTGGACAGTCAGGGCCATTCGGCGGCTGACCGTCATTGCTCAGAGCCTAACAGGCCACAGGAGATGGTTAAGTGGAAAGATGTTTTGACTGGTCAATGGAGAGGCCCGGATCCTATTTTAATAAGATCCAGGGGAGCTGTTTGTGTT
Source organism: Dipus sagitta (assembly GCA_036346955.1). NCBI lineage: Eukaryota > Metazoa > Chordata > Mammalia > Rodentia > Dipodidae > Dipus > Dipus sagitta. Next base: position 36,668,725 of record CM070770.1, read on the forward strand.
TTTCCACAGGAAGAAGACAATCCATTCTGGCTACCAGAACGCCTAACACGTAGACTTGTGATACCTGACGAATCATCGAGATCCTGTGCGGGAGCCGAAGAAGTGGACAAGATCCATTATGAAGACCCTATTCTACTAGAGTTGACCCCTCCCTAGCTGTGGGCCTGACATCCTGGATTTCTTCAGCCTTCTCTTTCTTTAAGGAGTGGGTGGGAGTGGCGCTGTTTGGTGCAGCCCTATGTTGTGGCTTAGTGTTCCTGCTTTGGTTGTTCTGCAAGCTCAGAGCTCAACAGCAACGTGACAAGGTCGTTATTGCGCAAGCACTTGTGGCTATGGAACAGGGATCATCTCCTGAAATTTGGTTAATTAATTAGACTGAGACCCTCAGTTGATGCACCTCAGGGGTTTAGCCCATTGCACTGAGTCGATGAGAGATCTAAGTCTAATCAGCCCTTGCCTAAGTGGCTGCAGCACCAAAATATGAGATTGACAGCCCTTGCACCCCCAGGAACAATATTCCATTGCACGGGGATGGGTGTCAACTCCCCTTTTTGCCTCTCCCTTGGCCTTTGCACTCAGAGGACTTGTCTCCATTGCACCTGATAAGGTGAGGGAGTGAGCTCTTGATCGCTTATTCCCCAAGGAAGGAATTTGCTTGATCGAGCATAGGGTTGTTTGGTGCTGCGCTGGTTGGGCTATGAGGCAGTTGTCATCTTATTAAAACAAAAAGGGGGAGATGTGGAGAGCCAAGAGAGTGTGATCGCCATTACAAGATGGCGCTGACATCCGGCCTCGGCCCTGGTGAACAAGTAGAATAGCGCATGTGCAAGTGGTAAAAGCGCGCCAAGTCACTGCCCAGCCCGGGGCGTCATTTGAGGTAATGAGCGCGCAGCCAATCAGCAGAGTACACGCCGCCTAGGGGCTATATAAGCGGCGCCATTTCGGGGCTCTGGGTCTTCCTCTTTTCATCTGTTAACTGCAATAAACGCTTGCTGCAGAAGGATCCTGGTGTCCGTGTGCATTCTTGCTGGCGAGACGACTACGCGGGCTACACCCATTTTCAAAGTATGTATGTTAAGAATTGCAATGTCCTCTTCTTGGATGGCACCTTTAATCAAAATAAAGTGACCTCCATCTCTTCTAATTTTGGTTTAAAGTCTATCCTGTCAGATATTAGACAAGCAACACACACTTGTTTCATAGACCCATTTGTTTGAAATATCATTTTCCATCCTTTCACCCTAAGGTAGTGTCTGTCTTTTATGGAGAAATGAGTTTCTTGGAAGCAACAGACAGGAGTCTGCATTTTATTCCAGTCTGCAAGTCTGTAGCTTTTAGTTGGGGGCATTGAGAACATTGGCATTAAGAATTATTACTGATGGGGCTGGAGAGATGGCTTAGTGGTTAAGCGCTTGCCTGTGAAGCCTAAGGACCCTGGTTCAAGGCTCGACTCCCCAGGACCCACGTTAGCCAGATGCACAAGGGGGCGCACGCATCTGGAGTTCGTTTACAGAGGCTGGAAGCTCTGGCGCGCCCATTCTCTCTCTCTCTCTCTCTCTCTCTCTCCTCTCCCTCCTTCTCTCTGTCGCTGTCAAATAAATAAACAAACAAAAAAAATTTTTTTTAAAAAAAAGAATTATTACTGATGGCTGAAGAGATTGCTCAGTGGTTAAGTCACTTGCCCATATGACCAAAGTTTGATTCTCTAATACCCATGTAAAGCCAGATGCACAAAGTGGCATGTGCATCTGGAGTTCATTTGTAGTGACTGGAGGACCTGGTGCACCTATTCTCTCTCTCTAACTCTTCCCCCTACCCCCTCCACCAAGCATGCCTTTAATCCCAACACTTGGGAAGCAGAGGTAGGAGGATCACTGTGAGTATGAGGACATCCTAGGACTACAAAGTGAGTTCCAGGTTAGCCTGGGATAGAATGAAACTCTACCTTGAAAAAAAAAAAAAAAACCAAAGGCTGCTGTTTTAATTTGTTCTTTTTGTGTAATATATCTATACATGTCTTTAAACCTTCTGTTTAAACTTACTTATACCTTGTATCCACATACTTTTACCTTTGTATTAAACATTTTCAACATTTAAAGTTTTCTTTCCAGCTGGGTGTGGTGGTGTACACCTTTAATCCCAGCACTCAGGAGGCAGAGGTAGGAGGACCGTCATGAATTCAAGGCCACCCTGAGACTATATAGTGAATTCCAGGTCAGCCTGGGCCAAATTGAGACCCTACTCAAAAAAAAAAAGTTTTCTTTCCAGTTTATCCTTTTAACCATTTCATCTCATTATAACTACCAACAACAAAAAAAACTTTCATTTAAAGAATTTTACTATGTAAACAAATCACATGTTGGTCTCATTTCCTTATGTTATATATATTTTTCTTTTTTATCCCCATTCTACTGAGGGCCCTCCTCAGTGGTGTTATGAATGTATCAGCCTGTCTCTATGGCAGGAGACAATGTCTCAGAATAATCCTTATCATAATATTTTTTAACATAACTACTCAAGTGTTTTATGTCATCAAGAGGCACTTTGAAATAAGTTTTATAAAGTATTAGATGTGATTTATAATATTTACTTGATATACACATAAAGATTTTATCATTTTGGAGCCTTTTTCCTTATAAGTTATTTGAAACACAATTTTAAAAGTATAAGCCAGGCTTGGTGGTGCACACCTTTAACTTGGGAGGCAGAGGTAGGAGGACTGCTGTGAGTTTGAGGCCACCCTGAGACTGCACAGTGAATTCCAGGTTAGTCTGGGCTTGAGTGAGACCTTACCTTGAAAAAACAAACAAACAAACAAACAAAAAAAGTATAAAAGCAAGCTGGGCATGGTGGCACATGCCTTTAATCCCAGCAATCTAGAGGCAAAGGTAAGAGGACTGCTATGAGTTCAAGGCCAACCTGGAACTACAGTGAGTTCCAGGTCAGCCTGACATACAGTGAGACCCTACCTCAAAACAAGCAAACAAGCAAACAAAAAGTATAAAAGAGGTTAGAACATTATTAGAAATGCTCTGACAAGGGCTAAAGAGATGGCTTAGTGGTTAAGGCTCTTGCTTGCAAAGTCTAAGGACCCAGGTTTGATTCCCCAGGACCCATGTAAGCAAGATCCATGTGTCTGGAGTTCATTTGCAGTGGCTGGAGGCCCTGGCATGCCCATTCTCTCTTTCTCTCTCTCTCTTTCTGCCTCTCTCTCTCTCTCTCTCTCCCCCTGCCTTTTCATCTACTTCTCTCTCCCTAAAAAAAAAAAAGAAAGAAAGAAAGAAAGAAAGAAAATTTTTTATAAACTCAGAATTGAGTACTCCTGAATCTTAGCATAAGAAATCTTTAGGCTCGAAAAAAAAAAAAAAAAAAAGAAGGAAGGAAGAAAAAAAAGAAATCTTGTGTTTTCTGTTATCAGTTCCATAGTGTTATAGTGTTATGGGAAACTAAGTCACACAAAAATGACACTAGAGATAGAGTGGGGAATCCGAAAATTTATTCATGTTGACATGGACTTGGGGGAATAACTTCCAAAGCCTGAGTACTGAGTTCTGATAACTCAGAGATTTTATAGACAGTATGGCAGGCAGTCTGGCATTACTCTCAATTCTTTACACTATTGGTGGGTGTGGTAGTTTGAATTTATGTCCCCCAATACACTTTAACGTTTTACTAAAGCTTGTAACTTGGATTTCCAGCTGCCGGGTTGGAAGAGGTGTCACTGCGGGTGGATTCTGGGGTCCAGCCCTAAGGTGTTACTGGGGAAAATCTGAATTCCAGCCTAGGGTCTGCACAGTGAGTTCTGCCTGGGTACCCTGCTATTTGGCTACTGATTTTTGGTTCTTGATTTTGGTGGTGCTGGTGGTAGTTTCTCTCTCTCACCATTTTGGAACTTCCCCTGGATCTGTAAGGCTTTATGAAGTGTGTCAGATTTGGAGGTTCATCCCAGCAGCAGAGGGCTAACTAAGACAGTGGGTTTCAAGTTTCTAAGGTTATGTGATTTGGAGCACAAACAGAAAATTTCTCAGCAATCAGTCAGTGATAAGTACAAATGTAGAATAGAAAGCTGTTTGCCCAGGGGAGTTTTTACCCATAGTTTGGTTTTATAAGAGTATCTGGAGCTGGGCGTGGTGGCTCACTCCTTTAATCCCAGCACTCAGGAGGCAGAGGTAGGAGGATCACCGTGAGTTCGAGGCCACCCTGAGATTACAGAGTGATTTCCAGGTCAGCCTGGGCTAGAGTGAGACCCTACCTCGAAAAACCAAAAAAAAAAAAAAAAAAAAAAAAAAAAAAAGAGTATCTGATTGACCTAAGATGGGACTGACTCAGTGACCAAGTTATAAGAATAGGACAAGATTGTTTACATTCTTTTCAGCTTAGAATCTGAGGTGTTTGCAAAACACTGCTCAGCACAGAAAAGGTGAGAGGGGTCTTAGTTTGAAATCTCCACCACAGGTAAACAAACCAGGCTTGTAGAAGTATGCTATGGTTTTGGTTACTTAGAAAAGGGATGAGTGAGTATAGAGTGAGTTAGTGTATGGGCTAGTATTAATTTTTTTTTTTTTTATTTTAGAGAGAGAGAGACAGAGACAGAGAGAGAATTGGCATGCCAGGGCCTCAGCCACTGCAACTGATCTCCAGACACTTGCGCCACCTAGTGGGCATGTGCAACCTTATGTTTGCCTCACCTTTGTGCTTCTGGCTTACATGGGTCCTTAGGCTCCAGAGGCAAGTGCCTTAACCTCTAAGCCATCTCTCCAGGCCTTGGGGTGCTGTGCTCCTGCTGTTCTTCTTGCTGTCTCCCCAGCTCCCAGCTGCAGCCTCCTGGCTGCTGGGTCTGTGTCCTGAAAACACTGCCAGAGGACACACCTCCCTGAAGAGGTGGTTTTTAATTTCACATAAGTTGACTATGAAGCTGGATCTCTTGTACTGTGGGTTCAGCTAAGCTGGTTGGGGTTAATTCTTATTTTTACTTTTTTTTTTTTTTTGTGCTAAAGTCCCAAGCAATAGTATTTTTTTACTTCTAAAAATATAAATGGGCAACCTTATTTAATTAAAAATTTAAAACATCCAAGAAATGATCAAACTGGTCATTTATAAACTAATCAATTAAAGAGTTATAGAACCTATATGTAAAGGGAGATATTAAAAATAAGTAAAATTAAGAAAACTTGAGAGGTTATGTCAGAACTGAAGATAAATTCTGAGGAGTATACCTATTCTCTCTTTTTTCTCATATCTTTCTCTGACCTGGTCTTTTCCTTCTCTCTCCAAGCAGAACAAGATCCCATATCAAAAAAAAAAAAAAAAAAGATTGTTGTTATTTGTTGTAAAATATACTCTAGAGGAATTCCATATTAGATTTAAATCCTCAATTGTAAAGATGCTTTCTCGGGGTGGAGAGATGGCTTAGCGGTTAAGTGCTTGCCTGGGAAGCCTAAGGACCCTGGTGCGAGGCTCAATTCCCCAGGACCCACGTTAGCCAGTTGCACAAGGGGGCGCACGTGTCTGGAGTTCGTCTGCAATGGCTAGAGGTCCTGGCGCACCCATTCTCTCTTTCTTCCTGCCTATTTCTCTCTCTCTCTCTCTCAAATAAATAATTTTTTTTTTTTAAGTAGAATGTAGGGCTGGAGAGATGGCTTAGCGGTTAAGCGCTTGCCTGTGAAACCTAAGGACCCCGGTTTGAGGCTCGATTCCCCAGGACCCACGTTAGCCAGATGCACAAGGGGGCACACGCATCTGGAGCTCGTTTGCAGTGGCTGGAGGCCCTGGCGTGCCCATTCTCTCTCTATATATATCTGCTTCTCTCTCTCTGTGTCTGTCACTTTCAAATAAATAAATAAAAATAAACAAAAAAAAATTTTTTTTAAGTAGGATGTAGATGGATGCTTTCTCTCCCAACGTTTCCCTGCCTGCCCCATTGCTCCAATTGATGCAGGCTTGTAGAGTTCAGGAGAGGTTCCCCCAGGCCTGTGAACCCCACCTTTTGGGCCCTTGTCTATTTTTTTTCTTTTTTTTGAGGTAGGGTCTCACTCTAGCCCAGGCTGACCTGGAATTCACTATGTAGTCTCAGGGTGGCCTCAAACACATGGTAATCCTTCTACCTCTGCCTCCTGAGTGCTGCTATTAGAGGTGTGTGCCACCAAGCCTGGCCACCCTCATCTATTTTAACCGAAAATTGAAAAAACTGACAAAGAAGGTAAATTACAAATTGCTAAGTTTATTTAGGAGTAAAACATAAAAACATCAGTCCTGCACCTCCACAAAAGAGAAAGTTAAGAAACTAAGACTGATGGAATCAGAGCTGAAGGAAAAGGGTAACAGAGGGAAAAGTACCAAAACAGAGACAAGGCAATTCACATGCTGGAAAAATGAATAGTAAAGAAAGTCAAGGGAACTGGAGAGAGAGCTCAGTGGTTAAGGTGCTTGCCTGCAAAGCCTAAGGATCTGGGTTCAATTCCCCAGTACCCATGTAAAGCCAGATGCACAAGGTGGTACATGCATCTGGAGTTTGTTTGCAGTGGATAAAGGCCCTGGTATGCCCATTCTTTCTATCTGCATTTCTCTCTCTCTCAAACAAATAATAATATTTTTAAAAAGAACAAGAGAATTACATTATTACACACATGGTACTCCCAGAGTTCAGAGAAATATAAAGAGTTGAAAAGGTACCTGGAGGCAGAATACATGTGTCGAACAAACAGAAGATACCCTGACAGGTATCAGGAGTCCCCCCCCCCCCAACACCTGCAGGCTGGGAGAGGGGAGAGACCCTCACGCACCATTTAGATGAAAGAAGCACAGGTTGGGCTGGAGAGATGGCTTAGCAGTTAAGCGCTTGCCTGTGACCTAAGGACCCCGGTTCGAGGCTCGATACCCCAGGACCCACGTTAGCCAGATGCACAAGGGGGTGCATGCATCTGGAGTTCGTTTGCAGTGGCTGGAAGCCCTGGCGCACCCATTCTCTCTCTCTCTTTCTCTCTCTGTCGCTCTCAAATAAATAAATAAAAATAAACAAAAATTTAAAAAAAGAAGCACAGGTTAATCATATCACCAAAGTGGAAGGAAGACAAGAGCGACCATAATTATCCTTTTCCTTCAAATAAAAGACAAGAAAGGATTAAGTAATAGTGAAGGATTCAGAGATCACAGGAAAATCCTACATATAATCAAAATGAGAAATTACCTCAAAGCATAACACAGATAGAAGCCAAGCAGAAAAATATCCATGCTGAGAGAAGAGTTCTCCAGGGGAGAGCCAGACTTACATGCATGTTCAGGCAGGCGAGATCATAGGCAAGATAGAGCTGAGCCATATGGGTAATCTTTTTTACATGAATCAGACATCCAGTTAAAGTGAGCCTCATTATCAGACTTAGCTGTGTAAAGAAATACCTGATTGGGGACTGGGGAAACGGCTTAGCGGTTATGGCATTTGCCTGGGACACCTAAGGACCCAGGATCAACTCTCCAGGACCCACATAAGCCAGATGCACAAGGGGGCACATGTGTCTGGAGTTCGTATGCAGTGGCTAAAGGCCCTGTTGTGCTCATTCTCTCTTTCTGTCTGTCTCTTTCTCTCTTGTAAATAAATAAGTAAAATATTTAAAATTTTAAAAAAGGAAAGAAAGAAATACCTGACTGGTTTGTGGACTCAGGGGTCTGATCCAGAGAAACTGAGCTAAGGTACATGCAGGAAGCGATGCTGGCAGCCATGTTGGAGAGAACAGGATAAGACGCGCGTTCCTGTTTTGCTAGGATGGATAGAATGGCCTCTTACTTGTTCCCTCTTTGGGCTTCTGTCCCTAACTGCCTGTGGAAAACTACCTTACTCCTGTTTCTCCTTCACCATCTCACCTGTTCTGTGAAGCTGATAGTGTAGGCAGAGTCTCCCTAAACGCTGCTCCGCCCGTCTGCTTTTCCAGCCTCCCTTAGAGGGTTAAGAGCCTTCTCAGTCCTTACATTGCTAACTAGCCTTTCTCCTTACGTGCCTAATCTGTCTTTAAAGCTGGTTCCTCACTAGATAATAGTTTGAAGATAGAGTTTCCCTAGCTTTTACAGCCCAAATAGATGAATTTAATAAAAGAATGAAAAGCTCTGATCTAAAATAATGTTTAAAGAGACATTTCCGTAGGTAAGAACTTCTTCCCCTCTACTGTCTAGCTCTCAAAAACAAAGAAGGATAATTATCTGCTATAGATCTACATTAACAAGCTTCATCTTTGATCTTCTGAGTCTTTTCTTTTTTTTTTTTTTTTAATTTTTGTTACTTTTATTTATTTATTTGAGAGCGACGGACAGAGAGAGAAAGAGACAGAGAGAGAGAGAGAGAATGGGCGCGCCAGGGCTTCCAGCCACTGCAAGCAAACTCCAGATGTGTGCGCCCCCTTGTGCATCTGGCTAACGTGGGTCCTGGGGAATGGAGCCTGGAACCGGGGTCCTTAGGCTTCATAGGCAAGTGCTGCTTAACCGCTAAGCCATCTCTCCAGCCCTCTGAGTCTTTCTTACATCTCAAAGAGAATATAAACTTTCACCTTAAATTTATTTTATAGGGGCACACCTACAATTTACACATTTATGTCATGTGTGTCCATGATCTTTTTTTTTTTTTTTTTTACATTTATTGTTGTAGGTTGTTTTGTTTAAAAAAAGAAAGACAGGGCTGGAGAGATGGCCTAGCAGTTAAGTGCTTGCCTGTGAAGCCTAAGGACCCCGGTTCGAGGCTCAATTCCCCAGGACCCACGTTAGCCAGATGCACAAGGGGGCGCACACATCTGGAGTTCGTTTACAGAGGCTGGAAGCTCTGGCGCGCTCATTCTCTCCCTCTCTCTCTCTCTCTCTCTCTCTCTCTCTCTCTCTCTCTCTCCTTCCCTCCCTCCCTCCTTCTCTCTGTCGCTCTCAAATAAATAAATAAACAAAAAAATTAAAAAATAAATAAATAAAAAAAGAAAGACAAAAGCCAGGTGTGGTGGCGCACGACTTTAATCCCAGCACTTGGGAGCCAGAGGTAGGTGGATAGCGTGAGTTCGAGGCCACCCTGAGACTACATAGTGAGTTCCAGGTCAGCCTGGACTAAAGTGAGACCCTACCACGAAAAACTAAAAAAAAAAAGGAAAGACAACATAAAATTTCAAATTTCAAATATATATATATAACTAGTGGCCTCTTCAATTTTTCATTATTCTTATTTTTGCTTTTAATACAGTTTTGGTATACCAATTTAATGTGTGGGTGAGTGCATGTTACTGTTTAAGTGACATTGAAATGCCTTAGAAGCACATATGCATAAACTTAAACACTATTAGCTTCTTTAGAGATACAGCTCTCCTTTAATAATGTTTACAGAGCTGGAGAGATGACTTAGTGGTTACTCTTTCTCTCTCTCTCTCAAATAAATAAATATTTTAAACATTAATGTTTACGAAATGGATTAAAGACAAAGATATTATGTTTTATCTTTTACTAAATGAGGCTTTTAAAACCTGGGATTAGGGCTAGAGAGATGGTTCGGTAGTTAAAAGAACTTGCTTGCAAAGCCTGATGGCCTGGGTTTGATTCCCCAGTACCCATTAAAGCCACATGCATAAAGGGGTGCATTCGTCTGTAGTTTATTTGCAGTAGCTGGATAACCTGGCATGTCCATACTCATTCTTTATCTCTGTCGTTCTGTCTGCTTCTTTCTTTCTTTCTTTCTTTCTCTCTCTCTCTCTCTCTCTCTCAAATAAATAAATAAAACATTTAAAACCTGTAAATAGATTTTATCCAAATGCTAAGGTTGCATGTTTTCCCATTTTGGTAAGGTCTACATTTAATAAGATTAAAGAAAACTTGTTTTTATTTTTATTTTTTCTTTGTTTTTGAGATAGGGTCTGGCTCTAGTCCAGGCTGACCTGGAATTCAGTATGTAGCCTCAGGGTGGCCTCAAACTCACAGTGATCCTCCTCCTCTGCCTCCCAAGTACTGAGATTAAAGGCATACACCACCACCTGGCAAGAAAACTTGTTTTAATAAAGAGAAATTTTACATTTAAATTTTATTTTTATTTAAATTTAAAATTTGCTGTATTATAAAAAATGCATTATACCTATAGTTTTTAATCCTCTAGAGTCCTGGCTAAACAAACAAACAAAAAACCCACTAATAACTTGTCAAAATTTACTAATTAAGATATACATTTTTAGAAAACAACTATTATCTTCTCACAAAATAAATATTAAACATCTTATAAAAATTATACACATAGCCAGGTGTGGTGATGCACACCTTTAATCCCAGCACTTCGGAGGCCAAGGTAGGAGAATTTCAGTGAGTTCGAGGTCAGATGAAGACTACATAGTGAATTCCAGGTTGGCCTGGGCTAGAGTGAAATTCTACCTTGAAAAAAAAAGTACACACACACACACACACTACACACACACACACACACACACACACACACACATATATACACACATAACTATAATACATATATATAGAACCCAGGTTCGATTCCCCAGGATCCACATAAAGCCAGATGCATCTGGAGTTCATTTGCAGAGGCTGGAGGCCCTGGCTCGCCCATTCTCTCTCTCTCAAATAAATGAATAAAAATAAAATATTAAGAAAATATATTGTATTGTTATCTGATTTCTTCTATGATATGACTGTTCATTTCCTTCCCTGCACAGGGATATGGTACAATACTAAGATAATAATACAGATCAAGTTATTATCTACAAATAAGAGTTAATAATTTGTATATTAAAAGCTAATCTTTCCTAGAAGTAGAGCTAGCTACTCCAGAAGAGGTTATAGCCTTAAAAAATGGCTAAAATATGGGCTGGAGAGGTGGCTTAATGGTTAAGGCCTTTGCCTGCAAAGCCAAAGGATTCCAGTTCAATTACCCAGGACCCATGTGAGCCAGATGACTAAAATTACATGGGCTTATTTCTTGGCCTTCTGTTCTACTCTATTGGTCTGTTTTGTACCAGCACCATGATGGGCTTTTTTTTTTCTTTTAAATATAGCACTGTGATATAACTTGAAATTGGGTGTTATGACTTGTGAGCATTGTTCTTTTTGCTCGGGGTTGCTTTGTCTATTTGGGGTATTTATATTTCCATATATTTTTCCCATTTCTGTGAAGAAAGACATTTGAATTTTGATAGTGATTGTATGAAATCTGTATTGCCATTATCACAATATTAAATTCTGCCAATCCATGAACATGGGATGTCTATTCATCTTCTAAAGTTTGATGTTTAAAGTTTTCACTATAGAAGACTCTTGCCTGGTTGATTAGATTTATTCTTAGAGTTTTTGTTTTTGTTTTGAGGCTATTGTGAATAGGATTGTTTCCATGATAGCTTTCCAGCAGAAATGTTAGTGGTATATAGTGAAGCTATTCATTTTTGTATGTTGATTTTAAATCCTACTACTTTGCTGGAAAGGTATAGCATGTCTAAGAGTTTTCTACTGGAGTCTTTTGGATTTTTATGTATAGGACCATATGGTCTTGAAATAGGAATAACTAGACTTTCGTCATTTCATATATATGCCTTTTATTTATTTCTATTGTCTTATTGCTCAGCTAAGCATTCAAGCAAATGGATATCCTTGTCCCATTCTTTTTTTTTTTTTTTTTTTTTTTTTTTTTTTTTTTTTTTTTTTTGGTTCTTTAAGGTTGGGTCTCACTTTAGCCCAAGCTGACAAATTCACTTTGTAGTCTCAGGGTGGCCTTGAACTCATAGTGATCTACCTATCTCTGCCTCAGGAGTGCTGAGACTAAAGTTATTCTTTTTTTTTCAATACTTGGGCTGAAGAGATGTCTTAGTGGTTAAGGTGCTTGTAGGCAAAGCCAAAGGACCTAAGTTTTATTCCACAGTACCCACATAAAGCTTGATGCACAAAGTGGCACATGCATCTGGAATTCATTTGCAATGGCTAGAGGCCCTGGTGTGCCTCTCTCTCTCTTTCTCCCTGCCCCCTCTCTGTTAAATAATATGTGTGTATGTATGTGTGTCTTTGAGGTAGGATCTTACTCTAGCCAAGGCTGATCTAGAATTCTGTCTCAGGCTAGCCTTGGACTCACAGTGATCCTCCAACCTCTGCCTCCCAAATGCTGGGATTAAAGGCATGTGCCACCACACCTGGCAAATAAAACATTTTAAAATTAATTTATTTATCCATTTATGAAGAGAGAATGGGCATGCCAAGTCTCTTGCCACTGCAAATGAACTTCAGATGCATGTACCACTCAGGCATTTGTGATTCAGCTTCCTGCTTAGTCCACAGCAGGTGGAGCCCTGCTGGAGGAGGTGTGTCATTGGGTGCAGACCCTGAGTCTACCTCTCTTGTGTATTCTGAGCCTGCTGGCACTGCTGCTTTCTCTCTGCTGTGGGTGTGTGATAAAGTGAGCAAGCTTCCTTTGTCATGAAGCTTCCTCTTGAAACTGTAAGCCTGAAACAAACCCTTTTCTCCCATAAGCTGCTTTAGGTCAGTGTTTTATCCCAGCAAAAATACGGTAACTGTTACAAGAGGCACCACATCTTGTCACAGCAGCTGGAAAGTAGCAACAAGGGTGAATTGACTGGAAATGGAGGCTTGGGCTATCACACTCCAAGCCCCACCCCAAGCAATGCACCTCCTCCAGCAAGATTCCACTTGCCAAATTGCTACTGAGGAACAAGTATTCAAAACACATGAGACTATGTGGGGTGACCTTGTTCTTTTACAGATAGTGAGATGATTAGGCAATTTCTGTCCCTGAGTCTATTTATGCCCTGTATTACATTTAGTAATTTATGTATATTGAACCATCCTTGGGATAACACCAACTTGATCATCATGCACGATGGTTTTAATTTTAGAATTAGTTTGTATTTTATTGAAAAATTTACTATCTTTATTATGAAAATTGGTCTATAGTTTGTTATTATTGTTGTATCCTTATCTGTTTTTTTTTAAATTTTTATATCAGGGTACTACTGCTTCACAGGATAAGTTTGCTTTGCTTTTATCCCCACTGTGGTTATAAGGGTTGAACCCAGAGCCTTGATCAAGTAGGTAAGTGCTGTACCACTGAGCCACATCACCATTAAGCTGCTTTTTTAAAAAATATATTTTATTTATTTATTTGAGAGACAGAGAGAGAAAGAGAGAGAGAGAGAACGGGCACACCAGGGCCTCCAGCCACTGCAAACAAACTCCAGACACATGTGCTTCCTTGTGTATGTGGCTTACGTGGGTCCTGGGGAATCAAACCGGAGTCCTTTGGTTTTGCAGGCAAATGCCTTAATGACTAAGCCATCTTCTCCAGCCCTGAGCTGCTTTTTAATGCAGTAATCAAAAGGAACAAAATGGAAGGGGTACTTTTATAGCATTGTTATTTATTTATTTATTTATTTATTTATTTATTTAAGAGAGTGAGAGAGAGAGAAAGAGGCAGATAGGGAGAAAGAGAATGGGTTTGCCATGGCCTCCAGCTGCTGCAAATGAACTCCAGACACTTGTGCCACCTTGTGCATCTGGCTTACATGGGTCCCAGGGAATTGAACTGGGGTCCTTTGACTTTACAGGCAAGCACCTTAACCACTAAGCCATCTCTCCAGCCCTAAAAGGAGTACTTTGATGCTGTGTGGAAGCCTGGAGGAGTGGACTGATGAAAGTAAGAACCAGGGGAAATTAGATTTTTATTGTGAATAAGACCCCATCCACAGACCAGGGAAGCCTAGAGAAATTTGGATTATGTAAGAAGGAACTAGAAGCTCAGAATTTTTCTTGCTATTTTATATTTTTATTCATTTATTAGAGAGAAAGAGAAAAAAGTGAAGCAGAGAGAGAGAAAATGGGCATGCCAGAGCCTTCAGCAGCTGCAAATGAATTCCAGATGCACATGCCACCTGAGGAGTTGAACCTGGGCCCTTTGGCTTTGCAGGCAAGCATCTTAACTGCTAAGCCATCTCTCCAATCCTCTTGCTCTGTTTGAACCAAATACCAGATGAACTTTTTTAAAGATATGGAGGCATTCTAAAAGAACACTGAGGTCGTTCTGAGTTTGATCTGGAATGCTAAAGCACAAGACCACAGAAATCCTTCACATTACCTGCACAGTAGTCTCCCTTGGGACAGAGTGATTGTAATAAAGGTTAATAAATCCACTAGAATAAATGCAAGTTTTCCATCATAACAGTAGAAGAAAAGTATGAATGAGGTTGGTCTAACCATAATCTGACCTTTGGTTTGAACATTTTTTAAAAACAATCATAAGCACCAGGCGTGGTGGTGCACGCCTTTAATCCCAGCACTTGGGAGGCAGAGGTAGGAGGATCACCGTGAGTTCGAGGCCATCCTGAGACTACATAGTGAATTCCAGGTCAGCCTGAGCTAGAGCGAGACCCTACCTCAAAAAAACAAAACAAAAAAATCATAAGCTACTGCTGTTTTTCATCATACCAAAATGGAAAAAAAAAAAAAAGCTGAAAGGATGAATAATCACAGATTCTCAAAAGACTACCAGGGAACACACACAAACAACTAAATAAACTAAAATTATCAAACAATGACCCATGAGCTTAATCCAGCTATGCATCTGACTTACATGGGGACTGGAGAATTGAATGTGGGTTACTGGGCTCTGCAGGAAAATGCCTTAATTGCTGAGCTGTCTCTCCAGTCCTCTATTGCTGTTGATGGTAGCTATACTAACTTGTGGGACATTTGCACAATTAAATTTCCTCGTGACACATTTCTTTTTTTTTTTTATTGACAATTTCCATAACTGTAAATGATTTCCCATGGTAATTCCCTCCCCCTCTCAATCAGTCTCTCTTTTATTTTGATGTCATTATTTTTCCTCCTGTTATGATGGTCTTGTGTAGGTAGTGTCAGGTCCTGTGAGGTCATGGATATCCAGGCCATTTTGCTCATGACGCATTTCTAATCACTGTTGTAAAGTGAGGCACCACTGTGATTGATTCAGTGACAATAATGTTTAACCAGAATGACTCAGGAGAAACGGTATGCTGTGTCATTTCTACTTAGCAAGCAGGGTTTGATGAATAAGTTATTAAGTGACTGATTAAATAACTTAAAAATCTACAGAAGTGATTAAGACACTTACAGATTATCTTTTGGTTAATAATTGCAGATATATTTAAAGAAGGCTTTGTTGTGAAATAGTTAAAACAGACACCAAGATTTAAGTGGTAACAGTTTTTCTTTTTATATTTTTAAATTTGGCCAGTAATTCATGTGCTTAGAAGAAAATGAAAATCTTTGGCTATGAAATAATATAACAGGCACTCCCAAATTCTCCCACCAAAAGTAATATGAATATTTTTGTGCTTTTCATAAAGTCGTTTTAGAATATTTGGGAACCAAGGCACAGTTCAGTAGCAGAGCACATGTCTACATGTGCAGCACCTTGAGTTTTAGGCCCAGCAGTTAAAACAACAAACATAACCTGGGACCAAGTATACATATGTACATGGGTAGTTAACACCATTTGGATATTTTCTTTTGATATGAAATTACTGCCTTTTCAATGACTAAAACCTGGACTACAGTGAAATTCTTCTTCTAGAGGAATAAATTGCAAACAGAAACTAAAAACAATAAAACCCCACCATATTTAAATAGTGAGTGAACTCATTGGATTAAAGCTTACCCAGAAAAAAAGTTAACTACTAAAAGGAAGTTCATGTAGTTTTACAAATGTTTATACTTTTTTTTTTTTTTTTTTTTTTTTTGAGGTAGGGTTTCACTCTAGCCCAGGCTGCCCTGGAATTCACTATGTAGTCTCAGGGTGGCCTCAAACTCCCAGTGGTCCTCATACCTCTGCCTCCTAAGTCCTGGGATAACAGGCGTGCACCACCATGCCTGGCAAATTGTTTATACTTTTAAGAATTATAATAGTTATGAATGGAACAGAATCATATTCCTATAGGCTCAAAGGTCATGCTTTGACTTTTGTTTCTGGTGTTGTTTGTTTCTTTGATATAGGGTCTCATCATTCATCATGCAGCCTAGACTAGTCTGGAGCTATGGATCCTCCGGACACCACCTCTCAGTAGTGCTGGGATCATAAGCAGCTTTTAACAAGCTAGAAAGAAAGCAAGATATTAGCATGGAAAAAACAATGACTAATTTAGATCTTAATTTCATATCATCCTACAGTGTATATCCTTTTTGTTGTTGTTGTTTGTTATTGTTTTGTTTTGTTTTTTGAGGTTGGGTCTCACTCTGGTCCAGGCTGACCTGGAATTCACTAGTCTTAGGGTGCCCTCGAACTCTCAGTCATCCTCCTACCTCTGCCTTCCGAGTGCTGGGATTATATTCTTCTTTTTTTTTCAGAAATTAGAACTTTATTATAAACAAATTATATTATTTCCCAAATTAGAAACTGAATTTGTGTGAAGACTCTGAAACTTTTGGAACTGCATGTAAGATAAGCTTATTATAATATATTTCACTCTCCAGTGCTGCAAGTTAGATCTATATAACAAAGGAAGTCTAAATTGCTTCATAGAAAACCAGTGAGCATAAAAATATCTGACACTCTAAAACAAACCCAACCAAAACATAGATTCTGCAAAGTGTTAATCCTCCAGTTTAAAATAAATGGTCTCCCAAGGGAAAATAATTCCATCACAGCAATTTGACAAAAAGCAGAGCCACTCTCATAAAGGGAAATTATATGTAAGAAAGATGTAATGATGCTTTTAGAAAGTGTAATTTTCATATTGGAAAACAAGCACACTAAATACTTTGTGCTCACCGTCAGAAATTAAAGTGCCTCTTGACACAGGATAAGTGGCATGAGTATCATGAAACCAAGCTCCTCAAGTATTTTTCAATTTAATCCCAGAAGAACCAATTAAAGAGTTTCAAAATCCAAGGGTAGACTGGTCCCAAAGCACTTCTTCCTCCGTCCTTGCTTCGCCCTGTTCCTCCTTCTCCTTTCTGCGCTGGCGCTCCTCTCTCTTAGAGGCTCCATCTCAGCCTTTTCTCTCTTTTCGGGTCGTAAGCTTTTCTGTACTGTCCGGTTCAGTTTCTGTTTCTCCCTTTGGTTTCTTTCTTTGGATGCTCTTTTGTTTAAATCCACTTCCTCAGAACTTCTTTTTCTCACAGGCTTGGGCCGCTCTTTCTCAGTTCTTTCTCTGCCTTCCTCTAAGTGCCTTTTCCTTTTTGGATGCATATGTTTATGACTGGCTTGAGAGTCACTGGTGCTGTAACCTGAGCAGAGGTGTTTGTGAACTCCAAATTCTATGCTGTATGAGCCACAATTGTATTCTTGCTGACTAAAGTTCAGGGGCACTGGTTTTTCTGAGAAATAGTCCCTGCTAAACTGACAGTAGCCGGGAGAGTCTAGTGACAGCTTGCTGTCATGAGCTGGGAACCGGTTCTCCACGGTTTGTGAAGTACTGTATGATCTTCGATAGGTTTGGATGGTTCCAGATGGGAATCTTGGGTCAAACATTCTATACCTGGGTCTGGAATCAGCCTCTTCTCTGTACCTACCATTTCTTAGATAGTCCTCTCTCATCCTTCTGAAAGAAAATCTCTGGCCTAGGCCTCTGGCTTTCTGTGCTTTAATGTAATTTTCAAGTTCATCTTGAAAAGAGTCACAGGACGTGTTTGAATGCTTCATTAGGGTGACAAAAAGGGTTTTTCTTTATCAGACTGACAGCTTGGTAGAGAAATTTGATCATATTCACCCACTAGTTGCTTCAGTTTTTCAGCATGAACTTTCCCCAAAGGAACACTGTACCATGAGTCAGGTATCTACTTTTGTCCAGTATCTTATTCTCCTTCAGCTTCTCTGAGCAGAGGTGGGCATCTACAAGTACTGTCCCCTCCCCGCCAATGCCGCCAGCTGGGGAAGAGGCTGCGGGGGAGGTGGCCGAGAGACAGGGGCGCTGCTGCCGTTGCTGCTGCAGAGCAACCATGATATATTCGTGATAGGTTATAATACTACAGAAGAAACCAGAGTAACATAAAAAGATAGGTACTACAGGGGAAAAAAGATCCACTCTTCTGAGTCACAGAAATAAAAAAGGAGAGTAATATTGGAAAACATGACTGTGTCATTTTTCTTCATTTTCAAAAGGCACTGTATGTATGGTCATGAATATCAAGGTCATTTTGTGTCTAAAAGACAGTATTGTAAGCACTCCTCTCCTTTTGGCTCTTACATTCTTTCTTGTCTCCTCTTTCACAATGGACTCTCAGCCTTGGAGGGTGTGATAGAGATGTCACACTTAGTGGTGAACACTCCATTGTAACTTCTTCTCAGCACTGTGGTGACTTTTGAGTCACCCCAGTGGTCACCACCAACTGAAAAGAGAAGTTTCTCTAACCAAGGGCTACATAGTGAATTCCAGATCAGCCTGGTGACACCTTTAACCCCAGCACTTGTGAGGCAGAGGTAGGAGGATCGCTGTGAGTTCAGGGCCAACCTGAGACTACATAGTGAATTCCAGGTCAGCTTGGACTAGAATGAGACCATACCTTGAAAAACCAAAATAAAAAAAAAAATTATATTTTAAAGTTAAAAAAATAAATTAAGAGCATTGCTATCAGAAAAACTAGAGAACTGCAGAAAGTAGCATATCTTACATGTAAGAGTTGAATAGTGAAGAATATTAGTTTCCCAAAATCATTTCCAAAGACCCAATGATCAAAACAACCTGCTGTTAAGAAAAGGCTGGCCTGAAATCTGACCAAAAGAAAGGGAAAAAATGACACAAATTAATAAAATTAGAGATGAAAAAGGCACCATTACAACAGATACCAAAGAAATTCAGAAAATTATAAGGACATACTTTAAGAACATATACTCTACTAAGTTAGAAAATCTGAAAGAAATGGATGATTTCCTAGATTTATATGACCTACAAAAATTAAATCAAGATTAACCATTTAAATAGACCTATAACAAGTACAGAGATCCAGGCAGTTATTAAAAAAAAAATCTCCCAACTAAAAAAAGTCCAGGCCCAGATGGATTCACCGGTGAATTTTACCAGACCTTTATGGAAGAACTAACACCAATGCTTCTCGAACTTTTCCATAAAACAGAAAAGGAAGGAATACTACTGAAGTCTTTCTATGAAGTCAGCATCACTCTGATACCAAAACCAGACAAAAACAGGACAAAAAAAGAAACTTAAAAACCAATCTCCTTCATGAACATAGATGCAAAATTTCTGAACAAAATATTGGAAACACAATATATAAGAAAGATCATTCACCCAGACCAAGTAGGCTTCATCCCAGAGATGCAGGCATGGTTCAACATATTCAAATTGATAAATGTAATATACTACATAAATGCGCTGAAGGACAAAAATCACATGATCTCAATAGATACAGAAAAGGTATTCAACAAAATCCAACATCCCTTCATGGTAAAAGTCCTACAGAAACTGGGAATAGAAGGAACATATCTGGACATAATAAAGGCTATTTATGACAAACCTACAGCCAACATAATACTAAATGGGGAAAAACTTGAAGCTTTTCCACTAAATTCAGGAACAAGACAAAGGTGCCCACTGTCCCCACTTTTATTTAATGTAGTACTGGAAGTCTTAGCTATAGCAATAAGGCAAGAACACTCATAAAAGGGATACAAATTGGAAAGGAAGAGATCAAATTATTATTTGCATATGATATGATTATATACATAAAGGACCCTAAAGACTCTACTAACAAACTGTTAGAGCTGATAAACACTTTTAGCAATGTAGAAATCAGTAGTTTTCCTATCTACTAACAACCAACATGTAGAGGATGAAATCAGGGAATCTCTCCCATTCACAACTGCCTCAAAAAAAAAAAAAAAGAGTACCTTGGAATAAACCTAACCAAGGAAATGAAGGATCTCTACAAATAAAAACTTTAAAACACTCAAGAGAGAAATTGCAGAGGACACTAGGAAATGGAAAGTCATCCCATGTTCTTGGATTGTAAGAATCAATTTTGTGAAAATTTCAGTATTTTTTTTTTTTTTTTGAGGCAGGGTCTCACTCTAGTTTAGGCTGACCTGGACTTCACTATGTAATCTCAGGGTGGCCTCGAACTCACAGTGACCCTTCTATCTCTGCCTCCCAAGTGCTGGGATTAAAGGTGTGCGCCACCATGCCCAGCTGAAAATGTCAATCTTACCAAAAGCAATCTACACAGTTAATGTAATCCCCATTAAAATTCCAATGTCATTCTTTATGGAAATAGAAAAAACAATACTAAAATATATTTGGAAGCACAAAAAACCTTGAATAGCCAAAATAATTCTGAGCAACAAAAATAAGGCTGGTGGTATCACCACACCCAATTTTAAGCTATATTACAGAGCCATAGTTATAAAAACAGCAGGTACTGGCACAAAAACAGGCATGTAGACCAATGGAACAGAATAGAGGACCCAGATGTTAATCCAGGCAGCTACAGCCATCTGATTTTAGACACACACACACACACACAAATTCATTGGAAAAAAGACAGCCTCTTCAACAAGTGTTGCTGGGGAAACTGGATGTCTATGTGTAGAAGGATGAAAATAGATCCTTGTCTTTTCCATGCACAAGAATCAAATCCACATGGACCAGGGACCTTAATATCAGACCTGAAACTCTGAAACTGTTAGGGGGAAAGGTAGGGGAAACCCTTCAACATATTGGCATAGGCAATGACTTTCTGAATATAACCCCAGTTGTTCAGGAAATAAGACCACTAATCAACCACTGGGATCTCATGAAATTACAAAGTTTTTGTACAACCAAGGACACTGAATAGAGCAAAGATACAACCTACAGAATGGGAGAAAATCTTTGCCAGCTATACATCTCACAATGATTGACATCCAGAATATACCCCAAAAACAAAACAATAAGAAATCAAACAACCCAATTAAAAAAATGGGCTATGAGCTAAATAGAGAGTTTTCAAAAGAAGAAATACAGATGGCATATAAACATCTATAAAAGTGTTCTACATCCTTTATCATGGAAATGTAAATTAAAACTACTTTGAGATCCCATCTCACTCCTGTCAGAATGGTAATCATCAAGAAAACAAATGGCAATAAATGTTAGTGAGGATACAGGAAAAGGGAGCCCTTCTATACTGTTGATGGGAATGTGGTCTGGTACAGCCATTGTGGAAATCAGTGTGGAGGTTCTTGAGAAAGCTAAAAATAAATTTACCATATGATCCAGCTATAGCACTCCTAGGCATATATCTTAAGGACTTTTATCACCACCTTAGAGATACTTGTACAACCATGTTTATTGCTGCTCTATTCACAATAGCTAGAAAGTGGAACCAGCCTAGATGTCCCTCAACAGATGAATGGATGATAAAGATGTGATATATTTACACAATGGAGTTGTACTCAGTGGTAAAGAAAAATGAAATTATGAAATTTGCAGAGAAATGGATGGATCTGGAAAGGAATATACTAAGTGAGGTAACCCAGGCCCAGAAAGCCAAATGTCACACGTTCTCTCTCATACGTGGATCCTAGCTACAAATGTTTAGACCTGTATTTGAGTTGGAACCAAAAATTGGTAGCAGAGGCCAGTAAGCTAGAAAAAGGCTATAAGTGAGGGAGAAGCGGGAAGGACTTAAGGGGATGGTATTGTATATATGTAATTAGAAAAATAGATTATAGAGAGTGGAATGGCCTAACTGAGGCCAAGGGAAGAGATTGAGTAAAAGAAGGGTGTGGGGGAGGAGAGTCAATCAAAATTCAAAGTATCATGAATAAGACACAATGAAATTTGAGGAAAAATGGTTGAACCTGGAACAGATCATTCTCAGTGAACTTACCCAATCACAGAAAAAAAAATCGCCACATAGTCCCACTCATCTACAGCACCTAAACTGAATCTACCCAAGATACCTTACATACCCAGCAAGCATCTCCTAGACTAGACACTAGGATGGAAGGGGAGGGAGGGGAGGGCATCAAAGGGGTGGGAAACACAAATCTAGACCCAAATGGCAATAGTACCATAATTTTCTACTTACTAAAAGACAGACCAAATGGCTGATCCTTCACCAGGCCCTTACAGGGAACACCTGAACCACAAGACACTGGAGAGGGTAAGATCAAGACTAACCTTAATCTTCTACATCTTCCCTCCCTCACTTCCCCTCTCCCTCTCTCTCTCTCTCTTATCTCTAACTCTTGTGTATTAGTTATCTTTTTCCTCATTTTCTTAGTGGGCACTGACCTGTAACTCCCAGAACCAGCATGGGGCTATCATCCACAATGAGCTTTTGATCAGAGAGACCTACAAGGTTTCCTAAAAGACAGACAGATTTCTGTCAGAGTACTTGATGACCCACCAAAGGTTAGTGATAAGACCCTACTGCTGAAGACACCTTATGTGATTGACATGCAAATTAAAATGGCATGGCTGGAAGTTGGAAGAGAGTCAGTCCCCAGACAGTCAGTGCATCTAGTGCCAGAAGGTGCTACATGGGCGACTGGGGGAAAATGACCAATATCTGTCGAAGCAACGCATGGTCTAACCTACTTAGTAGCAAATAACTTGTTGTGATGCCCACACAAGTGCAGTGGTGGCACACAGCCATGGTGGGGAACCAACTGCTCTCAATTCGGCTAACTGATCCCCTCACTGGTATGGGACCCATAGCTGGAGCTGGGAAACAAGTCAGAACTATATCCAAACATAAGCCCACTCTCCAATATCAAGCTACCATCAATTGTGGGCTACAAGAGGGCCTACACCTATTAAATTCTCTACAAAAGAAAGGGTTATCTCATTTGTCCTGGTGATAACTTACTCTCTGTTGGAGAATCTGCTTCTCTTTTTCAGATAGATGTAGATCCTAAGGAGAGAGCCACCCCATCATACCTCAAAAGGGCCCCGGCTGAAACTAAGAAATATTGGAGAAACAAGCAAGGGGGCTGTTTTCCTGATGAACCGGATACCAGCACAAGGAAGAAGGAGATCAGCACAGAGAAAAATCAACTCCTACCAAATCAGAGAGCCAGAGCCTCAGAGGCCCCCAACACCTCATCACTGAAGCAGACCAAAAATGAACCCAACATGGCTCAGGGAAATTTTGCGGAAGAGGGGGCGGAAAGAATGTCAGAGTCACATGTTGGGTCATGATATGCAGAGACATTTAGCTTACCCATAACTGTGGGCTAACTCCACAATGCATGACCCGTATACCTCAACAAGGAGGGGCCAAGGGGAAGGGGTAGGTCACGGATGAGCCTAATAATGGTACCAAACTGACTGTAAAAAAAAAATAAATTAAAAAAAATTGTCAACAACAATAACAAAAAAAACCTGAAAGATGGTTTTTTTTTTTTTTTTTAAAGAGATTGGGGGCTGATGGCTTAGCAGTTAAGGCATTTGCCTGCAAAGCCAAAGGACCCACGTTAGCCAGATGCACAAGGGGCACACATGTCTGGAGTTTGTTTGCAGTGGCTGGAATCCCTGGTGTGCCCATTCTCTCCCTCTCTCTCTCCCTCTTTCTCATCAAATACATAAATAAATAAATAAAAATATTTCAAAAAAGGGAGAGAGGAATGGACTGTCCCAAGGTGGGGTGTAGCACAGTGGGTTCTATGGATGTTAAAGATGTTTTGTGAATATTTATTGACAGAGATACAAATACAGAGGCTTTGTATATGTGACCAGTAGTGTGACTTATTAGAAATTATATTATTATTATTACTACTAATTATTACCTCAAAGCAGGAGTTTTAGGAAGGGATAGGCAAGAACAAGAAAGGCAGCAGATTTGTCCAGTAGGAGGGTCTGTGGAGGTGAGAGTATGTGTTAAGGGAAAGAGCCAGGTTGGCTAGATCTCCCATTGAGACTCTAACATTTATGAGGTGGGTGGCATATTCCTAAGGTAAGACCCTTTTTCTGTCCCAAATCATAGTGAACTAGATCTTCCTTTTACAATATTTCCTCCCATGAATCTCTCAAAAGGGGAGGGGTATCAAAACTACAATGAAAGTGACAAAATTATATCAAGTGTGTTGAGAATTCATACCCTCTGTTAGCATACATGTGTGGGTTACTGCCCTAGTATCTTTAATTTTGATATAGTGGGAACAACTCAACTGTAGCCTCAAGAATGTTTAAACACAAAGGGGCAGTCACAGTTATCAAGATATAACTAGTTTTCCTTGGCTACCTCATATCCAACTCCTTGCCTGCGGGGTGGTCTCCTTCCTACAGTAGGTGGAGGCTTTTATAGAAGCTGGGTCTTACTCACAATTTAGTGCCTTGCCTGTGTTTCTGTGGGAGGGGCCTTCATGAGAGCCTGCCAAGACCAGGCTTTTGTTGTTGTTGTTGTTGTTGTTGTTGTTTTTTCGAGGTAGGGTCTCACTCTAGCCCAGGCTGACCTGGAATTCACTACGTATTCTCAGGGTGGCCTCAAACTCATGGCGATTCTCCTACCTCTGCCTCCCAAGTTCTGGGATTAAAGGTGTGTGCCACCATGCCCAGCTCAAGATCAGTTTTGTTGTATTTACCAGAGCCCTGTCCTTCCTATTATCTGGTCAGCTTGGCTATCTCACACCTAGCTGCAAGCCTTCTTATTTACTTTCCTCATTGTCCCAAGCTCACCATTCACAGCAGTCATTTCTACCTAACAATTACCATAACATGTACATATGTTTATACATATAGATAGAAAATTTGGGAGTGTTTTTATTAGCAGTAGCTTTCACTTGTTTTCATGGGGGGGGATTACCAAGTAGTAATCTGAAAAAGGAGTTTAAACTAAAAATGATGCTCATATTTTAAAGTGAGATCTCAGATACCTTAACATCTATAATTTCAATCTTAAAATCTTTTACTTTGGAGGTTGTATTCATAGAGAAGCAAGTAGCATGTAGGCATATGAATTTGGGCTAAATAACATGTGCTGTTTTCATCAATATGAGTTTTCTTTTGACATGAGACAACTGTGTTGTATTATTTAGTATCTTGTGAGCAGACCCTTACAAATGAGTTGAAAGATTACCAAGCTTGATGATTTAAGAGTGCTATCTTCACAGAAACAGTAATTGACTTTTGAGCCTCTTCCAGGTATAAAGTTCATTCTCTAAGAAGCAGACTGAAATGCTGAGTGATTTAAGAAAACAATCATGGAGAACTTTAGAGGCCTTTGAACTCAGTCGAACCAAGAGTCTGAACTCAGTCAAGCCAAGAGTTTAGTAAGATTGCTTATCCACAGACAGGATATCTCTTGCAAATGATTGACAGCTTTAGAAGTGCTCAACCTTTAGCGACTGCCAGATTTTCAATTATTTTAGGATCCCTGCAAAGGTATGTTCAAATCAAAGTGGCTTGAATAAAAATATTTGTTGGGGGCTTGAGAGATAGCTTAGCAGTTAATGCACTTGCGTGTAAAGCCTAAGTACCCATGCTTGACTCCCCAAATCCCATGTAAGCCAGATGCACAGGGTAACACATGCACAAGGTCACTCAAGCATACAAGGTGGTACACACATCTGGAGTTCGATTACAGTGGCTGGAGGCCCTGGCATGCCAATTCTCTCTCTCATTAAAAAAAAAAGGCCAGTCTGGGGGATGGAGAGATGGCTTAGTGGTTAAAGCGCTTGCCTGCAAAGCCAAAGGACCCAGGTTTGATTCCCCAGGACCCACATCAGCTAGATACACAAGGTGGCATATGTGTCTGGAGTTACTTTGCAGTAGCTGGAAGGCCCTGATGTACTTGTTCTCTCTTTCTCTCTCTCTCATAAATAAATAAATAAAATTTAAAAAAAAAAGAAAGTAACTAGTCTAAGAGACTCTACCCATATTGTCAGGACATTAGTCTCTGTTGCTTTCATTCTCAGTATGCATTGCACACTTGCTAGTAAGATGGCTGCAACCTTCTAGTCTTACATGGTCTGGTAGTAATAATAATCTTATGGAGGGGGTGCTGTCTTTCCAGAGAAGTGTATTTGGTATGTGTTTTCATCTCTGAGTCAATGAATGTGGCCCTCTGACTGGGTAGCCTGGTTCATGTGGCCTCTTCCTGGACAAGGGAAATGAAAATTGTATGATTAGCAATCCCATAGAACATCATTATTGAAGAGCAGCTTCAGAAAAGGACAAAAAATGTCCTTGTAGTTCCACAATTCTAAATCACTTCTTTAGAAGCACAACTATTCTTTAGACAAGAAACTAAAAAGAAAACTAAAAAACAAAAACGTTCCCTCTAGGACCTCAATAATACATCTATAGAAATATTTTTATGTAGCTAATTTTGAATACGTTTCCAATATAGACCAATGGCATACTACCAATAAAAATAAAAAAATAAATAAAGTTGTGAAGGACCAGAACACCTTAATCCAACTATACAACTACTTGTGATTTTTATTCAAGGTTAAAATTTAGTATCTACATGGAAAAGATGAAATGAGTATTCTTCAGATGTTTTTAGCCAAAATTCTTTGTTCATAAAACAAAAATACATTTAAATTAGTGGCCGGGTTACTAAGAGATATAAACTAGACAATAAGAAACAATATTTTGGGGGCTGGAGAGATGGCTTAGCAGTTAAGTCCCTTGCCTACAAAGCCAAAGGACCTCAGTTCAATTCCCCAGGACCCATGCACAAGGTGGCACATGCATCTGGAGTTCATTTGCAGTGTCTGGAAGCCCTGGTGCACCCATTCTCTCCCTCCCTCCCTCTCTCTTTGCCTCTTTATCCCAAATAAATAAATAATTTTTTAAAAAAAAAAACAATATTTTGTTTCCACTGGTGTCTTCAAACATGCTATCTGTGCCTTGACCACATCCAAGAATGAACTGTCATTTTTTGGTTTCTCTCAGGTAAAAAGGGTTCTAGATCAATTTAATTAAAAAAATTCTTCCTCATATTTTTTTGCAAATAAACAGCTTTATTGAACTATAAATTCAATCAGTTAGTGAAATAGAATTTAAACTGAATTTTATAACCATCATCAATTTGGGAAACATTTCTGCCACCCATTAAAAAATGGAAAAACAGGGGCTGGAGAGATGGCTTAGCAGTTAAGGCCCTTGCTTGTAAAGCCTAACAACCAGACTTCAATTCCCTAGTACCCATGTAAAGCCAAATGCATAAAGGCGTGCTTGCATCTGGAGTTCATTTACAGTAGCTAGAGGCCCTGGTGTGCCCATTCATTTTCTCTCTCTCCCTTTACAAATAAATTTAAAAAAAATTAAAACAAACAAAAAAACATCATATCCAATTTAGAACCTCCCCTTTTCTTGGTGCAGAGACCAGTAAATGCTAGAAAGCAAATTGGCATTCTCTTCTTATTTTCGTCATTCAGTGCCTCTTTCCCTAATCCCAGGGCTCTACTACAGTGAGGACCAGGAGAAAAGGTGCAAAGGTAATTTTACTGAGCTGGTAGCGTGACGACCTGCTTTGTAGTCCCTGAGACGTGGGACTTTCAATACAAAAATTGGAAAAATTCTAATTAGGGTGGTTGGTCATCCTATGAGTGAGTGCTTTATTTAACTTGTTTTAATTAATTAGCATATATAATTATATAAAATGTGTTTCTGTGTTAGCTACTTTTTGTTGCTGCGATGAATACATGACAAAAGCAATTTAAGATTTTTTTTAAATTTATTTATTTATTTATTAGAGGCAGAGAGAGGGACAGTGAGATAGAGAGTGAGAATGGGCACACCAGGGCTTCCAGCCACTGCAAGCGAACTCCAGGCACTTGTGCCCCCTTGTGCATCTGGCTGACGTGGGTCCTGGGGAATTGAACCTGGGTCCTTTGGCTTTGCAGGCAAGAGCCTTATCTGCTAAGCCATCCCTCCAGCCCTTAAGAAAGATTTTGACCAACAGTGTGAGGGGATGAGTCCATCATAGTGGGAGGAGGCATGACAGGGGTATGAAGCAGCTGGTCACGCTGCACTGCCAGGAAGCACATGCTGGTGCTCGGCCAGCTTTCTCCATGTTATACAGTCAGGGACTCCACACCATGGGATGGCATTGCCCACATCAAGGGTGGGTCTTCCCACCTCAATTTAAAAAAATACTTATTTTTGTTTATGAGAGAGAGAATATGAGAATGAGAATGGGTGTGCCAGGGCATCTAGCCACTGAAAACGAACTCCAGACACATGCGCTACCTTGGGCATCTGGCTTACATGGGTCTTGGGAACTGAACCTGGGTCCCTCAGTTTTAAAATCCTCACAGACACGACCAGGGATTTGTTCCCATAATGATTCTAAATCCTGCCAAGTTGATGACTCAGACTAACCATTACCGTTTTCTAGTTCAGTTCTGCCTGACTGATGGGCAGCTGCATACCATGCACTTTGCTGTGGCTTCTTTCCAGGTATCCAACTCCCTGATGCCTGTCCTTCAATATAAACCAATATAGGAAACTATTATGCGAAAGTATGTGTATACTTTCATTGCTATACTTAGGAGTGGGATAGCTAAGTCATACTGCAGCTTTATATTGAACATTGTAAGGAATTTCCAGACAGTTCTATAAGCAGCTGCTCCATTTTACATTCCCACCAGCAGTGTATCAAGATTCTGAGCCGGGTGTGGTGGCGCACGCCTTTAATCTCTGCACTTGGGAGGCAGAGGTAGGAGAATCGCTATGAGTTTGAGGCCACTCAGAGATTACATAGTGAATTACAGGTCAGCCTGAGGTAGGGTGAGACCCTACCTCAAAAAAAAAAAAAAAAAACAAAAAGATTCTGGTTGTTTCAGTTTCCAGACAGCCAGTCTTTTGGAATATAATCCTCTCTAGTGAGTATACAGTAGTAATATCACCGTGGTTCGGATTTGGATTTCCCTACTGGTTAGAGGTATTGGCTAAAATATATATTCTTTGAGGAACTTCTATTCAAATCCCTTGCCACTTTAAAATGAGTTGTTTTTGATGTGTGTACATGTGTCTAGGTGTGATGTGATATGTGGTGTGTGATGTGCATTGCGTATGCACGTGTGTACAGATGCAGCACCCCTTGCACATTGACATAGGCCAGAGGAGAACTTCATGCGTCCTTCTCTGTTGCTCATCTGCTTATTTCCTTGACACAGGATCTGGACCCTTCAATGATTCTGGGGTCTCTTCTTCCCGTAGAGCTGGGATAACGTGTGTGGCCATGCCCAGCTAGCTCCATGGGTTCTGGGAAACTGAACTCGGTCTCAGGTCCTCATGTTTGTGCAGGAAAAAGCCTTCTGAACTACTGAGCCATCTCTCCAGCCCAGTTTTATATGGTTGAGTTTAAGTCTTTATAGATTCTAGATACTAGACTCCCTGTCAGACACAACTACAAAGATTTTTCTTCTGTTCTGTGGGCTATCCTTTTACTTCACTGATGTTATATTTGAAACATAAGGTTTTATTTTTGCTTTGTTTTGAGGTAGGGTCTTGCTCTAGCCCAGTTTGACCTGAAATTTACTATGTAGTACGAGGTTGGCCTTGAATTCACAATAATCCTCCTACCTTTGCCTCCAGAGTGCTGAGATTAAAGTCATGCACCACCACACCTGACTGAAGCACAAGTTGTTTTTTTTTTTTGTTGTTGTTTTTTGATGTGTTCCTGTGGTAGAAAATTGGTATGCAACACACATTAATCAGTTCTCAATAGATTGAATGCTGAATCTCAGGCACCAAGACTATACAAGATAATATAATATAAACTAATATAAGAAATTATATTATCCAACTACTAACAGACTTTTTAAAGCACCTACACTTGAAGTGCTGTGGCAAAGATGCAAATATGAGCTTCCTGCTTAACTAGGTGGTATAATGGAGACCAACAACTCCAGGTTTTAAAATATAACACAGTAACTGAGAAGTAGCACTGAAATTTAGTTGTTCCATGGTATTCCAACCAACCACTCTGAACTGCTAATGCTAATTAAAAATACTGTGTTCTTGGTGCACGCCTTTAATCCAAGCACTTGACAGGCAGAGGTAGGAGGATCGCCATGAGTTCGAGGTCACCCTGAGACTCCATAGTGAATTCCAGGTCAGCCTGAGCTAGAGTGAAACCTTACTTACCTCGAAAAAACAAGAAAACAAACAAAATACTGTGTTCTGAAGGTGAGCTAAAATGGAGAAGACAAATATGGCAAATCATTAGCAACTTGAAGGATCTAGACATGTATTAAGATATTTGAGGTATTTTATTTGAGAGAGGAGTGGTAGATAGAACAAGGACCTCAAGGGCCTCCAGCCACTGCAAACGAACTCCAGACACCTGTGCCACCTTGTGCATCTGGCTTTCATGGGTACTGGGGAATCAAACCTGAGTCCTTGGGCTTCACAGGCAAGTGCCTTAACTGCCAGGCCATCTCTTCAGCCCATGTATTAAGATTTTCATACTAAAAGTGGAGAAAGAATTATTTAGAAAAATTTAAAGAATTTTTTCTTGGTAGTTTTGTTTCTAGGCACCTGATACCATATTGATGCTAATATACATTATGATACTTTAAAAACTAGCTTTAAAAAGAGCATTAGGGGCGGCCTTGACCTTGGAGTTGGGCGAGCGGAGCGGCGGCGCGGGCGGCGCGGGCGGCGGGGCGCAGCATGTGGAGCCGCGCGTGCGGTCGGCTCTCCTCGGCCCTGCGGGGCGGCGGCGCGCCGTCTGCCGTCGTCGGTCGCCGCGGGTGCGCGTCGGGGCCGCGGGCGTCGGCGGATCCGGGCGAGGGCGCGGCGGCGTCGGGCCCGTTGCAGCCCGCGCTGCTGGAGTTCCTGGTGTGTCCGCTGTCCAAGAAGCCGCTGCGATACGACGCTTCCACGAACGAGCTGGTCAACGAGGAGCTGGGCATCGCCTATCCGATCGTGGATGGGATTCCCAACATGATCCCGCAGGCCGCGAGGTCCACGCATCAGGCTGGGAAGCAAGAGGCGCAGCAGCAGCAGCAGCAGGAGCGCTAGGTCGTCCTTCCCTAGAAAACAACACGGCGGCGACTCACTGGGGGAGGAAAAAAAACCAAAGATGTTCGCGTCTCTGCCCACCTTGACTGTCCTGGTGCCTCTGATTTCTTTAGCAGGGCTGTTCTACTCCGCCTCGGTGGAAGACTTCCCGCACGGCTGCACGAGTGCGACCAGCCTGTGCTTTTACAGTCTGCTCCTGCCCGTTACTATACCCGTGTATGTGTTCTTCCACCTCTGGACTTGGATGGGCATTAAACTCTTCAGGCATAACTAGTGGGCGCGCAGTCAACGTGGACTGTATGTTAGTAAAGAGGACTTAGGCATTGACCCGTGAAGACTCAAAATAGATGCAAACCCACTTGCTTTGCAAGAAAAACTGCTTTGCCCTCATGTGATGCCGAATTCCAACTGCTGCATTCGGAAGGGACATTTTCTACGAGAGGAGCACGCCCAGTCATCATCAGAGGACTGTTTCTTAACCCATTCACTTAAACGTTAGGAATTTGGAATTTTGTTTGTTTTGGTTCATGGTAAACCCACATACTAGGAATGACTCAAGTCTCAGTGGAGCTATGTTGTGTTGGAGTAATTGTAGGGAAATGCGTTCCAACTAGTGTGATAAATTAGAAACTGGAAATTTCTGATACGTTTTTTAAGATTCTGACTTTGTAAAATTACTTTCATTTCTTTGGCATCAGATGCTTATGTTAATAATAAAGGTAAGATGTTTACAGTTTCCCACAAAAAAAAAGAGCATTAGGGCTAGAGTGATTGCTCAGTGGTTAAGGCATGCTTGCCTACAAAGTGTAATGACCCTGGCTCTATTCCCCTGTACCCGTGTCAAGCCAGATGCACAAAGCGGTGCATTTACCAGCAGTTCATTTTAGTGGCTGGAGGCCCTGGTGCACCCATTCTCTCTCTCTCTCCTTGCAAATAAACAAACAAACAAACAAACAAAATAACAAAAAAACTTAATAAAAGAGAATCTAAGCATTATATTGGAACTGAGCCAGAAGCCTCCTCCCTGCTGGCTAGCTGTCAAAGTGCTGCAAAGTGCAACTCAGCCTTTTAGGGGCAAAAAATACATGAACACTCTTAACCAACAATGGAACTATCCTGTGTGCTACACAACTGCACCTAAGGGAATTCATGGCTGCTACTGAAAACCTTGTCAAAAACCTATGATTTGGAAGGTCATAAGCCCTAGTGGGGAAGTTACTACTGTTGGTTAGCTAATAGATTTTTTGCCCATCACATTGCTCGCTCTTCTAAATATTTGTCTATAGATTAGTGCTGCTCTCACTTTTGGTCAGGGAATTTTTTTTTTACATATTTTTAATTTGGAACTTTAATATATAAACATACTGCAATTTAGTCATATTCTAATCAGGTTGCCCTTTTAAAAATATTTTTACTATGGGCTGGAGGGATGGATTTGCTATTAAGGCAATCGCCTGCAAAGCCAAAGGACCCAGGTCCGATTCCCCAGGATCCATATTAGCCAGATGCACAAGGGGGCACATGCATCTGGAGTTCATTTGCAGTGGCTGGAGGCCCTGGCATGCACCCATTCTCTCTCTCTCTCTCTCCCTCTTTCTCTGTCAAATAAATAAATAAATAAAATATTTTTAAAAAAGGAAAAAAAAATTATTAGATATCAGCCGGGTATGGTGGCACACACCTTTAATCCCAGCACTTGGGAGGCAGAGGTAGGAGGATCACCATGAGTTCAAGGACACCCTGAGACTACCTAGTGAAATCCAGGTCACCCTGGTCTAGAGTGAGACCCTACCTTGAACAACAACAAAAAAGTTTATTAGATATGGATATACTTAGTATGTAAACAACACATGCTGATACCATCATTTTCCTCATCCCTGTCACTTTTCTGAAGAGGATCTCCTCATTGGGGATGCAGGTCAACCCCATAGGGATTGTTGGTCTTGCATTGTGGGGACAGCAATCAGTTATTGGGGAGAGGAAATGTCTCTGTGCATAATGTTCCAACTTGTGGCTCTAACAATCTTTCCACCCTCTCTTCTGCAAAATTCCCTAGGCCATGTTGGGTGTATTTTAAGTCTACTTCAGTGACGGGCTCTTAGGAGCCTCTGGATCTCTGCTTTGGTAGGTGTTGAGTGTCCTTAGTGTCCATCTCCTTCACCCTTGTGCTGATATCAGATTCACCAAGAAAGCAGCACTCTTGCTCATTTCCCCAGTTCCTCTGTGATTTCAGCTGGGGCCCTGGTGAAGTGTGCTGGGTTGTTTCTCTCCTCTGGTACTGCTCTCATCTGAAAAAGAGAAGCAGAATCTCCAACAGAGAGTGAAGTCTGCACCAGTTAAATGGAATAACCATTATTAATTTAGAGAGAATTTAAAGGGTGTAGACCCTCTTATAGCCCAAGATTCATGGAGCTTGACAATGTAAAGCAAAATCATTATGTGGATATGATTCTGACTTCCCAGTTCCAGATATGGTTTCCTTTCCAAGTGGACCTATTAGCCAATCCAAGAGCAGTTGGTTACCCACCATGGCTGTGTGCCACTATTGCACTGTGTGAGCATCATGTCAGGTTGTTTGCTTCTGAGCTGCTTAGATTTGAGATGCTCAGACAGATGTTGGCCACTTGCCCCCACTAGCTCATGTAATTGTCTGGGGACTGGCTCTCTTCCAGATTCCAACCAGATCACTCCATGGTCCTTGCTGATAGTGTATGGTGTCTTCAACAGTAGGGTCTTACCATTAACCTCTGGTGGGTAATCAAGTGCCCTGAGAGAAGTCTGTCTTGTTTGTTTTGGGAGACCTTGTAAGTCTCTCCAATCAACAGCTTGTTATAGATGTTAACTGCATCTTGGTACAGGGAATTACAGGCCAGCACCAAAGGAAATGCAAAAAGAAAAAGACAGAAAAAAGAGAGAGAGAAACAGGAGAAATTTAGTTAGACTTCATCTCACCCTCTCCAGGGCCCCTTCGATTCAGGTGCTACCCCTAAGGTCCTGTTGAGGGTTCAACCTCTTAGTCTAACTTCCAGGATATAGGATTCTATGGTAACAGTTCAATTTGGGTTCAGTTTTGTGTCTCCCCCTACCCTTCCTCTCCCTCCAATCCCTACCCCCCGCCCAATTGTCCAAGCCTCGAAAAGCCATTCAGGTGTGCCAGCAACTCAGGCTGATCCAGGTTAGGAACCGCAGATGAGTGAGACCATGTGATGATTGTCTTTCTGTGATTTTGTGAGTTCGCTTAGTATGATCTGTTCCAAGTTCAACCGTTTTTCTACAAATTTCATTTTATCATTACTGCTGAGTAGAATTCCATTGTGTAGATATACCACATCTTGGTTATCCATTCGTTCAATGATGGGCACCAAGGTTGATTCCAGTTCTTAACTATTATGAATTGAGCAGTTACATGGTTAAGCATGGTTAAGCCATTATCTCTGAACTGAGGCATGCAGCTTTTAGGGTAAATGTCCAGTAAGAGAATAACAGGTTCTGCTGGTAACTCTATATTCTTCCTTTTCAGGAGCTTCCATATTGATTTCCATAGTGGTTGAACCAGCTTACATTCCCACCAACAGTGAATGAGTGTTCCTATTTCTTCACATCCTTGCCAACATTTGTTTTCATTTGATTTTTTTAATGTTTGCTATCCTTACTGGGGTAAAGTGGAATCTCATAGTTGTTGTAATTTGCATTTCCCTAATGGTTAGGGATGTTGAACACACCTTGCCAATTTGATCAAGAAAGAGAGAGAGAGATCTCAAATTAATAAAATCAGAAATGGAAAAGGAGAGATCACAACAGACATCAATGAAATTGGAAGAATCACCAGAGCATAAATCCAAAACCTTTAATCCACACAACTGGATAATCTGGAAGAAATGGATGAATTCCTAGACACATACCACCTACCAAAACTAAATTCAGATCAGATTAATCTCTTAAATAAACCTGTCACATCCATGGAGCTTGAAAAGGTAATCAAAAACCTCCCCAAATGAAAAGTCCAGGACCAAATGGCTTTTCAGCCGAATTCTATCAAACCTTCATTGAAGAACTGAAACCAATTTTTCTCAAACTGTTTCACATAATCCGAGACCAGGGAATCCTCCCCAACTCCTTTTATGAAGCTAGCATCACCCTAATACCAAAACCAGACAGAGGTGCAACAAGGAAAGAAAACGATAGGCCTATATCCCTAATGAACTTAGATGCAAACATCCTGAAAAAAATCCTTGCAAACTAAATTCAACAACACATCAAAAGCATTATCCACCTTGACCAAGTAGGCTTCATCCCAGGGATGCAGGAATGATTCAACAAATGGAAATCGGTCAAAGTAATCACCACATAAATAAACTGAACCATAAGAACCACATGATTAGCTTCATGAAATCCCATTGGTTGAGTGATTGTTTAATTTCCTGGGGTTTTATTAAGAAAGTCTTTTCCCAGTCCTATATCATGGAGCATACCTCCTATTTTTTATTCCAGTAGTTGAAGAGTTTCAGGTCTTCTATTGAGGTCTTTAACCCATTTGGACTTTATTTATGTACATAGAGAAATGAATGGGTCTTATTTCATTTTTCTACGTATGGTCATCCAATTTGTCCAACACCATTTGTTGAAGATGCTGTCTTTTCTCCAGTCTACATTATTGGCACCTTTGTCAAAGATCAGGTAGCTGTAGTTACCTGATCTAAGGTCTGGGTCCTCAGTTCTGTCCATGGTCTATGTTTCTGTTTTTAATTCCAGTACCATGCTGTTTTTGTTACTATGGCTTTGTAACATAGCTTTAGATTGGGTATGGTGATACCTCCAGGGATATGCTGAGAATATATTTGGATATCTGAGGCCTGCTGTCATTCCATATGAATTTTGAGACAATTTTTTCAATCTGTGAAGAATGATGCTGGTATTTTTATTGGTATTGTGTTAAATCTGTATATTGCTGTTGGTAGAATGGCCATTTTCACAATATTAATTCTACCTATCCAGGAGCATGGGAGGTCTTTCCATATTCTCAAGTCCTCCTCAATTTTTTTCTTGTTTTATTTTTCATTATATAGGTCTTTCACATCCTTGGTTAGTGTTATTCCAAGGTATTTAATTTTTTTGTGTTGTTGCTATTGAAAACAGGACAGCCTCATTGATTTCTTTCTCTTTTTATTTGTCCTTTGCATATAGAAAAGCTACTGACTTTTGTGCATTAATTTTGTATCCTGCCACTTTACTGAAGACATTAATCACCTTTAGAAGTTTTGAGATGGAGACTTTCAGGTCACTTATATTCAGGATCATGCCATCTGCAAATAAGGCTACATTGATTTCATTTCCAATTTGAATACCTTTTATTTCTTTCTCCTGTCTTATTGCTTGGCCTAGAACTTCTAGTTCTGTGTTGAAGAGCAGCGGTGAGAGTGGGCACCCCCATCTTGTTCCCAATCTCAATAGGAACTCCTTGAGTCTTTTTTTCTATTAAGTATTATTTGGGCTTCAGGAGCTTTATATATAACCTTTGTTGTGTTGAGATATAAAACCTCCATGCCTATTCTTTCCAGAGTTCTGATCATGAAAAGAGAAGATATCCAAATCCAATGATATCAAGACCAGAACCTAGGTGCTGACTCCCAATTCAGCATTCCTTTCCCACTAAACAGAATTGATACTGTGAGTATAGTGTGGATATGATGGGAGATATGAAAGCAAGTAAAAATAGTCCCATATCTTTCCAATATTAATAATACCATTAAAAAACACACAAAATCATCAGAAAATATTTTAAAACAGGACTAAAATGTGGAACAATCAAGGTCAAGATTATCTTGTGCTTTGTATCATTATTCATATAGTGGAAGACACAAGGTAAGCACTGGCTTCAACACTCTTATGCTTGGCTTCCAGCAAACAGCTTTAAACCTTCAAAGACGGATATTAGAAAGCTAGCATGGGAGTAAAGAATTACCAGTTAATGAGTATTTCTTATGTGTGTGGTGCTTTGATATACCAGTTAGCCAGAAACCATGGTTATCACTCCTACTGAGGAATGAAGGAGTTAAGGTTCAAGAAATTAATTTTCTCCTGGTCAAACTAGGAAAAATATATGATTACAGGTTATATCTGACTTATTCAGGAGCAATGCTCTTTGTACCATATCCATATGACAGAAACCTCTTAAAGATGTGGGAGGTTAGGAGCCTAATGTTCAGGTCTCATAAACAGTATTAATTTGTTGTTAAACCCTCAAGGAATTCACATCATCTCTCAGATACTTTGCTAATCAAAAAAAAAAAAAAAAAGAGAGATGACAGGGCATGTTCTTTTTCTGGAGAGTCACATAGTTCAAGCATGGGAGTGGATCAAGTCAAAATATTAAATCATACTTTCAATTTTTTTATTATTGACAACTTCCATAATTATAGACAACAAACCATGATAATTCCACCTTGATAACACCCACTTTTCCCTTCACAACTCCGCTCTCTATCATATACCTCCCCATCAGTCTCTCTCTTATTTTGATGTAATATCTTTTCCTCCTTTTATGATGGTCTTGTGTAGGTAGTGTCAGGCACTGCAAGATCATGAATATCCAGGCCATTTTGTGTCTGGAAGAGTGCATTGTAAGGAGTCCTACCCTTCCTTTGGCTTAAATCATATTTACTTACATATGTCTATGATACTGAGCCTAAGAATTTTTTGAGACAGGGTCTCACTATGTAACCCAGGCTGGCCTTGAACTCATAGCAATCTTACTACTTCGGTCTTCTGAGTGCTGGGATTACAGATATGATGCACCACACCTGACTCCAGGAACTTTTATATTCTACTTCCCAAGTCTA
The DNA here is from genome assembly GCA_036346955.1 of Dipus sagitta. Taxonomy (NCBI): domain Eukaryota; kingdom Metazoa; phylum Chordata; class Mammalia; order Rodentia; family Dipodidae; genus Dipus; species Dipus sagitta. The sequence goes on from CM070770.1 coordinate 36,706,469, forward strand.
GGGATTTTATTGATGGATGGAGAAGCAAATACTTTTTTATTTTTATTTATTTATTTGAGAACGACAGAGAGAGAAAGAGACAGAGAGAGAGAGAGAGAGAGAGAGAGAATGAGCGCACCAGGGCCTCCTGCTACTGCAAACCAACTCCGGATGCATGCGCCACCTTGTGCATCTGGCTTACATGGGTACTGGAGAATCCAGCCTCAAACCAGGGTCTTTATGCTTCACAGGCAAGCACTTAACAGCTAAGCCATCTCTCCAGCTCAGCAAATACTTTTTAGTGGAATTTTATTAATATTTTACAAATACATTGGAGAAACATGCAATTCTACCTGCCCAGGATAATATCCTGGGCTACAGTCTGCACTCTCCTTTGCAACTGGTTCTGTGATGGCAGGTCCTTTCATCTTTACTTCGACCCCTGCCTTATCTTCAGAATAAAGCAACATACCACCCTTCCTTCAGTATGACTTCCACTGCCAAATTGCTACTGTTGGATGCACCTTCTTTCTGAGCTCTGGTTTGCCTTTCTTAACTGCAGCCATTGCCATGCCACTCATACCAGCAGCTGGAAGTCTGTTCGCCCATTCCTTGAACCTTCCAAGCTGATAAACAGATTTTTTTGTTTCCTGTATTGCCAGCACCATTTATCACGACCACTGGAAGACCCAGAGAAATTTAGACTTTCACAATGGAAGACACACAATATTCTTTCTTCAACATCTTGGATGCTGAAATATAAGAGAAAGAAAAAAAATGCCAAGTCTTAGATTTTTGGGGGGAGTAGGGGGCATATGCATGTGTGGCAGGTGCATGCTGTGGTGCATGTGTAGTCAGGCGCCAGTCCTCACCTTCTACCTTGTTTGAGGCAGGGTTTCTTGTTCACTGCTGTGTTCTCTAGGCTAGCTGGCCCACGAGCTTCTAGGAGATTCTCCTGTCTCTGCCTCCCATCTCATCATAGGCATGCAGGGATCACAGATGCTTCCACTACAGTATCCAACTTTTACGTGGGTTCTGGGGATCTGAACTCAGGTACTCATGCTTGTGTAGCAAGCATTTTATCCACTGAGCCATATCCCAAGGCAAAATATAGGAATTTTTTTTCTAGATTTTATTTATTTGCAAGTATAGAGAGGGAGAAAAGGGACAGAGAGAAAGAGAGAGAAAAAAAAAAATGGCCATGCCAGGGTCTCTAACAGCCACTGCAAATGAATAACAGATGCTACTTTGTGCATCTGGCTCTACGTTGGTACTAGGGAATTGAACTTGGATTGTCAGGCTTTGCAGGCAAGCACCTTAACCACTGAACCATCTCCCCAGGCCAAGTCTAGGCATTGTTATGCTGTACCATTTCACTACACCTTTTGCATGCTGCTAAAGCAACGTATCTAATGAGTACATAATGCAGAGAAACTAAAGAAAATAGAAAAGTGAAACACAATTTTCTAACTCATATGTGGCTGACAATATTCAGTGAAAGAATAAGAGATTATCACACAACAGAATGAAAATTTTTATTTTACAAATGAAAAAGCAAAAAAACTGGTATTGACTTGACCCTAAAGCCACACTCTGATTTCATGCCTTGAAGTTGAATTTTCTCAGTTCATCAGTTAGTTCCACTGAAAACTGACTAAACCTCTCTGTGAAAGAAGCACAGACCAAATTTAACCACGATGCCAGCAATGACTAATCTCTGTTTCAATTTCTTTTTCGTCTTAGGAATGTGTTCCATGGGCATGTGAATCTTAAACAAAGACTGACTATCCTGGCCAGAGAAGGTTAAAGCTGTGTCACAGAGAACTGTGGATTATGCTATGATAGCCACGTCGTTCACTGAGGTTTTACTAAACCAGGATATTCTTTGCAATCGCGTTCAAAGTCCTTACTTTGGTTACATCTGTTACCTTTAGAGAATATTCTGAATTAGCAAGAGAAGCTCCCATTGCAACAGCAAAATTTCTGCAATAGAAATAATAAATCATTTAAGTTGTTAAATAAGCCCTCCTTTGCTTCACATTATAGTTGTTAAATAAAAGCCCTCCTCTGCTTCATATTATAGGCTCTTTTATGGCTCAAGAATAAAGGGAGGTCTAGGACCAAGGACTACCAAATTCCATAATTTTAATGAATTAATTACTTGAACTATCTAATTGCTAAATCTACCAGATAGTATTTTTAAATTTATACATAGAAATGTAAGTTCTAAGCCTCTTCCTTTCTTTTCATTGCATTTTTCCCAACTAATAAACAGGAAGATTCAACTATTAAATTACAGGAATCCTCTGAAGCATAAAAAAGAATTCCAAACACAGTAGATTAAATTTCTTAGTGGTGACACTAGAATTTCAAAATAAGTACAAGTAGCAAGCAAAGGTGAGGGAAGACTAAATGCTGACCGCAGGACAGACAGAAGTTGCTATCAGTCTTCCCTGTTTACTATTTCCCTCTGTAGAAGGAAAGCACAGGGAATAGGCACATGTGCATATCTGGACTCATTTGAAGATTTGCTGAGAAGTTAGTTTATTAGTAAATAAATTCAGCAATGCCTTAACTGGCAATCATTTCCACTGAATTTATACATCATCTCTCTGTGTGTAGAAGAAACACAGACTAAATTTACCCAAGATAGTGTTAACTACCTACCAAGACTAACAAAGACTAATAAGTTCACCTACATTCTGAAGATCCTGCTTTTTAAAGGAAGAACAAGGCCATTTCAGAAATGTAAAACTGATTATAATATATACTATTCATAATATTCCATTATGGCATTAATTTAAAAATGTTTTTGAGGGCTGGAGGGATGGCTTAGCAGTTAAGGCATTTGCCTGCAAAGCCAAAGGACCCAGGTTCGATTCCCCAGGACCCACGTTAGCCAGATGCACAAGGGAGCACACGCGTCTGGAGTTCATCTGCAGTGGCTAGAAGCCCTGGTGCGCCCATTCTCTCTCTCTCTCTCTCTCCCTCTTTCCCTGTCAATTAAATAAATAAATAAAAATAAAAAAAAACATTTTAAAAAAGTTTTTGAGAGAGGGTTTCAGGTAGTCCTAGCTGTCCTCAAACTTGCTACGTAGCAGAGAATGACCTTCAACTTCTGATCTTCCTGCCTCTACTTCTGGAGTGCTAGGATTATAGGCCTGCACCACAATACCCAGCTTTAATTAAGGATTTCTTATTTACAAAAGTAAAGATTAATCTCATTCTTTCTTGCAGAAGTCAAAGGATATATTTTTACCGAAATTTCATTCCTGAGTCTCTAGAAGACCGAGCAGAACAGTGGAATTCTGTAGCGCCAGAACCCTCAAGGATCCTTTGCAGGTTTCTATCTGTTATGCCACCACCTGTTCAAAAGAACATGTAAGATATATTGAGGGGAATAGAATCTTGCATAAAACTTAAAGAACAAGGATAACAGCTTACTGTACTTGAAGTCTCCATTCTAAAACTCCATGTGGGTCAGAACAAATCAGAAAATAAAGAAGATCTAGGCTACAGACTCTGGACATGAAGTCTCTATCATATAACCTCATATATCAATTGGTTTATATGACAATGCTATGCATTACTATCTTTAGACCTAAAAAGACTGCTCTGTGGCAAGGAAAACACCCCTTCAATTTAAGCAAAATCAAATTAAAATGAAAGGGAAAGAATAGGGTTGAGAAAAAAGCTATAAAACTACCCTAAAAACATACCAGACAGAGAAAACTTGCAAGATTTCTCTCTGGCCTAAGATTTAAGGCTTAAGAGTATACTGACTCCACTAAATTGTGAATAAGCAAACTGCTACAGCTAATTATCATAATATTAATTTTATTTCACTTTACTAAAGAATCTAGTTTTACTTATAAAAGTCCCACAATCAAGTACTTCATGAGATTTGTTTTGATAAATAATCTCTAACATAAAAGTCACATTGTGAATTTATATTAGCAATTCTAAATATGAAATTAATTTAATTTATTATTGCCTTTAGCTACTAATACAGAAGGTATATTCAATATTTTTTTCAAGGTAGGGTCTCGCTCTATCCCAGGCTGATCTGGAATTTACTATGTAGTCTCAGGGTGGCCTCAAAGTCATGGTGATCCTCCTACCTCTGCCTCCCGAGTGCTGGGATTAAAGGCATGTGCCACCATGCCCGGCTTCAATAAATATTTTAAATGATATTAGTTATGTACTTTGTACCTTAAGATATGTATTTTTTGTGTGTATTTGTATGTATGTGTGCAGATGTGCATATGTACAAGTGTGTGTAGAGGCCAGAGGAAAACCTGGAGTGTCATTCTTCAGGGTTCTCCTAGCTTTTTTTTTTAAACATGGGATTGAACTCAGGCTCTCATGTTTGAGAGACAAGCACTTTGCCATGTTTTTTATATACTCTTTCAGAGTCGGTAATTTTGCTTTTGGTGTGTGTGAGTGCTATAAGCCATGAAATAGAACAAGTCACGCAATGTGGTGCCTTACTTAAAACTGAGGATAGGGGCTGGAGTGATGGCTTAGTGTTTAAGGCATTTGCCTGCAAAGCCAAAGGATCCTGGTTCGACTCTCCAGGACCCACGTAAGCCAGATGCAAAAGGGGGCACATGTATCTGGGGTTTGTTCGTAGTGGCTGGAGGTTCTGGCACACCCATTCTCTCCTCCCCTCCCCTTCCCCCAGGCCTCTTTCTCTCTATCAAATAAATAAATGAAATATATATATTTTAAAAAAACTGAGGCTGGAGAATCTTTAGTTTGAGCCAGCCTGGGCCACAGACTAAGATGCTGTCTAAAAAATAAAAAAATTTAAAAAAGGACACATATATGTTTTAAAAGCTGGGCATCATGGTGCACACCTTTAATCCTAGCACTCAGGGGGCAGAGGTAGGAGGATTTCTGTGAGTTTGAGGCCAGCCTGAAACATAGTGAATTTGAATTCCAGGTCAGCCTGGACTAGATAGTCTGGTTCAGATTAGAATCTTAACATTGCCACTATAGCTCTAAACAGCTGTGTGATCTTAGATATTTTTTTCTCCAATAAAAGTGCAATAATACTGTCAACCTCACTGCTTTAAAGGGTTAGAGCATTGAAAGACAAATATATTATCTCCTTCTAACAAATAAGACATCTTGGCACTGAGATACACTGCTCAGTTATCATCAACTTTAGATTAATGGTAATACGTTTATTTTCCAAACAATGGCTAACATAGCTTGACAGTTAAAAGGGACCTCAAAGTTCAATATTCCTCTATTTTACTTTATTTTTCCCTTTCCCTTCTTTCTTGACAGACTTGCTATGTTGCCAAGGCTGACTTGAATTTGTGACTTTCCTGCCTCAATCTCCCAAGTGCCTGATATTACAAGCATGTGCTACCTCATCCAACTGTCAAGCAGCCATGTCTTCACTCATGTATAAATACGTTGTACAGTTCATTATAAAAAGTCCTTGTAGGGCAAACACTATATCCTATCTATTTTTGTATTTTCCAATAATGAATACTCATTAAATATTCAAATTGACTTATCCAAGGAGTTTTATTTGCTGATACTTATTTATATGAAATCCTAATAACTTGTGTGGTGGTTTGATTCAGGTGTCCCCCAATAAACAGAGATGTTCTGAATTCTAGGTTCCCAGCTGATGGCAATTTGAGAGTTAATGCCTCCTTGAAGGAGTGTACTGTTTGGGGCCTGCTAATGGGTATGATAGCCAGCTTCCTCTTGCCAGTATCTGGCACACTCCCCTGCTGCTATTGTCCACCTTATATTGGCCAGGAGGTGATGTCCACCCTCTGCTCATGCAATCATTTCCCTCTGCCATCATGGAGCTTCCCCTTGAGTCTGTGAGCCAAAATAAACCTTTTTCCACAAGCTGCTCTTGGTCATGTGTTTTCTGCCAGCAATGCAAGCCTGACGGCAACAGTAAAGTTGGTACTAAGAAGTGGGATCATTACTGCTAGAAACCTGACTGCGTAGCTTTTGGCCTTTTGGAGCTGATTTTTTTAGAGGAATGTGGAAGGATTCGAAACCTTGGCCTAAGAGACACCTTGCAGTACTGTAAGTACAGCTTGATGGACTATTATGGTCAGAATTGAAAGACCTTAATGCAGTAAGAACTTTAGACTGTGAGGTTTGGCTGATGAGGGTGAGAAAGAGCTTTGCCTGGACTGGGCTAGAAGCAGTTTGTGTGAGAGGCTTGCTGTTACACCCATTTCCTGAGAACTTGTGTAGGGTTGCATTGCATAGAAATGGACTGGTGTGAGCAGAAGGACATGGCACAGGAAAAATGAAATCTTTGGGCCAAAACTGCTGCCTGTTCAGCCGCAATTGAGAGATTACAACCATTGAGATTGGGCCAGCAGACCTGCTCTGGAATGACAGGAAGAATGCAGAGCATTTTGAAGGGGCTGAATGCTGAAGGAGTATCCTGTTCTTCAAAGTACGTTTTATTACCCCCTGGACTAACAAATTGGTAGCTCACCTGATATTATGGAATATAGCAAATGCAGGAAAGGGAGAGTCATTGAATTTGCAACACAGTTTTGTGTTTTAGAAATGGCCATGGGCAGTGTGGAGCAGGCTTGTTGGATTACCTATGTGGAAACCCAATGGAGCCATGAGGATGAACCATGGGTTGCAACAGAGGAGATGCCAGGACTATGGGATGGCTGCAATGGATGAAGTTTTCCAGGACTGTGAGTAGCCTAGCTGGAGAGGTGGAATTGGAACTCCAGAGACTTGTCAGTGGTTAGAATTATCGGACTTGGAGACTTGCCATTGACTAGAGTTGTTGGACTTGGCACTACAGAGTTTGATGTTTCCCCTGTTTAAATCTTGTATTGGGCCAGGTATAGGGGCACATGCCTTTAATCCCAGCACTTGGAAGGCAGAGGTAGGAGGATTGCTGTGAGTTTGAGGCAACCCTGAGATGACACAGTGAATTCCAGGTCAACCTGGACTAGAGTGAGACCCTACCCTTGAAAAACAAAAAACAAAGCAAAACAAAATCTTGTATTGGTTGAGTATTTCTTTGCTATGCCCAAATGCCATCTTTTGCAGTATGAATGTTTATTCTGTGCCATTTTTGGTTCTTTTGGTATTATGGCTCAGTTAAACAATCTTAGACTATGGAAATATTTGAATATCACTGAGATTGATTAAAAACTATGGGGACTTTGAAAGTTGGTGAATGCATTGCATTTTATATCATGCATGGTTATCAGTTTAAGGGGGGTCAGGGATGGAATAATTATACACAATCAACCATGATAATTCCTTTCCCGTCCCTCATTTCTTGATGCCTCTCCTTTGTTCTTCCTGTACTACAGTTCAGGACTATGCTAATAAATGGAGAGATAAATACCTGGCATTACCACAATCCTGCCTTTTGCCTGAAAAAAGAAAAAAAGAGTTTATTTTAGTAGCTTTCTCTTAGTTGGGCTAATATGAAAATTTTAAACTCTTGCTAATATCTAATTTTTAACTTATCTTATTTATGTGTGTGCGAGAAAGAAGCAGGTAGAGAGAGAATGGGTGCGCCAGGGCGTTCAGCCACTGCAAATGACTCCAGACACCTGTGCCACCTTGTGTACATGGCTTACTTGGGTCCTAGGGAATCGAACCTGGGTCCTTTGGCTTTGCAGGAAAATGCCTTTAACTACTAAACCATCCCTCCAGCCCTGATGTCTAATTTTTTAAAATTTTTATTTATTTGTTTGAGAGCAACAGAGAGAGAGAGAGAGAGAGAGAATGGGTGCACCAGGGCCTCCAGCCACTGCAAACAAACTCCAGACGCGTGTGCCCCCTTGTGCATCTGTCTTACGTCAGTCCTGGGGAATCGAGCCTTGAACTGGGGTCCTTAGGCTTCACAGGCAAGGGCTTAACCACTAAGCCATCTCTCCAGCCCCTGATGTCTAATTTTTAATAGCTTTTCTCTGTTTTAGAGGGGAGAGGGAAGTGTTTGGGCAAGTAAGATGTCTGGCATAGTAACTTTCTATCCACAAAACTTCTTTAGAAGCATGTATTGTTATAAACACAAACAGGAGGAAACAATATCCTTTACAATCACACGACCTTAAGAAAAGCCTTGCTGAAAAATAACACAAATTCTGAGTTCTTGTTATGTAATGGGATTAAAAAAAGTTGAATTTATTAAGTAAGATGTTAGCAGAAAATAAAGTATAATATACATGTAAATTGGGACAGAGGGAAGCCACTATGTCTTGAAATTCTCTACTTTTTGTCATGCCAATTAAACAGAACCATAGGTCCATTTAATGTGACTATTGGAATTGATTTAATATCTGATAATTCTAGAAGACAGAGACTGAAATTATAAACTATAATATCTCCCATCTATCCTCCTAAGGTCTCATTTATCTTCCCCTATAATTGTCCTTCTCCCCTCCTCTTCACTTATTGAGATGATATACAAATCAGGCTGGAGAGGTGGTTTAGCAGTTAAAGGAACTTGTTTGCAAAGACTGATTGCCTGGATTCGATTTCCTAGTATCCATGTAAAACCAGATGCATAAAGTAGCATATGCATCTGGAGTTTGGTTGCAGTGGCAAAAGGCCCTGGCCTATTGCCTATACTGTCTGCTTCTGTCTTAAATAAATAAATAAAAAGTTCCTACTTTCATAGAGCTTACACATTCAAGGAAGACAGATAACAGACAGTATATCTGTGAAACAAAAATTCAGATAGCAATAGTACAATGAAAAAATAAAGCAAGTAAAATCGAGATTGAAAGATAAAAGAAGCTATTTCACAGAATTAACTGCTAGAAAAATTAAGTGGAACAGAGATGTTTTATATTCTGAAATGTGTCAAAGAAAGCACTTGTAAAGCATTGTGGTGGTTTGATTCAGATGTCCCCCATAAACTTAGGTGCTCTGAATGCTAGGTTCCCAGCTGATGGAGATTTGGAAATTGAAGCCTCCTGGAGGCAGTGTATTGTTGGGGGTAGGCTTTTGGGTGTTATAGCCAGTCTCCCCTTGCTAGTGTTTGGCACAAACCCCTATTGTTATTGTCCACCCTCTGCTCATGCCATCATTTTCCCTGCCATCATGGAGCTTTCCCCTCAAGCCTGTAAGCCAAAACAAACCTCTTTTTTTCTCACAAGCTGCTCTTGGTCAGGTGATTTCTACCAGCAACGCGAACCTGACTGCAAAAGCATTACTATCTAGGCAGCTGAAATGATTTTAGAAAGGGAGATGTTGTCACAATTACTTGTTGTTTTTTCCAAATGAAGGCTTTCTAGTGATATTTTAAAGAGACAAATCCTATCACATTTTTTGGCCTTCTTTAAAAAAACGGCTTAGTGGGCCAGGAAGATAGCTAAGTGGTTAAACGCTTGTGCTTGCACAGCCTGCTAGCCTGGGTACAATTCCCAAGTCATTCACTTAAGCCAGACACAAAAAGTGGTACAAGAAGCCAGGCATGGTGGTGCACGTCTTTAATCCCAGCACTTGGGAGGCAGAGGTAGGAGGATCACCGTGAGTTTGAGGCCGCCCTGAGACTACATAGTGAATCAGCCTGGGCCAGACTGAGACCCTACCTCAAAAAAACAACAAAAAATGTGGTACAAGTGTTTGGTGTTCATTTGCATTATCAAGAGGCCTGGTGAGCATGTACATGTGAAAATCAATTAATAAAGTTACTTGGAATTATATATTTACCTAACACTCTCAACAAATTGAGCAATATAAAACACTGTGAGTAATTATCTGAAATAAACCCTCGTTATTATAGTTGAATGTGAAATGTCCCCAATAAGCTTGGTTACCAGCAGGTTGCTCTTGAGAAGTGACTGGATCATGAAGGGTCTGCTCTTACGACTGGATTAGTCCACTGACATACTCAAAATCTGATAGAACTGTGAGGAGGATGGAGCCTTAGAGGAAGTAATTTATGGGGCATGTTCTTGGGGGCTCTATCTTGCACTGGCCCTTTTTGTTACTACCTTTTCTACTTCCTGTCCACCATGAGGTGAGCAGCCTTCTTTATATGCTCTCACCACTACAATGCTCTGTTTTAGAATGAATCCACACACAGAGCCAAGAACAATGGGCTGAAACCTCAGAACCCCCCCCCCCAAAATTCTTCCCTTTAAATTGTTTATGCCAGCATTTTGTCAGTGACGAAAGTCTGACTAACATATCTTGCAACTATTCTGGGAGGTAGGTATTATAATCATCCCAATTTTGCAGATAGGCAAACTGAGCCACCTAACACTTAGGTAATTTGCCCAAGGATGCTGTCAACAAGTAGCAAAGCCAAGATTTAAGCCAAGATTCTAATCCAAAAGTCTAGGTTTAAAGTATATATCATAGCAGAAGGTATCTCCTGGAGAAGTAAAATGTATGAAAATAATTAATCCAGCTCTCCTTGCCAACAAATGATCTAACATACAAATCACAGAGAGAGAGACAGAGAGATTGATTTTTAAATCCAATATATGACTATGGCAATTATAGTGTGTTCTCTACCCTTTAGTAAATAATCTTAAAACTGGAAACCTAGTTCATTTCACCAACTCTTCCATTCCAAAATATTTGGGCTTCCCTGGTGTACCAAGGATTAAACACAACAAAAATGCTACTTCATAAGGTTTTTAAGGCTCTGGATGCCATCTTTAAGTTCTGTTCATTCTTCAGGATCTTAACCATGCTAGCTCATGCTTCCAGGCCCTTTGCACATAGTATTTCTCCTCAGGAACAATTCTCCCACCCTCCATTTTTACAAGATAACTTCCAAACTTCCTTGAAATAAGTAAAGCATTGCAATTTGGGAGCCTTTTCTTCTAAGAAGCTGTCCTTAACTACTGCCAACCTCCATCCCTCCAAATCTGGAGCTAATTCCCCTCCAATGTGCCCTCCCCCCAGAACTATTTATATTTCTATATTTATACTACAAAAGTACCTATTCAGTGACTACATAATGCCTGACTGCTTTATACATGATGCAAGTTCATCAGAACTCATGTGAGATAAAAATATTATCTCCCTGGGGAGGGGATATGATGGAGAATGGAATTTCAAAGGGAAAGTGGGGGGATGGAGGGTAGTACCATGGGATATTTTTTATAATCATGGAAAAATGTTAATAAAAATTGAGAAAAGGAAAAAAATAAAAAAATAAATATTATCTCCTCTCCCATTGATTGACGGGTGAGAAAAAATGTAAAAGTAATGTAAATTTCGAATTATACCTGTGGATGACAATTATAAATTTTAAATTTTATTCATTTATTTTGCAAGCAGAGAAAGGGGAAATGATTTCACCAGGGCCTCCTGCCACTGTAAACAAACTCCAGATGCTACTTTGCACATCTGGCTTTACGTGGATACTAGGAAGTCAAATGCGGAGTCATCAGGCCTTGTAAGCAAATGCCTCTAACCACTGAGCAATCTCTCTATCCCAGACAATTAATTATAAATTTTACACAGGGTCCTCTGAATAGACATTGGCAGACAATGAAAAGATATGGCTTAAAACTAGGCAATACCAATGGCAAGAAAAGGTAAAATTTGCTATGATTATCCAAGTTAAAGCAGAGCCTTAGATTTTGTCTATTATTTGATTTGAAGATCCTTGGTTATTATAAGCTCTTATGAAAGAAATAAAACTCATACAAATACACAGCTGACTGCTTTTTTTCTACAAAGCAATCACAACCTAGATGACTAACAGAATTTCAGGAGTAAGCACAATAGTCTTAAGAAGAAGAAAACAACCTGCTTGTACCTCATCTACGAGTTGCTTTATCAAAGGTAGTCCTTCAAGTGCTGAACTCTCACACCCACTGGTCAATACTCGTTCAAATCCCAAGGTTAAGAGGGTCTCTAGAGCTGCCATTGGATCATGAACCATGTCAAAGGCTGAAATAAATAAAACTGATTTTGAAGTTTAAACTGACATTCTCTAATACAATGTTTCTCAAATTTCAGTGTGTATACAGTGGTATTTTATCGTATACTGCCTATAAGAACCAATTGTGAAATACTCAGAATTTTGCAAGTCAGATTGTTGATGATCACTTATTTGAGAGAGAGAGAGAGAAAGGATGCACCAGGGACTTTTAGATGCTGCAAGCGAACTCCAGACATATGTACCACCTTGTGCATCTGGCTTAAGTGGGTTCTGGGGAATTGAGCATAGGTCCTTTGGCTTTGCAGGCAAGCACCTTAACTGCTAAGCCATCTCCAGTCTGATGATCAATTATTATTAGCACACATTTTAACAGAAATATTTACTTACATGTAGATAAGTAAGTTTCAAGTTTTCAGTAATTATAAGTTTTTCTTAAAACTAATTTTTTGGGTTTTGTTTTGTTTGTTTTGTTTTTCAAGGTAGGGTTTCACTCTAACCCAGGCTGACCTGAAATTCACTATGTAGTCTAAGGGTGGACTTGAACTCACAGCAATCCTCCTACCTCTGCCTCCGAAGTGCTGGGATAAAAGGTGTGCACTACCACACCCGGCTCTAACTTTTTTTTTTTTTTTTTTGAGGTAGGGTCTCATTCTAGCTCAAGCTGACCTGGAACTCACTCTGTAGTCCCTGGCTTGCCTCAAAATCACAATGATCTTCTACCTCTGCCTCCCTAGTGCCAGAATTAAAGGCAGGTATCACCATACCTGGCCTTATTATTTATTTTATTTTCATTTTTTCGAGGCTGACCTGGAATTCACTCTGTAGTCTCAGGGTGGACTCAAACTCACAGTGATCCTCCCACCCCTGACTCCAAGGTGCTAGAATTAAAGGCATGCACCACTATAACCAGCCCCCTTATATAAATTTTTATTTGAAGAAAATTATTAAATAAATTTGTACAGGTAGCACTTAGATATGGTAAAGCTGTAAATATGATAGGTGACTACCTTTGGAAAACTTCTCTAACACATTAGACAAACTACATCAAATGATACACTATATTCACCTGTCCTAGTCATTTATTGATTCTTTGTACCTGCCCAGCCATGTCCAGTCTTTTATAATGCAACACAACATTGTCATCTGTAAAGTATACCCTTGAAAAATATGTCATTGAGTTACAAAAAACCTCATAGTGTTTTAAGTGAGTTTATATTTTGCGTTGCTGCATTCATAGAAGCCTACAGACTGGACATGCTTGTAAGTCAGCCATTTACCTGACATATTTATGTATGTCATAGCATAAAGATAGTTGTTTTCAAAAGACTCTGTGAGGTTTCAATTCCACCCAACTAAGAAACTTCTTTCCTCAAGCAAGGCATGAAGACATAGGCCAGCACTCAGGAGGATGAGGCAGGAGAACCCCAAGTTCAGGTGAGAGAAGAGAGGGAAGGGGACTTCTCAGAATCGGCACTATTACTTGATACAGAAGTCTTCTTTATAGGTCCTCTGGGAAGGTCTCCTTTTTTTGCTCTTTAATGTATATAGACAGCTAAATGTATTACAGATTTCCCTTTCTTGGTGACAGCGCTGTCTCACCAGTGATTGCGCTCTTGTACTTAGCTCATTAAATAAATGAGGGGGAACATGTGGAGCCCAGGACAATGTAAAATTTCTACAAATTTTAAAACTATAAAAGTATTTTGTTATACTTACTGGAGGAAAAAAAGGAACAGAAATTGGAAGTCATTTTTTAGTTTAGGAACCAAAATACATACTCTATGTGACTGGTTTTTAACTATTTATCTTTTTTAAAATTATTTAAGCATGCCAAAATATCAAACTAGAGCTGGAGAAATGGCTCAGTTGTTAAGGCAGTTGCCTGCAAAGCTTAACAACCCAGGTTCAACTCCTCAGCACCCATGTAAAACCAGATACACAAAGTGGCACCTGTATCTAGAGTTCATTTGCAGTTGCTGGAGGCCCTGGTGTACCCATTTATTTTCTCTTTCTCTCTCTCTCTGCTTGCAAATAAATAAATATTTAAAAATGGATGCCAGGCGTGGTGGTACATGCCTTTAATCCCAGCACTTGGGAGGCAGAGGTAGGAGGATTGCTATGAGTTCGAGGCCACCCTGAGACTACCATAGTGAATTCCAGGTCAGCCTGGGCTACAGTGAAACCCTACCTTGAAAAAAAAACAAAACAAAACAAAAAAATTATATACAAATTGAATTCTCTTATCCCCTCGCCCCTTCTCATATTACCCTAGGGGCCCTCCTCAGTGTGTGGTCATGATATTCACTGTAGGGTCATAATGGCCTCAGTCAGTCCCTGTACCACCTTCTTTAAACAATTTTTTATAACTGAGCTTTCAAGTTTTCTAGAAACTGCATATCATCTCCAAGTAACTTATCATCCCATCATTTAAGAAACCAGCTGCTAACACTGTAACAATATAGAACAGTGTTCACTAGAAATGTTATGGCAACTGGTAAAATTAGAAAACTGACACCATTTAACAGACCTAAAATGGAAATGACTCACCTCGGTGGAAAGTGACTGGCAGAGGACGGCAAAGAGCTATAAAAAGAAAGTCACATGAAAACAAGAGGTCATCATCACTATATATAGAAATCTCCATGTTGGGTGAAACTTTTATACTTTCTTTTTCTTAAGAAGATAGTAAACTAAAATAATAAGAAAATGGTGGCCTTACAAAGTCCTATCTTTCCACTAAGCTCTGACTTTTATATAAAATATGGTTATCAACACCTTAGAACACCAAATAAAAACTGCACGATCTGGTAGTATTTCATCTATTGCTTGCCACTCTGAAGATCTTCAAGAAATACTTTACCCTAGTAATACAGGCAGTTTGATTCTATCATCTCCACCTCTCATCATCATTATCAACTGCAACATCTCCTGCAGTTCCGGTACAGTGATAAAGTTACCAAGATAAACTTCCCTCAAGCCCTGGAAGAACAGTTCTGGAACCTTGATCTGCAGCAACTGAAAAGAGTTACGAGAGCTTTGTCACATGTACTTTCTACCTCAAGCATCTAAATAGCTATTTTAGAAAATAGGTTAATATGTGTCTGCAGGTATGACTGAAAAGTCAGTTTTGTGATGATGTTTTTCTGCATTGGGAGCATAAATACAATCATCACAAGAAGCTTTATGTCATACATACAAATCCTTACCTACAAGGGACATGCACAGCTCTTTGTCAATGTGTCCATCTTCAGTCAATGCCCCAAAAACCAAACCATCAGCACCATAAAGTTTGGCAAGCCGAATGTCAGCCTTCATGACCTCAACTTCACGATCTGAATATAAAAAATCCCCTCCACGTGGCCGAATCATCACAAACACTGGAATCTGGACACTCTGCTTCACTATTTGCAGGATACCTACAAGAAGAGCAAGCAGACTAAAATTCTTATGTGAGCTAAAAGCTCCAGGGAAGTCAATCACTGGTCACATACAGTTGCTCTTTTATTTCCAAATGAAAAGTAGATTGAAGAAACCAGAGAAAGATGATAGAAACAGAATGAGGCCTTTGAGAAGAAAAATTGAGTACAGTAGAATAGGAAAGTTAAAGACTAAAAAGAGCACTTTAGAAAGATTGAAGATACTGCAATTTAAAAGCACTTCTCAGTTGACACAGCAAAATTACTTCTAACTCAGAACCATTTTATTGGCATGTGACATTTGAAAGTGTATTAACTACAAGGCTCAAGGTCTGCCAGAATATTCCCCAAGATCCTTTTTAGAAAAAATTTTGTTGTATTTATTTAATCATTCATTTATTTGTTTGTTTATTTTTGAGACAGGTTTACTGTTTGGCTGCTTGGCTGGCCTAGAACTTGCAGGGTAGTCCATACTAGCCTTGAACTCTTGGTCCTACTATTTCAGCCTCCTGAATGCTATGATTATAGGTGTATACCACCACTCCTAGCTCTATGATTATTGCTCCACTTAAAGTCTATCTCAGGCTGAGCATAGTGGCGCACGCCTTTAATCCCAGCACTCGGGAGGCTGAGGTAGGAGGATCACTATGAGTTCAAGGCCACCCTGAGACTACATAGTGATTCCAGATCAGCCTGGACTAGAGTGAGACCCTACCTTGAAAAACAAACAAACAAACATAATCTACCTCAGAAAAAAGCCGGGTGTGGTGGCCACACCTTTAATCCCAGCATTTGAGAGGCTGAGGTAGGAGGATCACCGTGAGTTTGAGGCCACCCTGAGACTACATTGTGATTCCAGGTCAGCCTGAGCTAGAGTGAGACCTTACTTTGGAAAACCAAAAAAATCTACCTCAGAGATGTTTCACAAGTAGATACACAAAAGTATCTCCACATATCACAGTGCATAAAATCTGTGACAAACACTTTAGTTATTTACCCAGTATAAATTTCCTTCATTTTCCTTGCTAAAAAAAAGCTCCAACTATTGATAGGATAACGATATGTCCAACATCAAGTGATGAATCAGGACCGGTGTTTAAAAAAATGCACTCATCTACAGGTATATTCTAGGGGTTATTAAATGATCAGAAACTCCCCCCCCACACCGCTTTTTTTGTTTTTTGGTTTTTCGAGGTAGGGTCTCATTCTAGCCCAGGCTGGCCTGGAATTCACTCTGTATACCCAGGGTGGCCTTGAACTCATGATGATCCTCATGAGCTGGGATTAAAGGCGTGTGCCACCACGCCTGTCTAGAAATTCCCCTTTTTTAATGAAACAATTCTGAAGGTGTGCTGTGTATGTAAATCTTCTATATTAAATAATGCTATCATTAGTCTCAAAGTTGTGTAACTCAGAAGTCAAAGTACATAGAGGGACTTCTGCATTTGCTCATACAGAGTAATAGGGCCAGATTCACCTTCCTTCTTGTAACCAAAAAAAGTAGGCAAAAACATATAAAGCAATGGTCTGCTAGGCACTGGACATGGCAAAGCGAAAGATAATAATCCCTGAAAGACAAGAGGGAGATGAGCTTTATCACTGACCCAGTTTACTGCCTTAAGTTTCTAGGCAAGGGGTTCAGTGGAAGGAGCTAGGGGAATGGGGACAAAGGAAGGTAGTGGAAGGGGATTATGATCAGGGTACACTGTGTATATATGTGGAGATTATCAATAAAAAGATTTTTTGGTGGGGGGCTGGACTGGGGAGATGGCCCAGTGGTTAAAGGCAACCGCTTGCAAAGCCTGCCTGCAGGGGTTCAATTCCCAGTACCCACGTAAAAAGCCAGATGCAAGCCGGGCGTGGTGGCGCACGCCTTTAATCCCAGCACTCGGGAGGCAGAGGTAGGAGGATCCCCGTGAGTTCGAGGCCACCCTGAGACTCCATAGTGAATTCCAGGTCAGCCTGGGCTAGAGTGAGACCCTACCTCGAAAAACCAAAAAAAAAAAAAAAAAAAAAAAAAAAAGCCAGATGCAAAGTGTCACATGTGTCTGGAGTTCATTTGCAGTGGAAAGAGGCCCTGGCACTCCCAACCCCACACACACACTCTTTCTCTCTCAAATAAGTAAAAAAAAGTGAAAAAAAGTTTCTAGGCCACAGCACAGGGGGCGGGGAGGAACCTATGTAGAGCTAGAGAATTCTCTGATTAAGGAGACAAAGCTGGGTCTACAGGGACCAAGGTAGCTAGTTTTCAGAAGAGAGTATCACTGAGGAAAGAACTATGGAGACGGACAGAGAATCTCCTTTAGTATTCAGCTAAGTACTGAATGGCATGTACATGTAATTACACAAAGCTAGGGAAAGAACTACTGAACACCACTAGAAATAATGTGTCTGTTATGCAAATCATATCAGAAATAGTGCCTGTTTCTGCCAGCCAAAACTTCAACAACCATGGGCACTGAATAGAGTACATAAAAAAGTCTTGCTTCAGGAATAAAGAATAAGAAGATATGGCTTGAACACTGTTCCAAATTGCCAATTTTAATCTCAAAAGCAAGGTTTTGAAAGTTGAAAACTTTTTCCAAGTAATCAAACTGCTCAAGAATACTAGTAAGCGCCGGGTATGGTGGCGCATGCCTTTAATCCCAGCACTCGGAGGCAGAGGTAGGAGGATCGCCATGAGTTCGAGGCCACCCTGAGACTACATAGTAAATTCCAGGTCAGCCTGAGCTAGAGTGAGACCCTACCTCAAAAAATAAAAAAATAAAAATAAAGAATACTAGTAAGCATGTAAAAAATATCCAGTAATCAATAAAGTGAACTTCATAATGTATTACACACAATAAAAATGACCAGACACAAACAAGTGAAATAAACCCAGAACTGACACAAATGTCAGAATGAACAGAGAAGGTAATTACACAGTTATCATAACTTTATTCCATACGTTCACAAAAGTTCAGAAAAGACATAACAACAGATTTAAGTTTTTAGAGATAATAACTATAATTCTGGGATTGAAAATACACTAGGCAACAGTGGCACACACAAAAGCTAGATTGTTACTAGAAAATGTTCAGTGCTGGGGATGGCATACCTTCCAGTGAGCTATTGGCCAACGGGGGTCCCTGATGCCCCCAAAACATTATAGGCCATTGCCGAGGATTTTGGTTTCCCATCAGGAACAGATGGTAAGACCCTAGAGCTGAAGACACCGAAAACCTCCTCTGTGTAGACCAGCTGACAGAAAGCTAGAAAAAATGACACTGCATGCAGTTCAATAGGAGAGAGAGAGAGAAAATTATCAGTAGAGATACTCAACAGGGGACACTGTAAGCCTTAAATTTGGCCAACCAAGCCAAATGAGCCAACAGGTACAATAGTGGCATGTCTGTTATGGGGGAAACCAGCTGCTCTCTAATTGGACTGGAGGCCCACTCCACAGGAAGGAATACATGCCTGATACTGAAAACCTATGATAGGGGAAGTCATGAGCCCTAGGGGTGTGATGCCTGCTGATGTCTGGCTAAATGTATATACTATGCTCACCAAACTGCCCAGTTGGTGAGCACTTCTCTTATTAATAATGTTCATAACCATATATTGATGCTACTCTCACTTTTAGTTAGAGAAGCTTCTCTTTTAGACGGCAGTGACCTTGGGATGACTCAGAAGGCACCATGGTACTGAAAAGAAGTGACAGGTGTGCTCAACACTGAAACATCTCTATCACACCTTCCAAGGCTCAGGGTCCACCGTGGAAGAGGTAGCAAAAAGAATTTAAGAGCCAAAGGAAGGGTAGGACTTCTTACAATGCAATCAAAATCACTCATATAATTCTTTCTAATCTTGTGGATATTCATTTGACACACTAGCAAATAAGATGCAAGGGCACCTTGCTATTTCTAAGAAAATTATCAGTGAGGGCTGGAGAGATGGCTTAGTAGTTAAGGTGTTTGCCTGCAAAGCCAAAGGACTTCAGTTTGGTTCCCCAGGACCCATGCAAGCCAGATGCATGAGGTGGCACATGCATCTGGAGTTTGTTTGCAATGGCTGGAGGCCCTGGCGTACCACACCCATTCTCTCTCTGCCTTTCTCGCTCTCTCAAATAAATAAGATTAAAAAAAAAGAAAACAAAATTATCAATGAAACAACTTGGAAATTGGTCATGCTAAGCAGGAAAGCTGACAGGAAACAACATAATCACATAATTTCTGGGTTTTTTTGAGGTAGGGTCTACCTCTAACTTATTTCTATCATCTATTTTATATTATCTCATGTTTAGAATATTAAGTGAAAAATTAGGCAGTGCTTATTTTAAGCATGGTAACTATGTTCTAAGACTTGTGATGAGACAGGTCAGTCTCTAAAAGTTAAGAAGACTTAATAGCTTAACAATGCTTTTCAGTCTATGAACATTAACAGGTCACCAAGACCATTTCTAAAGAACTAAACAGTCCAATTGTGCTAAACTGTGAAGTTCAAGCTGATTTCATATTCTATGTTCATGCCATCAAGTCCCTTAAGTAGCATTTTTTAATTTTTATTTTTTAGGTAGGGTCTCACTGTAGCCTAGGCTGGCCTGGAATTTACTATATAGTCTCAGGGTAGCCTCAAAACCATGGAGATCCTTCTACCTTCTGCCTCTTGAGTGCTGGGATTAAAGGTTTGCACTACCATGCCTGGCCTTAAGTATCATTTTAGTACATTTGGCATAAATTATTTTCATAAGACCTAACTATTTTTTATAAAACATTGTACACTGTATTTCAACCTGAATATGTTCAGAATTTTTATAAAAACTATATAGGTTTATTAGAAACTCTACCCCCCCCCCCCCGCCTTCTACTAGAAAAATCTACAGTAGATTATCCTAATGTCCTTAATTTTAACAAATTTCGTACAGGAAGTTTGGTCACACTACCCGTTTCCTGTATTGTACTATTCACCCCCTCTATAATTACTACCCTGAAACTGGAAGATCCTCTACCACACTGCAGGAAAGAAATTAACCTTTGGTGGATATCACCTGATAACTCCTTGAGCATTATTTCAAATATTCACTGACATTTCCCTTGACTCTCCTGTGTTTCAAGAGTTAGCATAACCATATTTTAGAGGACCCAGGATGGTATATTGAAAGGTAGTGATGAATACCAAACAGAAATCTATGACTTACAGAACTTACAACTTTAGAAGGATTATCCAATTGTGTTCAAATTGCCTTTCAATGAACTACATATCCCTGTATTAAAAAGCATTCGCCATTAACTGT
Source organism: Dipus sagitta (assembly GCA_036346955.1). Lineage (NCBI taxonomy): Eukaryota > Metazoa > Chordata > Mammalia > Rodentia > Dipodidae > Dipus > Dipus sagitta. Next base: position 36,727,020 of record CM070770.1, read on the forward strand.
TCAGTGTAACTCGTTATATACACGTGCATAGAAAAAAACACGAAACTGAAAATAAGGGAGTAAGACAATCAACTGTACTGAGTTCTATTAGATTCTCTCCCTTTCTAGTCTATCAAAAGACAAATGCTCAGAGAACTGTCAAGCATCTCCTTAACATTACCTATTCATCGCTACAGCATTCATAAGACAGATGCCAGGCACTTGAAGTTCTACAGATGAAAATATGAGATTTAAATGATTTCCTCCATGGTCACAAAGTTAGGGATCAGATTAAATTCTCAGAATTTTCCTCATTATTTCTAGTCAAACTATTAGAGCAAGCAGAAAAAAAAAATATGTGTAACTGCCTCACTCTATATGATTCCCTATAATTACAGATGTGCTGTCCAATTAGGTAGCCACTGGTCATATGAGACTATTAAACACTAAACACTTAAAATGCAGCTAGTCCAAACAGATTACAATGTACTCTTTAAGACACAAAATGGCTTGAATATCCATGACCTTGCAGTGACTGACACTACGTCTACAGAAGACCATCATAATAGAGGAAAAGATGACGACATCAAAATAAAAGACAGACTGATTGAGAGGGGAAGGGGATATGATGGAGAGTGGAGTTGCGAAGGGGAAAGGGGGGGATTACCATGTTTTTTTGTCTAAAATTATGGAAGTTGTCAATAGAAAAGGGGGGAAACAGCAGCTGAAAGTGAAAAACGCTCTTATTTTCCAATAAAATTTTCTAAGAGACAAAAAATACACTAGGCCAGATCAACAACAGATTAGACATTGCAGAAGAAAGGATGAGTGACCTTGGAGACAAAACTAGAGGAAGCACAGCACAGTGAAACACAGAAAGGAGACTGATATTTAAACAGAAAACAGGCTGGAGCACAGATGGCTCAGAGGCTAAAGGGGCTTGCTTGCAAAGCCTGATGGCACAAGTTCAATGCCCCAGGACCCACACAAAGCCAGATGCACAGATTGCATCTGGGGTTCATTTACAGGCTGGAGGCCCTGGTGTACCCATTCTCACTTTCTACCTGCCTCTCTCTCTCTCTCAAATAAATAATTTTAAAAAACAGTAGCTCATCAGTGAGTTGTAGAACAATTTCAAACTCATAACTGAAGTTTATGAAGAAAGATGTTATTTAAAGAAGGTCATTTAACATTTAAAGTTGAAAATTTTCCAAATGTAAAATATATAGGTCTGATAAACATGAAGAAAAGTACTCTTAGTGAGTCATAATCAAACCGTTCAAAACTTTTAAAATTTTATTTATTTGAGAGAGAGAGCACACCAGAGCCTGCAAATGAACTCCACATACATGCACCACCTTGTGCATCTGGCTTTTTTATGTGGGTACTGGGGAGTTGAACCTGGGTCCTTAGGCTTATAGAAAAGTGCCTTAACCAATAGCCATCTTTCCAGCCCTGTTCAAAACTCTTAAATGCAACCAAAGAGGTATAGAAAAAAAAAATAAGCATACAGATGGAAAAACAGAAAAACCATATTCCAAGAGCCAAAATCAACCAAGCAAAGAGCAAACAAACAAAATCCCTGTGAACAGAGAACTATGTATAAAGCAAAATCACCTTTCAAAACAAAGGAGAAAGATAGCTTTAGACATACAAAAGCTGAAAGAATTTATTGCCAGCACACAGTACAACAATTCATGTCAAAGCCCTGGGTTTAGTAATGGTACATACCTGTAATTCCAGAACTCTGGAAGCTAAGGAAGGAGGATTCTAAATTCAAGGCTAGCCTGAATTACATATGGAAACATTGTCTCAATATTACTTAATAAATAATTATTTATAATGGAAGTACTTCAGGCAAAAGATGATGAAACCATACAAAACATGGATTTACACAAAGGAATGAGAAATAGTAACCTCGCATAGTGTGATAGTTTGACTGTCATCATTTGAATGTATGGCCCCATAGACTCATATGTTTTTATCAAAATTGAGCTTGCAACTTGAGCCCCTAGCAGGCAAATGCCTGTTACAGGAGGCCTGTCACTGGGGGAAGATCTGAGCTCAGCCCTACTAGGTATGAAAAGAAGCTTGAACTCTGATGGTTTTGTGGTGCTGGCTGTTGGTGGTGTCTCTGCTCGTGTCTATGAAAGGGAGCCAGCTTCTTCTGCCATTGATGGTGTTCTCCTGGAAGCTGAAAGCCTGAAATAAACCTCTTTCGTCCTATAAGCTGTTTCTGGTTAGATGTTTGTCCCAGCATCAAGGAGCTGACTGAAACACATAGGTACATATACGATTATTTTCTTCTTTGAAACTCTAAAAATTGACTTATGGGCTGGCTTCGTGGTTAAAGCACTTGCCTGCAAAGCCAAAGGACCCAGGTAAAAGCCAAATGCACAAGGTGGTGCAGGCATCTGGAGTTCATCTGCAGTGCCTGGAGCCCTAGCCTGCCCTTCTTACCCCCCCCCCTCCACCCGCCTCTTTCTCGCTCTCAAATAAATAATGGAAAAACACAAAACAAAGAAAAAAATTGACTCTTCAAGCAAACATAGCATGAAGTTTAGAAATAAAATATATGACAACTGAGACAAAATCAATATACCAAAGACAACAGTATAGAAAGATTTTTAATTTTTTTTTATTTGAGAAAGAGGCAGAGAGAGACAGAGAAAGAGAAAGAATGGGCATACCAGGGTCTTCAGCTGCTGTAAACAAACTCCAAACACATGAGCCCCCTTATGCACTTGTGCAACATTGTGTGCTTGTGTCAATGTGCGTCTGGCTTATGTGGGACCTGGAGATTTGAACACGAGTTCTTAGCCTTCGCAGGCAAGTGCCTTAACCACTAAGCCATCTCTCCAGCCCAAAAGATGTTTTTTAAAGTATAATCTTTGATATTATGGCAGAATAGCTGAATCAATATTAATAGTAACTAATTATCTTCCAATTTTTTTAAAAAAAATTTTATTTGTAAGCAAAGAGAGAGAGAAAGGGCAGAGAGAATAGGCATGCCAGGTCCTCCAGCCCCTGCAAACGAACTCCAGATGCATGTACCACCTTGTGCATCTGGCTTTACATGGGTACTGGGGAATTGAACCTGGGTCTTAGGCTTCACAGGCAAGTGCCTTAACCACTTAGCCAAATCTCAGCCCTATCTTCCAAGTTTTATGTCTGATCAAATCATTGATTATATTATATATAGCCATCACATACTTAACATCTCATTAATAGTCAGTTGCCTCCAGGGCCTATATAAACTGCCAGGAAACAATCTATGAAAAAAGGATGCTCACCCATGCTGGGCGTGGTTCCTCCCTCCAGTAAACCAGAACATAATTCAATCCGGCCAGCACCTATGATGGAAAACCACAACTTTTTTTAAAAAGTCCTCATAACATGACAAACTATTTACATTTTTGCAGATACTAGAAGATCCTGAGATGTCTAAGAGAAACTAAATTGTAGAGTAAAAATTTTTAAACCTCAATTATGTTCTACAAGCCAGTTAATTCAAATTAAGCTACTTCTCTTAAAATTTTGTATTATAGGGTTGCCATGCACAGGGAAGTAACTTAGAATAAGGGCATTACTAGACAATCAACAGTGGAATGTTGGCTCTTCACTGATAAGTAAAGTAAAGTAAAATAATCTTTTCCAAAAGACTTTTGTTACTCTAGGGTTTAAAAAAAAATAGGGCTAGAGAGATAGCTAAGTGGTTAAGGTGCTTGACTGTGAAGAGTAAGGGCCCACATTCAATTCCCCAGGACCCACATAAGCCAGATGCACAAGGTGACGCGTGTGTCTGGAGTTCATGTGCAGTGGCTGGAGGTCCTGGTGCACCCATTCTCTGTCTATCTGCTTCCTCCCCACAGAATAAATAAATAAATAAATAAATAAAATATTAAAAAAATAGTCAAACACTAGAAAGTAGCCAAATGAACGTAATATCAAGGATAATGGAATGCTGGGAGTAAAAGAACTATCAAACTACTGGGATCATGTCAAAAGTCTCAGGAGCAAGCTTGAAGAGACCCTAACTGGCCAACAAGTGGACATTTTAAGCATCAATAAAATAGCTGCAATGGGTAAAAACATGTATCTAAATCTAGTTTCAAAAAGGTAAGACAATTTATTGGAAGGTGGCAAACCTTTTGACAAGAAAAGCAAGCCTTTCTCCTTCCTTGTATGAGACTATAAACCAAATTCCAACATAACCAATTGATAAGGGAAGTTCTTCCTTATAGTTGTATTATATAGTAATTTAAAATAATTGTTAAGCTGAGGATGATGGTGCATACCTATAATCGCAACACTTGGAACACTGAGGCAGGAGAACTGTCATGATTTCAAGGTCAGCCTTGTCCACATAGTAAGTCTGAGGTCAGCCTGAACTACATTATAAGACCCTATGTCCAATTATTAGATTAAAAGCTGACTGAAAAATATGGATCAGGTTGACCATACCCGAATCCACTGTTTAATCTTATCATCACACACACAAAATAGAATAACACAAAATGTTCTTCTGATGCAACACAATAGGAAGCTGCCAATAGAGCAATCTTACTAAAACTCAAATTTGAATCTGATTTTAAGCTGCTGGGTTAACTACAACTTTAAATGGAAGTAAGCGATCAGAGAAACATATCAAATGACACCACTTACATAATCAGCAAAATTGAGACTGTGGAGCTGTAAATATCACAGTGCCTATAACAAATCAACTACAAGAAAGAACTTTTTAAAAAAGATGAGACCACACTGACTTATAGTGATACATGCCTGTAATCCCAGCACTTGGAAGGTTGAAGCAGGAGATCATAAACTTCAGCCACTCTGGGCTACACAGGAATGAATTTCCCTCAAAACAAAACAAAAAGCCAATAGGGAATGTAGCTCAGTGATGGAGCACTTACTTAATTTGCTTCTACAAGGCCCCAGGTTCAATTTTCCAGGTTTTCTTCTTTTTCTTTCTGAAGCAGAGTCTCACTATGCAACTCAGGGAACTTTTGACCTTCCTATCTCAGGCCCCCAGTGTTGGAACTACAGGCATGTGCCACCATGACAGCTCTTCAGTAGGTCTTAAAGTTGGTTATTTCTGAAAGGATTATTTGTATCCTAGAGGCGACAAGGGCTGTTTTGCTTTTTCAAGACAGCATCAAACCCTGTAGCCCAGATGGCCTCAAATTCAGTGATCCTCTTGCCTCAGCCTCCTAAGTGCTAAGCTTGGCAAGAGCTTTTGTTTGTTTGCTTCTCCAGGTAAGGTCTCGCTCTAAACCCAAACTAACCTGGAATTCACTTTGTAGTCTCAGGCTGGCCTCGAACTCACAGCAATATTACCTCGGCCTCCTGAGTGCTGGGATTAAAGGTGTGTACTACCACGCCTGACATGACATGAGCTTTTGAGGTCAGTTCATAGAACTCATTTTCAGACTCCTAAAAGGGGTTGCCAACTGTCAGTCATTCTCTAATTTCTCTTACCTCCTCTTTCTGCATTCATAGCTGACTCCACTGAATCTACACACACTTCCATGAGAAATCCATTTGCTGCTCCTAAAACATATGGAAAACAACAGGAGTTCTTGAGGTACTATCTTCTGAGACCATCTGCTTTAAATATTTTACAATTTGCTGCCCAAATCCAAATATGTAGTATTAGGAAAATAAATGTACTAAGGCCTATGTGTTTAGGAAAATACTATGTTAATTATTAAACTGTGTTTCTGGAATGTGAAGTAAACACACAGGCATATGCATAAGAAACCAAACTGAAGAAAATACACACTAAATGAAATTAATCTTCCTAATACGTAGGTTTCATCACTGTTTAAAAGCCAGGATGAATTTCACATCCTGGCCCCACCATTTTATTTAATAATGTGTGTCCCTAGACAAGTTAAATTTTCTTTATGGTAGGTTTTAGTTCCTACCCTCAGAGTACTGAAGATTTATGAGAAAATGTATGTAATGCGCATAGTGCCCACTAATCATTCAAAAAGTATTTATTATCACTACTAATTAAACATTTTTCTCCAACTCCACCTTTCCTGTTACTTATACTATCTATACAATCCTAGCTTCAACTTTAAATTTTTCCAAGGCTCATGTCAAGTCTTCATGCTTTTTTTTTTCCCTCTCTCTCTCACAAAGTAGGAAATTTTATTTTCTTCTTTTAAACTTTTATAACTCAAGTTACAAGTTTCTCTTTAAAACACCATTTCTTATTAAAACACTAATTGTTTTCTTTTACTTATGGAAGTACCTGATCATTTTTAGTTGACATGAAGCTCCTTAGTAAGATCTCTTAGAAATCTTCACCCCGCCGGGCGTGGTGGCGCACGCCTTTAATCCCAGCACTCGGGAGGCAGAGGTAGGAGGATTGCCGTGAGTTCGAGGCCACCCTGAGACTCCATAGTGAATTCCAGGTCAGCCTGGGTTAGAGTGACACCCTACCTCGAAAAACCAAAAAAAAAAAAAAAAAAAAAAAAAAAGAAATCTTCACCCCTCCCTCAACAAACACAGTGCCTACCATACTACACAAGTCACTCAAATATTTACGTTATTTTTTGTTCTTGGGACATATATGTGTTCCTAGAAATAACCAAGAACCTCGAAGATTATCCATTTTGAATCTGAAATTAACAAGTGATCTGAATTACCAAATAATATATTTATACTCAAAAGCATGGTATAAGCAGCTTTGGGTTTCTCTTGTAAATTAAGCATATAGTTTATTTTAAGTTAAAATATTGAACTGCCAGGTGTGGTGGCACACGCCTTTAATCCCAGCACTTGGAAGGCTGAGGTAGGAGGATCATTGAGTTCAAGGCCAACCTGAGACTACACAGTGAATTCTATGTCAGCCTGGGATAGAGCAAGACTCTACCTCAAAACAAACAAACAAACAAACAAACAAACAAACAAACAAAAAAGTACTGAATGCATACTGATGCATACTACATACTTTGTGCAGTGACCCCTGGGAGAATGGTCACCACATATGGGTAACCATTACTACTGGGTGGTGAAATTTGGAATTATTTTTACTTGTTCTTACTTTCCCCATACTGCATGAAAAATTTGCAACCTAATATCAAATTGCAATTGTCATTTTATTTTATTTATTTATTTTTTTCGAGGTAGGGTTTCACTCTAGCCCAGGCTGACCTGGAATTCACTACATAGTCTCAAGGTAGCCTTGAACTCAACGATCCTTCTGCCTCCCAGGTGCTGGTATTAAATGCATGTGCCATCATGCCCAGCTTGCAACTGTCATTTTATTATTATTATTATTTTTTTTGAGGTAGGGTCTCAATCTAGCTCAGGCTGACCAGGAATTCACTATGCAGTCTCAGGGTGGCCTCGAACTCACAGCGATCCTCCTACCTCTGCCTCCCGAGTGCTGGGATTAAAGGCGTGCGCCACCACACGTGGCACAACTGTCATTTTAAAAGATTATCAGTCCCAATCTGTGAAATACTTAAGTATTAACCTATACTTTTTTTTTTTGTTTTTTTGAGGTAGGGTCTCACTCTAGCCCAGGCTGACCTGGAATTCACTATGGAGTCTCAGGGTGGCCTCGAACTCACAGCAATCCTCCTACCTCTGCCTCCCTCCCGGGAGCTGAGATTAAAGGCGTGTGCAACACGCCCGGCTTAATCTATACTTTTGAACAGTGTATTAATTCCAAAAGTCTGACAAATCATTCCACACCCACAGTCAAATCAGTGGAACAGAGACTGCTGCAGAGTTACCATTAGCCTCACACAAGAAGGGCCTTGGCCAAGACAGGAGCTGTGCACAAGGGGCTATGACAGGCAGCAGGGTAAGGCTGGTCTCCTAAGCAACGAAGTTTTAGGGATCAAACATGGAGAAGACATTAAGGCAGTAGTGCTTGAAGTGAGGTGCTCCAAGCAGTTTTGGATACCTCTGGAGGTCACGAGTTTGTGTAGTGAAAGCTGTTCTAATGGTACTAATACTTTATTTGCCCTTTTCACTGTCCTTTTCTTACAAGTAAAATGGAGTGTTCGGAAGGCTACTTGAACTGTCAGACTGAATGCAGATATGAGAAACCGGCTGTCTTCTATCAAGCCAGCTATTAAGATTTAGTACAAAACATTGCCATTTCACTATTTAGGAAAATGTATTCTTCATAAAAGTTATTGTGTTAACATGTAATACAGGTTTATTATGGCTATTTTCTAATTTATCAACTGATACTTTTAAAATTTGTGTTAATTTCTACTATGGTCAAAATCGATCAGCTTCGAGGTTCTTAGTTCTTTTAATATATATTTTGTTTTATTTGCTTATTTATTGGTGGGTGGGAGAATAGGTGCTCTAGGACCTCTAGCTAATGCAAAGGAACTCTAGACGCAGGAGCCACCATGTGCATCTGGCTTACTACATGGGTTCTGGGGAATGGAACCCGGGTCCCTTAGGTTTTGCAGGCCAGCAAGCACCTTAACCGCTATGTCACCTCTCCAGCCCATCTTACAGGTTCTTGATCAATTTTTTTTGGAGGACATATACGTCCTGAGAACAACAAAAAAGTGAAAACTGCTGGCTTAGAGAACTGAAGAGTTCACTAAGTTGGAAAGTAAGCAATTTGCCAAATTCCTGCCTGCCGTGCTGGCCAGCCCCAGGGCGGCCAGACGAGCGGGGACTTAAGCAGCCTTGTGGCTTGCTACTGGCGAGCCAGCCCTCACCCTTGGCCGAGGCAGCCAGCGGCTGCGCAGCCATCGCGGTCGCCGCACGTTAGGCACCGCTCGGCGCTGCACACGGCGATGGAGTGAGGTGGCTCCCGGCGTCGTCGCGCCGCCGCGGGAAGCGTGAGGCTGAGGGAAGTTACCAGCCGGCACGAGGGCGCACGGCGCTGCGCGGGGCCCGGGGGCTCGAACCCCGGGGCGACGGCTGCACAGCCCGCTCACACTAGCCGCAGCTTCAAAGGCTCGGGGACGGGACGGACACGCCTCCGTGAGAAGTGGGACAGCGGGACCCGCCCCCTGCCCGCCACCTTCCGCACCCGCCTTCCCGGACGGTGTCCGCGCCGGTTTCCACTCGGAGGAGGTCCCCTGCCTCTTCATCTCCCGGCGTTCCTTCCCCGCGCGCCTTCGGTTTCCACGCAGGCACCGCCGCACGCGCACACGCGCGCTCCTGGAAGCGCGCCCCCGACGACCGCACCCCGGCAGCCCCCGCGTGGCGGAGGCGCAGACGCATGCGCAGTCGCCAGCCTCCCGCGGAGGAGGCGCTTGCGCGGCCTGACTCGGAAGTGCTTCTCCCCTCAGGAGCGGAGAAAGCAACCTGCGGCGCGGTGCGATATTCCCGCGGTGGCGGTGCACCGAGTCGGTATGCGACGGTTGCTCCTTCCGCCCTTGAAGGCCTTGCTAGGGAGCCGGTGTGCGGGATTCCTGGTTCCCAGGGCGGCGCCCAGAGCACAGGTATCATCACCCCGCGGCCGACTGCGATCACGGATGCGAGGCTGGGGAGAAAAGGCCAAGAAAGATACCGAAGATGTAAATCTCACAGCATTGTTTCCTTGTGCCCAGAAATCCAGAATTCGGTCCCAGAAATACTGCTTGCTGCTGTGTGCTACTGGCCAAGTCACTTAGCCTTTCTGTGCTTTGCTTTCCTTATCTGTGAAATGGGGATAACAGCACCTACTTTCACAGCGTTCTTGTGAGGATCAAAATAATTTAACATACATAAAGATTTTAGCGCATGGCAAAAAAAAAAAATTCAGGAACTGCTGTATAACTCCATTCTACAGAGGAAAAAAAACTAGAGCTTAATTTAAGATCTTTTTATTCAGGAATAAAGCCAAAAGAGATCATATAATTTGTTATCTAATAATTATTAGGTGATTGTTATGCATTATGAACTAGGGGAAGAAAGATAATTGCTCACAAGAGTCCTGCCCTAGTGGAAGTCACAGTTCATTCACTGTTAGTTAAATCTTCATTAGGACTTGTTATGTAAGGGAGCAGTGCTAGAGCAAAGGAACCCAGCAAGATTGATCAGACAGTACCGCCCAGAGCTCAGAGATGAGTGAAACATACAGCCTCAGACCTGAAGTTACATGACAGTTACTAAGGGCTGTTTTAGGTGAGGTGCTGTGTGGTGTGGGAGTGACCTGTTGAAGGCTTGAGAAGGTTTGGGAACAAATTACAGAAAAAGTGACAACAAATACTACAGGAAGTGTTAGATATAGGTGAGGAGGGAAAAGAGAGATTCATTTAAAAGAGCCAAATGAATCCGGGCATGGTGGTGCACACCTTTAATCCCAGCACTTGGGAAGCAGAGGTAGGAGGATTGCTGTGAGTCCGAGGCCACCCTGAGACTACATAGTGAATTCCAAGTCAGCCTGGACTAGCATGAAACCCTACCTCAAAAAACAAAAAAAGAACCAAATGAAAAAAAAGAAAGAAAACAATCCCTATATAGGTGGCCAGTGAAGTCTGCAGGAACATACAAAGAATAGAAAACTTATGTGGACATTGATTGGGGTGGGGCTGGAAACTCAGTTGGAAGCTTGTGGTGGTTTGAATGAAATGTCCTCCATAGCCTTTGGGTTTTAAGTACTTGGTCCCCATCAGGCAATCTGGGAAAGTGATGGCCTAGAGCCTTTGAGGGTGGAGTCTTGCTAGAAGAGATAAATCACTGGGAGAGGACCTTTGAGGATAATTAGTCCAGCCCTACTGGGTGTTTACTAGCTAGCTCACTCAGACTTCTTTCACGTGAAGATGTGGCCCAGACTTCTTGCTCAGGCCTGTCATGCTTTTGCCACCATGATGAAACTTCCCTTGAAACTGTAAGCAGAAATAAACCCTTCCTAAATTGCTTCCGGTCAGGTGTTTTGTCCCAACAAGAAGGTCACTGCTACAATGCTCCATGTTGTAGTCCAGATGAGCGACAATGATTTACTGGAGCCGTGGCTGTGGAAGGGCAGATGCGCGGGGCAGTTGGCTCCAGTCAGATTGGGAGTGAGCGGGTGGCATCTTTCCTTTTCCTTCACTTGTAACTTTCTGCTTTGATCCTTAGTGTGGTTGCAGCTATGGTGGCAGGCGGCCTCTGAGGTCAGGGCAGTACAGCACCATCACTGACGTGGCATTGCAGTCTGGTAGAGGTACAGTGTCCCTTCCTTCAAAGGCAGCTGAGCGGGCAGTGGGCCGATGGCTGCTGGTGTGCAGTGGAACGGTAGCTGGAGCCGTAATTCTTGGTGGAGTTACCAGGTGAGTGATTGGCTCTTGGTGAGTCAGGTGTCAGTAGGAGAAAGGAAGTTTATTTTACGGTCATTTTACGGATGGAGAAACTGACGCCTTAATGGTGGAGCATGTCTGATGGGTTGCCCTAAGAACAGGTTACTGCTTTATTAGTAGGGGCCTATCCTAAAGATGGATTTGAGTCTTAAGTGGTAGCTGGTGCATGGTTTTTTATATATTTTACCTCCAAACCAGTGTTCAGATTTACCTCAGAGGTTTTTTTTGCAGCTTGTTTAAATTAAACCCAAATGAGTTTCATATATCACAGTTGCTTCATATGTCTTTTAGGTTCTCTTTAAATCTACAAACAGACTTTATAAACTTAATCTCTTTTCCTCCCCCTTTGCAGCTTTTTGTTGCTGAAGAAACCCAAGTTATTTGTCCTGTGGTTACCCCTAGCCTGTATTTTGCTGGTTGCATATCTGGAGATGTCAACTTGTCCCTTTGTCCCCTATATGTCCTATAAATGGGTAGTTGTTGCTTGATTGGGGGCATAAGTGGGCAAAAAAATACTTCATATAGGTGATGAAATCATTCCTGAATATCTAGTGTCTGAGATTTCAACAGACATTGATTACTACTGCCTAGATCTGTTATTTCATCACAGTTGCAAAATTATAATATTTTTGTTAGCTCAACTGTAAAGCGAAACTGTCCCTTATCAGCAATTTTGTTACCCCAAGGTATAGTTTTTGTAGGAAAGCAAGATGCTTGATTTTCTTTCATTTATTTACCAATTTTCAAGATAATAAATTTGTTTCCAAGATGCTCTAAACGGTTACAAATAAAGTATTTGAGTTTTTGAATTTTCATTATGAACTCATCAGTTTAAACACACTTGATATGCCTTAGGCCACTGTGATGATAGTTGTGATGGTTTGGTTAAGTTGTCTCATCTCAGTCAGTGGGAACTTTGAAATTGGTTCCAGCATCTATTTTTTTAAATATTTATTTATTTATTTATTTATTTATTTGAGAAAGAGAGAGTGCTGGGGGTGGGGGGAGACTGATTGAGTGCACCAAGGCCTTCTGCCACTGCAAATGAACTCCAGATACACGTGCCACTTTGTATATCTAGCTTTACCTGCAAAGTAAGGAATCAAACCCAGGCTGTCAGGCTTTGCAAGCAAGTGTCTTTAACCTCTAGGCCATCTCTCCAGCCTTCCAGCATCTTTTTGATAAGGCCTTTTAATAGCTTCTTTGCCTTCTGGTATGATAAGGTGTTTCAGGCTCATCTTGTACATTTTTTGCCTCAGCAAAAAAATTTTGCCTTAGGAATCCTGACTCCTTTTGGTGAAAATGTTTTCTAGTTTTCATGAAGTGTGTGTTTCTCAGATTATCTACATATTCATTGTGCCCTTATGTCAAAACACTGAATGTGTTATATAGGTCGTTAGGGGAAATTGCAACAGATTTAGTATTATTCTCTTTCACAGAACCTAACCCTATATATCTGTACCAAATTCCTTCTCCCTGTAAAGAACACTGGTAGCTGATGTTATAGATTAGTAGTCAAGCATATGTTTAGTGTGTGCAATGCCCTGGTTTAATCCCCAGCACCAAAATATAAGAATGTTAATTATGTACTTAGTATACACTTCTTTGATTTAAAAGGTTGATTTTGTCTGCAAGGTATGCTAGTTAAAGAATTAAGTGGAAAGTAAGTGTAGTGGCACATACCTGTACTCTCATCATCCAGGAGGTGTAAATTCAAGGCCAATCTAGGCTACACAGGAGACCCTGTCAAAGTCAACCAACCACCAGTCCATCAATCAATGAACAAACAATAAGTAGGGAGGATAGAATCAAAGGACTGAGAGAATTAGAGGGTAAAGAAATAAGGGCTGGGAATGAACCTCAGTAGTAAAGTGCTTGTGAAGCACATGCAAGAATTTAGATTCAGAAAAAGATGATGACATCAAATTAAAAGAGAGACTAATGGAGAGAGGAAGGGGATATGACAGAGAGCAGAGTTATGAAAGAGAAAGCGGGAAAGTGGGGGAGGAGAGGGAAATACCATGGTTTGTTGTCTGTAAGTATAGAAGTTGTCAATAAAAAACATACATATTAAAAAACAATTTAGATTCAATCTTCAGCATGGGAAAAAAGGGAAATTTGTGCCTGTTGGCAGCCATATATATGCGTGTATGTGTGTGTGTAAATTCTGAGCAGTAAGAAAGACAATATCAAAAGGGCATAATGAAATGATATATTGTCTTTAGTGGATTAAGCTCAGATCCACTTGTTATAAACTCCCTATGAATAATCTAGAATCATACACTAACAAATTTATTTCCTATCCTAAGGTTGACAGAGTCTGGCCTCTCAATGGTAGATTGGCATTTAATAAGGGAGATGAAACCACCCACAAGCCAAGAGGAATGGGAAGCAGAATTCCAAAAATACCAGCAATTTCCAGAATTTAAAATGTAAGTGTTAGAAAAAAATCCAGTAAAAATCTTATATAAGCAGGGTGTGGTGGCACACGTCTTTAATCCCAGCACTCGGGAGGCAGAGGTAGGAGGATCATCATGAGTTCGAGGCCACCCTGAGATTACATAGTAAATTTCAGGTCAGCCTGAGCTAGAGTGAGACCCTACCTCGAAAAAACAACAACAATAAAAATCTTATTCAGTCTTTTGCTTCTTTAAATCCCTTACAGTGGTTAAATTTTGTTAGTTTTAGGAAAGGCAGGGTCTCACTCTTACCCAGGCTAACCTAGAATTCATCCTGTAGTCCAGGTTGGCTTTGAACTCACAGTGATCCTCCCACTTCAGACTTGCTAGTGCAGGGGTTAAAGGCATACACTACCACAATCAGCTCATATTTATTTTTTATTTATGTGTTTATGTGTTTGTGGTGTATGTTCATGTGTGCAAGCATGTTTGAATGCATTTGGTGCCATGGGTGTGTGGGTATATATGTGTGTGTGTGTGTAAGCCAGATATTGATGCCAGACCTCTTCCTTAGTCACTTTATTATTTAATAGAGCCTAGAACTTACCATTCATCCAGGTGAGCTAGCCAGTGAGCCCCAATCTCCACTTCCCTAGTCAGTTCTGGAGATCTGAATCCAGGTCCTCATGCTTTCATGGCAAATACTTTACCTACTATACTGTCTCCCCAGACCAGATTTCTTTATTTGTTGTTCTTGGTTCATTTATTAGTGAGGCCCAATCTAACATCTAAATCCCAAGTTATCCTGAGGTTGCAGATGAAGAGGGCAGACCTACCGAGCTGCAAGACTGAGAATGTTCTGCGTTCTGTAAGTAAAAACTGACAGAAGTTTCCTCTTTCTTTATTTTTTACTTCCCATTTCATCCAGCTTGAATCATGATATGACACTGGCAGAATTCAAGTTCATCTGGTACATGGAATACTCACACCGAATGTGGGGTCGCATTGTAGGCCTTGCATACATCCTGCCTGGTGCCTACTTTTGGAGAAAGGGTTGGCTCAGCCGTGGCATGAAAGGACGTGTTCTTGCCCTCTGTGGCTTAGTCTGTTTCCAGGTATGACTTATTCAAGGTTGGGAAACCAGAGATGCTCCAAGAAATTTCCTAGTTAGCATGATTTTGAAGGAGGCACTACAACACAGTGGGTAGAAGCGAGCATTTTAGTGTCTAGCTTTGGATTCAAGCCTCAGCTCTACCACTTAGTAGGGGAAGCTACCTGACTCTTGTAAGCTGTAATTTCCTCATCTGTTAAGTAAAGATTATTATAGTGCCTATCATTTAGGGTTGTATAGGTATTAAACAAGATAATACACATAAAGTATTTAGTAGAGTGTCTAGAATCAGCACTCAGTAAGTATTTTCTTTTGCTCCATTAAGTACAGTGTATTGCCCTGTCAAGCTTCTCCTCAGTTCTCTCTCCTCCCCTGACCCCGTTTAAGAGAATGTGTACTCTACCTTGTACACACATTATATATGTGTCACTTTACATCTTGCTTTTACACGGGTGTTGGAAATGCAAACTGCAGTGTGCAGGCATGTGGAGTAAGTAGTTGAACCACTGATCCATGTCCCAAGCTTCTGTTCCATTTTTCTAACTTGAATGCTATATAGGAAAGTGATCCTTTTTCTAGAATAGCTACAGAGAATAATAGGAAAGCTCTTCAAAAAAGAGAAACATTTTCTGAGATGAAGGAATTGGGAATACAGCTATAGCTAATACTCCCATATAATGTGTATTTAAAATCCTGTAAGTTAAATTTCTCATAGGATGAAAAGCTTGAAAGGTCACATAGTTAAAAGGTACACACTAAGAGCCAAGAAACGGTCAAGAGAAGACACAAACAAGTATTTAGGTCAAAGTATAAGTATCCCGA
Organism: Dipus sagitta; assembly: GCA_036346955.1. Classification (NCBI taxonomy): domain Eukaryota; kingdom Metazoa; phylum Chordata; class Mammalia; order Rodentia; family Dipodidae; genus Dipus; species Dipus sagitta. The sequence goes on from CM070770.1 coordinate 36,742,589, forward strand.
GAGTGTTAAAACATCAAAGAAACATCATCAAAAATGGATCAGGAAAAGGATAGGTAATTGGTTTAACTTTGAAGTGGAAGAAGATGGGCCACTACAGGTCAAAGAAGCACTAAGAACAGTGGAGAATTAGGTGATAGTAGAAGTCCAGTAGTAACTCAAGAAAGAGCTGGAACAAATACAGTTAATATTTTGGGAATGAACACTAACTCCCTAAAAGGAGGAAATTTAAGATGTCAGGAAGGGCTGTGGAGGGAACTGAACTGCCTTCATCTTCCTGTGTCTCACGTAAATGAAGTCAAGGTAAGTAGGCATGCTGATCTTGAAAGGGGAAAGAAGTGCCCCAAAAGATACCTGAGGAGGATTTTTTTCAGAAATAGGAGAATCTCATCTCTTTTGGTCTGATTTACTGGATTGAAAGGGTGAGGGTGAAGTGGCTGTGTCATACCTGATATGATTGGAATTGAACTTGGCTAATTGAAAAAGCCAGCTGAAGCAGAGAATCAGAATATGATGCATACTGTGAACTTCTAAACTTAAACCTGTATTTTCTTTTTTGGTGGTGTTGGATGGGCTTTCTGTTGGTTGTTTTGAGGTATTTATTTATTTATTTATTTATTTATTTATTTATTTTGAGATAAGAACTCATGTAACCTAGGCTGGCCTCAAACTTGTTGTGTAGCCAAGGATGACTGACCTTGAACTCATGGACTAAACATATGCTTTCAGTACCAACAATAAATTAAGACTTGAGGCCTTTTTTTTTTTTTTTTTTTTTTTTTGGTTTTTCGAGGTAGGGTCTCACTCTGGTCCAGGCTGACCTGGAATTAACTCTGTCATCTCAGGGTGGCCTTGAACTCATGGCGATCCTCCTACCTCTGCCTCCCGAGTTCTGGGATTAAAGGCATGCACCACCATGCCCGGCTTGAGGCCATTTATTTGACTATGAGTTTGGATTCAACTTTAGATTTCTTGCATACCCACAAATTATGTGTTCCAATTCCATTTTTCTAAAAAGTAGAAACAAATATTTTTGCAAAGCTATCTAGAGGCAGAGCTTTGGAAATTTATATGATTTCCCCCCAAATATTTTGTAATTGTCTTATCCCACCTATCTTGATAGTTATTGTTTTTTAAAATATATTTTTATTTATTTATTAGAGATAAAGGGTGGGGGAGAGATAATGGGCATGTCAGAGCCTCCAGCCACTGCAAATGAACTCCAGACGCATGCACCACCATATGCATCTGGCTTATGTGGGTTCTGGGGAGTCAAACCTAAGTCCTTAGGCTTCACAGGCAAGTGCCTTAATCACTAAACCATCTCTCCAGCCCATTGATAGTAATTGTTTTTAAACAGGTACCTTTATTAAGCTTTTTCAAAGCATGCAATCTAGGTTTTAAAGAGTAAACTCTTATATTTTACTGGTTTACATATATATATATTTTTTTTTTTTTTTCGAGATAGGGTCTCACTTTAGCCCAGGCTGACCTGGAATTCACTATGTAGTCTATGAGTTTGAGGCAATCTTCCTGCCTCTGCCTCCCACATGCTGGGATTAAAGGTGTCTGCTACCATACCTGGCTGGTTTACATAATGCTAAATGATACCAAGTATTTGTAAGGTACTGTATGCAGATAAACTTTTGGTCTCTTTTCTACATTTGGACTGTGCTTCAGCAAAACATGATTCTGTGGTGCTGAAGTACTAGGTGCTGCTAATGTTAGGAATTTAGATCACGATTGTTGAACCCTGGGGATAGGTCAGTGTAGGGCATATTCCTGATAATGTACTTCTTCAATATAACCAAACAGTTTTGACCTTTTATTTGCCTCTTCTTGTTTTGATTCTAGGGTCTCTTAGGGTGGTATATGGTGAAGAGTGGATTAGAAGAAAAACCAGAGTCCTATGACATCCCTCGGGTCAGTCAGTATCGCCTCGCTGCCCATCTGGGATCAGCTCTTGTTCTTTATTGTGCCAGTCTGTGGACCTCACTCTCACTGCTGCTCCCTCAGCACAAGGTAAAGGTGGCTGGATTATGTCCACATCTGCACACGTGCTGACAGAGGCAGAGGAGTCAAGTTGTGGGTCAGAATTCCAATTACATTAAAGTAACATCTTCAATTTGCCAGAAACTAGATAGCACCAAGATTTAGAGAAACATTTAATTCTGGGATTTTGAATAATTTTGGACTCCATAGTAAAAAGGTGCAATTATTTTGTTGAGCTGGAGCATTTCATATAAAAGAACACTGTCATAGGACTTGAACTGTTTCTCATTGTGCAAAAATAAAGCTTAATCTATTTTATTTGTTTTAATGTGTTGGAGATAGACTAATCCAGGGTCTTGTATTTGTTAAGCAAATGTTCTACCACTGAGCTTAAGTATATACTCACAGTATTATACAACAGTATCAGAACTTTTTCATAACCATTCAGCAACTCCCCATTCTTTTCCTGCCATGGGCCCCTGGCAACCCTAACCTATGTCCTCTCTCTCTAAACTTGCTGTAGTTCCCTCATGTAAGTGGAATGATCCAGTATTTCTTGTTTGTGCCTGGCTTATTTCATGTCCCCCATGTCTACCCATGTTATATGTTACATGTGTCAGGATTTTTTTAAGACTAATACTCCATTGTATGCATATCACACACTTGTACCCATCAGTAAACATTTTGGTTACTTCCACATTTTGGCTATTATGAATAAGGCTCTGTGAGTGGAAGTTGTGTAGCTATTTCTTTGAATCTTAGTTTCAATTCTTTTTGATAAGTATCTAGAAGTGGAATTGCTAGCATATATATATATGAGCTTAATATCTTGTCAACATTATCTAATGAGAAAGGTGAGGCAAAAATGCAAAGTTTAGGGGGAAAGTAAGTTGTGCCAACCATAAGAACCCAAGCCACTTTGATTGGAACTCTCAGAAAGCATGGTGATTGGCAAGGCAAGAAAGACCAGGGCAAGAACTGTGTCTTAACTGTTGCTGGCATGCTAGAGCCTTGTTTGTGTTTTGTGTTAAATGGGAACCTCGCATTCAAGCCTAGCATTCTATTGGACAGTAGTGTTTATTTTCTAAAGAATTTTTTTCTGTTCATTGATTTTCTTTTATGAAAATAGGAGTTTTTTACATATTATGCTTTGATTTAAAAGCAAGATTATGACTTCTTTTGTGTGTGTATGTATGTGTGTTTTATTTTGTTTTGTTTTTGAGGTAGGGTCTCACTCTAGCCCAAGCTGACCTGGAATTTACTGTGTAGTCTCAGGCTGGCCTCAAACTCACAGTGATCCTCCTATCTTGATCTTCTGAGTACTGGGATTAAAGGTGTGTGCTGCCACACCTGACCTTTTTCTTCAGAGTAGACATTTCATACCTGAGTGGTTCCTGTTCCTCTAACTTTCAAAAGAGAATTCTAAAAATAAATTGCTGGAGTCGATCATTCCTACTTCCTGACAATTCCGCTCTTTCTTTTCAATCCTTATAATCTTTTCACTCCTATGACATACATACTCACACACTCAGACCCATACACAAACACTCTCTACTGTTATTGATGATTTTATATCAATTGTTAAGTCATCCAGTTGTTGACAGTATAAGTTTGTGTGCCTTCATGACAGGTACTAGGATGCCTATCACCAGAAAGACATGACAGCTCCTGCCCTCACAAAATGCTCATGATAACAGGGAAGACATAGTAAATGCATAATTGCAATGGGACGTGAAATATGTCAGAAGAGTATCTGCTGGGTGTACTTAGCCTGCTTTAGAGGTCAGAGAAGATATGACCTTAAATTGTTTGGTTTGGTTTGGAGATCTTGCTGTCTCTTATAGTTCCTGCAAAACAGCTTATCTGAATGATTTCCTTTCTTATTTAGTTGCCTGAAACACGCCAGCTCTTGTGGTTGAGACGATTTGCTGGTGGAACAGCAGGTCTAGTGTTTGTCACAGCTCTCTCAGGTAGGCTTTGTCTTTCATTCTACTTTCAGGTGTGATCGCTTGCCTGATGCTCTCTTCTTCTCCTGACTCTTCGTGCTTCGCTTTCATACTTGTCTCCCTCACACCCACTACCTTTACTCTCTTCTCTCCCTCCCTGCTTTCCAAAAATCCTACTTTCTACTCAGTTGAATAAAACTGCTGAACATCTAACTAAATTCAGACTGCCCAGGTTCAATCCTGGCCTCACCTGGGAACTGAAAGCCCTGGTAAGTTTATAGTTGTCAAGCTGTGACACTTCTCTGGGCTTCTGTGACCTCGTGTAAAATGGAGATGATGACTCTAATGTAAGTAATATGTGAATAATGCTCGGAACATTACCTAGTATATAGCAAAGGCATGTGTTAGCTGTCAGAATCATATAAACATTGTTACTACATTAAACCAGAATGGGTCAGACAAATGGCCTCCTCTCATAGATGAAAAATTCACTGGGGCAGAGAGATCAGGTTTTTCTTTCTTGAAATCATGCATTCACCTTGACCTCTCTCACTAGAATAGCACTACTGTAGGAATCAGAAGCCCCATATGGATAAACGAGACTTTCGTTCTTCAGTCACACTAGCCACATTTTAAGTGCTTAACAGGCATGGCTATTATATTGCATGGAACATCTATATAACACTGTCATTATTGTAATTTCTAATTGTCTAATGCTAGGATAATACACTTTTTAAAATTTTTTTTGTTCATTTTTACTTATTTATTTGAGAGTGACAGAGAGAGAAAGAGGCAGAGAGAGAGACAGAGAGAGAGAGAGAGAGAGAATGGGCATGCCAGGGCCTCCAGCTACTGCAAACGAACTCCAGACGCATGTGCCCCCTTTTGCATCTGGCTAGCATGGGTCCTGGGGAATCGAGCCTCGAACTGGGGTCCTTAGGCTTCACAGGCAAGCGTTTAACTGCTAAGCCATCTCTCCAGCCCATAATACACTTTTCTGTATTCAGAGTCAATATTTGGTCTCTTCGTGTTAATAAGTCCCATTTACCTTGGCATACAGGAGCTTTTGTGGCAGGGCTGGATGCTGGGCTTGTTTACAACTCCTTCCCCAAGATGGGAGAATCATGGATCCCAGAGGACCTCTTTACCTTTTCCCCCATCCTGAAGAATGTTTTTGAGAATCCCACCATGGTGCAGTTTGATCACCGAATTCTGGTAAGTGTGGCTGGAAGTTTCCACTGCTGGGCACAGGGAGCCTTACAAATTAACTTCAGACACATGAGCTACTTTCTGTTTTTTTGTTTTGTTTTGTTTTGTTTTGTTTTTGTTTGTTTGTTTGTTTTTCGAGGTAGGGTCTTACTCTGGTCCAGGCTGACCTGGAATTAACTCTGTCATCTCAGGGTGGCCTTGAACTCATGGCGATCCTCCTACCTCTGCCTCCTGAGTGCTGGGATTAAAGGCGTGCGCCACCACGCCCGGCAAGCTACTTTCTGTATCTGGCTTTATGTGGGTACTGGGGAATCAAACCAGGATTGACAGGCTTTACAAACAAGTGCCTTTAACCACTGATCCATCTCCCCAGCCCTGCAAGGAATTATTTAAAACCTAAATCTCCCATCTAAGGGACACCACATTGGAGGATATATAAGGTCAATGAGTGAGTGTACATAAAGCAGTACACCCACATCTAGGGAGACCCTGAGTAACAATGCCACTTAAATTGTAAGCAGAAGCTAAGGGGGGCAGCCAGAGTAGAACTGCATTCTCCATTACCAGCATAAGAAAATTTTCATGGTGGTCATTGGTTTCTGAAGAACAATATACAAGGTGAATGGAAATCAGGAGAGTACCCTCCTGGTATGTAATGTGGGTGAAACCATAGCATGCATGATGAGAATCTTTGTTCCCCACAGGGAGTCACTTCCGTCACTGCCATTACAGTGCTCTATTTCCTCTCCCGAAGAATCCCTCTTCCTCGAAGAACCAAGATGGCAGCAGCTACCCTGCTGGCTTTGGCATATGCACAGGTATAAAGCCCTTCTTTGTGGATTTACAGTGTCCTGAAAGCAAAGTTAATATTAATAGTATATTAAAATATTGATAATGGGGCTGGAGAGATGGCTGAGTGGTTAGGTTGCTTGCCTGCAAAGCCTAAGGACCCAGGTTTGATTCCTCAGGACCCACGTAAGCCAGACGCACAAGGTGGCACATGCATCTAGAGTTCGCTTGCAGTGGCTAGGGGCCCTGGTGTGCCCATTCTCTATCTGCTTCTTCCTCTCCCTTTCTCTCAATAAATAAACATACTGATAATAAGAAAAATGAAGGCCATCAATGCACTGCTCTCACAAGAGGAATGATTGATGGCCAGTAAACATGGACAGCTTTTGAGCATCCTGATCAGAGAAAAGAAAATGAAATCATTGACTGTCACTTTGGGAAAAACTGAAGTGCAAAAAGAGGGAAGACAATCAGTATTAGTATGGATATAGGAAAATGGATACACTCAGGTCTTTTTGGTGACAGCATGAACCTATAATAGCTTTAAAAAGACATTTTTAATTTATCTACAACCAGAGATAGAAAGGGAGAGAGAACCAGGAACTCTTGACATTGCAAACCAATTCCAAATGCATGTGCCACTTTGTGCATTTGGGTTTATGTGGGTATTGGAAAATCAAACCATGCTGTTGTGCTTTGCAAGCAAGCACCTTTAACTACTGAGCCATCTCTCCAGCTCCGATATAATAGAGAATGGGCACACCAAACGAACTCCAGACACATGCATCACCTTGTGCATCTAACTTACATGGGTCCTGGGGAATCAAACCTGGGTCCTTTGTTTTTGCAGGCAAGCGCCTTAACTGCTAAGCCACCCCTCCAGCCCAAAAGCTTTTTTTTAGGTAGGGTCTCACTTTAGTGCAGACTGACCTGGAATTCACTATGTAGTCTCAGGGTGGCCTTGAACTCATGGTGCTCCTCCTACCTCTGCCTCCCGAGTGCTGGGATTAAAGGTGTGCACCACCATGCCCAGCTCAAGCCCAATAGCTTTTTGTAAAGAGGGCAATTTTGCAGTAACATTTACAATGTTAAATATATAGTGCTTTGGCCTTGAAGAACTATTCATGTCTGCCCTAGAAATATTCTAATATACTAAGAACTATATATAAGGAAATTCATAATTGTGATGGTGGAAAACTGGGGACAATTTAAGTAGTTAAATAACTATCACGGTATATCTGGATGTCACATACAACAATTTTTAAAAAAAAGGCTAGTCCTAAGAGTTCATCACTGAAGCAGACTTAAAACACACCCACCATGGCTCAGGAAATTTTGCAGAAGAGGGGCAGAAAGATTTAAGAGCCACAGGTTGGGATGTCATAGCCAGAGGCATTCCCTCCCCTCAATAACCAACTGCTGCTCCCACAATGCCTAACCCACAACCCCATGGGGAATACCAGCAACCCCACTAAGGATGGTCCCCAGCAGAATGGGGTTAGGAAGAAGGGAAAAGAGGGTACCAATATTTGATGTATCCATTCAGAGTATGTTCTCAATTTAAAAAAATGCATAGTCAATATTGTGTTGTTGAGAGTAGAAGGCTTGTGAGGTAGTTTCAGTGTGAAATGTCCCTCATAGCTTCATGTTTGTGATTAAACCTCATATTACTCCTGGGCTTGTGGAGCCTCTGGGAGTTAGGATCTTGGGGGAGGAAGTGTGTTGCTGGGGGTAGGCCTTGAGGTTTATGAGTCCAGCCCCACAGGGTGTTTAGAGGTCACTCTCTCTGCTTTCTCCTTGCTAATGTGGAAATGTGACACCTAACTGCCTGTTCCCGGATGTTTTCCTTATCATGATGAAACTTTTCTAAATTGTAATAAACTTTTCTTCCATAAGTTAAAAAAAAAGGTAACAGAACAGTATCTTTTCAGCATAAAATTACATCTCAATAGTCACATATATGAAAAGTATTAACTGCAGAGGAACTGCTAACAATATATGTAGAGAACAGGAATAAGGTAGACTTTGAGCACAGTAGTTCATGCCTGTAATCCGAGCACTTGAGAGGCTGAGGTAGGAGAATCACCATTTCTACACCAGCCTGTGCATAAGATCCTGTGTCAAAAACAAAAAAGAGGGAGTAGAGGATAGTTGAAAAGTTTAGGTTTGCTTATTCCATTCAATCTTTATCAGTGTACTAGGTTATGAAATTAAAGAAATGCATGAACGTATAATGTGCTGATGGGAGAGTATGGAGGTTTGTATATGTGGCTGTCTGTGTGGTTATTTTCAATCTGCATTTTTGGTTACTGCTTTTCGTCTTGTTTTCTTTCCTCTATAAACAGGTGGCCTTGGGCATTAGCACTCTGCTTATGTATGTCCCAACTCCTCTGGCTGCCACACACCAATCAGGCTCCTTGGCTCTGCTCAGTGGAGCCCTTTGGCTCATGAATGAACTCCGAAGAGTCCCAAAGTAATTCTCAGAGGATCACTTAAGATTGAAGCTGCTTTGGTAACTTATCAGAGAGCACAAGAACTTGACAAGTGGTTTCCAAATTGGTCATGTTTTAACTTTTGCCTGTCGTAAGACTGTCACTGGTTCAAGGATGTAATTAACGTGTGTTTACACTAAAGGTCCCTTTTCTACTAAGAGCTTGGATTTCTGTGTCCCTGTACTCCTGAGCCCTGCCCACTGTAGTCAGGCTGCTGGGGACAGTGACATACTCCCAGGCGCCCCATTAGTTGTTAGGCCACCAGTAGGCTGACAGTGCTGGCCTGTGGCCAAGGTCCAGGGTTGTCAGAGTTCCTGGTTTTTAGAGAAGTCCAAGAGATTTTTAAGTGAATATTCCTAATTAAATGTTGGCAACTCATTTCAAGTTTTTAAAACTGTTGTACAGGCTTAACTCATCTGAAAGCTACACATGGCCTTAGGTTGTCCATTTATAATTTCTGAACTGGATAATGAGTTTCAACTCCAGTATTTCATGAGTTTGAGTGTACCCTAAAGTGTACCATTCTTGGGTGTTCTTAGCAAAACAAAGATGTGTCTGGGATTTTCAGAAAACCAGTCCTTCTGGTCCTGTGTTGGTCCTTGATTTTTTCAAAAATCCCCATACTTTTTGTGGGCTTGTGATGCTGTTGTATTGTGGTTCCCAACTTTTTTCACATTTGACTCAAAAATCTTAAAACCAAAGCTTCACCAAGACCAATGAAATCACTAGCTCTGGTACTAGTAGGCTACTTTTTAAGCTTCCCTGGTGACGCCATAGCACAAGCCTGAGGACAGGTGGCCTAGGTCGTCCTAGCCTTTTTACCTTAAAAAGTTCTGACCAGCTTGTTCCTATTCCTTCCAAATTTCCACTCTACCCTCCATATCTCCTTCCTATTTATATGTTAAGAGGATATTATTTTCTCTAGATGGTACAGTTCTTTAAAGAAAGGGAACTGTATGCAAGGGGAAGGTTTCCTGCACCATTATCTCCTGACCCACCATGTTTTATGTACGGACAGCAGAGGGCAGTATGATACAACTCAAAAAAACTGTATGCAGTTCACTCTTAAGAAAGTGGCAACTCATGAATTAATTCAAGTTTCAGATGTTTTACTTCATTTTTATTTAATTACAGTTGATGAGTAAGTTTGGAAAACCATATCTGGTATTTAGCCATATAACTATGTTATGAAACCTATGAGCCAGTGAACACAAATCATCACAATTTTTTTTGTGTTATTTTCAATACCAGACACTTCACAAATACTGAAGGAAAGCATGGGTTAGTGAAAATGGACAATTACTGATTGATACCACAAAAAAATCTCATAAAGAATTAATTTCTTAATAGTTTTAAACATCTGTCAATTATTTTTAGGCATGAAGGAAGTTAAAACATGTATTTCAATCAGTTAACCCAGACTTTTTTTGTGTGTGTTTAACCTATTGTGATATATGCATCCACTGTGGCAGGGATAATGATTAGTGACTGCCTAAAGTTATGCTGATTCTGAAGACCAACTCTGATAATCACGATTTTAGGATAACCACTTTACCTCCAGCCCTTCGGGTCCTGGGATGAATGGTGGATACATATGGCTATATGTAACACATACACCCATGTCCCTGCATAAGGGTGACTGTGACACCTCTCCAACATACATTGTACATTTTCCACACCTACTTATCAGTGAGAATTTTAATAATTATTCCATAAAATTATTAATTTTAGGCGTCTGAAAAACAATCTTTACATTCATGCACAAAGCAATGCAATACAGTATAGCCAGCCTCAGCAATTTTAAGGAGTTGCATGTCTAGTTGTGGATCATAATTGTGTGCCTTTCAGCACACTGCAGAGTCCACTGCTCATGACAGGAATAGTGGAGGAGGTGTGGCCTAGACCTCGGTATCAACTATTGGAAATCCTGGAATGAAAACTTCGAGCACAATATAACAAAAGACATATTAACAATCAAAGTATTTGGGATCCTTGTGGACAGAGACAGACTTAGGAATAAGGGGTCAGGTCCTTCACCACCAATGGGGACAGACTGGAAGGTGCTCCATAAGAAAGACTGCCTGAGAATGAGCTGGAATGTCCCTCCTTAGTCCCCAAGGCAGCACTTTTGGGAAATGCTGTGATGTGTGAGGTTCAGCTCTGTAGGAGGTCTTTAGGTCACTGGAGGCATGCTCCCAAAGGGGAGTATGGGATTCCAACTCTACCCTTTCTCTCAGTTCTTGGTCATGAGGTGAGCAGTTCTGCTCTGCACATGAAGTCCTTGCTGCCCTGCCTCATGTCAGGCTCAAAGCACAGAGGTCCAATTTACCATTGACTAGAACCTGCAGAACTGAGTCAAGTATTATGTTACATTGACGGAGCACTAACAGAAGGAATGAGTGGTAGGCCACCTGAGGTCAACAGCTTGCCCTACTGTTAAAGGGGGAGACTCAAGAACAGATATCTTCATCATGCAGGCATGGATATAAACATCCTACAATTCAAACATTTTTCAACTTTGATTTTCATAGAAATGGCAAGCAATAATCTGATTGCATTTTTAAAATGAAGGCCCATATAGTGTGAGCAGTAATTTCATTTTACACATTAAATGGATCTCTTTATTGCTCAGATTTCCAAAAACAACATGTCAGCTGGTAAATGATTCATCCTCTGTGCCTACAGACAAGCTGGGCAATAGTGAACTACTGGGGCAAAGAGAAAATGTGTGATACAAAGACAGTCTACTGGGGTCTACAACAAGACAAAGCAGGCTCAGCTGAAACTTTAACACAGTCCTCATGCAACAAGAGGAATCACAAGGTTAACAGGACATCCAAACAGGGTGCCACAACTTTTCTACTTGAATCTATCCAAGTTAGAAGTGGGAAGGCCAAAGGCAGAGCCATAAAGAATATACATTAGCTGGGTGTGGTGGTGCACACCTTTAATCCCAGCACTCAGGAGGCAAAGGTAGGAGGATCACCATGAGTTCGAGGCCACCCTGAGACTACATAGTGAATTCCGGGACAGCCTGGGCTACAGCGAGACCCTACCTTGAAAAAAAAAAAAAAGAAGAAGAAGAATGTACATTACCTAAAAGTATTTGATTTTAGAGACATTCACTGTTTACAAGAACAGTTGTTATTCTATATTGTAAACCAAAGGAGCCCAAACTTGCTCTTGAGTCCTCACGTTTAAAGGGTGGTAATTTTTTTGGTGTTTTGAGGTAGGGTCTCACTCTAGTTCAAGCTGACCTGGAATTCACTGTGTAGTCTCAGGGTGGCCTCAAACTCACGGTGACCCCCCTACCTCTGCTTCCCAAATGCTGGGACTAAAGGCGTGCGCCACCACGCCTGGCTCTAAATGGTAATAATTTTTACACCAACAGAATCTTCACAAATCTGAAGGGAGCATGTTGTCCCGATGACAAGGTTCTGAGGCCAGCAGAAACAGAGACTGATTTGGGAGACCTGACACAGCCACAGGTACTTCTACTTTAGTCCCTGCTCTCAGCTGGAACAAAGTCACGCCAAACACCACTCTGGAGAACTGTAAGTTCTGCAATGAGGTAGATATCTCTACTAGGCATTTTTACCTTCATTTGGATTACAACCATCATATTAACTGCTTCAATGCTATGGTTTACAAAACTGTGCAAAATTAAGCAAGTTGCTTAAAAGAAAAATATAAAAATTTTTAAATATTAAAAGAACTATGGCAGCTAAAATAGATGCAATGAAAACTTGCCATAACTTCTAGGTATTTCTTTCAAAGGATATTTTCTAAACCTAAGGATCAGAAACCTTTATAAATTAGGCACAGTTGCAGACAGTTGTACTATAAAGAACAGATGCTATTTAAATTCACTTGCAGAAAGACCATCAGTAAGTACTCAACTGATTGCAGAGTTGTTACTGTCAAATTTCAGGCAGAGGAGGCCACTCGTGACTTTACACATTTTACAATGGCTCTGGGTCTCAATTTCATTGTGTATAAAAGAATTAAAGTGAGTTGACTAGAACTGAGAAATCCCAGCTTTAAAACTCTCATCCTGTCTCATCCTAAGACTCATCAGATACTGAACAAGTACTAGTACCATGCTCTTGCATGTACCCGCTTTCAGGATCATAAGCTAAATAAACCTCTATTCTTCATAAATTAAAGACAAACAAGCAACCTTTCATCTTCTGGAATTTACCTATAATGACTGCTACTGGGAACTCCACTCTCATGTCAGAGGCCATGGACAAAAGACAATGCTCTTCTAAACCAAAACCCACAATCCCCTTCCTGAAACCACATATCTCTTTGACCTTTAGGCTCCTTCTCCTTTCTAGCCACCTTGTTGTATGGATGAGAACTGAACCAGCGGGCAGCTGACTTGCGCAGGGTGCTAATGCTAGGAAATTACTAAGCTATGACTAGAGTCAAAGCTGGATATGGGTTAAGTGGTGTTCCTTCCCTTAAATCACACCCAACAAAAAGCAAACACAAAATTATGTGACTGTGGTAGGAGGGAGGCACCAGTGAGAAGGATATTATTTTATTTCAAAAATGTAATTACAGACATAATAGTAAGTGCTAATGCCTAAAAAGCCTAGCTTAGTGGCTGCATGGCAGGCTTTCAGTCAACCACATTTCAATAATCACTACCCAAGGCCTTGAAGTTAAAAAGAAAAAACAAAACAAAACAAAACAAAACAAAACAAAAAAAACCTCTTGGGCAGTGGACCGGGATGGGCAGAATACTTCAGATGACATCTGGAGAATAAATACAGTGTTGGTAGAAAGTGACTAAACATGTCCCAAACCAAAGAAATTCAAGGAGATAAGGTACAAGAAGGAAAATGGCATCATTTGGACTTAGGTTAGCTGCATATAAATGAATGTAATGCCACCTAAGTGGGTATTACACATTTTCATTATGTTCTAGCATTCAAGGGGAAATGATGGGTTGTATCATTAGACAAAGCATCACTGTGATGATAAGCCACTGACTCCAGCTTTTAGATTGTGACCTGCCTCAGGGGGTAATAACACAAGCACTAGAGCACCCAGGCTCACTGCTGCTGTTACCCAAAGTATCACCCAGATTCAAAGTACCAGTGGAATGTGAATTTTATTACACCATGATTATCTGCACAGGAAAGACCTTCAACATGCAGAAATGAAAAAATAAGTCTTAAAAAAAACTGAAGGGTAAAAGAGGCTAAAGGAAATGGCTCTTTTAAGCAAGAATATTTCACTCCTAGGAAATAATATTTGGCCTTTGGCAAAGAATAAATAGCTTCTAGCTAATGAGAGAGATTTCATGTAAAATCTAATAACTGGGAGAAGTAGAAGAATGATACCAAGAGCAAACAGGCTCAGTTTTTCTGAATGGTATAATGAAAATTTCCCTTCTTATTTTTAAACTATGGAACTCTGAGAAGTCTTACTTGGTAAGAAAAACAAGTACAGATCAAACAAGATATAACACATTAAACAAAAACCAAAAGACTAATTAAAATAAATTAAGAATTATTTCCCATTTATAAGCTTAGGTATCCTGAGATTCTCAACTATAAAAATGTGTGAATATTAATCTAAGAGGCTGTCATGATGATTCAGTAATAAACATAAGATTTTTTTGGTTTTTGAGGTAAGGTCTCACTTTAACCCAAGCTGGCCTCAAACTCATGGTGATGCTCCTATTTCAGCCTCCCAAGTGCTGGGATTAAAGGCAATGGAGACAACATGCCTGGCATACATAAAATTTTGAAGATCTTATCTGGCATATAATAAGTGCCCAACAGGTGGTAGCTACTATAACCAGAAAAAGAATAACTTCATTGATAAGCACGTTAATGTTGGCCTACTTGCTGCCTCCCTTCTTCAACTTCAGTTTGAGCACCCAAATATGATCACTATTAACTAAGTAGTTTTTTTTACTGCTAGATCATTGTCTAGATCTCCCAAGAATGGCAAAATTAGTATTTGGTGAAATAAAAAGAAAAGGTTACCTGAACAGACACATGGCTAGCAAAAACATAATGACATAATCTGACATGACTGTTAAGCAGCATTCTGAAGGCTAGGGCTCACTTACAAGGCACACACAAAAAAGAAAAAAAAAAAAAAAACAACTGATAAGGCTTAAAAATGAAGAAAAGAAATTGCTATGACATAAGTCATAATAAAAAGTAAGACAGCTGAACATGATGGTGCACATCTTTAATTTCAGCACTAGGGAAGCAGAGGTAGGAGGATTGCCGTGAGTTCAAGGCCACCCTGAGACTACATAGTGAGTTCCAGGTCAGCCTGGGCTAGAGCAAGATCCTACCTCAAAACACCAAAACAGGACCTTTCCAAAGGAAGCCATTAAGTCTGCCAGATATAAACTTTAATGTGGGCACACCTGTAATCCTAGCACTCAAGATGCCAGGGGGATTGTGAGTACCAGGCCAGCCTAGGCCACATAACAAGACACTGCCTTAATTAGAGAGGGGGTGGGAGGGAGGGAGAGAAGGGCAACAATTTAATACTCACCCTTTCATGTACCAGAGTCATACTTACTAATACAGTTATTTTTATCTCAGTTTATCTCTAGGTTAATCTTAATTTCTTTTTTTCTGTTTCATGAAGTATTTAATTCCTTTGTACTTCAGTATGGAATATACTTGAAGAATTCCACTTTGATTCACAAAATGATTCAAGAAAACTTTTTCTCTATTCATCTATTCCTAGAAATCAAAGTTTCTGGCAAAAAGAAAAGTGAGCCAAGTGTAGTGGCACGTACCCATAATCATAGTACTTGGAGAGGTGAAGGCAGGAGGATCAAAGGTTCAAGGACAGCCTCTGATATACAGAAAGCTTTAGGCCAGCCTGGGATCATGATACCCTCCCCTCCCCCCCCCCAAATAACTACTACTTCAACACCAGGAACCTAATCAGGCAGGAGATAAAAGTGAGAGAGTACACAGGGGAAGTGACCAGCTGAAGAAGTGTCTCCATGCAACAGAGACTAACTAGAAGAGAAGTAAAGTTCTTGAAAGGCAGGAGATGAAAATGTAATTATGGCTTTTCCTCTCATTACTGGTAATGCTATTTGTAAATGAGCAACCGCCTAACACGGTCTAAGAGTTGCCAGGTGGCTTCCTAATGGATTATCTGTTTCCTCCAAAGCTCTGAATCTGCTGTTTTTCAGACATTCCAAGAGTCAGAAGTTGAAATTTATAGTTCTTAATAAAAAGAGCTTTAATTTTATTGCCTTTGCTTACTCTCCTGCTACACTACTATACTTAAAAAAAAAAAAAAAAAAGACTCCAGTAGATCCTTTCCCAAGACACATACTATCTTAGCAGTGAAATGACAGAACTCTGACTCTTCCTATAGTGACTCAGGGACAGTGACCTGAAACCAGATAAATCCAGACCCCTACTCCCATCACAGTTTCTCCATTCTACAAGCACATTTAAGGCTCGAAAAGCAAAATGAATGCCCAAGCAGCCTGTGAGGCACATAGATATGGAAAGATTTCTACGCTGGTCATACCAGGTATCAGGTAAAATACTGTCAAGTCTTTAACGATCATTCATTTAGAAGGGATTCTAATTTCGTAAACTTAGATAGCAACATCAGCAACACTGTCAGAGATCTTGGATCACATACACAATGGCTTCAAGTAAGCAAGGACGTTGTATCATTTTGGTTGCCTGGAAATTCATCTGGTCCACTGAATCGAAGATCTTGGATCCCTAATAAAGGCTGTGGATCTCCACATAAATGATATCTCTGTTACAGAGAAAGTTGGGGCTGCTGCATTTGTTGGAATGTCTCCGGCTCTGTATCAGATGCTATGAGCTTGGTTTCATCAAGGCTTCCAGTATGCCGAAAGTCAGACCTCACGCTTCAGTTGGGCAATCTCGGACCCCTTTGTTAGCACCAGTCTCTTGCCATTTAGCTCCTCACAGACTAAATTACAGCTTCTCTCTGAAAAGAGGTCCTGGGTACTAAAAAGGAATTGAAGTGAAGTATTAAAGTAGAAAGTCCCAGGCCAAAGCAGCATCTGAGGCCAGCACAATAAAGTGGAGGGATTCAGTTAAGCAGCAACTGTAGGGTATTGGGAGTTTCTCTAATCCTGGTCCAGCCTCACGGTCCCACCTGTACCCCAATCATTGGCACCACCTGCTCGATCCACAGTAAATCCAAAGGAGCTGAGGCTCGAGTCTGTCTGTGGTGAATTCGTCGGATTCGCAGAAGGTACAGGATGATGGCCAGTAGCACCACCAAGATACAGGCAAAGAAGAGATAGTGATTGTAGACAAAGGAGAGACGGAGCCAGCTGCCGTGCACTTGTCGGACACCTTCCTGCCGAAGATCCCTAGGAAAAGTGGAAGGAACTGTTAGTTACAGAGTGAAACATTTATTCTAGCCACGTGTGGTGGCACACACCTTTTGTCCCAACACTCAGGAGGCTGAGGTAGGAGGATCTCCATGAGTTCAAGGCCAGCCTGGGCTAAAATAAGTCCTTGCCCCCCAAACAAAACAAGGTCTAGAGACATTTATTCTGATCTGAAGGGCCAATGGTGTTACCCTACTCATCTCTTCACACGAACAGAAGACACCAGCTTCCTTGAATAAGCAAAGCTTGAAGAATGTCCCCAACCCAAGGGCTGACACGCAATTCTACCTATATCTTCCTTTCCCTGACTTACAGAAGCAGCCCTGCAGGCTCGGACCCTGAAAAATATGGAGATAAAAATCAAAAAGCTCTTGAAAGTGAAGCAAAAAGAAAATACAATAATAACAGAAAGCTCATTTAGAATATAAATGTGTGTGTGTGTGTGTGTGTTTGAAAGAGTCTCACTATGTCATCCTGGCCAGCCTAACTTAACTATGTAGACCAGGCTGGCCTTAAACTTGCAATAATCTTCCCTGTCTCTGCCTCCTAAATGTGGGCATTACAGGTATATGCCACCACACCTGGCTGTAACATCAATCTTATAGTTAGTAAGTATGGTATTAACAACAGGGTGTTTCTTCAGTCTAACCAAGAAAGCTGAGAATGCAGATGTCTGTAAAAACTGAAACATGTCTTGAGGATCTACCATATATATATATATATATATATATATATATATATATATATATATGAAGACAACTATGGCTTAATTAACCAGGTTACAACCTGGAAAACAACAGCCACATAAACCAAAGTGTCATGGTCTAGTGGCCTGGCTAGATAGAAACCACTCTTAGATCTACGAGGTACTAGATTTGTTTTTTGTTCTGTTTGGTGTGTAGTTTTTTTTTTTTTAATTTAACTTTATTTATTTGAGAGAGACAGAGAAAGAGGTAGAGAGTAAGTGAGAGAAAGAGAAAGAATGGGTGTGCCAGGGCCTCCAGCTACTGCAAAAGAACTCCAGATGCATGTGCCTCCTTGTGCATCTGGCTTATGGTGGGTCCTGGGGAATCAAACCAGGGCTCTTTGGCTTTGCAGGCAAATGCCTTAACTACTAAGCCATCTTCTCCAGCCAGTTTTTTTTTTTTTTTTTTAATGTGAACTTCCAGGGTCTAGAAAGATGGCTCAGGGGATAAAGTGTTTGCTGTGCAAGCACAGGGACCCAAGTTTGGGTCCCCAGGCCCTATGTAATAATGCTAGGCATGGTAGTGCATGCCTGAAATCCCAGTGCTGGGGAGACCCACAGCTTAGAGAACATCACAGAAGAAGAGGAAGAAAGAATGTAGCACCAAGGGATGGGGAGGAATACTGAGAAATGTTGTCTTCTGGATATGATATAGCTGTTGCATGTGTGAACTCACAGCTCCTGTGGTTACCCGAACATCATCTCATCACGAGTGGAGAGTGTTCATGAAGACCCACCTGTAGCTGAAGAGCTACTGGCAGTTGATGACTTCTGGGGCCAGCAGACTTGTTCTTCATTCAGTATGCTATAGCCACTGATTAGTTGCCCATACTTCAGCAAATAACCCCACACCCATGCTCATGCAAGCAACTAAACTCCATGGGCCGCATACACACAAAAACATGACTTGAAAGTAGGGGGGGGGGCAGGTGTGATGGCGCATGCCTTTAATCCCTGCACTTGGGAGGCAGAGGTAGGAGGATCACCATGAGTTCGAAGTTACCCTGAGACTACATAGTGAATTCCAGGACAGCCTGAGATAGAGTGAGACCCTACCTCAAAAAAAAAAAAAAAAAGTTAAGCAGGAAGGGGGCTTGTCACAAGGAAGAGGTTCAGTGAGAACATGAAGGGGATGAGAGAGGCCAATGAGGTATGATCAAAATGCATTATATACATGCATGAAATTGTCAAATAAGTTTTAAAAATAAAGTGGAAAATGACAGAAGACAGCTGACATCAACCTCTGGCCCCTGCACCCATACATAATGTGCCTTGAATATGAATGTATGTCTACCATACATAGCCTCAGGTATTTCTGATTAAGGTTAAGCTTCTTGCTTAAGTCTCCAGCAGCCTGCTGGTGGAGGTGTCAATGGGGGTGGGGAGATCCTGGGGTCCAGCCCTAAGGTGTGTTTGGGGGTAGCGCTTCATTCCAGTCCAAAGGTGTCTTGAGTTCTGGGGGTTGGTGCTGGCTGTCTGTGTGCTGGCTTTCTCTGTGCTTGGATCTATGGAAGTGAGCCTGCTTCTGCCACTGACAGTGTTGCCCTGACTGCTGTAAGCCTGAAATAAATCCCTTCCTCCCATAAACTGTGTCTGTTTGGATGCTCATCCCAACAATGTGGAGCTGACTACAACACATGCGTTCTCATGCACACAAACAGCACACATATACTACCCATACACAAAAAAGGAAGGAAATAGAGACAAAGATAGTATGACTCTCTAAACTGAAAGATAGGTTTTGTTTTTTTGTTTTGTTTTGATCTTTTTTTTTTTTTTTTTGAGGCAGTCTCACTGTAGCCCCGTCTGGCCTCTAACTCATGATGATTCTCCTACCTTAGCCTCTCAAGTACTAAGATTAAAAACGGGAGCCATCACACCCAGCCTGCTCTATGCAGTCTCCCGCCATTCCTAGCTAAATTGTTTTCTAGACTAAGACTGACATTTTAGTCAGTTAGCATCTTAGAAGTGCTTAGTATAAGCCCAATCCTGAAGGCTGATCTATTGAAAGAGAACAACTAAAGCTGCTTTGATGAATGATGTGCAAAGACAAGGAAGATTCCAGAACAATCAATCTCAGCCTTTCTGTTTCACAATGCCACAGTTGATTGGTGGCTCACATGAAGCTGTAATAGGAATATTGTTTAGAAGTGGGAGCATAGAGAGGTTTACTTGAGGATGAGGCATCAGCTGACATCCCCTGAGTTCAAAGTACAGATCAGTTAGTCTCACTTTACCTGAGTGGCAAGAATCGAGTTTTATACAGAATTGCTCCCAGCGTCCACTGTACCTCTCGGTCATATACCAGTTGAGCTGTCTGGAGGTTTGGATAGTCATAAGGAAAGTGGAACCCTTCATGCAGGACTTGGTACATCCAAGCTGACTTAAAACACTGATACCTGTGTTTTAACAAAAAATTCATTAAATTCTTTTAAAAATTGTTTTATGTAGAATTCTAATATTTTCCTTGCAGTAAGCTAGGATTCTGCTTCATTTCTCTCCACTAGATGGAGCAAAAGTTGAACCTACTTTAACCTCAAAAGTGAAGACTACCTTTGATGAAGATAACATGACTGGGTTTGTTTGTTTTGGGGCACTGAGGTTGGAGAACATTCTGAAATAACTCTAAGTGTATTTGTATGATGCTTCAAAGAACACAGTTGTGATAATAGGGTGGGAGTGGGTGGGAAAATACAGAAAAAACAAGATTGGCAGGAATTAGTGAAGCTGGATGATGGGCGGGTGCACAAACATTCATTACACCAGTCTACCTTTATGGAACTCTGAAAATTTCACACTAAAACATTTGAATAGGAGAAGGAACAAGGCAGGCAAAATGCTGACAGCTGCTGAAGCTAGGTAAAGCTACATGTTATTGTCCTTTCTACCTTACTGCAATAAAATGTATTTTCTGTAATAAAATGTTTCTAAAATAAAAAGGGGGCTGGAGAGATGGCTTAGCAGTTAAGGTGCTTGCCTACGAAGCCTAAGGACCCATGTTCAACTCTCCAGGCCCCACATGAGGCAAACACACAAGGTAATGCAAGCACTCAGGTACACATGTACACAAGGTGGCACATGCATCTGGAATTCTATTACAGTGGCTGAAGGTCCTAGCATGTCAATTCTGTCACATTAAAAAAAAAGGCCAGTCTGTTAGGCTTGCCCCTCCCAAAATAAATAAATAAAAATAAAAAATAAAAGAGACCACTGTTGATAACAAATCACTTGGAGAGAACTATTTTTGGTACCTAGGTTCCCTTTGGTTTCACTAAATTTGTTCCACTCTTTTAACCTTTATTCCCCAGAAAATCAAAATAACCAAAATCTCAAAGGAAAAAATATTCTCTTTCAACATAAAATCCAACCTGAAGTACTGCTTAATTTCTCCATTATCATCTGTCACTAATGTTTTAAGGTCACATCTAAAGTGGAGGAATACTTACTTAAGTCGATGCTCATCTGCATGTGAAGAAAAGAGGCCATTCTTGAATCTCTGAGTTAGTGCTGGCCAAGCCATGCCACAGTAATCCTGGAACAACCAGAGTAATAGTGCAACATAAAATTGCAGCAAATTCTCCAACTTTCCCACAGTCACAGCTGCTCCATGTCTAGTTACTTGAGGGTTAAGCAGAAATGGCTCACTCAATCACTGAACCCTGTGATATACATTTGCTCCTACTGCCCATGACAGCCCAAACTGGCTCCTAAGTTTCTTGGGTTTTAGAGAGTTAGTACCCTGGGGGTTAGGACTAGGAATTGCTAGCAACACTGAAAACGCCACAGAACTTCATTTGCCTCTATGTAGGCCTCATGTGGGCAAGGCCTCACATGGTCTGCCTGGAGGCTGGACTTCTCACCCCAAGAATCACCCTTTCTGTTTGCTCAGGGAATTAACATTTGCTAATATCTACAGTGAGTCAGGTGCAATCCTAGGTGCCAGGGGATCAAGCAGTGAAAAAGAGACAAAACATCCTGTCTTCATGAAGCCTACCATCTAGTAGGAAACAATACACAAATACCCTGACACACATACGTACAAAGCAGGCAAGATGGCAGACGTTCTCAATGGGAAAATAAAGCAAGAAAGGCAATAGGTAATATGGCAAGAGTTCTAGTTTTGGATGGGGTGATTCAAGGAAGGTGTGTTTTTAAACCTATTTAAGTCAGGTTTTTAAAAAGAGAAGCCGGACATGGTGGCGCACACCTTTAATCCCAGCACTCGGGAGGCAGAAGTTGGAGGATTGTCATGTGTTCATAGGCCACCCTGAGACTACATAGTGAATTCCAGGTCAGCCTGGGCTAGAGTGAGACCCTACTTCAAAAAAATAAAATCACCTTTTACTTCAGGAAGGTACAGAAAGTTAAACTTTTACCTGTCCAGGTAACTGATGATTTAAGCCCACAGATATGCTTAAATCCTATCTATCTGTAAAGTGAATATTTACTCCTCCATTTTAAATTTAAATAACACTTCTGTCATCATTCCTTTATTTTTTTGTTGTTTTTTGTTTTTCAAAGTAGGGTTTCACTCTAGCTCAGGCTGACCTGGAATTCACTATGTAGTCTCAAGGTGGCCTTGAACTCATGGTGATCCACCTACCTCTGCCTTCCAAGTGCTAGAATTAAAGGCATGTACCACCACACCTGGCTTTATTTGTTTTGTTTTGTTTGTTTGTTGTTTTTTCAAAGTAGGGTTTCACTCTAGCCCAGGCTAACCTAGAATTCACTATGTAGTCTCAGGCTGGCCTGGAACTCACAGCAATCCTCCTACCTCTGCCTCCCCAGTGCTGAGATTAAAGGCATGTGCCACCACGCCTAGCTATCATCATTCCTTTAAAAAAAATATATTTCTTTATTTATCTGCACGCAGAGAGAGATAGAAGAGAGACAGACAATGAGCATGCCAGGGCCTCCAGATACTACAAACAGACTCCAGATGCATGTGCCACTTTGTTCAGCACCTTAACCAGAACCTGAAATTTCTCCAGCCCTACTTTATAACTTTTTGGTTGTTTGCTTCTTGGGGTAGGGTCTCGCTCTAGCCCAGGCTGACCTGGAATTCATTATATACTCTCAAGTTGGCCTTGAACTCACGGCGATCCTACCTTGGCCTTCCAAGTGCTGGGTTTAAAAGTGCGCCCCACCATGCCTGGCATCATTGCTTTTTACATCTACTATTACTGACCTCACAGCACTGTGGCTTCTTAATATAGCTCACACCAAGGAAAGAAAAATGGACTTGCCCATTTATACAATGATCATCAAGAGCATCTTTATCACAACCGGCAAAGTGTAAAATATGAGGTGACACTTTTTCGGCAGCAAACTTCAAACATGATTACTGACAAGTTGGAGGAAAATGACTCATGGAAACTTAATTAAGGCAGCTTAGCCAGGTATGATGGTGCATACCTTTAATCCCAGAACTTGGGAGGCAGAGGTAGAAGGATCGCTGTGAGTTCAAGGCCAGTGTGAGACTACATAATGAATTCTAAGTCAGCCTGGTCTACAGTGAGACCATACCTTGGAAAGAAAAAAACAAACAAACAAAAAAAGAAGGCAGCTCTGCAGAAAGGGTTCCTTAACTACTTAATCTTTCTCCTCTGTTAAATGAGGGCTTATAGGCCTCTACAAAGAATCAAGTTAGATCATGTGTGCAAAGCCCTTTGTACACTACCTGACACACAGATATCCCATAGTCAGCATGAGTCATCTCTATTAGTAATGAATTACCTGAGCAGCCTTGGCAAACGTTGGCCCGTGGTAGCGGCCACCGATGCGCAATACATCCTCCGTACAATAAAAAAATTCAGAGAAGCCGTAGAACTCGCTGTTGTTGAAATCAATTGGTGACTGGTAAATGCCGTTCAGTGAGGCCTGGCTGGTATTGGAACGAGCCAGCAGAGGGCTGAGCATTGCACCACAAGTGGCCCAGTCTCCCTTTCCTCGAACATGCAGGACCTGACTATTCCTCTCCAACACATCAGTGAGCCCCACAGGCAGGCAGGGATCCAGAAAAGGATTGTCGGGACTCAGGCCTGTCTTCTGGCCCAGCAATCTGTTGCAGTGACAAAAACAGATAAAACCTGAGATTGCTGAACTCGTCTAAGAACTACAATGTGTTCACAGATGCACTATTTTCATGACATCCCTGGTGACAAGGAAGGAGTGTAACATTACTATGAAGTGGCAACATATGCACATTTAACTTAAACAAGCAAATTGAATTTTAAAAAAGTCAGTGATCAATGCTCTTCAATCTTTTCATCAGTAAGTCTATTTCTCAAATGTAGCTTGAAAAAAACAAAAACAAAACAAAACAACAACAAAAAAAAAACACCTGTGAGACACAATGCATAACCCATATATCTCAACAAGGGGGGGCCAGGGGGAGGGGGTAGGACATGGATGAGCCTAACAATGGTACCAACTTGACTGTATTCACTGAGTAAAAAACTAATTAATAAAAAATAAATAAATAAATAAATAAATAGACCAAAAAAAAAAAAAAAAAAAAAAACCTGTGAGAAAGTGGGAAGGGCAGCCTGAAAAGGGCACAGAGGTGATGCCTGGCTTTAAAGGACAGTGCTGGAACAGAACAGGTGAAGTGCCACCCCCAGAAAGCGAACTACAGAGCATGGAGCCTCTGAGTGGGCAGGGAAGGGATAGGATCTGATTTCTTCCACTGCCATCACACAGCAATGTCCTCTGGTCTACACTTGTCTAGCAATCATATTCTCATTACTAGAGATTAATATGCAGGTCTGGCCAAGGATAGGAATTACATGGAGACCAAATGAATAAAACTGCAACAATAGTTAATTATTCGTCAATCCCACAGAGCAGAGCAGACTCCGTGGGATGAAGATGAATGGGCAAGTAGAGATGGCACAGGGCCAGGCGGGGGTGGGGGGCATGCAACAGAATACTTTGGACTAACAGTAGTCTACTTTAAAATATCTCACCAACTACAAGGAAAACTCAGAATCTTTTTTGAAATATTTATTTTTATCTGCAAGGAGAGAGAGAATGGGCACACCAGGGCTTCCTGCTGCTGCAAATGAACTCCAGATGCATGGTCCACTCTGTGCTCCTGGCTTTACGTAGGTGCTGGATATCAAACCCAGGTAGTCAGGCTTTGTAAGCAGGGACCTTTAACTGCTGAGCCATCTCCCCAGCTCATCAGAGAATCCTTATTAGAGAGAACCATTACATAACTGATTGCTCTACAGAAATTATCACAAATGCTATATATTAATCCCTCTTCAAGCTACTATCTCCAGCTATATAAACAAATATAAATAATTTTATGGTAGGAAATAAATGTTATTTATTATGTTTTACTTCAATATCAAATAATCAAAATAAACCAAAAGCCAGGTGTGGTAGCACACACCTTTAATCCCAGCATTCAGGAGGCTTACCATGAGTTCAAGGCCACCCTGAGATTACATAGTGAATTCCAGGTCAGCCTGAGCTAGAGTGAGACCCTACCTTGAAAAATCAAAATCAAAACCAAAACCAAAAACAAAAACAAACAAACAAAAAAAAAAAAAAAAAAAAAAACACTTCACAATGTCCTACCTCAAACAAGGAATCAGTGATCTATCCAACTCTGGAGGAAAAACAGGCTATTCTGGACTGGACAGACCATTTTAAAGGTAACTGTAACTACATATGTTTTTTTATGCTTAATGCACCCTAGAAAACCTAACTCTCACATAAAATGACCTCTTCCACTAATAGTTAATGGACATGTTTGAGCATAGCACACAGACAGAACTGCTAGGAGCTACATGATGCTGCACATTTTAAATGGAATATTTATTAGGTCATGTCTGGCTGTGGAATACAATAGGAGACCAAGAGATCACAATAAACTGCTGTACCTTTCTGCCAGTTTTAATAATAAAGAAGAGATGCCCCCTTGTCTAGACCAGGTACTGAAAAGTGGTCTCTAAGAGACAGGAGACAGTCTATTGGCAGGAATAAAAAGGAGAAGGGATTGTGGATTTATCTACCTTAGCTGGATGTGCCTATTTTCTCTGAATAGCTGAAGCCTGGTAACATTTTATTTTAGAAATGTGGATCTTGCCTGGCATGGTAGCACATGCCTTTAATCCCAGCACTCGGGAGGCAGAGGTAGGAGAATCACTGTGAGTTCAAGGTCACCCTGAGACTACATAGTGAATTCCAGGTCAGCCTGGGCTAGAGTGAGACCCCTACCTACCTCGGAAAAAAAAAGAAAAGAAAGAAATATGTGGATCTCATGTCAAACGCACCTGTTTTTGTTAAGAGTTTCATTCAGCACAAGGTCTTCATAGCGCTGCCGGGCAAAGTTGCCTCCAAAACCCAGAAAAGTCGTAACATAAACTCTGTACACGTGCTCAGTGTGCTGCACATCACAGCCTAGGTTGAACTCTGCCATCAGGACCTTGGCAGCTTCTTCCTGCCATACAAAGTCAGGAGGAAAAAAAAAAAAAACAGCTTTAGGTTCAGAAAATTACAGCATTGTTAATCACGCAGCTTTGTTTTCTAAGACTACTCTTCAAGGTGTCTAGTGCCATCTGTCCATCCTCAAGGTGCTACTTCAGATATAGATATAAATGGCAAGATTGTACCACAATGTACAAATGAGAGGCCATATTGAGCTCAGCATGGGAATGCATTCAGCATGCAGGAAGTTGAAGCAAAAGGGCCACAAGTTCAAGTATAGTATGTAATTACATAGCAAAATCCTATCTCAAACAGTCCCCTGGCTCCCCTCCACATACACACACACAAAAGTCAGATGCCAAATCAGAGGCTCAAATTCTTTCTTACAGGATGTTACAGTTAACTGTTATTGTCAACTTGACTAGATTTAGAATCCGACATGTTTACAGGAAGGTTCCAGTGAAAAGGGAAGGCCTGCCCTGACAGTAGGCAATACCATCGATGAACCAGGGTCCTAAGCTGAACAAACAGGAGAAAGCAAGCCTGGGCACTCATCTCTCTCTGCTTCCTGACTGTAGATGACGGTGAGCAGCTGCCTCATGCCCCTGCCATGATGGGTTGTACCCTCAAACTGGGAGCCAGAACAAACTCTTCCTCCATGAAGTTACTTTTGTTAGGTATTTTGGCACAGCAATAAGTAATATATAGAAGGCAAGATTTTTTGAGTTGATATCATTTTCTGTTATGCATTTATCTGTATTTTCCAATGGGAATTCTACAAAGGAAATGTGCTATTTTCACCATTAGGGGAAAAAAAATCTTTAGTTCAAAAGAGATCATCATGAGATCTATTCTGCAGTCTTTTCTAAAACTATCCAAGAAGTTTTAATATTCTTTGTAAACAGTTTGGATATTTAGAGAAGTTCAATTATTTTAACTTCCAGGAACAGACATTTTTGCTTGTTTGTTTTTGTCTATTTTACTTCAAGTACAGAGATTAATCATGTTCCTAAGATCATGGTACAGTGTCATGGAAAAGACCCTTTTTGTTTTATTTATTCCTATTTATCTTTATATCTGTTCCCATTTCTGCCCCACATCATACATGACCATTCTAATGTGCTTAGTGTATAATGTATATTCTTATAAAATGGAGATTAGTTTTCAAAATATTATTTGAAGAGGGGGAATGAATGAGAATGTCTGTGCCAGGGCCTCCAACCTCTGTAAACAAACTCCAGATACATGTGCCACTTTGTGCATCTGGCTTTACGTAGCTACTGGGGAACTGAACCCAGGTTGTTCAGCTTTGCAGGCAAGTGCCTTAACCGCTGAGTCATCTCACCAGCCCCTAGAAATTAGTTTTGATTGTATTTATTTTTAATTTGTGAAAATACTAGTGTATGCCTAGCAACTCCACTCCTGATTTATACCTGAGATCTAAAAGTGGTGTTACAGAAAAGTGTGCTCATGAATGTTCACAGCAGTATTATCCACCCCAGCAGAACGTGTATCTACTGATAAACAGATATCATATAGTCATACATACATACAGTCAATGGAAAGCTATTCAGCCATCAAAAGCAATGGTGTACTCACACATACTACACCCATGAACCTTGTGAAGATCTTTTTTTTAAAAATTTTTAACTGACAACTTCCTTAATTATAGACAATAAACTATGATAACTCTCCCCTGCCTCACTTTCCCCTTTGCAACTCCACTCTCGGCTTGGGAAGATCTTTCTTAAGAAGAGTCAGGCACAAAGGGCCACACTGTGTGGTTTCATTATGCAAAAGGCACAGAACAGGCAGATGCACAGAGAACAGAAAGCAGACGAGTTGGCAGTCAGTGACAGGAAAGTGGAATAATGGAGTTACTTTTTCTGGTGATAAAAATGTTTTGGAATGTAAGTAAATGATAGATAGCTTTGTGAGTAGTACAAAACATCTGGGAGACATTTAGAAATAATTTAAATTAAAAAATAATTTTAAAATGTTGTACTGTTTCCTTCCTTTGTCACTAAACACTAAGATCCACCCATAGGAATCGTTTGATTGCTATGCTTACATCTAATGTGTCACTTGCCAGTATACTTCACTAATGTTGGTTTCCCATCTAATCCAGTGCCGTATATAACCTATTCCTTAGAACTAGAACCATGCACCTATTTCAACTACAGAACATATATTTACAATATAAACTAAAATGTCGTACAACCAAGTTAGTTCCCAGAATCTCCAACCCTAGCAAGGGCATCCTGATGATTGCCAAACTCTTATTTCCAACAGTCCTCGGGAAATACTGACACATAAGTGCCTTGGATAGCTTACACTCAACCAACCCAAGTCTGCACTTTCTAGTTTTAGGACTTCAGAGGAGAAAGCTTCATCAACACTCTCAGGACCAAATGGTTTGCTTTGTGTTAACCCTGCCCTCACCCTGTGTCTTGCTCTTGATGGATGGGTTCCTCATTCTTCTAGTTCGGCAACTTGCATCCTCAGGACCGCTGGCCATCTCTCCTTGCCTGCTCATACCATTGTAACCAACACCCAATTACATTGTCTTTTTCACTCCAAAATATCCCCTGAAATATGCCCCCTTCCTTCTAATGCCAGTTTACTTCAACACTTGCCACCTCTCACTCAAGGTTCCCTGACCAACATTTCTTTCTGCTACTCATACCAAAATTATTTTATAAGAAAATAGACCAGTGGGTCAACACTCAGAAGACAGAAGTAGGAGGAGCACTGTGAGTTCAAGGCCAGGCTGGGACTACAGAGTGAGAGCCAGGTCAGCCTGGGCTAGAGTGAGACCCTACCTCAGAAAAACAAAAAGAAAAGAGAAAACAGACCAGCACACAGCCCAAATGGTCACAAAGCTTTAGAGCTGGGAAGGATCTTCTAATGTTGTTTTATACTTGAACTGAAGCTTATATAACTAAATTGCTCAAAATCCTTGCTGGATGCCTACAATCCATAGAAACCAAAAACACACTTCGGGCTGGAGGTATGGCTTAGCGGTTAAGGTGTTTGCCTGCAAAGCCAAAGGACCCAGGTTCGATTCCCCAGGAGATGCACAAGAGGGCACAAACATCTGGAGTTTGTTTGCAGTGGCTGGAGGCCCTGGAGCACCGATTCCCCCTCTCTCTCTCTCTCTCTCTCTCTCTCTCTCTCTCTATCTCTATCTCTATCTCTCCCCCCCCAAATAAAAATAAAATATTTTTAAAAAAACACTCCCTTGGACAATGCCCTGATATTCCCTCATGATCTAATTCTATTTATCTTTCCAGTTCTACCCCTGAAAATCTTACCCTGCATCAGGCTCTTTATTACCCTCAGACATTCTAGACTCTCTGCTGCTTTCTCTATTTTTAAAAATATATTTTATTTTTATTTATTTTAGAGAGAGAGAGAGGCAGATAGAGAGAGAACAGGCACACCAGGGCCTCCAGCCACTGCAAACAAACTCCAGATGCATGCACCCCCTTAAGCATCTGGCTTACATGGGTCCTGGGGAATCGAACTCTGGGTCTGTAGGCTTCGCAGGCAAGTGTCTTAACCATTAAGCCATCTCTCCAGCCCCTGTACTTTTGTATACATTGTTCCATCCAAGAGTATGTCTTTCATGCAGCCTCCACTCTGCAAAAAGCCTGCTGTCATTCTTGGCCCAAGTAGAGAGCTCACCTTCCATGGCTCCTATTCAAGTCTTTGCAAATGGGACTGGCCCTGCCAATTCCCCCATCGTCCCAGCTCTGTTGAAACCAGTGTCTCAGCCAGGAGCAATTTCAACCCTGCAGTCTCAAGTGGACAAAAATATAGACACACTTTTGACTGCCACAATGCAGGGGAGAGGACTATTACTGAGATTTGGTAGAGACCAGATGGTGCTTAACACTGTATGATAACATCACCACTCACAATAATTAGTTAGCCCAAGACAGCAATAGCACCAAGGGTGAGAAACTGATTCACATCAAATTACAGGATTGTCATGGTCTGCTGCAAATCACTATCTCCACAGTTTAACTAACATGTCCTCTTTCTTGTACACACAAGATGCTCAAATGAAACTTTTCCCTCAAAATATATTCTTGGCTGTAGATGCAACTCAGTGTAGAGCACTTGCCTACCATATGCAAGATCCTGGGTTCAATTCTAGAACCACAAAAAGAAAAAATAATAATAATACACTTTATATTCCTTCCAGTAGGCAACAGAAGCTTGGTACAGGAACAATAAAGGAAAGGGTGTATATCAAATAGTATCCAGGATTTGTTTGTACCATGGTTACTCTTCAAACCACCTAGGAGATACAATGTTAAGTACAGTGTATCAAGTACTTAAGAAGGGCCATTTGCTAAGTGCTTCACAATGTATTATCATCTCATCCTTACATCTTGTGAGATAGATACTAGCATTGTGGGTTTTTGTTGTTGTTGTTGTTTGTTTTTTTGAGGCAAGCCCAACAGACTGGCCTTTTTTTTTTTTTTTTTTTTTTTTTAATGCAAGACAGAGAGAATTGGTGTGCCAGGGTCTCCAGCCACTACAATGGAACTCTAGGCACATTCACTACCTTGTGTGCATGTGCAACCTTGTGTGCTTACATCACTTTGTGTGTTTGGCTTATATGGTATCTGGAGAGTCAAATTTGGGTCCTTAGGCTTTGCTCCTTAACCACTAAGCCATCTCTCCAGCCTTAGCATCATGCTTTTTTGACACTAAACTCTAGGAGGCAACCTACTCAAGATAACCCAAGCTAGCCACCACTGAACAAATAATGGGACCTATGCAGGCTAATCTAAATCCAGATAGCATTCCTTCTAAAATACTAGCTTTTTAAAATGCATTTCCATACAAGGCAAAATACCTGTTTTGGAGAAAGGTCAGAGGTTGTGGCGGGAACTTCATAAGCAATTTGGAGAGAGGCTCCTCCCATATCCAATATCCCTACTGTCCTTCTGCGTCCTGCTGCCAATTCCTGAGATGCCTCAGCATCTGACTCTGAAATAAATAATACAGAAACAGAAGGGCACGTGATTAAAAAGGAAACTTTAGCCCTAAAGGAAGAATTCTCCCTCAAAAAAAAAAAAAAAAAGTAGTGCCTTAAAAACTTGGAAAGCAAGCTAACATAAATTAACCTACTGACTGCATATACTATAGAGAATAATTATTTCTTTTTTTTTTTTTTTTTTTTTTTTTTTTTTTTTATTAGTCAGTTCTGTATTCAGCAAATACAGTCAGTTTGGTACCATTATTAGGCTCATCCGTGACCTACCCCCTCCCCTTGGCCCCTCCTTGTTGAGGTATGCGGGTCGTGCATTGTGGAGTTAGCCCACAGTTATGGGTAAGCTAAATGTCTCTGCATATCATGACCCAACATGTGACTCTGACATTCTTTCCGCCCCCTCTTCCGCAAAATTTCCCTGAGCCATGTTGGGTTCATTTTTGGTCTGCTTCAGTGATGAGGTGTTGAGGGCCTCTGAGGCTCTGGCTCTCTGATTTGGTAGGAGTTGATTTTTCTCTATGCTGATCTCCTTCCCCCTTGTGCTGGTGTCCGGTTCATCAGGAAAAACAGCCCCCTTGCTTGTTTCTCGAAGTTTTCTTAGTTTCAGCCGGAGCCCTTTTGAGGTATGATGGGGTGGCTCTCTCCTTAGGGTCTACATCTATCTGAAAAAGAGAAGCAGATTCTCCAACGGAGAGTAAGTTAGCACCAGGACAAATGAGATAACCCTTACTTTTTTTTTTTTATAGAGAATTTAATATGTGTAGGCCCTCTTGTAGCCCACAATTGATAGTAGGTTGATACTGGAGAGTGGGCTTATGTTTGGATATGGTTCTGACTTGTTTCCCAGCTCCAGCTATGGGTCCCATACCAGTGAGGGGATCAGTTAGCCAAATTGAGAGCCGTTGGTTCCCCACCATGGCTGTGTGCCACCACTGCACTTGTGTGGGCATCACAATAAGTTATTTGCTGCTAAGTAGGTTAGACCATGCGTTGCTTCGATAGATATTGGTCAGTTTCCCCCAGTCGCCCATGTAGCACCTTCTGGCACTAGATGCGCTGACTGTCTGGGGACTGACTCTCATCCAACTGCCAGCCATGCCATTCTAATTTGCATGTCAATCACATAAGGTATCTTCAGCAGTAGGGTCTTACCACTAACCTTTGGTGGGTCATCAAGTACTCTGACAGAAATCTGTCTGTCTTTTAGGAAACCTTGTAGGTCTCTCTGATCAAAAGCTCATTGTGGATGATAGCCCCATGCTGGTTCTGGGAGTTACAGGTCAGTGCCCACTAAGAAAATGAGGAAAAAGATAACTAATATACAAGAGTTAGAGATAAGAGAGAGAGACAGGGAGAGGGGAAGTGAGGGAGGGAAGATGTAGGAGACTAAGGTTAGTCTTAATCTTACCCTCTCCAGTGTCTTGTGGTTCAGGTGTTCCCTGTAAGGGCCTGGTGAAGGATCAGCCATTTGGTCTATCTTTTAGTAAGTAGAAGATTATGGTACCATTGCCGTTTAGGTCTAGATTTGTGTTTCCCACCTCTTTGATGCCCTCCCCTCCCTCCCCTTCCATCCTAGTGTCTAATCTAGGAGATGCTTGCTGGGTATTTAAGGTATCTTCGGTAGATTCAGGTTAGGTGCTGTAGATGAGTGAGACTATGTGGCGATTTTTTTTCTGTGACTGGGTAAGTTCACTGAGAATGATCTGTTCCAGGTTCAACCATTTTTCCTCAAATTTCATTGTGTCATTTTTTCTTACTGCTGTATAGAATTCCATTGTGTAGATATACCACATCTTAGTTATCCATTCTTCTAGTGATGGACATCTGGGTTGATTCCAGCTCTTAGCTATTACAAATTGAGCCGCTATAAACATGGTTGAGCAAATCTCTTTAGCCTGTGGTTTGAAGGTTTTAGGGTAGATGCCCAGTAAGGGAATAACTGGGTCTGTTGGTATCTCTATACTCAGCTTTTTCAGAAGTCTCCATATTGCTTTCCAAAGTGGTTGTACCATCCTACATTCCCACCAACAGTGGATGAGTGTTCCTACTTCTCCACATCCTCGCCAGCATTTATTTTTATTTGATTTTTTGATGCTTGCTATCCTTATTGGGGTAAGGTGGAATCTCATAGTTGTTTTAATTTGCATTTCTCTGATGATTAGGGATGATGAACATTTTCTTAAGTGTATGTTTGCCATTTCTATTTCTTCCTCTGTGAACTGCCTGTTCAGCTCTTTGCCCCATTTTGTGAGTGGGGTGTTTGACTTCTTACTGTTTAGATTTTTGAGTTCTTTGTAGATTCTAGAGATTAGTCCTCTGTCAGTTGGATAACCCACAAATATTTTCTCCCATTCTGTGGGTAATCTATTGGCTTTGCTAATTGTATGCTTGTCTGTAAAGAAACTCCTCAGCTTCATGTGGTCCCATTGGTTGAGTGATGGTTTAAGTTCATGAGCTACTGGGGTTTTGTTCAGGAAGTCTTTTTCCATTCCTATATCCTGGAATGTACTCCCTAAATTTTCTTCCAGTAGTATTCGAGTTTCTGGTCTTATATTGAGATCTTTGATCCATTTGGACTTGAGTGTAGTGCATGGTGAAATGTGTGGGTCAAGTTTTAGTTTCCTGCATATGGATATCCAGTTTGTCCAGCACCATTTGTTGAAGATGCTGTCTTTTTTCCAGCGTATATTGTTTGGGCCTTTATCAAATATCAAGTAGCTATAGTTGCTTGACCCAAAGTCCGGGTCCTCAAGTCTATTCCATTGATCTATAGTCCTGTTTTTATGCCAGTACCATGCTGTTTTTATTACTATGGCTTTGTAATATAGCTTTAGATCAGGTATGGTGATGCCTCCAGAGGTATTTCTTTTGCAGAGGATATGTTTGGAAATGCGAGGCCTTCTGCCTTTCCATATGAAATTTGAGATCATTTTTTCTATCTCTGTGAAGAACACTGTGGGGATTTTAATTGGTATTGCATTAAATCTGTAAATTGCCTTTGGTAGGATTGTCATCTTCACAATGTTAATTCTGCCTATCCAGGAACATGGGAGGTCTTTCCATTTTCTCAAGTCCGCCTCAATTTCTTTTTTGAGTGTTTTTATGTTTTCATTGTATAGATCTTTCACTTCCTTGGTTAACGTTATTCCAAGGTATTTTATTTTTTTTGTCGCAATTGAAAATGGGACTATGTCCCTTATTTCTTTTTCTGTATCTTTGTCCTTTGCATAAAGGAAGGCTACTGATTTTTGTGCATTGATTTTGTATCCTGCTACTTTGCTATAGGAGTTAATCACCTTCAGGAGTTTTGGGATGGAGTCTCTCGGGTCTCTTACATATATAATCATGTCATCTGCGAATAAAGCTAACTTAACTTCCTCCTTTCCAAATTGTATCCCTTTTATTTCCTTCTCCTGTCTTATTGCTTGAGCTAGGACTTCCAGAACTATATTGAAAAGCAGAGGTGAGAGTGGACAACCCTGTCTTGTTCCTGATCTTAATGGGAATTCCTCCAGTCTCTCTCCATTAAGTATTATTTGGGCCTTCGGAGCTTCGTATATTGCCTTTATTAGGTTAAGATATGAACCAACCATGCCAACTCTCTCCAATGTTTTGAACATGAAATGGTGTTGAATCTTGTCAAAGGCCTTTTCTGCATCTATCGAAATGATCATGTGGTTTTTATGTTTAACCTTGTTTATGTGGTGTATTACATTGACAGATTTCCGTATGTTGAACCACCCCTGTGTTCCTGGAATGAATCCCACTTGGTCAAGGTGGATAATGCTTTTGATGTGTTGTTGGATTCGGTTTGCAAGGATTTTGTTTAGGATCTTTGCATCTAAATTCATCAGGGAAATAGGCCGGTAGTTTTCTTTTCTTGTGGCATCTCTGCCTGGTTTTGGAATTAGGGTGATGCTAGCTTCATAAAAGGAGTTGGGTAGCTTTCCTTGTTCATCAATTGTGTGGCACAGTTTGAGGAAGATTGGTTTGAGTTCTTCCATGAAGGTTTGATAGAATTCAGCTGAGAAGCCATCTGGTCCTGGGCTCTTCTTTTTTGGGAGGTTTTTTATTACTTTTTCAATCTCCATGAGTGTGATGGGTTGATTGAGGTGATTAATCTGCTCTGTGTTTAGCTTTGGTAGATGGTATGCGTCCAAGAATTTATCCATCTCCTCCACATTATCCAGTTTTGTGGAGTAGAGGTTTTTGAAATAAGTCCTGATGATTCTCCCAATTTCACTTATGTCTGTTGTGATCTCTCCTTTTTCATTTTGAATTTTGTTAATTTGAAGCTTCACCTTTTTTTGCTTGATCAGATTGGCCAGGGGTTTGTCAATCTTGTTTATTTTTTCAAAGAACCAGCTCTTTGTTTTGTCAATTGTCTTAATTGTTTCCTTGGTTTCCAATTCATTGATTTCTGCTCTGATTTTAATTATTTCTTTCCTTCTGGAGCTCTTTGGGTTGGATTTTTCTTGTTTTTCCAGTGCCTTTAGGTGGATGGTTAGGTTATTGATTTGGGACCTTTCTGTCTTTTTTACGAAGGCATTGAGTGCTATGAATTTTCCCCTGAGGACCGCCTTCATTGTGTCCCATAAGTTTTGATATGATGTGTTCTCATTGTCGTTCAATTCCAGAAATTTTGCAATTTCATTTTTTATTTCATCCACTATCCATTTATTGTTTAAAATTGTGCTGTTCAGTTTCCAGGTGCCTTTGGGATTCTTGGTGGGTCTTTTATTGTTGATTTCTAGCAATATAGCATTGTGATCTGATATCATGCAGGGAATTATGTCAATCTTCCTAAATATGTGGAGGCAGTCTTTGTGACCCAATATATGGTCTATTTTAGAGAATGTTCCATGGACTGCTGAGAAGAATGTGTAATCTGTGGATTTGGGATGGAATGTTCTGTAGATGTCCGTTAGGTCTAAGTGATCTATGGTTTTGTTGAGCTCTCTTACTTCCCTGTTGAGTTTCTGTTTGGATGATCTGTCTATTACTGACAATGGTGTATTGAAGTCCCCAGCTATGATGGTGTTTGTGGTTATTTCTGTTTTATTGTCAAGTAGGTTTTGTTTTATGAACTGTGGTGCCCCTGTGTTTGGTGCATACAGATTTATGATTGTAATATCCTCTTGATGGATCGTTCCCTTGATAAGTAGGAAGTGGCCTTCTTTGTCTTTTTTGATTATATTTGGTTTGAAGTCTATTTTATCCGATATTAATATAGCTACACCTGCTTGTTTCTTATTCCCGTTTGCTTGGAATACTGTTTTCCACCCTTTCACCCTGAGGAGATGTCTGTCTTTAATGGTGAGGTGGGTTTCTTGAAGGCAACAGATTGAGGGGTCTAATTTTTTGATCCATCCTGTTAGCTTGTGTCTCTTGATGGGTGAATTAAGGCCATTGATATTTAGGGTAATGACTGTGAGATTTGATTTGATCCCTGCCATATTGTGATGGTAAATGTGGGTTGGAGTTTTCATGGACATTGAAGTTTTTTGTGCCTACTCTGAGTTTGGTTGTTGTGATCTGCTTCTTGTAGGCAATTGTGTTTGATTATTTTTTTCTTCTCTGTGTAGAATTTCCTGAAATACTCTCTGTAGGTTTGGTTTTGTGTTCATATAATTGTAAAGCTGAGTTTTGTCATGGAAAGTTTTTTGTTCACCATCTATTATGAGGGATACTTTTGCTGGGTAGAGTAGTTTGGGATGGAAGCCATAGGTTCTTAGACTTTGCAGTGTTTCATTCCAGGCCCTTCTAGCTTTCAGGGTTTCCATTGAGAAGTCTGAAGTAATTCTGATGGGGTTACCTCTGAAGGTGGTGTGCTGTTTTTCCCTAGCTGCTTTTAGGATTTTCTCTTTGGTGTCAATGTTTAGAGTCTTAATAATAATATGTCTTGGAGAGTTTCTCCTTTGGTCCAGTCTGTTTGGAGTTCTATTGGCTTCTTGTATCTTGATGGGCCTTTCTTTTAAGAGATTGGGGAAGTTTTCTTCAATTATTTTGTTAAATAAGTTCTCCATGCCTTTGGTCTGGATTTCTTCTCCTTCTGGTATTCCAATGATCCTGATATTGGGACGTTTAACTGTATCCCACAATTCCCTCATGTTCTGTTCACAGGAGCTTTTAAACTTACTGAAATTTTTGAACTCTCTAACTGTTTCTTCCATCTTGTCTTCCAGATCAGAGTTTCTATCCTCCACTTGGCTGACTCTATTCTTGAGAGCTTCTAGTGAGTTTTGGGCTTGTTCAATTAAGTTTGCATTTTCTATTATTTTTCTATGTATAATTTCCATCCCTCTGTCAAGCTCCCTTTTCACATCATTTTCTGATTTTCTTGATGAATCTTGGAGTTCATCCTTGCATTTCTTTATGTCTTCATTTAGCATGGTCAGCTGATTTTTAAGGTCTTCTTTTTTTTCACTTTCCCTCAAATCTCTTAACTCTCTTTGAAATCCTTCCATTTTCTTATCTAATCCTTCCAATTTCTTATCTATTAGTTCTAGTTTAGTGATGGCAGCATCCACACGATTGTCTGCCCTTTGTTGCTTTCCTGCAAGTTCTACCAATAGGTTGGTTAGAGTTGCATTGCTCATAGCTTCAATGTGGTGTTCTGGTCCTATTTGTTCTTCTATGTTTTGGTTAGAAGTATTCATTGTGGGAGTGGGTGATCTAATTGGATTTTCTTGCATTTGATTATTCATGTTATTTCTTTTGCGCTGTGTTCTGCCCATGACAGTGTATGGGCAGATAAGTGGGCGTATCAGCCTGGGCTCAAGAACAATGGGAATCTTATGCAGCCTGGGGGCGTTGCCAAGAAGCCTGGGCTTTGGCTGTCACTTGCCAAAGCCGCCTATCTACTGCCTGGCAGGGGCGCCGAAGTTGCCTGAGTTCTCAAGCGGTGATGTGCCAAGGCTGCCTGCGTTCGAACTAGGAGTGGCACTGAGGCACCAAGCACTGATGCCGCCCGAACTCTGGCTGGGCACGCTAGGAACCGGCAGCAGTCTGCGCTCCCCCGCCACAGGACAATTGTGGACAGCCGCGCGGCAGACAGAGGGCAAGTGGAGGAGAGTGCGGAGCAGTCTAAGCTTCCGCACGCAGGGAATAATCTCACTTGCCAAAGCCGCCTATCTACTACCTGGCAGGGGCGCCAAGGTTGGTTGAGTTCTCAAGCGGTATTGTGCCACAGCTGCCTGCGTTCGAGCTAGGAGTGGCACTGAGGCACCAAGCACTGAAGCCGCCCAGGCTTTGGCTGGGAACGCTGGGACCGGAAGCAGTCTGTGCTCCCCCGCCACAGGACAATTGTGGACAGCCGCGCGGCAGACAGAGGGCGAGTGTACGAGAGTGCGGAGCAGTCTAAGCTTCTGCACGCAGGGAATAATCTCACTTGCCAAAGCCGCCTATCTACTACCTGGCAGGGGCGCCAAAATTGTTTGAGTTCTCAAGCGGTAATGTGCCAAGGCTGCCTGCGTTCGATCTAGGAGTGGCACTGAGGCAGCAAGCACTGAAGCCGCCCAGACTTTGGCTGGGAACGCTGGGAACCAGAAGCAGTCTGCGCTCCCCCGCCACGGGACAATGGCGGCCCGCCGGTGCGGCAGGCAGGTAGGGGGTGGCACCTGAGCTGACGCAAGCGAGAGATACAGTCTGAGCTTGTGGGACTGGGCACACTCAGTAGGTGGGCGAGTGGACGAGGGTGCGGAGCAGTCTAAGCTTCCGCGCGGAGGGAACGATCGGCGCGCAGTGGCAGCCGTGCGGGCTCCGGAGCAGCAGCAGCGGCAGGGGTGGAGCTTTGAACACGGCGGTTATTTGGGGCGAGGGGTGCCTACCCGCCCAAAAGGGGACCAGCAATTCCCTGTTCCCCCACCTCTGTGCCCTCCCAGATTTCTCTCCCCTAAAAGCCACTATATACCCTTAATATCTTGCCTTTCTTTCCCCGGGATTTGCAACGCAGCTAGGCGGTCGCCATCTTGGCCGGAAGTCCCGAGAATAATTATTTCAAGGGACTCAAGCCTGATATTTCAACTAGGTATGCACAATGGGATATACCCAAAAGACAAGAGAAACAGATATCTTAAATGGGATCCTAGTAGTCTCTCTTTTTTCAACATTTTATTTTCTTTATTTGACAGAGAGGAGAGAATGGGCACATCAGGGCCTCTAGCCATTGCGAACAAACTCCAGATGCATGGACCACCTTGTGTTTCTGGCTTATGTGGGTCCTGGGGAATTGAACCTGGGTCCTTTGGCTTTGCAGGCAAGCACCATAACTGCTAAGCCATCCACCTAGCCCCAGTCTCATTGTTAATACTAGTATTGATGTGATTCTTTTAAAAAAAAATATGACAAATTCCAGATGCATGTACCACTTTATGTATATGGCTTTATGTGGGTAGTGAGAATTGAACCCAAGTCATTAGGCATTTCAGGCAAGCGCCTTAACCACTGAACTATCTCTCCAGCCCGATATTAATTTGTTTTTTTTTTAACTTTATTTTTATTTATTCATTTGAGAGAGAAAGAGGCAGAGAAAGGGAAAGAAAGACTGAGCATGCCAGGACCTCCAGCCACTGCAAATGAACTCCAGACGCATGCGCCCCCTTGTGCATCTGGCTTACGTGGGTCCTGGGGGAATCGAACTGAGGTCCTTTGGCTTTGCAGGCAAACACCTTAACCGCTAAGCCATCTCTCCAGCCCTTGTTTTGTTTTTTGAGGTAGGGTCTCTCTCTAGCCCAAGCTGACCTGGAATTCACTATGTAGTCCAGGGTGGCGTCAAACTCACAGCAAACTTCCTACCTTTGCCTCCCAAGTGCTGGGATTAAAGGCATGTACCACCACGCCCAGATTTTTTGTTTTTGTTTTTTTGTTTTTCCCGGTAGGGTCTTGTTCTAGCCCAGGCAGACCTGGAATTCATTATGTATTCTCAGGCTGGTCTCAAACTCATGGAAATCCACCTACCTCTGCCTCCTGAATGCTGGGATTAAAACCATGCTTGGCCCAATATTATTCTTTTAAAACTAGTAAATATATGAGAGGATCAAGCAATATGTTACTCTTTTTATAAATAAAGATTTAGCATAAGAGAAACAGGACATAGGTACAGTAACAACTTTATAATCTTAAGCAAGGGTTAAAAACATTGGGCTGGGCCGGAGAGATGGCTTAGCGGTTAAACACTTGCCTGTGAAGCCTAAGGACCCTGGTTCAAGGTTTGATTCCCCAGGACCCACGTTAGCCAGATGCACAAGGGGGTGCACGCATCTGGAGTTCGTTTGCAGTGGCTGGAAGCCCTGGCGCGCCCATTCTCTCTCTCTCTGCCTCTTTCTCTCTCTCTCTCTGTCACTCTCAAAATAAATAAATAAAAATGAACAAAAAAATAAAAAAAAACATTGGGCTAGAGAGATGGCTTAGTGGTTAAGGTGCTTGCCTGTTAAGCCAAAGGACCCAGGTTCAATTCCCCAGTACCCACATAAGCCAGATGCAGAAGGTGGCGAGTGTGTGTGCTTATTTGCAGTGGCTGGAGGCCCTGGCATGCCCATTCTCTCTCTCTCTTCCTCCCTCCCTCCCTCCCTCCCTCCCTCCCTCTCCCTCTTCCCCCCTCTGGTGGTTTGATTCAGGTGTCCCCCATAAACGTAGGTGTTCTGAATGCTAGGTCCTCAGCTGATGGCAATTTGGGAAATAAAGCCTCTTGGAGGCTGTATATTGTTGGGGGATGGCTTATGGGTGTTATAGCCAGCTTCCTCTTGCCAGTGTTTGGCACACTCTCCTGCTGCTGTTGTCCACCTGATGTTGGACAGGAAGTGATGTCCACCTTCTGCTCTTGCCATCATTTCCTCCTGTCATCATGGAGCTTCCCCTCAAGCCTGTAAGCCAAAATAAACCCTTTTCCCCCCACAAGATCCTCCTGGTCAGGTGTTTTCTGCCAGCAATGCAAACCTGACTGCAATAGCAATATTGGTACTGAGAAGTGGAGTCATTGTTGTTAGACACCTGACCGTATGGCTTTTGGCCTTTTGAAGCTGATTTTCAAGAGGAATGTGAAAGGATTTGAAACCTTGGCCTAAGAGATGCCTTGAAGTGCTGTAAGTACAGCTTGATGGACTATTCTGGTCAGAGATGAAAGACCTGAATGCAGTAAGTATAGACTGTGAGGTTTGGCTTATGAGGGTTAGAAAGAGCTTTGCCTGAACTGGGCTAGAAGCAGTTTGTGTGAGAGGCTTGCTGTTATGCCTGTGTCCTGAGAACTCATGCAGCACTGCACTGTATAGAAATGGACTAGTGTGAGCAGTGGGGATATGGCACAGGAAAAATGAACTCTTTGGGCCAAAACTGCTGCCCGTTCAGCTGTAATTGAGAGATTGCAACACTGAGATTGGGCCATCTGACCTGCAGTGGAATGACAGGAAGAATGCAGAGTCTTCTGAAGGGTCCTGAATGCTGAAGGAGTACCCTATTCTTCAAAGTCTGCTTTATTCTCCCCAGGATTAACAAATTGGTAGCCCACCTGGTATTATGGAGCATAACAATGCAGGAAAGAGTGGGTCACAGAATTTGCAACATGGTTTTGTTTTTTGGAAATGGCCATGGGCAGTGTGAAGCAGGCTTATTACCTGCACTGAGGTACAATGGAGCCATGAAGATAAACCGTGGGTTGCAGTTGGAGACCCAGTGTAAATGCCAGGACTATGGGATAGCAGACAAGGACAGCTACCAGTACCAGATAAAGTTTTCCAGGACAGTGAGTAGCTAGCTGGAGGGGTAGAACTGGAACTCCAGAGACTTGCCACTGGTGGGAATTATTGAACTTGGAGATTTGTCACTGACTAGAG
The DNA here is from genome assembly GCA_036346955.1 of Dipus sagitta. Lineage (NCBI taxonomy): Eukaryota > Metazoa > Chordata > Mammalia > Rodentia > Dipodidae > Dipus > Dipus sagitta. The sequence goes on from CM070770.1 coordinate 36,784,421, forward strand.
TTATTGGAATTGGAGCTACAGAGTTTGATGTTGGCTCTACTTTAATCTTGTATTGGTTGAATATTTCTTTGTTATGCATAATTCCATCTTTTGCAGTGTGAATACTTATTCTGTGCCATTATGTTTTTTGTTGTTGTTGTTTGGTATTGTGGCTCAGTTAAAAGACCTTGGACAATGGGGATATTTGAGCATCACTGGGATTGAATAAAAACTATGGTGACTTTTAAAGTTGGATGAATGCATTGCATTTTAAATCATGTGTGGTTATCAGCTTATGGGGGCAAGGGGCAAGTCTCTCTCTCTCTCTCTCTCTCCCTCCCTCCCTCTTTCTCACCCCCTTTCTAAAATAATAAATAAAAATAAAACACTTTTAAAAAAGAGTTTAAAACATCACTATGAACTTATGATTTCTGTCTTTCTTTAAAAAAACACATATTCCATAGCATTGTTCATGGAAAAGCTTAGAAGCAATGATAAACCAGGAGCAATGAGCAACCCTTGTATTTATTTAAACCAAGATCTTTAACATCAGTAAAATAAACCATCTAGGGTAGGACACATGGCAGACAGTGAAGAAAATACAAGATGAGCAGTATGTTAAAGGGGACAGTAGTCAACCTAAATGTTTGTGTGTGTGTGTGTGTGTGTGTGCTTCTTCTTCTTCTTTTGGTGCTGGGGATTGACCTAGGGCTTTGTGCAAGCTAGGCAAGTATTATAGCTCTAAGCTATACACACAGCCCTGATATTATGGGTTCTACTGGATCAAATATATATGTAAATCTGTAAGTTAATGACAATTACAAACTTTTACTAGTTACCTTGGGAAGTCACTAGGATACGAATTGTTACTCAAAAACTTGGTAAATAAGGAAAAAGAATCAGGTGTTTAGTTTCTCTTTCCCATAAGAACTTTCAAGGTAACCAAAAGAACTGATAAAGAAACTTATTATATAAAAATCTCAGCTGATGGGCTGTAAAGATGGCTTAGCAGTTAAGGTGTTTGCCTACAAAGCCTAGCAAGCAGGTTCAGTTCCCAGTACCCCCATAAGCCAGATGCAGTAGTGCATGCATCTGAGTTGTTCGCAGTGGCTGGAGGCCCTGGCATACCCATTCTCTCTCTCTCTCTCTCTCTCTCTCTCTCTCTCTCTCTCCCTCTCTCCCTCTCTCCCTCTCTCCCTCTCCCTCTCTCTCTCTCATAAAATAAACAAACAATAAATAAGTAAATAATCTAATCTCTTAAATGCAGAAAGTATGTCAGAAAAATAGCCATTTTGCAACCTCTAATGGAAACATATCTAAGCTATAATCATAATTGGGCAACATGACCACTGGGTGAGAGGTGAATGAATGAAGATTTCTTGTAAGATTAGATCAGGCTGGGCTGGCAGCCTGAACATGACTGAAAGTGGGACAACCAGATGTGATGAAACTGATGTGATTCAGTAGAAAACCACCACATTATTTGTGATTTATTCCTTCAGAGGGAACTGAATCTGGGTCTAGGCAAGCTTCTACAGCTGACCTCCAGTATACAAGACATACGGAGCATGGAGTAAAAATATGCTCAAGACCCCACAAGACATGGTAAACCCATCTCCCTCTCTTTTCTCTCTCCTCTCAACAGGGTCTCATGTAGCTCAGGGTGGCCTCAAACTCACTATGATACCTGAGGATGTCCTTGAACTTTTGATCTTTCTACCTCCACCTCCTGAGTGCTAAAATGACTAAGATTACAGGCATGTGCCAATACTCCCTGATGGCTTTTTATTTTGCAGAAAGGTAGAGGAGTGGGGTGGTAAGGTTAACTGTTATTAATTTAAAAAAACTAACCAAGTTTATCAACCAAATGCAATATGACCCTTTGGATTTTTATTTGAACAAACCAACTACAAATAAACACAGAACATCTATAAAAATTTGAGATGGGTATTACATGATATCAGGAATTGTTAATTCTCCTACATTTTAAAATGGCATTGTGTGGTTTTGTTTATTTTAAAACTCTATTAGAGATACATACTGATATACATAAAATAGCACACTTGGGAGTCAGGAGGCTAAGGTAGAAGGACCACCATGCATTCAAAGCCAGCCTATGCTACAAAGTGAGTTCCAGATCAGCTTAGGCTACAGTGAAACCCTGCCTCAACAAAACACCAGTGGGAGAGCCAGGCCTGGTGGCGCACACCTTTAATCTCAGCACTCGGGAGGCAGAGGTAGGAGGATCACTGTGAGTCTGAGGCTACCCTGAGACTACATAGTGAATTCCAGGTCATCCTGGGCCAGAGTGAGACCCTACCTCAAAACAAAACAAAAAAAAACACCAGTGGGTGCTAGGCATGGTGGCTCATGCCTTTAATACCAGCACTTGGGAGGCAGAGGTGGGAGGATCACTGTGAGTTCAAGGCAACCCTGAGACTACATAATGAATTCTAGGTCAACCTGAGCTAGAGTGAGATCCTACCTCAAAAAAACAAACAACAACAACAAAAAAAAAACCACCAGTGGGGTGCTGGAGAGATGGCTTAGTGGTTAAGGTGCTTGCCTGCAAAGCCCTTAAGTACCCATGTTTGACTATCCAGGTCCCACGTAAGCCAGACGCACAAAGTAATGAAAGCATGCAAGGTCACACATGTGCACAAGGGGGTGCATGCATCTGGAATTCGACTGCAGTGGCTGCCTCCCTCCCTCCCTCTATCTTGCATTAAAAAAAAAAAAAAGGCCAAGCTTTTAATCCCAGCACTTGGAAGGCAGAAGTAGGAGGATCACTGTGAGTTCAAGGCCATCCTGAGACTATATAGTAAATTCTAGGTCAGCCTGACCTACAGTGAAACCCTACCTCAAAAAGGGGGGGGGGGGTGCTGGAGAGATAGATGGCCTAGCAGTTAAGGCACATGCCTGACAAGGCTAAGGATCTAGGTTCCATTCTACAGGTCCCACGTAAGCCAGATGCACATGGCACTTGCTTCTGGGAGTTCATTTGGAGTGGCTAGAAGCCCTGGCACACCCATTCTCTCTCTCTCTCTCCCTCTCTCTCTCTAATAAATAAATAAATAAAAATAAATCTTAAAAAAAAAAAGGCCAGTCTGTTGGGTTTGCCTCAAAAAAAACAAGCCAGAATCAGTAGGAAGCCAGGCATGATATGATGGTAAATAAATATACTCCAAGCACTCAGGAGACTACTGCAGCACAAGGATCTGGAATGTGAGGCTAGTGCAGGCTGTATTGAGACCCTGTCTCAAAAACAGAGAGCAAACCAAAAGCAAGCTAGGTGGGGTAGGAGTTCTGTTGCTGCCATGGCCACTGTGCTATCTGGAGGGAACATGGACACAGTACAAGTGTTCCAATGCTGACTCTAGATGATGGCTTCACTTGGTTACTTATTCTACTTTTATAGATGTTTGAAGATACCACATTTAAAAGTTAAAAGAAAACAAACTGGGTCTGGGAAATGAAGGAACTGGAGTTAAAAAAAAAAAAACAAAAAAAAAAACACTAGCACTTAAACACGGCTGATGTTATGACTTAAGCCTTCAGCCCTTAAAGAATTATCACAAGCAGACGTATTACTTACCATCTTCATGGTCGAATCTTCCCAAAACAAAGTTGATTCCAATCCATGCATAAACTCCTAAATTAGAAATATAAAAGGCCTCTTTAATTATCTACTGCTATATCATGTTTATACCTCTCCCTAAAACTGTTCTTTTCCTCCTTTTCTTGGAAGAAAAATAGACCATACTACTCTATTCCATACTCTTGGCATATGGGTTTGGACTCTCCTCCTGTCGTGGTACTGAGCCCAGGGCTCAGGCATGCTAGGCAAGAATCACCACTAAACAACACTCCCAGTCCCCTGAGTCTTCAACCTTGTAACTTTTCTTCCTTTTAAAATTACTTGCATCTTTCAGTTTTCCTAAAATGAATGGGAACTACTGATAAAAATAAATGTTTAAAAATATATTAAGGGTATGCAGTTCAGTGAAAGAGTGCTTGCTTAGCACATAGGAACACTTTGGTTTGATTTCACACTGGGGGAGAGGCAAGTCTGCAGTCCTGCTTCTAGGAGAGGCAGAATAAGCCCACTGACCTCATGGCCCCACAGGATCGGCATACTAACTGGGTGCTCTACACAGAAGTCTTAAGCACCCTCTAAGTAGGATAGTGGGGACAATGGGAAAGAAATAAGAATTTAAAATGCCCCAAAATCAGTAGTGAGCCTCTCTTTCTTTTCCCCTTAGAATAGATATTTCTTGGCCTATACTCAAAAGCAACTTGAAACATGAGGCATGCACTAGTATGGACACTGTGGTAGTGAGTGTTTGATCAAGGTTAAATTTGTAATGGACTGATGAGCTTGGCTAGAGATATTGGACTGAGAGATTTAAGATTTTAAGCTGGAAAACCTCAAGCAAGTTAAAATTACAGGCACTGAGACTGGTTTTAGGTTACTGAACCTGCTATTGTCAAACACATTAGCAATCTTAATGAAGATGTTCCAACTGCTTTACATTAAAACAATGGAAAGGATGCCTGAGGAAAGACTATCATAGAAATGCAAACACTTTTGGAAAGAGTTGACTGGAGAAGGAACCTGCTTTTCAAGGCTATGATTTGTTTCCTCCCTGAATTAAGAATATGGCTGTGTCCTGCACACCTGGTATTGGTTTCAGAAGCATGAAAAATGCATGGAGTGGCCGTGAATTGCACATGCTTCCAGGAGCCGCTGTTGAGATGCAGCATGAGGTAGGGCCTGATGCCCTGATAGGCTGAAAGAGCCTTTGGAAAATGTGAAGAGTGGTCATGAATTGCACATGGTTCCAGGAGCTGCTGCTGAGATGTGGCATGAGGCAGGGCATGATGCCCTGATAGGCTGAAAGAGCCTTTGGAAGATGGACCATGGTTTGCATGAAGACCTGAAGATGTTTTGTATATACCAGGACTGTGCAAGGGCTACCATAGAGCGCATTGGGATGGAAGTGTTCCCTGGCTACTCTGCCCAGCTGGAGGGGCGGAATTAGAAAGTCTGGAGACTGTTAGTCTCTGGATATATTGAACTTAAACTGCAGAAGTTACATGTTTGTTTGATGGTGGTTGAGTTTGCATTGTTTTAGTCTCTCCTTGCTATGCATCGTACCAATTGAAAATGTTTACTCTATGCCTTTATATGTTAGAAGTGTTTAACTTGTTTGATTTTACAGGTCTTAATATCTTAAATTGGTCAAGACTGTGGGGACCTTTGAAATTGAACTGAGTACAATTTACAATGTGTGATGTTTATAAATCTATTGGGGGCCAGGGGCGGAATGTGGTAGTTTGAATAGAATAGATGGCCCTCAATATATTCAGTTGTTTGTTTGTAGTTTGCATCTCTAGCCATCTGACTGGAGGCAATGCCATTGTGTGGATCTTAAGGTGTGGTGGTGGGTTTGAGATTTCAATCTAAAGATATACAAAGTGTGCCTAGCTGGAGTTCCTGAAGTGTGCTCTGGCTTTTGACCTTTAGGCTTGTACTGCTCTCTCTCTCTCTGCTTGGGCCTGTGAAAGCAGGCCAGTTTCTTCTGCTTTTATGGAATTTCCCCTGGATCTGTAAGCTTCAATATATCCCTTCCTCCATAACTGTGCCTGGTCTGGAAGTTCATCTCAGCGAACCTGAAGCTGACTAATACAGACACAAAGAACTTTCAGGCTTTGTTCACTAGTACATGAAACAGAAAAGTGGACTCCAAAAGTCCAGAGACAATCTGCATTTTTTGTTTTTGTGTCTATTTTTTCAGATGATCTCATTCTGTAGCCCAAGGTGGCCTAGAACTCACTCTGTACCCTCAAACTTGGAGCAATCTTCCTGCCTCATCCTCCCAAGTGCGGAGACTGCAGGTATGTGTCACCACATAGGGTCTATCTTGCCCAGGCAGTCCTGCAACAGCAGAGGTCCAGATGGGCGGGTACCCAGAACTCTAAAAGAAATAAATTCCTTTCTTAGTCCAGAGGACCTACAGCATCAAGCACATGGGGAGAAATCATACCACTTCTTTTTCTTCCTCTGTCTTCTTGCCAACTGGCCCTGGATGAAGAATCACTCAAGACAAGGGCTTGGCAGAGTGAACAACTGAAATGAAAGCCTGCTTTTCTGACCAGAGGATCATGAACATGAGCTCCAAGCAAGCAGACAGTTCAGGGAGTAAAGTTATGAATGTGTATAAACCCCTGGGCCCATCCAAGCTACACATCTATGGATCAGACCCCAAGCAAGATATCCACAGCCTTCACATGTAAACTGTGGGCAAGACCACTGTGCCAGTCCCACACTAGCTAATACATGTAGAACAAACCCAAACATAGTGCCAAGGCTTTGATTTAAAGACAATATATATATATTAGAATCGGCCCACATAAGGCAAGTAAGAAGCTGAGCTTGAACCTAACCAGGGTGATTTCCTGCTTTAAAGTTGGGGAGGAGGGGAGCTGAGGGGATAGCTCTGCCTGTCAAGAGATGCTCTGTAGGCATGAGGACCTGAGTTCAATTCTCTGGTACACATATAAATGCTAGGCATGGAGGAACATGTCTGTAATCCCTATGCTGGGGAGGCAGAGACCAATTAGCCACCGCAAGTTCAAGGCCAGCTTAGTCTACATAGTAAGTTTCAGACCAGTCAAAGCTACAAGACCCTATCAAGACAAAAGGAAGGAAGGGAGTGAGAGAAGGAAGAAGAAAGGGGGTAGGGAGGAAGGAAGGGACAAAGAAAGAAAGGAAGGAAGTAACAAGAAAGAAAAGTACGGGATGCAGAGGTAGGAGGATCGCCGTGAGTTCGAGGCCACCCTGAGACTCCATAGTGAATTCCAGGTCAGTCTGGGCTAGAGTGAGACCCTACCTTGAAAAACCAAAAAAAAAAAAAAAAAAAAAAAAAAGGAACAAAGAGAGAAAGAAAAGTAATTTATTGGAATGGCCACATTTGAGCCCCATAGGAATGTACACTCGACTATACCAAAGTACAAACCCAACAGCGCATTTAGGAAAGTACCAAAACTGCATAATATTTCAAATAAAGCAAGAACTCACAGCAAAACAAAAGTAACTCATCCTAATCCTAATTACTTAAAATTAAGGTTTTTCTTTTACTTTAATAATTTGCTTTATACTTGAATTTGGCAAACTCTACACAAGTCTTAGAACTATAAGTTTTCAAAAATAGTTAGCTAATTAAAGATCCACTTGGAATCATCACTTAATACTAATAAAGTCTAAACAAAGCATAATTCTTAGTACTAAGTTGAAAGCAGACATAAGTCTATGATTTCTAAAATCAACCATCTAAACCAGATTACGAATGCAGAATTAGCAAACAAACTGTACAGCAGAATCAAGGAAATTACTGGCAGAAAAATAAAAAGCAGATGTAGATAGTAATCCTAAACACATGCTAAGGAGGTGGAGCCACGGCTGGCTCACAGGGAACTCAACTCCAGCTCTACCCATCTAGGCCCAGTACCTTCCTGCTTCCCAGAGATCACTTCTGCCTGAGACTGGGAAAAGAGGAAGTCAAACTCCAGCGGCAAATCTTTCACTAGGTCAGCCAAGATGGCCAACTGCTTCCTGAAAAAAAAGAACAAAATTCCCAAAGTTAATCATTAACCATCTTCTCCCCTGGCCCAGTAGCCCAAGAGGCAGTAACAAAGACTACTTGAGCCCAGCCTAGACAACATAGTGAGACCTCATCTCTTACAGAAAAAGAACCTCTTTCTCACTGCCCTACCTTGTCCTTCCACTTATACTTGTCATGATGTCACTGCACATCTACTGCTTCCATTTGTCTAGCCCTGCTTCATTTTGGTATCTCCTTAGATTTCAGATGTTTAAACTGCCTCCCAAGTACAGCTTCCTAAACAAAAGGCAATATTCCTTATACGATGTTATAACTGTTAAAAGAGGAGAATATGGCTTCATACCTTTCAGAGGGTGTGTATGAATAAGTGACAGGAAACTACAGCACAGTCTTATAATCTATAAAACACTTATACCTACATTATTCCTAACTTTTGTGAAAGGAAGATGTAAATTAAGGAGCACAATTTAACCCTCACATCGGACTCAGTACGGACAATGCCTCACATGACCACACAAGACGTACTATTAGTTCCACAAGTTTTTATACAACCCTTTACCTAAGTGAATAATTCACTTTTTAATCTCCTTTTCCATCTTTCAAGGGTTGTTTTGTTTTTCTTTATAAAAATCATACCAAAGAGGCCTCAGCATGCCCATTCATCCTCTCTCTGCTTGCAAATAAAAAAAAATAAAAATATGTGGGGGCTGGAGAGATGGCTCAGCAGTTAAGGCACTTGTCTGCAAAGCCTAATGACCCAGGTTTGATTCCCCAGTACCCACATAAAGCCAGACACACAAAGTGGCACATGCATCTGGAGTTTGTTGCAGTGGCAAAGAAAAAGGTAGTAATATAAATCTAAGGGAAAATGTTAAAAAATAAAACCAATTATCGACTAATGGAGAGAGGAAGGGGATATCATGAAGAGTGGATTTGTGAAGGGGAAAGTGGGGGAGGGGAGGGATTTATCATGGTTTATTGTCTAAAATTATAGAAGTTGTCAAAAAAAGAAAGTTTTTAAAAAACAATTAGCTTGGATTTTTGTTGTTGCTGTTGTTGTTTTGTGCTGCTGTTGTTTTGTTTTTTGAGGCAGGGTCTCACTCTAGCTCAGGCTGACGTGGAATTCACCATGTATTCTCAAGGTGGCCTCAAACTCACAGCGATCCCCCTACCTCTGCCTCCAGACTGCTGGGATTAAAGGCGTGTGCCACCACGCCCAGCTGTATTTTTAAAGTTATTACAAAATACCCTACTGGCTTAGATAGTTATCAGCATGATAGTGAAGAATGTTGTTAACATTAAAAGTATACAATTATATGGCTAGAGATTGCTTAGTGGTTAAGGCACTTGCCCGCAAAGCCAAAGAACTGAGGTTCAGTTCCCCAGGACTCACGTAAGCCATTATGCACATTGTGGCACATTTATCTGGAGTTCATTTGCAACAGCTGGAGGCCCTGGCATACCCATTCCCCGTCCTCCCCCTCTCTCTCTCAAATAAATAATCTTTTTAAAGTATACAATTATATCTGAGATAATAATTCTCCAGTAGAATGTCATGTACAGTGTCTTATACATACTGTCTTGCAAGAAGTTCACATGGGGATTAGATTCGCATCTGAGCCACACACAGGTGCCTTGCCAGGTCTGGTGATGATAGGGAAGAATGGGCAACAGCTTTCAGTGCTGTTGCAACGTAAATTACCAGTACTACCTTGCTGAAGAACAACCTAGGACTGCCTCAAAAGTCTAAATGTGCAGCTAGAGATATGGCTTAGTGGTTAAGTTTCTTGCTGGCAAAGCTTAAGGACGCAGGTTCCATTCCCAATAACCACATGAGGCCGGATGCAAAAGGTATCACATGCATCTGGAAGTTCGTTTGCAGTGGCTAGAGGCCCTGGCACACCCATTCTCTATTTGCCTCTCTTTCTTTCCCTCTTCTCTCTCAAATAAATAAAATATTTTAATAATAAGTCTATATGTGCTTTACACTTTGACCAAGCCAGAATTCTGTTAGAAACACAATCCAAGGAATGAAGAGAGGGCTACTACAGCAGTATGGAGTATAATAATGAAAACCCAGAATAAGAGATTTGCAAAAGGATTCTATTCAATAATTAATGGTACATCATACAATGCAACACCATACAGTATTAAAAGAAGCGAGGTCGATTTCTATGTATATGTGTTGACACAAAAAGATATTCAATATACTTTGTTGAGTCCTAATCATCCACAAATGATGTCTATAATATAACATGACCTCACTTATGTTAAAAACAAAAACACTCCCCATGCAATGCCCAGGAACAGCACTTTCATTTTCTAAAACTCAATGTTACTTCTTCATTTTACAAAATATTTATTTTCATAAAGAAAAATAGCAGACAGAAAGAATGGACACACCAGGCCCTCCAGCCACTACAAATGAACTCCAGATGCATGTGGCAATTTGTGCATCCGGCTTTATGTGGGTGCTGGAGAATCAAACCTGGCTCATTAGGTTTTGAGGCAAGCACCTTAACCACTGAGCATCTTTTCAGCCCCTACTTCTTGATTTTAAAAACTTTTTTGGGCCAGATGTGGTAGCACACACCTTTAATCCCAGCACTTGGGAGGCAGTAGGAGGAGGACTGCCATGAGTTCGAAGCCACCCTGAGAAGACATAGTGAATTCCAGGTCAGCCTGAGCTAGAACAAGACCCTATCTTGAAAAACAACACCAACAACAAAACTTTTTTGGCACGCGTATGTTTGTGAGTGTGTATAAGTATGTTCATGTGTGTGTGCTGGTATGCATGTAACACCTGTATGGAAAGGTCAGAGGTCAATGTTGGGTTTTTACTTGATCACTGTCCACCATATTTTTTGAGGCAGGGTCTCTCACTGAACCTTGGGCTCACTGATTTGGCTAGACTAGGTTTCTAGTAAGGCCCAGGGTTCTTCCTGTCTCCACCTCCCCAGCATGTGCATAGTGCCGTGCCTGAAGATCCAAACTCAGGTCCTTGGCCTTGTGTGGCAAACACTTAGCCCACTAAGCCATTTCCCCAGGCCCATTTAAAAAAAAATTTTTTTTTATTTATTTGAGAGAGAGGGAGGGAGGGAGGGAATGGATACGCCAGGGCCTCTAGCCACTGCAAACAAACTCCAGACCCATGTGCCACCTTGTGCATCTGGCTTATGTGTGTCCTGGGGAATTGAACCTGGGTCCTTAGGCTTCACAGGCAAGTGGCTTAACCCCTAAACCATCCCTCCAGCCCAACCCAGTCCCATTTTAATGGAGATCTAGCTGGGAACTAAAAAAAGGAGGTAAGAGGAAGGAAAGGAGGGACAAAAGAAAGTATGGGGGATTGTGATCAGATTACATCATGCTCAGTCTGAAAAATGTCAATTAAAAAGGTAAAAATTGCCAGGCCTGGTGGCACACGCCTTTAATCCCAGCACTCGGAGGCAGAGGTAGGAGGATCACCATTGAGTTCAAGGCCACCCTGTGACTACATAGTGAATTCCAGGTCAGCATGGACTAGAGTGAAACTCTACCTCAAAAAAAAAAAAAAAAAAAAAAAAAAAAGGTAAAAATCTTTTAGGCTGGGTGTGGTGGCATACTCCTTTAATCCCAGCACTTGGGAGAGAGAGGTAGGAATACCATTGTGAGTTCAAGATCGGCCTGAGACTACATAGTGCATTCTAGGTCATACTGGGCTAGTGATACCCTACCTCAAAAATAAAAAAATAATAATAAACTTAATATATTTTATTTATTTATTTATTTGAGAGCTAGAAAAAGAGGCAGAGACAGAGAGAGAGAGAGAATGGGCACACCAGGGCCTCCAGCCATTGCAAATGAACATTCCACCTTGTGCATCTGGCTTACGTGGGTCCTGGAGAGTTGAACCTGGGGATCCTTTGGCTTTGCAGGAAAGTGCCTTAACTGCTAAGCCATCTCTCCAGCCCCCAAAAAGACTTTTAAAGGAAAATGTGGAGGACAACTGAAGCTGAGTGCTAAGTTAAAATGAGAACTCAAATGTACTGTTCTTTCTTTTACAATACATTTGAAATTTCCTATAATAAAATGCTATCCTGTAATCTGTGTAAATCTTAAAGGAGATTTTTATTACAAAACAAAAGAGAAACAGGAAAATTCTGGTAGCCTATTAGCAAAAACCAAAACTTGAGTGCTGATAAATTCAAAATACAGTCCAGATGATTCAAGAATATTACTCACAAATGTTAATAAAGTAAAAAAAAAATGATCATACAAAACAGGTTCTTGCAGTATTAGTCATACTATGTTAGCAACTAATTTGGCCTCAGAAGCAGCAATGATTTCACTAAGCCTAGAAAAGGCAGATGCACTATTGAAAGGTGATCTGAAAACGAGCAGAAGAGAAAAGGAGACACATTTCTCCATACTGACACTCAAGAAAATGGAGTGGAACTATACAATGAGCTTCCTTTCCACAGGAACTCCGCTGACAAACAGAAGCAATGTTAGGCAGTGCCAGGAGGTCAAGCAACTATCTACATTGCTCCAGACACACAAATGGTGGCCAAACCACCAACCAGGTTCCTCTACCCAACCCTACTGGGCAGATCTGCCTTTCTGACCTTTAAGTTAAGCTTTTTCTCTGGCTTTTCTCCCAGTTCTTTGGCTGTGAGACCTTTAGCCAGTCAGGTCTTTGTGATGTGGTGTCCTCACCACCTATCGTCTATTCTGCTCCCAGGGTTTCTAATATTTTTAAATGATGTGAATATTACCTCTATCAAAAACAGAAATTCTGGACTAGAGCAAGACCCTACCTTGAAAAAAAAAAAAAAAACAAATTCTAAACTAGATGTGGTAGCAGCACATGCCTTTAATCTCAGCACTTAGGAGGCAGAGGTGGGCATACCTCAGGCTGGGCTAGAGCAAAACCCTACCTCAAAAAAAAAAAAAAAAGAAAGAAAGAAAGAAATTCTAAATCACACTACAGTATGATCATAACTTCATAGAAATTACATACTGAGGCATAAAGAGAACTGGAAGCCGGGCGTGGTGGTGCACACCTTTAATCCCAGCACTCGGGAAGCAGAGGCAGGAGGATCGCCATGAGTTCGAGGCCATCCTGAGACTACATAGTTAATTCCAGGTCAGCCTGGACCAGAGTGAGACCCTACCTTGAAAAACCAAAAAGAAAGGGGTGGGGGGCTAAGTACTTAATGAAACATTTCTCCAAAGACAAATGGTCATAAGGCCCAAAAGACCCTCAGAATCACCAGTCACCAGGGAAATGCACATTAACAATGCAGCAGATCACCTTACACCTGAGAATGGGTACTCTCAGAAAAACTGAAGACAAGTACTTGCAGAGATGTGGAAGTACTGAACCCCTGGTTAGTAAGACTGCAAAATGGTACAGCAGTTACAAAAACAAAATGAAGTCAAAAAATTTATATAGGGGCATACATCCGTGGTAGAGCACCAACTAGACCCAGGATTTCATCTCTAGTACACACACACACAAAGCTACCACAAGCTGGGCGTGGTGGCACACACCTTTAATCCCAGCACTCGGGAGGCAGAGGCAGGAGGATTGCCATGAGTTCGAGGCCATCCTGAGACTCCATAGTGAATTCCAGGTCAGCCTAGGCTAGAGTGAGACCCTTCCTCGAAAAAAAAAAAAAAAAAAAAAAGGCTACCATGATCTTCTGGGTTATTTATCCAAAAGAATTGAAATCAGGAAGCTATAGACATGGTTCAGTGGGTAGAGCACAAGTGTGAGGTTCGATCTTCAACACTGACATAAAGCACCAGGTGTGGCAACACAACAGGAGTATTTTGGGGGCTCACTGGGCAGCCAGTCTAACTGAAAAACAGCAAGCTCTAGGCTTAGTAAGGACCTCCACATCCCATGTAAATAGCTGAGCACACATGCCTTAACCCAGTTCCAAAAAGAGGAGCAGAGAACAGAGAATCATGCAGGCTTGCAAAAACGCACAGCAAGCACTGGTATCAATGAAATTCTGGCTCAAATAACGAACAAGCAAGAGCGATGGAGTGAGACGCCTGATGTTTGTCTCCAGCCACCGTAGACAAGCACCCCCCACTGCAGGCAAGTGCATGGGACGCTGCAAGGGCATGTACACGTATACACACAACGCATCACACACATACACACAAAGCAAACCAAAACAAAAGCAAGTGTATGTACATAAATGGGAAACTATCTAGTTTTTAACAAGGAAATTCTGCAATGTATTGTGTATGAACCTTGAGGGCATTATGCTAAGAAAAATGGAAATAAAGTTCCAGTTAAAGAAGATGTACAAGCTCTAGAGATCTGCTGTATTAACACTCCACACAAACAATATGCATTATATGTTTAAAATTCATTAAGTGGGGCTTCAGGGGTGGCTCAGTAGACTTGCCTGCAAAGCCTAATGACCCAAGTTCAATTCCCCAGTATCAAACATAAAGCCAGATTCACAAAGTGACACACGCATCTGGAATTCATTTGTAGTGGCTAGAGGTCCTGGCATGCCCATTCTCTCTCTCGCTCTCTCCCTCTGCCTGCAAATAAATTAATTTTTAATAATTCATTAAGAGAGTAGATTTCAGCTGGGAATGGTGGTACACACCTTTAATCCCAGCACTCACGAGGCTGAAGGATGAGGATCAACATGAGTTTAAGGCCAGCTTGGGGTTATAGAGGGAGTTCCAGGTCAGCCTGGGCTGGAGTGAGACTCTACCTCAAAAACCAAAAAAAATAAAAATAAAGACTGGAGAGATAGCTTAGCAGTTAAGGCACTTGCCAACAAAGCCAAAGAACCCAGGTTTGATTCCCCAGTACCCATGTAAAGCCAGATGTATAAGGGGACACACGCATCTGGGGTTTGTTTGAAGTGGCTAGAGGCCCTGGAGTACCCATTCTCTCTCACTTTCTCTAATAATTTTTTTTAATAAAATGAAATAGAATAGATTTCATGTTAATTATCTGCTGTGACTTAGATAATGCTATGTTGTGTCTGGGTCCCTAGCTGGCAAATCGAATCATTGAGAGGTAATTGGATCCTGAAGGCTTTGACCTAATCAATGGTGACAGATTCATAATTCAATGGCATTGAGAGGCAATGGAAACTTTTGAAGGTGGGACCTGGTTGGGGCATGTCCTTGGGGACTATATCTTGTCTCAGAACATTCACTTGCTTCATTTCCTGTCATCATGAGATGAGCAGCTCTGTTCCACCATGCCCTCCTACCATGATTTTCTGCCTCAGCACAGGCCTAGAAATAACACCAGCCAATCTCTGATGAGAACCTTTGAAACTGTAAACCAAAAGAAATCTTTCTTCTTTCAAACTGTTCCCCTGGGGTGTTTAACACACTGACGGAAGTCTGGCCAGTACTGTATTCTCAAAATGAAACTGAACCACAAATAAAGCTCAGCGAGTTCACTCTCATTCCACATCCATGTTAAGTGTGGTGGGACCCAGGAGGCATCAAAGGGGAAAAATCATAAATAGTGGGGTCTGACTTAATGTCTCTCCCTCCTGCTCTTCTGATGTGGAAAGACGGCAGTCTGAACTGCTGAGGTCAAACAGAAAAGACTTCGCTGGTTGAGGCTGAGAAAACTGATCTAATGCAGTGAAGACAGATCTCTGTGGCAGCAAGAGGAGGGATTCAGTAGTTGTGGTGGTTGGATTCAGGATTCCCTCATAAACTTGTATGTTAGAATGCCAGGTCCACAGCTGGTGGCAATTTGGAAATGAAAGCCTCCTGGAGGCAGTGAATTTTTGTGGATGGGCTTATAGGTGTTACAGCCAGCTTCCCCTTGCCAGTGTTTGGCACAATCTCCTTTAGCTGCTGTCCACCTGATGTTGGCCAGGAAGTGATATCCACCCTCTACTCATGCCATTGTTTCCTCCTGCCATTATGGAGCTTCCCTTTGAGTCTGTAAGCCAAAATAAACCCTTTCCCCCACAAGCTGCTCTTGGTCGGGTGTTTTCTGCCAGCAATGTGAACCTGACTGCAACAGGAGTTATCACTAGGACCCAGGCAGAGTTACAGAGAAGGCACATTGCTACCCTAGCTCTCCTGCCTCAGGTATCTAGTTCCTCTGGTAACCCTTCTACTGCCCATCTGTAAGTATGTTCTCCTTGTACACATTCTATAGTTCATATTTACCACTTCCTCCACTCCCTACCCTCAACCCTAACTCAGAACCCCTTTGCAATCTTAAGTAGTTTTTTTTATTCTAAGGCAGTATGACAAGAAGATGTGACCAAGAGATTGTATAATAACTGGGAACAGGGATGGCTCTAACTCTCTTTCTGAGCAAGCAGCCTTTAGGTGCCACCTGTGAACTGTGTGTGGTGTAACTCTATCCACACAGACTAGGAACTCGGAGGACGATGCAGGGGACTTGCTTTTCTGCCCCTGTGCTGCCGCTTCCACTGCCCAAGCCTTGCATCTCACCTCTCAGGGAGGAGCCTCATGCCTGCCGTGCACAAGATATAAAGAGGGGTTTCCCTGTGCTTCTTCACAGGCACATGGGCAGCAGCAAAGCTCAGCAGAGGGCGAAGGTAGTCACTGGCATGTTCTGGAGTGTCGGCCATTGCTGAGATTCCTTAAGTAAAACAAAATACCATAAGATTCAGAAAACTGATAACCCATAAGGTTCTATTTAAAATCCTACACATGTTTTTTAAGTAGGATGACGAATGAGAAAGATATTCCTTCCACTACCCACACTCCTACGAAAACAAGTAGCTTTCTTTCTCCCCTTTTTCTTCTCTCCTCCATCCTGCCTCTAACAGGTAAGAGACTAAAGTAACAAAAGATATTCATACCTGGCTTGATTTTTTTAACCACAGGTTGGCTGTTGCGGTCCCTCATCTGTTTGATGTCCAGCAAATCATGGGGGTTCCCATTATGTCTTGGCCAGAAGTAAACAAAAATCCGAGAGCCACTGCTACCACAGTCAACCACAAGTCCATAATTCAGATTTGGGTCTTCGGTGTTAGTGGCTTCAAGGTCCCCTACCCGAGCCAAATACCTAAGTCAGGCAAAAAAGAAGAGTCAAGCCGGGCATGGTGGCACATGCCTTTAAGCTCAGCACTCAGGAGGCAGAGGTAGGAGGATGCCATGAGTTTGAGGCCACCCCGAGACTACATAGTGAATTCCAGGTCAGCCTAGGCAGAACAAGACCCTATCTCAAAAAACCAACAAAAAAGAAATGAGTCAGGGCTGGGGAAATGGCTTAGCGGTTAAGGTGTTAGCCTGTGAAGTTGAAGGACCCAGGTTCAATTCCCCAGGACCCACGTAAGAAAGATGCACAAGGGGGCACACACATCTGGAGTCTACTGACAGTGGCTGGAGGCCCTAGCATGCTCATTCTCTCTCTCTCTCTCTCTCTCTGCCTCTTCCTCTCTCTCAAATAAAATAAAATAAAATAAATAAGTCCATAAAGTGCATCACTACTTACTTCCCAGGTTCATGAGTCTTTACTATCTGTATGCTCCATTGCCTCCCTACCAAAGTGTTTATGTGCACAGGTTACATCTGTCTATATTTGGTATATTATAAAACAGAAAAATTAAATATTAGATAAAGTGAAAAATGCTATCCATATTAATACAATATATTTACTAAAGTTTTTTATTTTGGGAGGGTGTATGCATGTATATGTGTATGCACAACTGTGCAGAATCCAGAGGTCAGCCATACCTGTATTACATGTAGATGGTGAGGATTCAAATTCAGGTCCTCATGCCTGTGCACCAAGGGCTTTACCCAATGAGCCATCTCCACAGTCTCACTCAATATATTTATATATAAACAAATAAAAAGTAAGAGTGGTACCATTTTATAACTTTGAAAATGTCTTGTATCATGTCAGCAGTCAGATTTTCATGTCTGCTTCAGTAATTCAATGTATTCTGTATTTTGCTTTGGTTGAAGTATGAAAATTCAGCCTCACACACACGTTGCAAAAGGGAAGAGGGTTTTAATTTATATGTTTTTTTGATGTGGGGATTGAATCCAGGGCCTCACACATACCCAGATAAAGGAGTAATTTTAATAGATCTTCTGAGATATCCTGGTTTTTTTAATTCTAAACTAAAACTTGAAATAAGCAGAATTTCTTAGGCATTCATAGTAATTGGAACCTAAACCCATATTTTAAAACTTTATATCCTGTTACATTAAAATCCATTGACTTATCTTGTACTATGAGCAGTTTTTACCCTGGCATGACCCTGTAACATCATTGGAAAATATTAGCTCAATGAATTATGCAAATCTTTCTAATGCTGATACATTTCATTCTGTTAAAAAAAAAAGCACTAATGTCAAAGCCCATGTTCCTCATTGTCTTTAAAGTATTGGGAAACTATCAAATTCACAGTTGCAAAGAAAAGCTTTCCAAAATTCTAATTTTCAGGGCCAGGCATGGTGGCACTCACCTTTAATCACAGCACTCAGGGGGCAGAGGTATGAGGATCGCTGTGAGTTTGGGGATAGCCTGGGACTACATAGTGAATTCCAGGTCAGCCTAGGCTAGAGTGAGACCCTACCTCAAAAAAAAATATGGGCTGGGAGTGCAGGTCAGTGGCAGACTGCTTGCCTACCATGCACAAAGTCCTGGGTTCAACCTCTGTGCTACAAAGAGATTAAAAAAATTAAAAATAAGTAAAAGCCATAGCTTTTCCAACAGTCCACAGCCCTCAGCTGGTAGAGTCTTTTAAACCTGGAGCCTTGCTAGAGGACATGTGTTTCTAGGGGAAGCCTTGGGGTTGGTTAGTCTACTGGGTGTTCTGAGTCAGCACACAGTTGCTGCTCTCGCTCTCTCTGCCAGCTGCCGTGCTTTTCTCCTCTGTAAGAAACTTCCCTTTGAAACTGTATGCTTGAAATAAACTTTCTCCCATAAGCTGCTTCTCATCAGGCAATGTGTCCCAGTAGCAAGCGGCTAACTCCTTCTTTCAAGTAGAAACACTGTTCTGTGACAAAGGCAGCAGGGTTAGCTCAACTGTCCCTGTGCTCTTTCTCAAGACAACTCCAGTGTACAGCAGGGGTGCTGGATGCTTCTCTCCCTCTCCCTCTCCCTCTCCCCCTCCCCCTCCCCCTCCCCCTCTCCTCTCCTCTCCTCTCACAGTATATCAAAAGATAACACACAGCCGGGCATGGTGGCGCATGCCTTTAACCCCAGCACTTGGGAGGCAGAGGTAGGAGGATCTCTGAGAGTTCAAGGACAGCCTGAGACTACATCGTGAATATCAGGTCAGCCTGGGCTAGAGCAAGACCCTACCTCAAAAAAAAAAAAAAAAAAAAAAGAGCTGACAGAAAGCTGGAAGAAGCCATTCTGCATGCAGTTCAATGGGAGAAAGAGAAATCACCAGTGAAGATACTCAACAGTGGATACTGCAAGCCTTATAATTGGCCAGCCAGGCCAAATGAGCCAACGGGTGCAATAGTGGCACATCTGTCATGGGGGAAACCAACTGCCCTCTAATTGGACTGGAGGCCCACTCCATGGGAGGGAATACATCCCTGATACTGAAAACTTAAAACAGGGGTAGTCATGAGCCCTAGGGGTGTAACGTCTGCTGTTGTCTGGCCAAATGTATATACTATGCTTATCAAACTGCCCAGCAAGCACTTCTGTTAATGTTCACACCCTTATATTAATGATACTCTCACTTTTGGTTGAGAATCTTCTCTGTTCAGATGGCAGTGACCTTGGGACGACTCAGAAGGTATCATGGTGATGGAAAGAAATGACCACAGTGCTCAGTACTGCAATATCTGTATCACACCTTCCAAGGCTCAGGGTCTAATGTGGAAGAGGTGGCAGAAAGAATGTAAGAGCCAAAGGAAGGGCAGGACTCCATACAACATGCTCGCTCCAGAAACAAAATGAAAACAAAATGGCCTGGATATCCATGGCCTCTCAGTGCCTAACACTACCTGCATAAGACCATCATAAGAGGAGGAAAAGATCAAGACATCAAAAGTGAAAGAGAGACTGATTGAGATGGGGAGGGGGTATGATGGAGAGTGGAGTTTCAAAGGGGTAAATGGGGGGAGGGAGGGTATTACCATGGGGTATTTTTTATAATCATGGAAGTTGTTAATAAAAAATTAAAAAATTATTTAAAAAGATAGCACATAAGTTCCCACTGCAATTGTATAACCACAAAGAATACGGTAACTAGGAGTATGAGTTAGTATTTCTATCTTTAATTTTTTAATTTTTTTTATTTGAGAGAGAGAATGGGCATACCCGGGGCCTCTCGACAGTGCAAATGAACTCCAGATGCATGTGCCACCATGTGCATCTGGTTTACTGGAGATCTGGGGATCAAACCTGGGTCCTTAGGCTTCGCAGGCAAGTACCTTACCCACTAAGCCATCTCTCTGGCACAGTATCTCTATCTTGATTTATGCTGAGTGACCACCAGTTTTATATGTTTTTGCATCTTCAACTCATGGAAAAAGGTAAAACAATGACAATAGGCAAAAGGTAAAACCATCCAAAAATCCAAATAGATAATTATAATATGGTATGTACAGACAATGGAATGTTAATCATGTTTAAAAAGGAAAGAAATTATCAATGCCACCACAAGAACCTTCAGGATGTTGCACCACAATAAATAAGCCAGTCATAAAAAGGTAAATACTCTATGAGTCCACAGAATTCCACTTATATTAGGTATATAAAAGAGTCAAATTCATAGAAACAAAGTTAAATCATGAGGACCATTGGCTAGAAGGAGAGAATAAAGAAAAGATTTTAAAATGGGCATAAAGTTTCAGATTTGCAAGATGGAAAAATTCTGAAGATCTGTCTCACAACAATGTAAAAACACTACACACTACTAAATTATACACTTAAAAATGGTTATGATGGGACTAGAGAGATAGCTTAGCAGTTAAGGCACATGCCTGAGAAACCTAAGGACCCAAGTTATATTCCCCAGTACCCACATATAAACCAAAGATTGGTGCATGCATCTGGAGTTCATCTGCAATGGCTACAGGCCCTAGCATACCTGTTCTCAGTCACGTGCACACACACACTCTCTCTCTCTCTCTCTCTCTCTCTCTCTCTCATAAACAAAATAAAATGGTGGGCTGGAGGGATGGCTTAACGAGTAAGGCGTTTGCCTACAAATCCAAAGGACCCAGGTTCGATTCCCCAGAACCCACGTAAGCCAGCTGCACAAGGGGGCACACATGTCTGGAGTTCGTTTGCAGTGGCTGGAGGCCCTGGTGTGCCCATTCTCTCTCTCCCTCTCTCTCTCTTCCTCCCTCCCTCCCTCTTTCAAATAAATAAATAAAAATAAAATATTTTTAAGAATAAATAAAATGGTTATGATGGTAAATTTTATGTTATTTACCACAATAAAAAAGGTAACCAGTGTCTTAGCATTATTATGAAACAGTTTTGGCTTCACAGCTCTCAGAAAGGGTCTCAGGGATCCCCAAAGGCCAATGCATTGAGAACCACTGCTGTCATGCAATCTTTCTTTCTCTAACATCCACCTTCTTTTCTACTTATTCCTCTTCCTCATCTCTTTTGACATGGCTTCCCAGTTCTTGTGAAGCCTCTATGCAATGATGCTGATTTCAAAAACTTCTTCCTTCTGTCCTAAAATGTGGAGTGCCATTATTCCATTGAGAAGATCATTTATAGTTAAGATTTCTTTCACATTTGGGGACTGTAGCTTTGTTGGTAGAGTGCTAGTCTAGTATGTACAAATCCTAGTAGGTTCAATCCCTAGCAACACATAAAACAGGGCTGTGATGGCACACACCTGTAATTCCAGCATGCATAAACAAAAAAGTTTCTTTTTAGAAATATTTTGTTTGTTTATGTATAAGAGAAAGAGAGGACAATGTGTATACCAGGGCCTTATGTCACTGCAAACTCCAGACACATATACCACTTTGTTCATCTGGCCTGAATGGGAACTGGCGAATCGAACCAGGGCCAGCAAGTGTTGCAAGCAAACACCTTGAACACCTGAGCCATCTTGCCACCCCCAAAAAACATTTTTTTCACATGTGTGTGTCCTACCTCTCCACTTACTGTTTCTCAAGAACAGGCACATTATCTTCAGTACGTGAATACTGTCAGTGTTCCTCACATCTCTATGCCCAACCCATGTACCAGTCAATACTAGAGCTCACAATATGGAGCTGTTGATTGATTAAAAACTCTTCCATGTCTTTCTTCTGCTATATTCAAAATCAACTGGCCTCTTAGAAAGTTTCAATAGCTTTCCAAAGTATCTTATTTTTTCTGATTCTTGTAGGAATAAGCAACTGAGAAGCTCTAATTTGGGTGCAGCTCAGTCAGCTTTCTCTTCCCTTATACCACTTCATATGCAGTAGCAGTCAGCTTCAGGTTCGCTGAGATGAACTTCCAGACCAGCACAGTTATGGAGGAAGGGATTTATTGAAGCTTACAGATCCAGGGGAAGTTCCATAATGGCAGAAGAAGCTGGCCTGCCTTCACAGGCCCAAGCAGAGAGAGCGAAGTACAAGACTAAAGCCAAAAGCCACAGCACACTTCAGGAACTCCTGCTAGGCACACTTTGCTTTTCTTTAGATTGAAATCTGAAACCCACCACCACACCTTAAGATCTACCCAGTGACACTGCCTCCAGCCACTACAAACAATAAAGAACTGAATATATTGGGGGCCATCTATTCAAACTACCACAATCGCCATGAGTTGGAGGCCACCCTAAGACTCCATAGTGAATTCCAGGTCAGCCTGAGCTACAGTGAGACCCTACCTTGAAATAAATAAATAAATAAATAAATAACACCTTCTGAGGTGCTCTATAAAAGAACACTTAATTTTTTTGTGTATATCCTTAAATTGACCATTTTTATTTTAACCAAAAAGTAATGCTTGTTTCTGACTTGTTTTAAACAGAATTGAAACTCCTAAGGAAGACCACTCCTGCAATGACTGCTCACAGAAGCTCTCATTCACTTCCCCCCAGAAGGCAACAGAACCTGAGGTACTACTACTTAACAGCTACAAAAAACCCTTCAGAACAACAGCTCAGCCTGACAAAATGAAGACAACAGAGTGTGTGTGTGTGTGTGTGTGTGTGTGTGTGTGTGTGTGTGTGCGTGCGTATGATAGGAACCAAAAAGTAAACAAACCAATCATTAAGGTTAAAAAAGAATGTACTATGCGAGGTGTGGTGGTGCACACCTTTAATCCCAGCACTCAGGAGGCAGAGGTAGGAGGATTGACGTGAGTTCAAGGCCACCCTGAGACTCCATAGTGAATTCCAGGTCAGCCTGGGCTAGAGTGAGACCCTACCTCGAAAAAACAAAAACAGGCAAAAAAGAATGTACTAAATATAATAATTAATTACTACTAATAATAAAATGTATGAATATAAAGAATGTTTAGGTAGGAACTGCTTATGATTGTCTTGTATAACACATATACATATACATATATACACTAAAAGTACACCTTACATTAAAAATTAATAAATTTTAACAATTTACCCAGCATTCAGGTCAGTGCCTGAAACATGGTAGAATATCACTGTCCAACAGAGGTGCCTGATAGGACAGGAATATTCTTTTCTTAAAAAATATTTTTATTCTCTTTTCAGATGGCAGTGACCTCTGAAATGACTCAAAAGGCACCGTAGTGCTGAGAAGAAGTAACAGAGGAGTATTCAGCACCAAAACATCTCTATCACACCTTCCAAGGCTCAGGATGCATTGCAGAAGAGGTGGCAGAAAGAATGTAAGAGCCAAAGGAAGGGTAGGACTGCTTACAATGCAGTCTTCCAGACACAAAATGGCCTGGATATCCTTGACCTTGCAATGCCTTGGTACTACCTACATAGGACCCTCAAAATAGGAGGAAAAGAGCATGACATCAAATAAAAGAGACTGAGGGGGAGGGATATGATGGAGAGTGGATTTGCGAAGGGAAAAGTAGAAGAGGGGAGAGTTATCATGGTTTATAGTCTATAATTATGAAAGTTGTCAATAAAAGTTTCAAAATATTTTTTATTTATTCGAGGATGACAGAAAGAATGAAAGGCAGAATCATACACCCTGACCAAGTAGGCTTTATCCCAGAGATGCAGGGAGAATGGTTCAGCATATGCAAATCGATAAATGTAATACACTATATAAATAGACTGAAGGACAAAAATCACATGATCATCTCAATAGATGCAGAAAAGGCTTATGACAGAATCCAACATTCCTTCATGGTAAGAGTCCTAAACAAACCGAGAATAGAAGGAACATATCTCAATATGATAAAGGCTATTTATGAAAAACCAACAACCAACATAATACTAAATGGGGAAAACTTCAAACTTTTCCACTAAAATCAGGAACAAGACAAGGGTGTCCACTGTCCCCACTTTTATTTAATATAGTACTAGAAGTAAGCTATTGCAATAAGAGACACACATAAAAAGTATACAAATTGGAAAGGAAGACATCAAATTATCATTATTTGCAGGTGAAATGATTTTATACATAAAAGACCCTAAAGACTCTACCAGCAAACTGTTAGAGTTGATAAACACTTTTAGCAACATAGCAGGATAAAACCATAGAAATCAGTAGCCTTCCTATATGCTAACAACAAACATGCTGAGGATAAAATAGGAAATCTCTGGCTGGAGAGATGGCTTAGCGGTTAAGCGCTTGCCTGTGAAGCCTAAGGACCCTGGTTCAAGGCTCAATTCCCCAGGACCCACGTTGGTGCATGCATCTGGATTTCGTTTACAGAGGCTGGAAGCTCTGGCGCATCCATTCTCTCTCTCTCTCTCTCTCTCTCTCTCTCTCTCTGCCTCCTTCTCTCTGTTGCTCTCAAATAAATAAACAAAAAAAATTAAAAAATAAAATAAAATAGGAAATCTCTCCCATTCACAATTGCCTCAAATAATAATAATAATAATAATAATAATAATAATAATAATAAAAGCCAGGCATGGTGGTGCATGCCTTTAATCCCAGCACTCAGGACAGAGGTAGGAGGATCGTCATGAGTTCGAAGCCACCCTGAGACTACATAGTGAATTCCAGGTCAGCCTGGGCCAGAGTGAAACCCTACCTCGAAAAAAATAATAATAATAAGTCGGGTGCGGTGGCACACACCTTTAATCCCAGCACTTAGGAGGCAGAGGTAGAAGGATCTCTGTGAGTTTGAGGCTACCCTGAGATTACATAGTAAATTCCAGGTTAGCCTGAGCTAGAGTGAGAACCTACCCTCAAAAAACAAACAACAACAACAAAAATCCTAACCAATGAAAACATTAAAACACTGAAGACAGAAACTGCAGAAGACATTAGGAAGTGGAAAGACATCCCATGTTCTGGATTGGAAGAACTAATATTGTGAAAATGTCAATCTTACCAAAAACAATCTACAATTCAATGCAATCCCCATCAAAATTCAATGGCATTCTTTGTGGAAATAGAAAATCCTAAAATTCATTTAAAGCACAAAAAAAACCCTCAATATGGCTGGAAGGATGACTTAGCAGTTGAGGTATTTGCCTGCAAAGCCAAAGGACCCAGGTTCAATTCCCCAGGACCCACATAAGCCAGATGCACATGGTGGTACAGGTGTCTGGAGTTCATTTGCAGTGGCTGGAGGCCCTGGTGCACCCATATTCTCATTCTTTCTCTTTCTCCCTCCCTCCCTCCCTCCCTCTTTGCCTCATTCTGTCAAATAAAAAAATATATTTTTTAAAAGAAAAGAATCAACCTTTAAAAAAAAAAACCACAAATAGTCAAAACAATTTTGAGCAACAAAAATAAGGCTGTCAGTATCACCATACCTAATTTTAAGCTATACCACAGAGCCATAGTAACAAAAACAGTATGGTATGGGCACAAAAACAGACACATAGATCAATGGAACAGAATACAGGACCCAGATATAAGTCCAAGCAGCTACAGCCATCTGTTTGTCAACAAAAATGGCAAAAATATTCATTGGGGAAAAGACAGCCTCTTCAACAAATGGTGCTGGGAAAAATGGACACCTAAAACATCTAAAAAAAATGTTCTATATCCTTAGCTATCAGGGAAATGCAAATTAAAACTACTCTGAGATTCCATCTCACTCCTGTCAGAATGGCTACCATCAAGAAAACAAATGACAATAAATTCTGGGGAGGATGTGGAAAAAAGGGAACCCTTCTACACTGTTTGTGGGAATGTAAACTGGTACAGCCACTGTGAAAATCAGTGTGGAGGTTCCTGAGACAGCTAAAAACAGGTTTACCATATGACCCAGCTATAGCACTCCTAGGCATATATCCTAAGGACTCATCTCACTACCTTAGAGATACTTGCACATCCATGTTTATTGCTGCTCTATTCACAATAGCTAGGAAATGGAACCATCCTAGATGTCTCTCAACTGATAAATGCAGAAATCAAGCTGCAACTGATTTCTGAAAACTTCTTCCCTGTAGACCAGCTGACAGAAAGCTGGAAAAAGCTATGCTGCATGCAGCCCTATGAGAGAGAGAAGTCATCAATGGTGAAAACAATGGACACTGCAGCCTTAAGTTTGGCCAGCCAGACCAAATGACCAAACAGGTGCAATAGTGGCATATTTATTATGGTGGAAAACAACTGCTCTGTAATTGGACTGGAGACCCGCTTCATGGGAGGGAATATGTGCCTGGTACTGAAAACCTAATCAAAAGCCTATGACAGGGGAGGTCACGAGCCCTAGGAGTGTAACACCTGCTCTTCTCTGGCTAAATGCATACATTATGCTCACCAAACTGCGCTATAATTACTTCACTTAATGTTCATACCCATATATTAATGCTACTCTCACTTTTAGTTAGAGAAGCTTCTCTTTTCAGATGGCAGTGACCAGTGGGATGACACCAAAGACACCATAATGCTAAGAAGTGACAGAGGCGTATTGAGCACTGAAACATCTCTATCACACCTTCCAAGGCTCATAGTCCATTGCAGAAGATGTGGCTGAAAGAATGTAAGGGCCAAAGGAAGGGTATCACTGCTTACAATGCAATCGACCAGACAGAAACTGGCCTGGATATCCATAACCTCACAGTGCCTAGCAATACCTTCATAAGTCCCTCATAATAGGAGGAAAAGATGATGACATCAAAATAGAGACTGAGAGAGGAAGGAGGTATGATAGAGAGTGGATTTATGAAGGGGAAAGTGGGGGAAGGGAGGGGGTTATCATGGTTTATTGTCTATAATTATGGAAGTTGCCAATAAAAAAAGGTCTTTTAAAACAAGGTTTCTAAACTTGCTCCTGTAGAGGAATTTATAGGTCTGTTCCCAGCAGCACAGCATACTCTATAGAATATAACAAAATACTGATGACAAATTTTGTTATGTGAATTAGGAACAATTTAAACAGGAAGAAAAATATGCTACTACAATGCTCTAGGCAGTCCTAGATGCTTTGCTTTACTTTGTTTCCTTTTTTGAGACAGGTCTCATGTAGCCCAGGCTGCCTTCAACTCATGACTCTCCATCTCCCAAGTGCTGGAGATAACAGGTGAATAACACCACACCTGGCAAGAGGCTTTATTCTTTTTTGGTTTGTTTGTTTTACTATTTTTTATATCATTGTGTGTATGTACTGGTGTGCTTGTGCCTCAGGCACACATGTGGTAGTCAAAGGACAACCTTACGTTATCCTTGTGTTGGCTCTCTCATTTCACCATGTTTGCGGCTGGAAGGCCAGACTAGCTGGCCTGCAAACTTTGGGATTCTTCTAGCTTGACCTCCCATTGCTAATGCCTATAATCACAGCACTTGAGAAGCTGAGACAGGAAGACTGTGCTGCAAGTTCAAGGCCAGTGTGAGCTACTTAGTGAGTTCCAGGCCAGCCTGAGATACAGTGAAACCAATCAAAAAAGAAAGGAGGAAGAAAGGAAGAAAGGAAGGAGGGGAGGGAGGGAAGGGAAGGGAAGGGAAGGGAAGGGAAGGGAAGGGAAGGGAAAAGAAAAGCAAGTTTTATATAAGAGCCTATCTTATCAGTAAAGTACATGTACTTTTAGGACAAGAACTCAGTGATATCAAATTTGGTTACTCATGGGTCTCCTGATTAATTTATGATTCTTAACTTTGCTCCTGACTCTTAACTATGCACAGTTCCTGACTCTGCACAGCTGTACTGTAATGTGTTATCTCAATTATTCCCTTGAGCCTTCCTCCCTAATAAGGTCACGAACTCTGCATTCAAGTGCCACGTTTTATTCATCTTTGAACCCCAGTATGTACACATGTACCCAGCAAGGTCTCAGCAAATGCTTGCCTCCTAAATGACTCATGAAGGATGCCCTGCGTGAAGTTAATACAGCAATTTGTGGCAATATGTACACAACCTTTCATTAAACAACAAAATCGAGGGTACGTGGCTCCTTACTGCTTGGCCAGTGTGTTCAAGGTATTAGAACTTTGGTAAAATCATTACAGTGGCACAACCTGTATTTCTCAGCATCACAGCCAATTTGTTTCAACCTAAAAGTAGTTATTGAATCTGGTCACTTGGAGTAAAGTGGAAGATAAGAACTATTGGATCACTCTGCCTCCCACATACCACACAGTGTTTTAATACTTCTTTATCCAGCACACAGAGCACTGAACCAATACATACATGTGCATAAACACCACATAGTACAGCACTATAAACACAATTTTAATTAAAAACAAAATAGTAGTCGGGGCTGGAGAGATGGCTCAGGGGTTAAGGTGCTTGCCTGCAAAGCCTAAGGATCCAGGTTCGATTCCCCAGTACCCATGTAAGCCAGATGCACATGATGACATGCGTCTGGAGTTCGTCTGCAGTGGCTAGAGGCCCTGGCACACCCATTCTCTCTCCCTGTCTCTCTCCAATAAATATTTTTTAAAAAATTAAAAATAAAAATAAAAATAAAAGCAGTCAGTGGAAAAAGATGTACAGAGAGAACAAAGATAAACATCATAGCATACTTCTCGGAAAGAATTTAAGCTTGGGCTGAAGAGATGGCTTAGCAGTTAAGGCACTTGCCTGTGAAGCCTAAGGACCCAATACTTCTCGGAAAGAATTTAAGCTTGGGCTGAAGAGATGGCTTAGCAGTTAAGGCACTTGCCTGTGAAACCTAAGGACCCAGGTTCAATTTCCCAGTACCCACATAAGCCAGATGCACAAGGCAGTACATGCATCTGGAGTTCATTTGCAGTGAGTAGAGGCCCTGGTGCATCCATTCTCTCTATCTGCCTCTTTCTGTGAAGATAGTGGAGTAATGAAGAAAAATAATGATCAACCCAATGTTGTTCAATGACTATTCCTTGTAAAATTTAAAGCAAAATAAAGCCTTTCTCTGCCATAAAAGAAGTGAAAGAATTCATCACCTGCAGGCAAACTCAACTACAAATGAGAAAGAAAACTTTTTTAGGCAAAAAGGATGATACCAGATAGAAATATGGATCAACATAAAAGAACAAAAGATCCTACAAATGGTAAATATATGGGTAAACCTGAAAGTATTTTTTTCTTATTTAAAAATACCCTAAAATAAGGCTGAGGAAATGGCTCACTGTTTAAAGGTACTTGCTTACAAAGCCTGCTGGCCCAGGTTCAATTCCCCAACACCCACATAAAGCCAGATCCAAAAAGTAGGGCAAACATATGACATTTGGTTGCAGCAACAAGAGACCCTGATATGCCTACACACATAGATAATTTTTAAAAATATATATCCTGAAACAATAATTGGCCATTTAAAAAAGACTAGTAATATATTGTGAGGCTTATAACATATGTAAAAGTAAATCGTGTGTAACAATAGCTCAAAGACCAAGGGGAAAAGGAGAAATGGGAGTATGTTGTTGTCAGGTTCTCACACTATAAATGAAAAGGTGTAATATTATTTGAAGTACAAGTATAAATACAAAACAAGTGACAAAACAGATTAAGCCTAAACATGATCAATGATCAGGTAAAATCTAAATAGCATGGTCACCCCAATAAAAAGGCAGAGGTGGTCAAACTGGATAAAGAGTACGGGTGCGCTAAATATTATCTATAAAAAGCTTACCTTAACTATGTAAGGACAAAAACAGTCAGAAACTGCCAGGCATGATGGCATGTGCCTTTAACCCCAGCACTTGGGAGGCAGAGGTAGGAGGAACACTGTGAGTTGGAGGCGAGCCTGGAACTACAGAGTGATTTCTAGCTCACACTGGGCTAGAGTGAGACTCTATCTTGAAAAAAAACAAAACAAGGGCTGGAGAGATGGCTTAGTGGTTAAGCGCTTGCCTAAGGACCCCGGTTCAAGGCTTGATTCCCCAGGACCCACGTTAGCCAGATGCAGAAGGTGGAGCACGCGTCTGGAGTTCGTTTGCAGTGGCTGGAGGCCCTGGCGCGCCCATTCTCTCTCTCTCTCTCTCTCTCTCTCTCTCTCTCTCTGCCTCTTTCTCTCTCTGTCTGTCACTCTCAAATTATAAAAAAAAAAGTCAATCACACATTAATCAGAAGAAGCTGAGGGGCTGGGAAGATGGTTCAGGGAATAAAGTGCCTACCACACAAGTAGGAGAACCTGAGTTCATATCCTCTAGCACCCACATATTGGGCATGGTAGTATGCACCTATAATCCCAGCACTAGGGTGGCAAGGACAGAGAATCCCTGGGGTTCACTAGCTAGTCTAGCCAAACTTGTAAGCTGTGGATTCAGTGAGAGACCCTGTCTCAAAGAATAAGGTGCTAGCCATGCTTGGTGGCATATGCCTTTAATCCCAGCACATGGGAGACAAAGGTAGGAGAACTGCTATGAGTTGGAGGCCAACCTAGAACTACAAAGTTAGTTCCAGGTCAGCCTGGGCTACAGTGAGACCCTACCTCGGAACAAAAAAAAAAAAGAAGGTGGAAAGTGCCTGAAAAACACCCTCACTATCAACCCTTGGTCTCCATGTGTCCACATGCACACATATACATAACACACACACACACACACACACACACACACATATTCGCAAAACAGAAAGCTAAAACAGCTATACTAATACCAAACTGGTGTATTTCAGAGCAAAGAATACAATCAAGGACAATCATTTAATAATAATAAAGGGATTAATTTATCAAGAATGTATAACAGCTGGGCGTGGTGGCACACACCTTTAATCCCAGCACTCGGGAGACAGAGGTAGGAGGATTACCGTGAGTTTGAGGCCACCCTGAGACTACATAGTGAATTGCAGGTCAGCCTGGACCAGAGTGAGACCTTACCTCGGGGGGAAAAAAAAAAAAGAATGTACAACAATCCTAAATATGTATGTACCTAGTAAGCCCCAGCCCACCAAACAAGAAAATATAAAGATGTCTCTTTCAAGGTTAAAATGCAGTATCAATATTCCGGAACTAAAATGGACTACAGCCAAAACAGGTCTTGAGATCTTCCTTATGTAATAAATGACACGCAACTTCACTAAAAATATACATCTCCCCAAAGGGTCAAATGTAGTATGCTAAAGAGCTTATCAAAACGTTTATGACAAACAAGTCTGGAAACAGACCTGTAATACCAGCTAGTTGGGAAGCTGAAGTAGGAAGACTGCAAGTTCAAGTCCAGCCTAAGCAACACAGTGAGATCCAGGCAGGCCTGGGCAACTGAGACCCTGTCTCAAAATAAAAAGAAAAGAGGGGTGGGGACATAACTCACTGGAAGAGTGCCTACCCAGCCCAGGAAAGACCCTAAGGTTCAGTCCCCAGCAATGCAAAAAAAGTCTATGACTTCAGTGACAAGCTGGTGGATATGAACTGCAGCTGACTCACCTTTCATATTGCCTGTCTCTTGGTAATGAAGCACCCCAATGTCGAAAGTCCACCATTAACATAAGTAAAAGAAGACAGGATATGAAGAAGAGTCCTAGGAATGCCACCCGCTGACGAAGAAATGGGCTCACTGTTGGCACAGTGAAATACCAGGAGGCTGGACAGAGGTAGGAGAAACTGATCCTGAAATGAGACAAACATTCATTAAGTCTGAAACTTTCGACAATTGATTATTTTTAAATGTCTACTAGGGGGTCGGAAAAGATGGCCCAATGGTTAAAGGTGCTCGTCTGCAAAGCCTGATTAGCTGGATTTGATTCCTAAGTACCCACGTGAAGTCAGATACACAAAGTGGTGCATGAGTCTGGAGTTTGCAGTGGCGGGAAGGAAGCCTGGTGTGCCCATACTTTCTTTCTGTCTTCCCTGATTCTCTCTCTCAAATAAATATACAAGTATTAAGAAATAAAATGTTTATTAAGCTAGATAAAAGCCCTCTTAATTAAGCAAAAATCTGCCACAAGAAGTCTAAATGTTCTTTTCATCTTAAATGACAAGAAAGCACTTCTATGGTTCATAGCACTTCTATGCAAGGCAGAAAAACCTTATCTGCTCTTTTTCCAAACTCTGCATTTTTGAGTGCAACTCAAAGAAATAACCTCATGGGGCAACTTCATAACACTGGCAAAAGAGAACAACTAAAACATTCCCACCAGCAATGCTGTCAAGAAACTGAATTGTTAGGACAGTTAACTGATATTTTTAATGTTTTATTTTGTTTTAAAGTGTATATGTTTTCATTTCATTTTTTATTATTTATTTTTTATTTAGTTATTTATTTGATAGAGAAAAAGGGACACAGAGAGAGAGGGAGAGATTGATTGATTGAGAGAACGGGCACCCCAGGGCCTCCAACCACTGCAAACAAACTCCAGACACATGCACCACCTTGTGCGTCTTACCTATGTGGGCACTGGGGAATCAAACCCAGATCCTTAGGCTTCACAGGCAAGTGCCTTAACTGCTAAGCCATCTCTCCAGCCCTTAAAATGTTTTAATAGGCTATATATACATATGATTTCTTTTAAAAATCTATCTTGGGGACTGGAGAAATGGCTCAGCAGTTAAAGAAGCTACCTTACAAAGCCGGATGGCCTGTGTTTGATTCCCCAGTACCCAGGTAAAGCCAGATGCACTAAGTGGTGCATGTGTCTAGAATTCGTTTGCAGTGGCAGGAGGCCCTGGCACACCCATACTCACTTTCTCTGTCTTCCTCTTTCTGTCTCAAAAAAGTAAATAAAATATTTTTTAAATAAATAGAGCTGGACGTGGTGGCGCACGCCTTTAATCCCAGCACTCAGGAGGCAGAGGTAGGAGGATCACTGTGAGTTCGAGGCCACCCTGAGAGTACATAGAGAATTCCAAGTCAGCCTGGGCTAGAGTGAGACCCTACCTCGAAAAACCAATAAATAAATAAATAAATAGGGCTGGAGAGATGGCTTAGCGGTTAAGGCATTTGCCTGCAAAGCCAAAGGACCCAGGTTTGATTCCCCAGAACCCACATTAGCCAGATGCACAAGAGGACACACACATCTGGAGTTCGTTTGTAGCAGCTGGAGGCCCTGGCGGGCCCATTCTCATTCTCTCCCTCTCTCTGTCAAATAAATAAATAAATATTTTAAAAATAAACAGGTAAATCTGTGTTAAAGGACATAATAGTACTGGAGGAGATGGTTTAACAGTTAAAGGTGCTTGCTTGCAAAGTCTGCACGCCCATTCTCTCTCCCTCTCTCCTCTCCTTCTCTTTACAAATAAATTTTTAAATTTTAAAAAAGGATGTCAAACACAAAGTTAATCCTCTGCCCTGACCTCACCACCTCTCTCAGAAGCTACCACTGCTGCCTGGTTTCCAGGGATTTTTCCAGGGATATTCTATGGATACATAGGCATTTACACACAGCAAGTCATATGGCAACATATCTGTATGTGTTCTTTTCCATCCCCTTTGTTTTACACAAATGGTAGCACATCAGATCTATTGCTCTTCATATTGCCCTTACTTATTCTGCTTTGCAAGTATCCCATATTGAAACATGTTGGTCTACATTAATCTTCCTTAAAAATTTCAGAGTATTATATAATGTATGGGTGCATTTGTTCAATTATGAAGCTCACTTTTTATACTAAAAAAACGACCTAAGTCGGTCTGTTTTTGAAGAAACTAAATCATCTTTGTTTGACCTCCTCAAGGGACATCTAACTTCACTCAGATGGATATTAGAAATTACATTACAACCTAGCACTTTTCAGAACTAAGTGGGAAGAGTCCCGGGGTAATGGCTGAAAACCATGACTATACCTGCCTTTCAAAAGAATACTATGACCGTCTTTGCATACACCTGGACACGACGCAGAGCTCAGGTGCAGCCTCAGGGAAAAGTGCCAGGGCCCCCACTGTCACCTGTCACCTTCCATTGAGCCCTATGCCAGGGAGAAAGAGTGCAGCCTTACCTAGCCATGGGTTCCCTTCAGTGGTCTCAACGTCTGTCACCTCCTTTTCCTTTTGCCCTGAGAAGGTGGCCTCCTTGTCCGAGGCATCTCCTAAGGCTGCAGCCTAGAAAGGGTCGATTGGGTTTCAGGCTTTCCTCCCAGCAGTGCCCACGAGACTGCACTTCCACGAGCCTTCCACACTTCCCTCCCACTGCCCTGACTCCCACTCTGTCCGCCCTCCATCCTCAGGCCCAGAGGACCCTCCTGGAAGCAGGGCGTGCTCGTGGGAGAGCTCCGTTCTCAAGGAACATGCCATGCCCACGTGACAGGTCCAGGTCCCCGCTTCCTCTCCCCGGCAGCACCCCGAACCCGAGTCCCGCACGCGGCTATCCCATGCCCACTCACAGGATCCAGAGACCCGCTGCTCCGTCCGCACGGCTCGGCTCACTCCGCCGCTGCTCCCTGAAGCTTCCAGCCCAGCCGGAAGGAGGGCCCCCGGCCGCCAGCGGCGCCACGTCCCCAAGGAAACCACACCGAGCCAATGTCTGCCCGGCACCCGCCATAGACCCGCCCCGGGAGCTGCCAGAGCCACGGGCGTACGCGCCGCGTCCCCAGCACGACCGTCCACCAGCGTGGCCAATCCCCGAGAGCGCCCGGCCTCTAAGGCCCGCCCCAGGGTTTTGAGCCTCGTCCAATCAGAAAGGCGCTGTGCTGAGGCCCCGCCTGGAGGCGGGGCTGTGGGCGTCAGCTGAGTGGCAGCTTGAGGCGCATTGTCCGGGCCCCTGCGGGAGGCGCTCGGGCTCTGCTGGCGGCTTCCTGCGCAGCTTCTCGGAACCAGACGGCTCCAAGTGCATGCCTTGCTCACAACCTACTGGAGGGTCCGTGCCCACCAACCTTCCCCTTAGAATAGCAGTTCTCCCACCTTAAACCTTCCCTTTTGCTCCCCAAATTGATGTCCTGTCTTCATTGCCCTGTCCATTGCCGGAAGGTGGGTGGCATTGTGGAAAAAACATTAGAGACAATGATGTATACATCAAAGTCCTCATGTCCATTCATTTAGGATTGATTGTTTACTGCGTCTGTAGCCACTGCCTCCTCGCCCCCAGACTTTATAATACACATAAAGGCAGCGGCCCTTCGTGTTTGATTCTTCATTGCTTACACCAGCCCTGTCGCATTTCACATCCATCACCAATCAAGATGTGGCCACGCCTCCTGAAGCTCTCCTTGCCTCTGGCTGAGCTCTAGCAACACACCCTGTGGGTTGTGGTCTGTTCCTTCTGCCTCTCTGCCTGTCTTGAATGTTGATTCCTGCTCAACTCTTACCTGGTTTAAGGGCCATCTTCCTCCAAAAACTTTACCTGACCTACAGGGTACACGTCCCCTTTACACATGCCTCTGTTCCATTCACTACTTTGAATTACAATTATACCTATGTGTCTCTATGCCCCATTGGCCAGAATGTCCTTAAGAGGTGGGCTAGGTGCTATTACATATTCCCAAAGCTGGCCACCTTGTGGCACATAAAATAAAGCTGATGTATGATTAATGAAGGACTGGAATTAATTGAAGACCACCAAAAAGAGATCAAAGAGGCTGGTTTAGTCAAAGCTGGCTCTAACCAGTGGTAGTCACTGTCACTGAATTCGGCAGGGTCTCAAGGGTTATCAGAGCAATTAGGAAGCTTAATAGTGAAGGGGGTGAAGGCTCATATACACGAACCTTCACATACTCTAATTTGTATACTCTGACTTGGAGGGAGGTGTTAGCAGAGGGAAGCTGAAGGCTGGGTAACTAGAAGCCTGGCTTCTTATATTACGGGTTTAGAATAACATATTCAGCTGTCTGGGGTGATCCTGGGCGAGAGGGAAGAAGGGAGGAACAATGGAGAAGCTGACAGTCGTTGTCAAATCTTGTAATTCTGGGCTGAGGGTTGCAGACTGTGTGGCTCAGTGATCTGGTGATTGCCTAGTTTGTATATCGTCTTCCATGACTGCAGTTTCTTCCCTCCATTACTCTCTCAGCCTGGTAGTCTTCCTACCTTGTTCTTTCTCCATCAATTCTCATTTCCCAATTCTCTTCTTTCAATTCCCACACTCCTTTAAGTGTTATATTTAGCCTGGGATGCATAAATCATACCGTGGGACCTGGGGAGATAGCTCAGCAGCTAACAACACCTGTTGCTTAAGCATGAAGGCCAAGTTTGACACTCCCCAGAAGGCATATAAAATGCTGACTGTGGCCACTCACATCTGTAACTCGGGGGGGGGGGGGGATTCAAAGACCAGAGAATGTGTGGGGCTAGCTGATGAACAACAGTTCCAGGTTAAGGAGACTCTGTCTTAAGGAAAGAAGTACTTGGATAAGCAGTAAGATGAGGACACTCTTCATTCTGCTGTGCACAAATGCATATAGAGTTCAAACATGTGAATATACCACACATAACACGCACCATACCACACACATACTCTACAATCACACACATACATAACAAAAGAAAGAAAGAAAGAAATCACACTGGGTAAATTACATAAAGTGAGGTATGGTGGTGCACACCTGAAATCCTAGCACCCAGGAGACTGAACCAGAAGCATTGCTGCAAGGTAGGCTGAGACCCTATCTGAAAAGAAACACATGTATTCAAATTGAATAAAATTGGTACTAAGAACAAAATTACACCAATGCCAGATAATTTTATTATTCCAGAGTCAGCTCAGTGCCTAAAGCAAGAAAGTAATGAAAAGAACTCTAAAGGTGTTTTGGAATAATTGTGTTTCTTCAAGCTGTTTTCTGTGAGTGTTAAATCCTATCTATTAATATTTCAAACTCCAATGTTTCACAAAATATGTGTTTTGGAGGGTAAATAATATTCCTATCTAAGCCGGGCATGATGGCACATGCTTTTAATCCCAGTACTCTGGGAGGCACAGGTAGGAGGATCGCTGTGAGTTCGAGGCCACCCTGAGACTACATGGTTAATTCCAGGTCAGCCTGGACCAGAGTGAGACCCTACCTCAAAAAAGCAAAAAAAAAAAATTTAAAAAGATTCCTATCTATTTTTAAGCAGTGCTTAAGTCATCGGGCTTATGAATTACATTATCTTTAGAATTCAAAGGTGCATTGAAGCATCTTCTAAAGTTAGAGTGAATAACTACTGTTGAAAAACAGGGGAAAAAAAACATTTTAACAAAAAGACTTTCTACTACACTTTCTTGGGTTATTGTGGGTTTTTTTTGTTTGTTTGTTGTTTTGTTTTGTTTTGTTTTTTGAGGCAAGCCCAACAGACTGGCCTTTTTTTTTTATTTGAGAGGGAAAGAGAAAGAACTGGTGTGCCAGGGCCTCCAGCCACTGCAATCAAACCCAGATGTGTCCGTCCTCTTGTGCACATGTGCGATGTTGCACACTTGCATCACTGTGCATCTGGCTTATGTGGGACCTGGAGAGTTGAACATGAATCCTTAGCCTTCACAGGCAAGCACCTTACCTGCTAAGCCATCTCTCCAGCCTTCTACTACACTTCCTTAGCAAATTTTTCTTTGATAGTTTGGTTTGGACAGTACTTTCTTTAAGTCCATATGCCCTCAGGCATTTGTTAAGCATGATTCTTTACAAAATTCTGCCATGCTTATCTGATTAACAGTTCACAGGGCTGAGTCCTGAGGTTTCTAGTCAGCAGGCCAAATAGAAAAAGGTTGAGACCATTTCTCTATGTATTTACTGTAACTTAACAACATGTTGAAACAAATTACAGAGAGCCATATCTCAAAACAGGTTTTTAACTGCTCCTTAAAGGCTTATCTACAATTACATTCAAAATTTTGTCAAGATGTCCTCGTTGCCGAGCCCTGAAAAAAATCAGCGGAACCTGCTCCGGTACTAGGTGTCGGTAGCTGCTTCGTTTCCCCTGACCAACTCTCCTTCCTTCCACTTCATCCTGCTCTAACTGCTTAAGGATTTATGCTTTGTGTTTAATCATCTTTTCATTTGTCTGAGTTATCTTTCTTGCTGCTGGGACAAATACCTAACGAACATCCACTTAAGGGAGGAAGAGTCTATTATGGTTTACACAATATGGGCTAAGCAGTCCACCATGGCACTCTGCAGGAGAGCCTGGTAGCTGCTCAGTCCATGAAGCTGGATGCCTCAGCAGTCCCAATCTGGTGCTGATGGCCTGGAGAATTCCTAGGGAGTCACTGGTGTGTTCATTACACATTGGAAGGCTGAAGAAGCTGGGTTCTAATGTCTGTGAAGGACAGAAGCAACAGGGTAGATGTACTCACCAGCAACTAGCAAGGGCAGTCTGGCAAAAGGCATTGTCTTTTCCTGGAGCTTCATTAGATATTGGCAGCCATGCTGGGGGAAGGACTTCCTCCCTCAGCTAGTCCTTCCTGGAAATGCCCTTGCAGACCTGTCCAAGAGGTATATCTCTTACTTGATTCCTGATTTGATCAAGTTAGAAATAAAACTAACTAGCCGGCTGTGGTTGCGCACTCCTTTAATCCAAGCACTTGGGAGGCAGAGGTAGGAGGATCATCGTGAGGTCAAGGACACCCTGAGACTACATAATGAATTCCAGGTCAGCCTGGACTAGAGTGAAACCATACCTTGAAAAACCCAGCAGAAAATATTTTATTTGTACTTATTTGCAAGGAGAGAGAGAGAGAATGGATGTGCCAGGACCTCCAGCCACTGCAAATGAACCCCAGATGCATGTGAGTGTTGAGCAACTGAACACAGGCTGACAGGCTTTGCAAGCAAGAACCTTTAAACACTGTCATCTCCCCAGCTCACCTTTGGTTTTTGAGATAGGGTGTCACTATGGTTTAGGCTGGCCTCGAGCTCACTACTCAGCCTGGGGTGGCCTCAAACTCAGGATCCTCTTGACTTTGCCTCCTGGGTCCTGGGATTACAGACCTGCACTACTACACCTGACCTGTGTTGGGCTATTATCATTCCTCAAGATGCTCAAGCTTAGAATCTTAGAATAATTCTTAATTCCTCCCTTCCACTTCCACTCCATATTCAGTTGATCAGCAAAGCCTATTGGTGCTACCTGAAAAATATATCCACAATCCAGGTATTTCTCACTAACTTCTTGCCATCATCTTGGTTCAAAATACTACCATCTCTTGTCGTATTAACTGCTCTTGCCCTACATTCTGTTCTGAACTTGGTGATCAGTGTGAATCTTTCTTTCTTTTAAGTATATTTTGTTTATTTATTTATTTATTTATTTGAGAGCAAGAAAGAGGGAGAGAGAAAGAGAGAGGAAGAGAACAGGCACGCCAGGGCCTCCAGCCACTGCAAACAAACTCCAGATGCCCCCTTGTGCATCTAGCTTACATGGGTCCTGGAGAATTGAACTGGGATCCTTTGGCTTTGCAGGCAAACGCCTTAACTGCTAAGCCATCTCTCCAGCCTGATCTTTCAAATCTAAGTCAAATCATAGCTTTCTTACAAACCTTGTTATCTGTTGTTCTCATAACCTGCAATCGACAAGACTATGCTATCTGCCTCTTACCTTTCTAACCTCATTTCCCTCTGTTATTTACTTCATTCACTTTACTCCAGACAGACTTCCTTACTATTTCAGGAACATGACAGGCCCTGTCTTGCTTTTAACTTCTGTTCCCTTCCCCAGAGATGTTTGTGCATTTTCTCTTCCCATGTGGTGCCTGCCTCCTGATCTCTCTCCTTCAGCTTTCATTAAAGTATCTACTTCTCAGTGAGACCTGCCCCAACTACCCCATTGAAAACTGTAACTGCCCTTCCCACCCACACTTCCTATCCCCCTTCTTTGCTATGTCACCATTTTACTACAAAGTGTTTTTCCTATTGGGTGGTTGGTCTTTTGTTTTTGTTTGGCAGTGCTTGGAATTGAACCTAGGGCCTCACACATGCTGTGCAAGCACTTTACCAATGAGCTACATCCACAGTCCCACTCTGTTCACTCTCTGTCTCCTAGAAGTAGAATAGCAATTCCATTGAAGCATTAACATGGCTCTAAAACTGAAAAAGAAAGCTCATTATGTACACATATGAGAAGATTTCAAAGGAATATTTTAAAACATATTTTTGTTAGAGAGAGAGGGAGAGAGACAGGCAGACAGAGAAAGAATGGTCATGCCAGGGCCTCTAGCCATTGCAAATGAACTCTAGACACATGTGCCACCTTGTGGGTCTGGCTTTTACGTAGGTACTAGGGAAATAAACCCGAGTCCTTAGGCTTTGCAGGCAAGTGCCTTAACTGCTGAGCCATTTCTCCAGCCCGCAAATGAATATTTTAAATAAGAAACTAACAGCTAGTAGTAGCCATAGTAACACATGCTTGTAATCATAGTGCTCAGGAGGCTAAGGCAGGAGGATCACAAATTCAAGACAAGCCTGGGCTACATATCAAGACTTTATCTCAAAAAAAAAAAAAATGAAGGCTGGAGATATGGCTTAGCAGTTAAGTGCTTGCTTATGAAGCCTAAGGACCCCAGTCCGAGGCTCGAATCCTGAGGACCCATGTAAGCAAGTTGCACAAGGGGGCGCGTGCATCTGGAGTTTGTTTGCAGTGTCTAGAGGCCCTAGTGTGCCCATTCTCTGTCTGTCTGTCTCTCTCTCTCTCTCTGCCTCATTCTTTCTCCCTGTCATTCTCAAATAAATAAATAAACAAACATTTTTAAAAATGAAAACAAAATAAAAAGCCTGACAGCTAACAAAAAACCTACCATCACATATAAAAGGCAATGTGAGGGGTTGGAGAGATGGCTTAGCGGTTAAGCGCTTGCCTGTGAAGCCTAAGAGCCTGGGTTCGAGGCTTGATTCCCCAGGACCCATGTAAGCCAGATGCACAAGGTGGTGCATGCATCTGGAGTTCATTTGCAGTGGCTGGAGGCCCTGGCATGCCCATTCTCTCTCTCTCTCTTTTTCTGCCTCTTTCTTTCTCTGCCTGTCTGTCACTCTCAAATAAATAAAAATTAAAATTAAAAGAAATTAAAAGGCAATGTGAGACACATCATAATCTTATAAATAATGGTGAAAACTTTATAGTTTTATAACATGGGAAAGAAATAGATTAGAAAATCTTAGTGGTCTTAGCCTTGACAAAGCTTGGGCTTGACAAAGATTTCTTGTTTTGTTTTGTTTGTTTTTGGTTTTGTTTTTGTTTTTGTTTTTGTTTTGTTTTTTTTTGTTTTGAGGTAAGGACCTGGAGAACAGCCAGGAAAATCACAGATAGCTCAAAGATTCAAGGTTTGTAGGTTTGAGACCCACAAGGGCTGTCCTAATTTTTTCTTTTTTCCTCACTCTAGCTCTGGAACTTACTCTGTAGGATCAGGCTAGCCAAAAAAAATCACAGTGATTCTCCTGCCTCTGCCTCCCCAGTGCTGGGATTAACAGCGTGTGTCACCATGGCCAGCTTTTTGCCTTATTTTTGTTAATGATGACATTATTATGTCTGCTGCCTCCAAAATCCTGACTAGTTGCCTTGATAATGAGTCTCATATGAAGGATTCAGTATCACAAAGCATTACAAATATAACCAACCCAAATCT
The DNA here is from genome assembly GCA_036346955.1 of Dipus sagitta. Lineage (NCBI taxonomy): Eukaryota > Metazoa > Chordata > Mammalia > Rodentia > Dipodidae > Dipus > Dipus sagitta. The sequence continues at coordinate 36,825,860 of CM070770.1, forward strand.
CATCCCCTGTTGATAGCCTATCTTCTTTGCATGTCAAGGACAATAGACCATTACTTTCCTTAATAATATTCCAGGAAAGTTCTTTTTTAATTAATTTATTTGACAGAGGGAAAGAGGCAGAGAGAGAGAGAGAGAAAGAGAGAGAATGGGCATGCCAGGGCTTGCAGTCACTGCAAACAAACTCCAGATGCATGCGCCACCTCGTGCATCTGGCTTACGTGGGTACTGGGGAATCGAACTGAGGTCCTTTGGCTTTGCCGGCAAGTGCCTTAACCACTTAGCCATCTCTCCAGCCCCCGGAAAGTTTTTTTAAATTAAAATAGAAAACATTAAAACTTTATATAATCCCCTCCCATTACCCTCATTTGTCCCCCACCATCCCTCAGCCCCTTCCACTGAATCCCATTTTCTTTCCTATTCCCTGTTCTATTTTATTTGTTATTATTTATGTATTTATTTTGGATTTTCAAGGTAGGGTTTCAATATAACCCAGGCTGACCTGGAATTCACTATGGAGTCTCAGGGTAGCCTCAAACTCACAACAGTCTTCCCACTTCTGCAAAGACATGTGCCACCACGCTCATCCCTCTTCTATTTTAATGTCTTTTTCACCATTCACAATAACCTCCTTATGGAACCAACATTATTCAGGTAACAAAAGCTACTGTGAAGTCATGAATACAATGACCACATTGTGCCTGGAAAACAGTCTTCCAAAGCGCTCCTCCCTATTGTTCGGTTCTTACATTCTTTCTGCCCCTTCCTCCACTATAGCCCCTAAGCCATTTGGAAGGTTTGATAGAGATGTCTCATTAAGCAGGAAAGTTTATTTTTTATTTTCTTCTTGACAATTGCATACATGTATATAGTGTATTGTGATCACATTCATCCCCATTACCCTCTCTTATCCCCTTCCCACTCCCACTTCGTGTGTGTGTGTGTGTGTGTGTGTGTGTGTGTGACCCATGTTTATAATTGGGGTTGCCTGAATGAGCATGGGGGTGGTATACTGGACAGAGTATGGGCAATTTATCAGTGACTACACCACTGAAGAACATGATGTTCCCTCCCCCAAGCAACCATTAACAGCCAATAGGTCCTCTGTGAGGGATAAGGTCTCATGAGGCCCTCCCCATCCATGACGGGATGTTCTTGGGTTCAGTCTTGTGCAGGAAAGCGCAGCTGTTGTGAGTTCATGAGAATACGGCCATGTTCTGTCCAGAAGAGAGCATTCTACTGCACTCCTTCTCATCGTCCAGTGTTTGCATTCTTTTCAGCGCTCTTATGCAATATTCCCTGAGCTTTAAAAGGAGTAATATAGATGTTGCATTTAGGGCTGAGTTCACAATAGCCACTTATTCTCAGCACTTTGGCCACATATGTATCTCCACATTAACCTCTACTCATGGCAAGAAGAAACCTCTGATTGAGGCTAAGAGCAGCACTAATCAATGGGTATAAACGTAAACATTTAGAAAGTGGTTATGTGTGCTTTCTGCACAAGCATGAGGGCCTGAAGGAGCCTGAGACTACCACAGGTCAAATCTCCAGATTCCATGTAAAACAGCTGGCCATGGCCATGTGCACCTGTAACCCCAGTTCTGCAGGGGAGCAGAGACCTGAAAATCATCTGAGTCCTGCAAGCTCTGGAATCAGTAAATAGAGGCTCTGGTTCAAAACAAGACCAGGCAGAAGAGCGATGGAATAGGATACCTGATGCTCCATTCTGGCTGGCCACTGCAGGTGAGTGTGTGGGGCTCTGAAAGGGCATATACACACGCATACACCATACACACACCACACAACACACATAAATGCAAAATAAAAACAAAAGAACAGAAGACATTTCTTTTTTGGAGACAGGGTTCCATGTTGCCCAAGCTGGCTTCAAATTCAATATATTACTGAGGATAAAACTGAACTTATCCCTGTTAGCTACACCTTCCAAGTGATGGGATTACACACATGCACACCACATCCAGCAGAAAAAGAAAGGAAAAAAAAAAAAAAAGCTTTTTCATTCTATTCATTTGATTTAAAGATTTAGTGTAATATTTATGGTATTAAATTTATACCATGATTAAGGTCATAAATAACATGGGCCTGGAGTTCATGAATCTTATTGTGAGGAGAAAGGACAGCTAGTTTGTGAGGTACCTCAAATTTGGTGCTACAGTCTAGCCACAAAATCATTGCACCAAATAAAGGACAATAAATAGTCATGGCCATTTTGGTTTATTACTTAGGGTAAAGTAATATGATGCCACTGCTTTCTTAATATAAATGGACATTTATAAAGGAAAATTAAATAATAATCATAGTAAAAGTAATAATAGTAACCAATATGTATTATTTTAGGTATATGCTTAATATACTATATATTAAACACTTAGCATTTTTTCCTATTTAATCTTTAAGTCAAACTACCTTTTATCATCATCAAAATTATTACTTTATAGTTAAAGAAACTGAAGCTGATGTCAAGTAAGGGAACCTCGGTGACCCTGTGCTACCTCCTTGTCCTCATTTCCTGATAGTCAGGGCCCAAACTAGGATGGGATGAGTTAGATAAAGCTGTTTTTCCTTCCCTCCACTTCCCTTCCCTCCCTTCCCCTCCCCTCCTCTCCCCTCACCTTCCCCTTCCCTCCCCCTTCCCTTCCCTTCGCTTCCCTCCCCTCCCCTTTCTTCCCCTCCCCTCATCTTCTCCTTCCCTTCCCTTCCTTCGATCCTTATTCTACTTTGGCAATTTGTTACAAACTTGATCTAGGGAAGCATCACACTGTGTATTTAAGAGCTCATACTCTGGAATAGCCAGGTCTGGTTGCACAGTTCTGTAATTCTAGATATGCAGAAGACCGAGGCAGGAGGATCCCAAGTTCAAGGCCTTCCTGGACTATAAAGGGAGTTCAAGGCCAGCCTAGGCAACTTAATGAGACTCTGTATCAAAATAAAAAGTTCTTTTTTTTAAAGAAGGCTGGCATGTTCTCTTTCATATATGGATCCAGGCTTCAAATGTTTAGGTTTCTATGTGAATTGGAGTAAAAGTCAGTAGTACAGGCCAGGAAGCTAGAAAGGGGCCCTGAGGGGGGGGGGGGACTTAAGGGGAGAATATTGTAGATATGCAAGTTAGACAGGCTGAATGCTGGAGGTGAAATTGTCTAAGTGGGATCAGGGGACGGGATGGAGGAGAGATGGGATGGAAGAGGTTTAATCAAGATTTAAGATGTTATGAATAAGCCATATGGAAGCCTACTTTTTGGCTAGCCAATAAAAATTGTTTAAAAAGGGGAGAGTTGGGGCAGAAGTATCTAGTGGAGGTGAATAATGGTGTACCCAAAAGCCATAGATTGTTAATAGCAAAAAATCAGTGCCAGGGGTGGGATTCCTCCCAGTGAGTTGTTGGCCAGGCAGGTCCCTGATAGTTCCAAAACGTTATAGGCCATTGTCAAGGCTTTTGGTTTCCCACCCGAACTAGGTGGTAAAACCACTATTGCTGAAGAATCTACATGCCTGGTCTGCAGGTCACTGATAAATCAAATGGGGGCTGAGCTGGAAACCTCCTTCCTGTTGACTAGCTGAAAGGATGCTGGAAAGAGCTTATGCAGCATTCAGCCTTTGGGGAGAGAAATCACCAATGTTAACCAGCTGTGGCACCTGCAAGCTTTATAGATGGCCAGCCAGGCCAAATGTGCCAACTGGTATAACAGTGACATGTCTGTTATGGGGGAAACCAACTGCTGTCTGATTGGTGGCCCATTCCACAGGAGGGAATACATGCCTAGTACTAAAATCCTGGTCAAAAGCTTATGCTGAGAAGGTCATAAGCCCCAAGGAGTAACAACTACTGTTGTCTGGCTGAATGCATACATTATGCCCACCAAACTGCCCTCTGAACACTTTGTGTTTTTGCACATATATTAATGCTACTCTCACTTTTGGTTAGAGAAGCTTCTCTTTTCAGATGGTGGTGACCACTGGGGTGACTCAATAACTCACCACAGTGCTGAGAAGTGAGAGTGGAATGGTCAGCACTAAGTGAGACATCTCCATCACAACCTCCAAGTCCCAGGGCCCATTGCAGAAGAGGTAGTAGAAAGAATTTAAGAGCCAAAGGAAGGGTAGGATAGTTTACAATGCAATCTTCCAGCCACAAAATGGTCTTGATATTTATGACCTCACAGTGCCTAACACTATCTATACAAGATCTTCATAATATAAGGAATAAAATGATGACATCAGGGCTGGAGAGATGGCTTAGTGGTTAAGGTGTTTGCCTGCAAATCCAAAGGATACTGGTTCGATTCTGCAGGACCCATTTAAGAGAGCTGCACAAGTGGGTGTGTGCATCTGGAGTTCGTCTGCAATGGCTGGAGGCCCTGACTTGCCCATTTCTCTCTCTCTCCCTCTTTCTCTCAAACAAATAAATAAATAAAATATATTTAAAAATGATTACATCAAAATAGAAGAAACAAGCTGGGAATGGTGGCTCACACTTTTAATCCCAGCACACGGGAGGCAGAGGTAGGTGGATTGCCACGAGTTCAAGACCACCCTGAGACTACATAGTGAATTCCAGGTCAGTCTGGGCTACAGTGAGACCCTACCTCAAAAAATCAATCAATAAATAAATAAGAATAGAATTAACACTAATTGGAAAGAAGTAGGGATCCAATGGAGAGTGGATTTGGATAGGGGAAAATGTGGGTGGCAGGAGGCGATTATCATGGTTTATTGTCTATGGTTATGGAAGCTTTCAATGAAAAGTTTAAAAAATAATAATAATAAAGAAGACTGGAGCTCAGTGGTACTGACCACCCAGCATGTACAAAAGCTCTAAGTTCAATCTCCAGTACTGAAAAAAGGCAGTAAATCTCTCTCTCTCTCTCTTTGTAGAAATTCCCAGCAAAAAGAAGGTATTAAAGGCCTAAGTGAGGTCAGAGGAAGAGATTGGATATAGGAAGAGTCAGGGGAGGGTTAATCAAAGTCTAAGAGGGTATTAATAAGTCATATGGAAACCTACTTTTTTGGACAATGGCACATTCAGAAGCCATAGATTATTACTAGAAAGGATGGGATACCTTCCAGTGAATTATTGGCCAGGGAGGTCCCTGATGCCCCCAAAACATCACAGACCATTGTCGAGGCTCTTGGTTTCCCACCAGGAATAGATGGTAAGACTCTACTGCTTAAAACTCCACATACTTGGGGCTGCAAGGTCACTGAGAAGTCTTCCTGGAGCTGAGCTGAAACTCTCCTCCATGTAGACCAGCTGACAGAAAGCTGGAAGCAGCTCCATGGGAAAGAGAGAAGTTATCAGTGAAGATACTCAACAGTGGACACTGGACGCTGTAAGTTGGTCAGCCAGACCAAATGAGCCAATGGGTGCAATAGTGGCATGCCTATTGTGGGGGAAACCAACCGTTCTCTAATTTGACTGGAGGCCTACTCCACAGGAGGAAATACATGCCCAATACTGAAAAACCTATGATGGGCTAAGACATGAGCCCTAAGGGTGTAACACCTGCTGGTATCTGCCTAAATGTATATATTATACTCACCAAACTACCCAGTAAGCACTTGTCTTAATGTTCACACTCATAAATTAATGCTCTCACTTTTGTCTAGAGAAGCTTCTCTTTTTAGATGACAGTGACCTCTGGGATAACTCAAAAGACACCACAGGGCTGAGAAGAAGTGACAGAGGAATGCTTAGCACTGAAATATCTCCATCACACCTTCCAAGGCTCAGGGTCCATTATGGAAGAGGTGGCGGGAAGAATGTAAGAGCCAAAGGAAGGGTAGGACTCCTTACAATGCACTCTTTCTGACACAAAATGGTCTGGATATCCATGACCTTGAAGTGCCTGGCACTACCTATGCAAGACCAGTATAATAGGAGGAAAAGATGATGACATCAAAATTAAAGAGAGCTTGATTGAGAGGGGGAGGGGATATGATGGAGAGTGGAGTAGTGAAGGGGAAAGTGAGGGGAGAGAGAATTTTCATGGTTTGTTGTCTGTAATTATGTAAGCTGCCAAAAATAAAAAATAAAGAAGGTATTATATGCTATTAAATGATTAACAGAATGTATACAAATAAAAAAAACAATTGGAGGAATTACAGAATTTGTAACATTTTCTGTCAAGGCAATAAGGATAATTAGAAATTAGATGAGCAAAAATGAATGGCAAAATGTACCTAAACAAAATAAATATGGATTTACTGTGCCAAATTTTCTCCTGTGTCTGTTTCAACTTAATTTGAGAATGCTTATGAAATGAACTAAAACTCCCTACTGAACATAACCAATGAAACTAATGTTCCTTCAATTAAAAAATTGTTTAATGAGAGATGGAGAGAAAGAGGCAGACAGGAAGAGAGTGAGCATAGGCACACCAGGGCCTCTACCACTGCAAATGAACTCCAGATGCATTGGTCATTCTGTGCATTTGGCTTTACATGGGCACTGGGAAATTGAACCCAGGCCATCAAGCTTTGCATATAAGTGCCTTTAACCACTGAGCCATCTCTCCAGCCTTCCTCCAGTTTTTGTGAGCTTGTAATATTCGGTTTGTTTCTTAGATCAAAATTGATAATTTTCCCAGTTTGTTTTTTCTTTTGACATAAGATTACTGTATTAGTTAACTTCTTGTGGCTGAGACAAAATACCCGACAAAGGGCTGGAGAGACAGCTTAGCGGTTAAGGCACTTGCCTGCAAAGCCAAGGGACCTCGGTTCAATTCCCCAGGCCCCACATAAGCCAGATGCACAAGGGGGCACATGCATCCAGAGTTTGTTTGCAGTGGCTGGAAGCCCTGGTGTGCCTATCTTCTCTCTCTCTCTCTCTCACACACACTCTCTGCCTTTTTCCTTCTCTCAAATAAATTAAAATAAAATTTTAAAATAAAAAAATACCTGACAAAAATCAGCTTAAGGGAGGAAGGGTTTGTTTCAGTTCACAGTTCCAGGTTACAGTCTATCATGGCAGGGAGGGCATGGTGACAGGAGCTTGAGGAAGTTGGTCACATTTAGTCCACAGTGAGGAGGCAGAAAACAATGACTGCTGCTGCTCAGCCAGCTCTCTCCATTTTTATGCAAGTCCAGGACCCCAGCCCATAAAATGGAGCTGCCCAACAGTTAAGGTAGTCTTCTTACCTTAATTAACATAATCAAGATAATCCCTCATTTGCATGCCCAGAGACTCACCTTATGTAGGTAACCTCTCACAGGTGATACTGGGTCTTGTCAAGCTGAAGATCAATATAAACTACCACAATTACTTACGAGAAAAATTTTAAAATGGGGAGGACTATGGTATAATTACAGTAACAACCTCTCCACTAAAAAAGATGTGCAAAAGGAAACTATTTATTGCTTAAAAGATGATAAAACTAAAGTTTCAAAAGAAGATACTGCTGTGTATTCCACCCAAACTCATTAAAATAAATAGCCTTATTGAAATATAATTCACATATAATAAAATGTGCTCAATTCAACGGTTTTAGTATAATTCACTTGGGAGGAGTATAATGACTGCTTTGAAGCTGTGCATTGGAGTTGCAGAGGTGCCAACATTTGAGAAAATAAGATAATTTACTTAACTCATTTGTTGGATGCTAGCCAATAGTGTGTTTTCTTTCTTTCTTCTTGTAGGCTAGCCTTCAACTTGACATCCTCCTGCCTCAGTCTTCCAAGTACTGAGATTATTGTGTCAGTCAGTGTGCCTGAACTTTTCTATTTGTGGGGAGGGGGAGGTGCACACGTGCCACAATACACGTGTGCTCAGAGGACAACCTCGGATGTTGGTCCTTGCTTTCCACCTTGTTTGAGGCAGGGTCTCTTGTGGTTTACTGCTAGTTAGTTTTGCCCCCCATCTTGCTGTAGGTTACTGGGATTCTAGACATGGACCACCAAACCCAGCTTTTTGTGGATTCTGGAGATCACACTTGTGCAGCAAGTGCTTTTACCCACTGAGCAATCTCCCTGATCCCTTCTCTTTTTCAGCTGAGGCAAAATTCATAATAGCATAAAGTCAGCAGCACATTTACAAGTACTACTCAACCAACTAACTCTATCTAGTTACATCTCATCAACCTAAAAAGAAAACACATAGCCAGTAAGTGGTTATTCTATTCTCTCCTCCTTGATGCCCTTGTATCACCAATCTGCAATCTGTCTTTATAGACAGAGTGACCTACTCTGGATAGTTGAGATAAGAAGAATTACATATGCTTTGCTTCCAATATAAGGCTTTCAAGGATCATTCACCATGTGGTATTATCAAAATGCACTTTGTTCTTTCCTTAATTTTTAAAAAATATTTTATTTTTTATTTATTTATTTGAGACTGAGAAGCCGGGGGGGGGGGGCGCAGATAGAGAGGGAATAGGTGCACCAGGGCCTCCAGCCACTGCAAATGAACTCTAGACGCATGCACTACCTTGTGCATCTGGCTTACGTGGGTCCTGGGGAATCGAAACTAGGTCCTTTGGCTTCACAGGCAAGTGCCTTAACCACTAAGCCATCTCTCCAGCCCTGGTTTTTTTTTTTTTGGTTTGAGGCCACCCTGAGACATAATAAATTATTCCAGATCAGCCTGGGCTAGAGTGAGACCCCACCTTGAAAAAAAAGAAGAAGAAGAAGGGCTGGAGAGATGGCTTAGCAGTTAAGGCGCTTGCCTGCAAAGCCAAAGGATCCTGGTTCAATTCTCCAGGACCCACGTAAGCCAGATGCACAAGGGGGCACATGCACCTGGAGTTCGTTTGCAGTGGCTGGAGGCCCTGAGTGACCATTCTTTCTCTCTCTTCTCTCTCTCAAATAAATAAATAAAATATATTAAACAAAAAAAAAAAAGAAAAGAAAAGGAGATGGGCTACAGAGATAGCTCAGTGGCTAAAGGTGCTTACTTGCAAAGCTTGATGCCTGGGTTTAAGTCCCCAGTACCCAAATAAAGTCAGATGCACCAAGTGGCAAATGCACCTGGAGTTCCTTTGCAGCAGCAGGCGGCCCTGGTGTGCCCATATTCAGTCTTGCTCTCTGTCTGCCTCTCAAATAAATAAATACAAATTCTTTTTTAAAAGGAGAAATGTATTCTAAAGAACCTGTGTGTTTACATTTGGCTGCTGTAACAAAGATTCAGACTAACAGCAATTGCTTAAGCAAGGCTCACCAGCTTTCTTTCCATTTCTTAATATGCCAGCCTTGTTCTCCCCTGAGGTTGTTGTACCTGTTTGTCCTGCTGGAATGTCATCACTGGCTCTTGTATGTCATCTTCTCAGAAAGGCCTTTCCTGGCCATACAAAAATATCCACCCTGTCATACTTTAATCACACTGCAACAAGGGGCTTGGGACACAGAGGGCTTCTCTAGTATGCAACAGGCCTTCCTTGGGTTTGATCTCCAGCACCACAAAAACAAAACAGGGGAAAAGACATAGGACTCCAAGTAGGAAAATAAGTTTAGGAGGGCAAAATTTTGTATCATTGACAGACAAGAAGCAGAAGCAGTACATCTTTAGGAATGTTCCAGTTCAGTGGCTAAAGAAATGTAAGAGACTGAGAAAACTAAAGGGTAGGACGGAAGGAGAAGAAAGTTTCAGTTAAGTATAGGTCAGTGGGGGGAGGGGGTGACTGTTATCTCCCAATCAAGTAAAAGGCCTTTGGACTTGGAAAGATCATTTGTGATCATGGAACAAGAGGGAAATGTAGACAGCAAGGAGAAAAGGGACATAATAGGTATTGATCATTACTGGAGCAATTTGGCAGTACTCAGCTGTTTTTTTGTTCTTGTTTTTGCTAGTCAGCCATTATATTTCATGTTAAAGAATAACACGAGAACGTGCCACAATAGATCATGTAGTACTCAGCTTTGGCAGCATTACTTTTTGTGAGGCCTATTCATTTCTCATAGGGAATGAGCTAGAATAGAGAAGACTGAACATGTTGGGAGGGGGAGTACTTCTTAACCCGAGGGTGAGGGTAATGGGCCTCTAAGGAGTCCACGAGTCTCCTTTACTCTGAAATTACATAAAAAATTGTATGCAAATGGGGAAGGATGAGAACTGAGGATTTATGGTTCCAAAAGATCATGACTCGAATGTTAACCAACATGTTTCCAGAGAGGAGAGGGGAGAACATCCAGAAAAGGCATCAGACTAAGCTTTAGAGAGAAATGGAAAGCTTCCGTACTAAGCAAACGCATGGACAAGCTTGCAATTGCATCATCTCATTAAAATGGGTAGTAAAGAACTGGAAACTGGGGGAGCATGTGCAAACACGCCCCAACGGAGGGAGCAGGAGGAAACCTGGCAGGTGGAGTGGAAAGGGCTGCAGGCTTCCTCTATAGGGACGCTGCTGCTCTCGTGTAGCTTCGGTGCGTGTTTCTGCACAACGTGGTGGCCCCCTTGGGGTCCTGAAGGCTGGGCTTCATTCAACAGCGAGTGCCTCTCAAGGCTCTACGGGGTTTAATCAGTGAGTCAGCTAGGGAAGAGGATGCTTGGATATTTCAGACTAGAGAGAGGGTGTACCCCCACATACTCTCTCTCTGCGGCGTCTGGGATGCTGCCTCTCCACCTGTCGTCGTCTCTGAATCATTCTGACCCGTTTCGACATTTCCGTTCTCAGCGCCCAGCTCAAGTCCTGGCGCAGAGCCCGGCTGCGGTCGAGCTCGGGAGAACTCATTCATTCAACCACTGAGGAGCTCCCTGGGAGACGTCGGGTGCGAGGCCCAACGCTGGGCACCGGGGTGAGACCCACTGGGGTCCAGCTGAAACCGCCAGGAGCCCGACAACCCTCCACTCCGGACCCGCTGCAGTCTCCCTGGCCGCCGCCGGGGTCGTGCCCTGGGGGTGGGTCAGGTCTAAGCTCACATGTCCTAACAGCTTCCCAGACTGGCACCCAGGCGGTGCCAGGGGATGCCGGGTTCAGGCCGACTCCGCCCTGCCGCCCCGAGATCCCGCGGGAACTCAGCTCTCGGGACCGAGGCCGTGAGGGCTGGGGTCGCGCGTGTAGAATCGACAGGCGCGCACAGGAGCGCGAGCTGTACGGGCCACCCGTCCGCGGTTTGACCTTGACGGCCTGGCACCGCCCCCTGTCCCGGGCGAGCCTGCTCAGTCCACAAGCCCCTAAAGGGCGCCAGGCTGGGGCTCGGAGCCGGTCCCGGTCGTCCCTAGGCGCTTCTTCCCGTAGCCAATCCAGGACCGAAGTAGTGCGGGCCAATGGCCGCCGCCGAAGTATGCAGAGCTGTTGAGCCTATCAAAGTCCGGCCTTCCGCTTCTCCCGCCTTGGACTTCCAAGTCGGCCAATCAGCGGCCAATAAACAAGAGGCGTCCAAGATCAAAGGGGAAGGGGCGGGACCTAGGCCGCAGCGGCGCCTCCGAGCGAAGGACTGACAAGCCCTTTCGCGAATACTAAGGGCGTAATTTCCCTTCGTTAGGAAAGGGGCGGGGCTTAGCTGAAGTCTGCACCAATGGTTGGCCTGGGGGGCGTGTCCGCGGGGGCCAAGCGGGAGCCGGAGGCCCCGGGCTCTCTGGGCCGCGCCTGAGGCGGACGCAACGGGGCCGGGGGGCGGCGTCGAGAGCGGCGGCGGCGGCGGCGGCGGCGGCAGCGCGGCTGGGTGCCGCGGCTGGCCCGAGTGGATGGAGTTGGAGGGGCGGAGTGCAGGCGGTGTGGCGGGCGGGCCGGCTGCTGGGCCCGGGCGGAGCCCCGGGGAGACGGCGCTGCTGGACGGGTGGTTACAGCGGGGCGTGGGCCGGGGGGCCGGCGGCGGGGAGGCGGGGGCCTGCCGGCCCCCGGTACGGCAAGATCCGGATTCTGGCCCGGACTACGAGGCGCTGCCGGCTGGAGCCACTGTCACTACGCACATGGTGGCGGGCGCCGTGGCAGGAATCCTGGAGCATTGCGTGATGTACCCCATCGACTGCGTCAAGGTGAGACCTGGACCGGGCTCCGCACCCGACCTGGGGATGACCAGACCCTGAGTCCTGTCTAGAGCCAGGATCCCGACTGAGAGCCGGAGCCCGCGTCGTGCGTCCTGGCTCCTACCTCTACTCACGATTTGAACTTGCAAGCAAAGTGTCGGCTGGGTGGTGAGCTCAGTCTGGAGCCAGGACCTGTGTCTAACGGTCACTGAGCTCAGGATCGGACTCATGATCAAAAACCTGCCATCCAAAGCCCTGGATCCCACCAGGGACTAAACAGGAATAGGGTGGGATGGGGGATCCCGAAGCACAGGTAAGTGCTACCGACCATTAAGTGAAGCCAACTGACATGAATCAGACCACGAACTGGATCTTAGGGCTTGAGATGTGCTTCTGGTAGGTGCTTTCATGAATTCTTTGCAGTGTCTTCCCCTAAAAGTGGCAGGGCAGGAAGCCGGAATCTGGGATCTTAAGGACTTATTACATTTTAATCCATCAGTGGTTGGAAATCATTGTGCAGTCAAAAGTAAGAGTTCCAAACTGGAATGTGTATGGCGAGAAGTCTGCAGGAAAAGGTTTCAGTTTCTCTGTGAAGCAACCTTGATGTCCCAACTATTTCCTGAACATGAAAATTGAACTGGGATTAAGACCGCATGTTCAGGGAGCACTTCAGTCTCTGCACAACAGAGATGAAACTGATAGTCTATTTCTTTGGGCACCTGAATCTGACAAAAAGGGAAATGCCTAGAATGGCAGTGTGATGGTATTAGAAAGTAGAGGTGTGAAGAAAATGAAATGAACATGATTCATGTGAAAGTGAAAGCAATTACAACCACAGCCAAGCAGGATGATTAACGGATACAGAAGGCAGCCCGGTGGCGATTATTGTTCTCTACAATTCTGGTTGCACATTAGTAAAGGTATTAGCCACCAAACATGAGGTCAAAATTAAGAGAGAAGTAAAGTGGAGGAGATTGTTGAAATAGCTGTGATATAGAATAGTGTTTTCTTTATACATTAAGCATAGCAGTCAAGCAATATCCTGCCAGTTATTTCGTGTATGTTTTCTCTTCAAATTAGGAAACACTACATTTTGAAAGGAGAGCATCAACTTGGGCAGTGCCTCTGCTTGTCCCTGGTTCCTGTGCTGTTCCTTGTTTTCATTAGTAATGTGGATGAGGAAATGGGAAAAGTGCTCTTGAAGCTTTGTGAATGACATTGAGTTGGCAGGAATATGTTAGCATGTTACGCACTTAACTCCTAACAAGGGCCATGTCCAGTGAAGAGATGTGGTTAAGTGCACCTGATGGAGACGAACGTTACCACGTTTAATGTGCTTGTCAGAGACTCAGACCATGAACTAGGCCATAAGGCTCGAGATGTTCCCTGAGTAGGTACTTTTTACAGAGTCCTTGCAGTGTCTTCTCTTAAAAATTTCCCTTAAAAGAAATAAATAGGGCTGGAGAGATGGCTTAGTGGTTAAGGTGCTTGCCTGTGAAGCCTAAGGACCCATGTTCCACTCTCCAGGTTCCACTTATGCCAGACTCACAAAGTGACACAAGTGCGTTGATTGCAGGAGCTGGAGTGCCAATTCTCTCTCCCTCCTTCCCACTCCCTCCCTCCCGTCCTCCCTTCCCCCTTCTCAAAAAAAAAAAGGCCAGTCTGTTGGGTTTGCCTCAAAAAAAAAAAAAAAAAAAAAAAAAAAAAAAAAAACTAAAATAAAAAAGGAAAGAAAGAAATAATAAAACCCACGAGAGAAATAACTATTGAAGTGTAAATGAATAAATAGAAATGATTCAGGAGTCTATGTAATAGACTGTAGATTGTATGTCTGAATCAATATGCTGTGTATTCCAAAAGTTAAAGTGCTCTAGCTGCAGAGTTATCTCATTCTACTTTAACTGTGAGTAGAGTGCAGGGTCTAAGGTGCTACATTTCAGGATGAGTATCAAATGGAAGACATCAGAAAAAAGCAATAGAAAGTACTTAATGGCTTGGAAAATACATTGTGATAATGTGACTTAGTTTGACAATTGTCTTATAACAATGTAATGGGAGGGTATTGCTTTACTCCACATACTTACATAATGCTATTGTTGCTATAAACATAAGTACTCCCTTTTAATTTTTATTTAATCTTTCATTTATTTGAGAGACAGAATGGACACACTAGGGCCCCTAGCCACTGGAAACGAACTCCAGACACATGCACCATCTTATTATGCATCTGGCTTTCTGTGGGTACTGAGCAATTGAACCTGGGTCCTTTGGCTTTGCCAACAAGCACTTTAACCACTAAGCTATCTCTCCAGCCCCATAAATACCCCTTTTAGGTATTCCCTACAATTTATGCTTAATGAGGGCACATCTTTGTCCTGTAACAAAGGAACAAAGACCACTCAGCATCAAATGTGGTAAATAAGATAAATTATCTGAATGCCCATACTGCATGATCTCTAAGATATGGTGGGGCTAGAAAATGAGCCAGCTGATGTAGTCTTCGGGCCTATAAACCCATTGAACAACCACAGGAGAAAGGGCTTCCAGAAACATTTTATATAACCAGGCATTACTGGAGTAAGTTACTTCTAGCTTTCTCAGCCAACTGTTTTGAAGAATAGTTCCTGATCATCTACATTAGCTGAACAACATTGCAGTCTTGCCTCCAAACCGTACACTAAAAAAAGCAACTATTTTAGCTGGGCGTGGTGGTGCACACCTTTAATCCCAGCACTCGGGAGGCAGAGGTAGGAGGATTGCCATGAGTTCAAGGCTACCCTGCGACTATGTAGTAAATTCCAGGTCAGCCTGGGCCAGAATGAGACCCTACCTCAAAAAAAAAAAAAAAAAAAAACCTACTTTATTTGAAGGAAAAATGGCCAAGAATCTTCTAATATGCAAAAGCTTATCTTAGATGAACCTCCCTCCCCCCCCCGCCAAGGTAGGGTCTCATTCTAGCCTAAGCTGATCTGGAACTCACTCTCTGGTCCCAGGTTGGTCTTAAACTCAGTGATCCTATTACTTCTGCCTACCAAGTGCTGGAATTAAAGGCATGTACCACCACACCTGGAAGAAGAATCATTTTTGTTTTCCATTAATGGTGGGTTTTAAATAGTGACAAGGGAGCCAAGTATGAGTGCCTGAATGTTAAATGCTTTGGTGCAGCCATAAATGTAACTCAAATCCCTTCTTTTTTTTTTTTTTTTCGGTTTTTCGAGGCAGGGTCTCACTCATGCCCTGCTCAAATCCCTTCTTTTAGAAAGGGCTTCCCAGTTCACTTGTCTCCTGGTAGCTATTAATATTTTACTATTTTTGGTTTTTTGAGGTAGGGTTTCGCTCTAGCCCAGGCTGACCTGAATTCACTATGCAGTTTCACTATGTAGTCTCAGGGTGGCCCTGAACTCACAGAGATCCTCCTACCTCTGCCTCCCGAGTGCTGGGATTAAAGGTGTGCGCCACCACAGCTGGTTCCTGGTAGCTGTTCTTATACCATAAATGGATTGTGGAGAGGAAAAACAGCCCAACAGGACCCCGAGATTGAACTGGAAACAGGTATCACTGTTTGATCCTAAAAGGCAACCACAGTGTTTGCAATTGAAAGCTGACGTTGCCTCTTGGCATGCAGTCCTGTGTATCCCTAGCCACTTATCAGGGTCATGTTGACTTAAAATATCCTTGGAAGGGGCCATGGGAAGTCAGTGCAGCCTTGCTAGGCCATAGTTATCAAGCTAGCTATTTCCATGATTGTAATACGTTTGGGAACCCAGATAAATCGCAGTTGGCTTCTGGAGGCATCAGAAGCAAGCGTCAGAATTTAACTATAGGGACAAGCTCTGCAACCCAAGGCCACAGAACCTTTCCTGGATGTCTTCTGTCTACCCTCCTGTACTAGGTGCTGTTTTGGGTTGTGCAGTGGTGAAGCAAGTCTCAATTTACACACCACCTTAAAGAGGCAAAGAACAGACTTCTAAATCCCAGTTGTAAAGGATTATCTGTATGCATTCACCTTTTGTATTTTATTTTCTTGCACCTAATAATGAATTGAGTCACTAAGTATCAATTTTTCTTATGTGCCAAGCACTGTCTGGAGTGTTTTAATCCTTGAAACAACTTCATGAAGTAGACATCACTCATTATTTCATAGATAAAGAGAGGAGGCTGGAAGAGAAGTTAGGTAACTTGTCAAAGGTCACAGAGTTTTAAGTCATGATTTGAATTCAATCTGTGTGACTCACAAGCCTTCTCTATAGCCTCACATAGTGAGATTTCAAGAACCATAGGCTGGGGAGATGACTCAGTAGATAAAGTGCTTGCTGTGCAAGCATGATGACCTGAGACACAGTAGCATGAGTCTAAAATCCCAGTGCTCCTTTCCTTCAGCCAGTTGGGAGGCAGAGACAGGAGAATCCCTGGAAGTTTATGGGCTAGCCAATCTGGGATATACAGTGGTGAACAAGATACTCTGCCTCAAACAAAATGGAAGGTGAAGACACCTGAGCTTGTCCTCTGACCTCCACATGTGTGCTGCTGTGGCATGTGCATACCCACATAGGAACATGCATTCCTACACCATACACAGAAGAAGCAAGCAAGCTAAAGAATTTATAATGGCTGGGCGTGGTGGCACACGCCTTTAATCCCAGCACTCGGGAGGCAGAGGTAGGAGGATTGCCTGTGAGTTTGAGGCCACCCTGAGACTCCATAGTGAATTCCAGGTCAGTGAGACCCTACCTCAAAAAAAAAAAAAAAGGAAAAAAAAAGAATTTATAATGAAGCTAATTTGTGAACATATGACTTAGATTATCAGCTTAATGTGAAATGTAAGTTAGAGCCACAGAGGAACCTAAAAATATATGCACCCCACCAAAACAAACTTGCAGAATTAAACTGGTTTCATTAGTGGCTAAGGATCAGTTTGTTGGCCCATGCCTGTTTCTGAAGTAATTTCTATCATGCTGTCATAGTAGTAGATGTTGGATATCCTAATACATTAAGAAGTTTTGAAGCTGGGTGTGGTGGCTCACGCCTTTAGTCCCAGAACTTGGTAGGCTAAGTTTGAGGCCAGCCTGGACTTCAGAGTGAGTGACAGGTCAACATGGGCTAAACGGAGACCCTGCCTCAAAAAAAAAAAACACCCCAAAACTGTTTTTACATCACTTTATGAATTGTCATAGCATTTACATGCCTTGTTTCCTTTACTCCACATAGCATGACAGTCTTAAAGCTCTGAGAAATTGAGTGATATAGCCAAGATGATGCATCGGCAAAGCTGGCACTCACTCTCAGGCTTCCTGATTCCTGACTCAAGGGTGATGTGTTTTACCAAACCACTCACCTCCCTACTTGTTTGTTTAACTTTTCTTGGACTGGAGAGATGGCTCAGTGGTTAAAGGGGCTTGTTTAACTTTTCTTCAATACCAGGTAGTATTGTTATTTTTTTAATTTATTTTTAGTTAGTGTCTTGTTCTAGTCCAGGCTGGCCTAGAATTCACTATGTAGTCTCAGGGTGGCCTCGAACTCAAGGCAATCCTCCTACCTCTGCCTCCCTGAGTGCTGGGATTAAAGGCGTGTGCCACCACACCCAGATGGGGTTTTTTGTTGTTGCTCATACTGAAGCTTTTCATAAATTCTTAGAGATTTCATCTTTCTGTGGAAGATAGATTTATTGGCCCTCTAAAATGGGCATACATGTTTGGTTTTGTTTTTGGCATAGTTTATTGCGTAGGCCTCCGTAGGGCATTTTCATTGAGTTAGAATTGTTGGATTTAGATGTGCTTGTAAAATGTTTGGAATAACTTACCCACAGTTCAGTTTCTCTTGGGAATGAACAGTTTCTGGCCTGTGAGACCAGAACCTTCCAGGACTGGTTGCCAGATATGCCCTTGACTCCCGCAGAGCAATGTAGTTTTAGAACGTTCCTCTTGCAGAAGATCAGTTTCAATCAAGTGGATGGAAACACATTGGTTGAGCCACTAGGCCCAGTTTAAAATCACACTCTTTAAATAAAAGTTTTTGAGAAGTGACACTTGATATTTCTTTTCTTTTTCTTTTTTTTTTTTCGAGGTAGGGTCTCACTCTAGCCCAGGCTAACCTGGAATTCACTATGGAGTCTCAGGGTGGCCTCGAACTCATGGCGATCCTCCTACCTCTGCCTCCCGAGTGCTGGGATTAAAGGCGTGCGCCACCACGCCCAGCTAACACTTGATATTTCTGATGGAAAGTTCAGTATTTAACATTTTAAGCCTGCAGGGTTTTTTTTGTTGTTGTTGTTGTTGTTTTTTGGGTTTTCGAGGTGGGGTCTCACTCTGGTCCAGGTTGACCTGGAATTTACTATGTAGTCTCAGGGTGGCTTCAAACTCACGGCAATCCTCCTACCTCTGTCTCCATCACTGTAGTGCTGGGATTAAAGGCATGTGCCACCATGCCCAGGGTTTTTTCTTTTCTTTTCTTTTCTTTTTTTGGTAGCAGGCAGGAGAACATAACTTTAGAAGAATGTAGATTGCTTTCGGCTAACTAGGACCTGTGAATCTGGTTAGTTCTCTCCCATTCTCTTGAGAAAAGGCATTATTCTTGGATCCCACTGACCAACTTGAATTAGGAAGGTTCTAGCTTTTAAATCTAAACTGAACTCCTGTTGGCTCTCTAATGACTGTACTTGCTACTTTCTGAACTGGCGAAGACATGAAAAGAGTTATTCATCTAGCAACTAAACCTTTAGTGCTGGTGTGTACCAGGAACTAGACATTATTTTTAAACTGATAGTATCTGCTACCTCAACTTTGAAATGGAATGATCAACAAGAGGTTTTTGTGGAAAGACGCACACTTCAGAGAAGGTCTGATTTGGGGAATTTTTAAAATGAGATGCATTTCCAAATTTCATCAAAACTTAGTTCATGAACCATGCAAGTGTCTTATCACAGAGATCAACGGCAGCTATGTTTCACAGAGACCGATATTAATTGTGGATTCCAGTTTGAGGATCACGTCAATTTAGATGAGAGATTTTGGAATAGAGAAGATGGCTTAGGGGTTAAAGGCATTTGCTTGCAGAGTCTGCCAGCCCAGGTTTAATTTCCCAACATCCACTTAAAGTATCTGTCCCCAACAACAGTGGAAGGTAGAGCCAGAAGAATCCCATGCCCAAGCTAGTTTGACATTCCTTTGCAGTCTGTCAGCTCATTTGTAGTGACAAGAGTCTCTGTCTCAGAAGGTGGAACACAGACGCTTGTCCTCTGACCTCTACATGTGTATTATGGTATGTGCATATGCACACATATACACATACAAATAGAAATTCAAAAGAAAATCTGAAAGGTTCTTCAGTTTTAAAGAGTAGTTTGGGGCTGGAAAGATGGTTCAGTGGTTAAGCATTTGCCTGCAAAGCCTAACAACCCGGGTTTGATTCCCCAGTACCCTTGTAAAGCCAGATGCACAAAGTGACACATGCATCTAGAGTTTGTTTGCAGCAGCTAGAGGCCCTAGTGCACCCATTCTCATTCTCACTCACTCTCCTTGCAAAAAAAAAAAAAAAAAAAAAAAAAGGTTACTTTGTTTTCCAGCTGGACAGTCCATAAGTTCATAGTTTTGGGACCAAATTTCCTTCCCAGGAGATTAGAGCAGCATCAATTAGAATGACTGATACTTCTGCCAACACTCTAGATCTACAGGTGTCAAACCAAGTAGTCTGAAAAAGTACCAAAAGATGAGCCACAGCCAAGCATGGTGGTGCATGTCTGTAATCCCAGCACTTGGGAGGCAGAAGTAGGAGGAGGATCACTGAGTTTGAGGTTAGCCTGGGACTACAGAGAGAGTTCCAGAAGAACCTAGGCTAGAGTGAGACCCTACCTTGAAGAAGACACTATTTTGCTCTCAGCTGTTCATCTCTTCTGAACCTCCAGGTCCCTGCTCATGTAAGCCCACTCATCTCAGCCAGGCTGGGCTGAGATGGGAGGGTCCTACTCCCATATGGCAGGCGCTCTCTGTACCTTCTTTCCTTCTCTTAATCTAATAAAGTCTTTAAAAACAAAAAAGATGACCCACCATCTCATTAGTTGGGCAGTGGGGCCAGTTTTTTTTTTTTTTTTAATGTTTTAAGCTGGTTGTGGTGGCGCATGCCTTTAGTCCCAGCACTTGGGTGGCAGAGGTCACCATGAGTTGAAGGCTACCCTGAGACTACATAGTGAATTCCAGGTCAGCCTAGGCTAGAGCAAGACCCTACCTCGAAAAACATATATATATATATATATATATATATATATATATATATATATGTGTGTGTATGTATATATGTATATATGTATATATGTATATATATATTTGAGAGTGAGAGTTCCAGGGCTTCCAGCCACTGCAAATGAACTCCAGAAGCATGTGTCACCTGTGTATCTGGCTTACATGGTGTGGGTTCTGGGGAATCGAACTTGCATCCTTAGGTTTCACAGGCGAGCACCTTAATCACTAAGCAAGGTTTGTTTTTAGTCATAAAAATTTTGTTGCAGACAATAAATACTTGAATTTAAAATCAGCTTATTAAGGTCCAAAAACAACTTGTAAATCACACGTTTGATATGTACTGCTGGGCAGTGGGTTATTTTGGAGTTGTGGACCTTGCCAAGTGGCAGTGTTCTTGGGGGAAGTAATACTGTTCCATTCTTAGGGACATGGATGACTAGAAACAAAGGCTTGGAGGTATGAGTTAATTTGGGAAGAAGTAAAGATGAATGCCAAGTTGTCACTCCCACAGATTGGCCCGCATGTGTGTAGAAGGCCTGTCCACAGCCCAAAGCCTGAGTGTTGAGATAGGGCGAGAAGTTGTCATCACTGACCTTGCACTTCTCCTGCTGTAATTTCAGACCCGGATGCAGAGTCTACAGCCTGACCCAGCTGCCCGCTATCGAAATGTGTTGGAGGCCCTCTGGAGGATTATAAGAACGGAGGGCCTGTGGAGGCCCATGCGGGGGCTGAACGTCACAGCAACAGGCGCAGGGCCTGCCCACGCCCTCTATTTTGCCTGCTACGAAAAGTTAAAAAAGACATTGAGTGATGTAATCCACCCAGGGGGCAATAGCCATATTGCCAATGGTATTGAGCCTTCCTGTGCTGGTCCCCCCACTTTCTCAGTTCTTTGGGCTTTGCTGCTGTCAGTGCTGCCTGGTCTCAGCATGGCTTGGAGCTGCAGCTTTGGGCTAGGGTAGGCCAGATTATAGGGGAGGGACTTCCAAACCTGATGTGCTCAGACAACGGGCTGCTTCAACCCCACCCTCCTTTGGGGCACCTCAACAAAAATCACAGTATCTTCCCTTACCTGCCAACTTGACTTTTCCTCATCTTCTCCCTGGCATCAACTTCTAATGCCTGGTAATGTGGAGATATACACTGAACTACCCCATTGTATATTTCTTGATGGTTGGGTGTAATCCTGCTCCTTAGGGCAGGATTGGAGGTGACCCAGTCACCCAAGGAAGACACTAATGGAGCCCCAGCTCTTCAACTCACTTTGAGAATCCCACCTGACCAGAGGCTGTTGGTGTCCTTAAGAACACAACAAAGCCTTGATAAGCAAACGGTGTCCAGGGACTCTCCGGAGAATCCAGATGTTTTAGAAGTTGGGTGGAAGTAAAGGGAGAGATTGCAGCCCAGGGTTCCAAGGTTGTCTGAAAGTCAAGTTGAGTGTGGAGAAGGTGGAGGATAGTTGAAGACCCAAAGGGAAGGGAAGATCTGGATGGACAAATGTTAGGATTTAGAAGTGGGCTGGGCAGTTTAGCCACCACAGGATAGAAAGCAGATTGGATGAAGATGTGGCTCCTGTCCTCCCTGCACTGGTGGCATTGCTGTCCTGCTTCCTGTCAGGGTATAGCTCATTTATTCTTAGAACCATCTACTGATGAAATCTGGGCTGTTTCCTTTGCCCCTTCTGGGCCTTCCTGTCAGATGTGAAATGTGCAGTGATGGCCTTGCTAAAGTGGTGGGTAGATTCCTTTCTATAAGCAGTGGGTTCCTTTCTTTTGGACTGACTCTTAACATGCCCTTTCCTCACTGTGTTTACATATCCACTGACCTCCACGGGGCCTTGGTGAATTGGTCACCTGCCTGGCCTTACGTGGCAGTTTTCTCATTTACAGGTGCAGCTGGGTGTGTGGCAACATTACTTCATGATGCAGCCATGAATCCAGTGGAAGGTAATGAGTTCTCATTTCTGTTTCTCTGGGCAGCTGCATCTTCATGCCCTAATGTCTTCCCCCGCCCCCCCTCGCAGAAAGCCAGAGCATTATCAGTTTTGGTAGGAAAGCCTCTCATGTTTACCACCAGAGGGCGCTCTCTCCATATTTTCAGTGCTTTGGAGGACTGCCTTGTTGAGGAAATACATTCTTTGGGACTTACTTTTCTTTGAGCTTTCCTTGGAAGAGGTGATGGTTCCTTTGGCCTGTTCTTGGGCTTTCCTAGAAGTCCCTTTTGTAGTAGATTTGATCTCTTGTAAGTTTAGCAGGTTATTTTGTTAAAGAAGATGGATTTTTGGCATTTTTTTCTTTTCCCAAGGAAGGGTCTCTATCCCAGGCTGATCTGGAACTCACTCTGTAGTCCCAGTCTGGCCTTGAACTACCTCTACCTCCTAAGTGCTGGGATTAAAGGTGTGCACCATTACACCTGGCTCTGGTTTTTGCCATTTTTAAGTATTGCATTTCTTACTGGAAAGAAGAGAGTTGAAGGTTAAAGATTAAGCTGTATAGTTCAGCATCTTCATTGCTGCTTGGATGTTAGTTTTTCAGTTGGAGCCAAATTCTCTAAAAACATTTTCACTGCGAGAATGAGGCAGTCGGCCAAATAAGAGGCTGGCACCGTTGCAGTGTTCCTTCTGTTCCAGTTCTTCATATGTCCGGGCAAGGCCGTGGGTGGCAAGGGCCAAAGTGAAGCTGGAGAGCCATCGAAATCACCACATTATCTTCACATTAAAGGGAGTGGGAGGCTTGGAAGCTGAAACCAAGTGCATTCTGAGTAAGATGGAGGTCTCTGTTTTTGGTAGCACTCCTCTTTCCTTCCCTCTGGGAGAATAATCCTGTTTGCATTTTAAGTCTGAAGTATTTCTCCTCATACCCGAGGAATGGGATTGCTAGGGCTCCATGCTATGTTCATTACCACTAAGATGTCCGCTGTTGGACATTGTGAAAGATTAAGATAATAATAATATCTTCATTTCATGGAGATCCACTATAGTTAATAAACTATATATATAACATATATTAACTGCCTGGTTTTAAAGAAATCCTACTGGGAATGGGCTCATTATTTTCTTTTCTTTAATATTTGTTTATTTAAGACAGAGAAAGAGGGAGAGAGAGAATGGGCACACTAGGGTCTCTAGCCTCTGCAAATGAACTCTCGACACATGCGCCACCTTATGCATCTGGCTTACATGAGATCTGGAGAGAGATCAAACATGAGTCCTTGGGCTTCGCAGACAAGTGCCTTAACCCTGAAGCCATCTCTCCAGCCTACTGTCCCGTTTTTGAGACATAGTCTGTCATTGGTCTGGACCTCTCAAAGTGGATTGGAGTGGCTAGCTATCAAGTTGTGTGTCCTCAGTGCTGGATTACAAGCATATGCCACCAAGCCTGGCTTTTTACCTGGGTTCTGGGGATCAGACTTAAGTCCTCATGGTTACAAGACAAGCACTTTTCTGACTGTGCTATCTTCCCAGCCCTGTTTCTTGATTTCTTAACCTGTCCACCCCTCAAATAAAGGAAACATGAACTCTTTAGGTTAACTGACAGCTCACAAATTCTTTTTTCTCTCTCCATTCCATTGGCTGGCCTGCTGACTTGGCACCCTGAATCTGGACCCTTTCGGGCACTGGCCGGTTGCTGTCACCATTTCCTACCTCAATGGGACTCCCAGTGATCAAGCAGAGGATGCAGATGTACAACTCGCCATACCACCGGGTGACAGACTGTGTACGGGCAGTGTGGCAAAATGAAGGGGCCGGGGCCTTCTACCGCAGCTATACGACCCAGCTAGCCATGAATGTTCCCTTCCAAGCCATTCACTTCATGACCTATGAATTCCTGCAGGAGCACTTTAACCCCCAGAGACGGTACAACCCCAGCTCCCACGTCCTCTCCGGAGCCTGTGCAGGAGCTGTAGCTGCCGCTGCCACAACCCCACTGGACGTTTGCAAAACACTGCTCAACACCCAGGAATCCCTGGCTTTGAACTCAAACATTACAGGGACACATCACAGGCATGGCTAGTGCCTTCAGGACGGTGTATCAAGTAGGCGGGGTGACCGCCTACTTCCGAGGGGTACAGGCTAGAGTTATTTACCAGATCCCCTCCACGGCCATTGCATGGTCTGTGTATGAGTTCTTCAAATACATGATCACTAAACGGCAAGAAGAGTGGAGGGCAGGCAAATGAGGGAGCCTTCGGTGAAGCCGGGGGTCAGACCGCACTGCTGCACCCTACCCCCTCCAGCACATTGTCTGTCTTCTGTCACACTCCAGCCTTGAGTGGAGCTGGAGGGAAGGGAGAGGGCTCATGCCAATTCCTGCCAACCTCCGTTACCACCACCTTTCCTTCCGGGCCCTAAGCAAGCGCAGCAGAACACACCTCAGCACCTCCAACAACCTCTCCATCCTGGGCCTGGCGACCTGCTCTAGACTGTTACAGAGGGATAAGCAGCACATTCCCCTGGTTCCTAATAAAACAAAGAAAAAGCCTTTAAATGAAACAGTTCTGTTGGGTTTCTCTTGCCAAAGGGACAATGAAATGCTGTTGGCTATTGAAGCATAAATCATGGAACCCAAAGGGAGGTTTCCTGAGTATGTCTGTGGTTTGTGTTTCTGCCTACTTTTGAGATGACTTAAGGCTGTCAGGCTCTCCCCATTTTAAGTAGTAAGCTTCAAGGACTCTCCTTGCTGGCTGGAACACTGGGCCTTCAACAGCCCCAAGTTCAAAAGGTATCCTGGAGCCCACTAGTGCCTCTTCAGGCAGTAATGGGGGGTGGGCACGGAATCAGATTTGGCTTTAGGTCTAGACTCTGCCTGGGCAAGAAAAGTTACACGAAGTGCTTTTTTTTTGAGGGGTGGGGAGTAGAGAGAGAATTGGGCATCTCTTGCCTCTGCAAAGGAACTCCAGATATATTCATCACTTTGTACATCTGGCTTTGTGTGGGTACTGGAGAACTAAACCCAGATCATTAGGCTTTGCAAGCAAGCACCTTTAACACTGAGCAATCTCCCCAGCCTGGCACTGTTTCCTAATGTAGTTGCAAAATTAAAATTATTCAGTGAAGGACTGGGAGGATGGCTTAGTGATTAAAGATGCTTGTAAAGCTTGCTAGCTGGGTTCAGTTCCTCTGCACCCACATAAAAGCAGATGCAAAAGTGGTGCAAGTGTCAGGAGTTCATTTGAGGCAGGAGACCCTGGTGCATACACAGAGACATAAAAAAATTAAATAAGGGCTGGAGGGATGGCTTAGTGGTTGGGGTGTTTGCCTGCAAAACCAAAGGACACACGTTTGATTCCCCAGGACCCACGTTAGCCAGATGCACAAGGGGACACAAGCATCTGGAGTTTGCAGTGGCTGGAGGCCCTGGAACACTCATTTTCTCCCTGTCTTTCTTTGTCAAATAAATAAATAAAAATAAATAATAAAAAAATTAGATAAAATTTTAAGTTTTAAAGCTTTGAAGTTTTGAAGCTGCAAGTTGTGAAGATTGTGTGGTAATATTTCACTGGCTTTGTTTTGTGGTTCTGAGGATTGGACCTTAGGGCCTCATGCAAGCTAGATTCACCTGTGTCCCATTGAGCTACATCCCCAGCCTACTTTAACTTTTTAAATTTTATTTTAGTTTTATTTATTTATTTAAAAGTGACAGAGAAAGAGAGAGAGAGAGAGAGAATGGGCGTGCCAAGGCCTGCAGCCACTGCAAATGAACTCCAGACGTGTGCGGCCCCGTGTGCATCTGGCTAATGTGGGTCCTGGGGAATCGAGCCTCGAACCTGGGTCCTTAGGCTTCACAGGCAAGCGCTTAACCACTAAGCCATCTCTCCAGTCCCTACTTTAACTTTTTAAAAAATTATTTTCTTTATTTATTTGCAAGCAGAAAGAGAGAGTGGATGTGCCAGGGCCTCTAGCCACCGCAAACAAACTCCAGGTGCATATGCCACTTTGTTCATCTGGCTTTACATGGGCACTAGGGAATTGAACCCAGGTGGTTAGGTTCTGCAGGCAGGCTCCTTAACTGCTGAGCCATCTCTCCAGCCTACCTGGACTTTTTTTTTTTTTTTTTAACAAAGTACTTGAACATATGTGACTGACAATCTCTTTTATTTGACAAGTTAGTGAGGTAGGCAGTGTAGGCATCATGTCATTTCAGAAGCAAGGAGGTTCAGAGAGGCTCTGATTTTCCCGGGGCCTCACAGTAAGTGCAGAACAGACTTCCAACCTGCATCTTTTATCCCAGGAAAGAAGCTGATTGCTGCAGATAGGAAGTGACTTGGGGGTGTGTTCTCCAACATGACTTTGCTGAAGAAGCTCACCACCTGCCGCCTGGATGGCCTCTGCCTGGGGGCTTGCAGACAGGCTTACTGTGTTGTATGGATCAGTCTGTTCCCTTTTTGGATATTGCCAGTTAGTAGCGAGCTCTCCAGTATGTAGAAGAGAAATCTATCCCATCATACTTGTGGTCACCTGTCATCCACTCACTCAGTTACTATCAAGTGTCTGTCAGGCACTAGGGTTAGGGTTACTACGATAGGTTAACACAATCCTAGTCTTCAAGGAGCATATTGTTTGAAGAGAAAGATATAAATGGGCAATTACAAGGTAAATGACAAAAGAGATGATGGTTTAAATTTAGAATACTCTTGGAAAATATAAGAATCCCAGCCTTGTCTGGGGTAACTGGAATAGACTTGGAAGAAGTGACGGGGCGGGGGAGGACACCTGCAGGACAAATAAGCTAACTTGGAGAAAAGGGAGATGTGCTAGACAAGGAGGCAGGAGAGTAAGAAGTAATGGGTAAGACTGAAATTGGGCAGGGTGTGCAGCTGGAGAGCAAGCAGGGGCTAGGGCTTGACACAGTGTAAGGAGTTCAGAGTTTATCCTGAAGGCAAAGCAGAAGCATTACAGGATTTTAAGCGGAGGTGGGGAGGGATCAGAGTTACCATTTAAACAGATCACTTAGGCTCTCGGAGAAAGGATTAGAGGAGCAAGTCTGGACAGGCAGGCCGACTGGCTAGGAGGCTGTTGGAGTAACACAGACAAACGCATGGTGGTCTGGACCAGGATTGACAAGGAGACTGGAGCCATATTAGGGTTGTAGGAGTAAGAGGATTTGGTTACAGAATCAATCTTGTCCTCCTTCCACCTGACAGCCCTTCAAGTGTGCATAGAGAATCAGGTTGAATACGCTTGAAAGCAGCTATCAAGGAAACAGCAGGGGCTCCTGTTTGCCCATCAAGTAAGCCTGCTTTCCCTCTGGTTTAGCAATGGAGAGATGTTAATGGTGTTGAATGGTGGTCACTAGAGTTGCTTGCTTGTGCAGTGAAAGAGTGTGAGGGTACCTCAGGCAGAGGTCATTCTAGATGGTTTACAAGTAAAAACTTCAGTGGTTGCCTCCCAGCATGGACTGAGCCAGAGAGCAGTAGGATAGCTTTCCAGATCTTGTCCCTGTAGTCAGCTGTTTGGAATGCATAGTATCTGGTACACAGCAAATATGATAGCAAGAAGGTTCACTTTTCAAGAGGATGTGGGGTAATTTCTTAAGGAATGGTAGTCACTAATGACCTCCTCAGCTCTAATGCTGTACACCGTAAGAAAAGGACACAAAAGTATCCTTCCATCTATCAATTTGCTCTGTCTGCTAGAGACATTTATCTTGGAACTCGGGTGAGGCATTAAGTTCTGCAGGTCTAGTAGCCCAGCCACTAGAGGAGACAGACACAGAGTTATGGATAGAGTCAAGCAGTCTATAAGGCCAGAGACAAGATACCTAGACCACTTCTGTGGAGCTTACCAAACCTAGCAAAGCAGTGAGTATTTGTTTGGTGGCATACTCAGGTCCAGGGTCTTTCTTACAACCAGAAAGCTATGATACACCTTGACCCAACTCCAAATCACCATCAAGGGGCCAGCAGGGAAAATGTTTGGATAGAGAAAATCTTTCTTTCTCTATCTCTCTCTCCATATCTATATCTATATCTATATCTATATCTATATCTATCTATATCTATCTATCTATCTATCTATCTATCTATCTATCTATCTATATATATATAATTTATTTGAACGAGAGAGAAAGAGGTAGATATAAATAGGAGGAATGGGTACACCAGGGTCTCTAGCCACTTCAAACAAACTCCAGACATGTGTGCTACCTTGTACATCTGGCTTTATGTGAGTACTGGGGAATTGAACCTGGATCCTTAGGCCTCACAGGCAAGTGCCTTAACTATTAAGCCATCTCTCCAGCCCAAGAAAATCTTCTCTTAACTGGAGAGACAAGGTCAATGTGAATGAGACAGTCCTAAAAATGTCACAAAGACACTACATAGCCATGTACCAGAGTATACGTGACCAACATTCACTGTAGAGAGAAAAATGTAGGTCAGAGTGAACAGAGAAGAGGGTGCTTGGTGAATGGCAGAATAAAAAATAAGTACTTTTGTAAAAGTCAAATCATGCTAATTTGATAAAATTTAGAAATCATAGATAAAAATGCTTCTTAATCCCATTATCCAGAAAATATGGCTTTATTTTTATCTAGTTACTGCTCAGTAGTAGAGTTCAACCCTAGGGCCTTGTGCATGCTAGGGAAATGCTCCACCACTGAACCACATCCCCAACTCTTGTTTTTTCTTTCTTGAAATAGGTCTTACTATATATCCCAGGATGACCTCAAACTCATAATCTTCCTGTCTCCAGTGTACAGAATATAGGCATATACCACCAACCCAGGCTAGAATATGACATCTTGATGTCATATTTTTCTATGTACAAATTTATGTTTGCATATGTGTGTACATGCATGGTGCTAGAGATTGAATCAAGGGTCTTATCCATGTAGGCAAGTCCTCTGCCACTGAAGTACACTCCTAGCCTCATAAATATTTCTGTTGATTTTCAAAAATGAGATCTCACTGTATCCAACTTATTTTATAGAATATAGTGCCCATCTTTTCATATTGTTGTTTCCTTCCAGCATCTCAACCTATATGGCCATACCACACATCCAATCATATAAATTTACAATAACAGTTATTTAATCACCTCTCCTGGTAAACCTTTAAAATATTTTATTATCAAAAACATTGCAGTGGTAGTTAGAATCTGAATGGCCAAAAGGACAGAAGATAGGTTGGTAGAGAGAGAAGAGTAAGAATGGGGAGATGATTTGAAAAGATTCTTCCTGGAGGCCAGGATTAGGTTAGAAGGTAGGGTAAGGATGGCCAATGAGAATGTCAGGGCTGAGGGGCTCCTTAGAAGCCATCTTGCTTTACATTCCAACAAAAGCCTTTTTTCACTCTATAGTGTCCTTGACGGCCTCCCCAGCACCTACACCAGTGTCTGGGAGCTTGTGATATGTGAGGTTATCTCTGTGATTGCTCCAGTGCTCCATCTATTAAAACGTTCATGGTGTCCTGCTTCCACTCTGAAATCATGTCACTCCCCTGCTTTTTCTGCCTTTGGAATATAAGCCAAATACCTCATTGTAGCCAACAGGATGTTACGTAATTCGGCCAAGCCCATTTCTTCAACCCCAACCTGCTACCTGAAGGCAAGGCATTAAACACAAACATGTCATTTCTAGTGTTCCTCCTGCCATCTGCATGCATTAACTTAAGATGCTGGATAGGCAATATTCTGTCTAAATTGTCAGAAACTTCAATAAGTGCTCAGACTGATGTTCAGTATTGTATTAGACTGGTGGGTGGAGAGCAGGTCCTATGGGAACTGCAGACAGTAGTCTATGGATTAGCAGAGCTCCAAAAACAGCCTTAAAACCACCACCAGACCCATCTCTGCCACCCACATTCACTTCACACACTCAAAAGAAAGGACAATGTTTCTTTAGACATTGAGGCACTTAAGTCTCCCTGTAATCTCCACCTCTGATGGCACCTTCTGCCTGCTGGGGCAGCGCAGACTCAGACTAATCCTTCTCCCCTCTGACAGTCCTTCACAAATATTAAGAGAGCTGTCATATCAACCAGGGAGAGTCGGAGCACAGAGAGCCCAGAAGCCAGGCAGAGGAGTTTAGACTTGACAGCTAATGGGAAGCTCTCATGGTTCCTGAGCAGGGAGGGACTAGACCCAAATAACATGTGAGCCCAAGCATAGGGAAGCCTAGAGACAGAGAATCTGGCTGAGGGCCTGTTGTCGTCACCCAGACAGAGATGAAACTGAGGAATCATTACTAGGCGAAAGGTGTTTGCTGATGGTTAGACACTCAGCCTGTCTTGAACGCTCAACAGCGAACGTCTCCTTAGTTAGAAAGGACCCATGGCTGTGCCTTTCTCATATGGCCGTCTCACCCAGAATGCAGAACTACTTGACTATGGAATGGTGTGACAAGATGCCAAGATTTGTCAGAGGAAATGGCACTGCTGCACTAAAGATGGGCCATTTCCCTTCATAACTCAGGACTGAGCAGATGGGCACAAGTAATGGTCAGTGGTAGGTGTCAGTGTTGTGACCACAGTGAGGCTATGGTCCCAAATTATTCAAACACCAATCTAG
This sequence comes from Dipus sagitta, assembly GCA_036346955.1. Taxonomy (NCBI): domain Eukaryota; kingdom Metazoa; phylum Chordata; class Mammalia; order Rodentia; family Dipodidae; genus Dipus; species Dipus sagitta. Next base: position 36,856,518 of record CM070770.1, read on the forward strand.
GAGTTGGCCCTAAGAAGATGGAGAGACACTAACAGAAATCATAAACACTCAGGCAAAGGCAGTGATGGTAAAAAGAGAACAAGCTGGTGAAGAGACGTTTAGGAGATCACCTCCATCAAATTTGGCAATCAAATGTACTCAGGATAATGAAGAAGGAGGATTGCTGGACAGATCACAAATTTCAGTGTGTGGGGGAAGCAACTTTCCTTGGGGGGATGAGTATAGTTATAAGCATGTATTTTTAGCTGGAGTAGATATGCAATACTTGCAATGTACATGTACAAGTCAATTGTACAGAGGTTTTATCTAAGCCAGACTGGATGAAGAAAAAATATTAAACAAGTGCCCTCTTTTCAATTCCTTAAAAAAAAAAAATAACCTATAGGGCTGAGGAGATGGATGGCTCAGTGGATACAGCACTAGCTGCTCTAGTTGGAATACCCAATTTAGAAGTTAGATCCCCAGACCCTACTGGAAGTCATGACAGGCTTCTATAATCCCAGCATGCTGATACTGACAGTGAGATGAGAAGCAGAGACAGGAGGATTTTCAGGAAGCTGATGGCAAGCCCAGGAAACAAACAAACAAACAAAAAACAGCAGAGGGAGAATCCAGAATCCAGAGTAAGAAACCCTGTCTCAAATAATGTGTACAAATAACCTGAAAGGTTTCCTCTGACTTCCTTTGTGCCACTTTTATGCCTATATACTCACAAGAATATGTGTGCGTGCACACACACACACATACACACACTGGAAGATGCTATATATACACAAATACATAAAATAAAAGTTAAAAATAAACTTACAAGTGAAATATACTGGTGTATGCTTATAATCCCAGTACTTGGACATTCTGAGGCAGGAGTATCATGACTTCAGCAGTTTTAGCTATACAGCAAAACTCTCTCCTCCCACCCCCCCCAAAAAAATTAAGTAATAATAATATATGTGGTGGCTTTGTTTTTGGTTTTTGGTTTCTGTTTTGTTTTGTTTTGTTGAGGTAGGGTCTTGCTCTAGCCCAGGCTGACCTGGAATTCACTATGTAGTCCCAGGGTGGCCTTGAACCCCTGGCAATCCCTACTTCTGCCTCCATAGTGCACCACCACATCCAGCTCTTTGTGGTGGTTTTTATCAGATGTCCCCCAGAAACTTATGTGTTCTACATGCTTACTTCCCAGCTGGTGGCAATTTGTGAGGTGAAGCCTTGTTGGAGAAGGTGTGTTGGTGCGAGTAGACCTTGAGGTTTATTATCTCCTGGCTTGCCAGTGTTAGTTGACTCACTCTCCTGCTGCTGTTTTCCATCTGCTGTGGCAGAGGTGATGCCCAGCCTCTGCTCATGCCGTGCCTTTCTTCTGACATCATGGAGTTTTCCCTAAAGACTGTCAGCCAAAATGAATTCTTTCTTCCCATAAACTGCCTTGGTCAGGTGCTTTTCATCAGCAACAAGAAGGTAACTGCAACAGAAAATTGGTACCAGGAATGAGGTTATTGCTTATAGAAACCTGATTGTGTGGGTTTTGGACTTGTGGAACTAATTTGTGTGAGAAACATGGAAGGATTTGAAACCTTGGTCTAAAAGACACCTTGCAATGCTGAAGGCAGAATTTTATGGACCATTTTTGTCAGGGTCAAGAAACCTAAGTGTAGAAAGAATAGTGTGGAATGCGTAGGCTTGACTTATGAGGGGAAGAAAGAGCTTCACCATACTGGGCTAGAGGCAGTTTGTGTGGATGGCTTATTTCCCGTGTCCTGAGACCCTGTGCAGGGTTGTGTTACATAGAAATGGACTGGTATGAGGAGAAGTATATGACACAGAAAGAAATGAGAGTTTCAGGCTGGAGACAGATCCATCAACTACAATAGTTTGAGAGATTACCACCACTGACATAGGACCAGCTGTTTTGCATTGGGACAATAGAAAGAATGCCGACTGTTTTGAAAGTAGGGAGCCAGAATGTTGAAGGAGTTTTCCTGTTCTTCAAAGTCAGCTTTGTTCCTCCCTGGATTAACAAATTTGGTAGCCCACCTGGTACTATGGGAGTATAATAACTGCAGGAAAGAAAGGGTCATTAGATTTGCAACATGGTTATTTGAAGATGGCCCCTAGGCACTGTGGAGCAGGGTCATAATCTCTGAACAGAAGCCATGGGGCCAATGGCATGGATGAACCGTAGGTTGTGGTGGAGACCCTAGTAGTCTTTTGGAAGATACCAGGACTGTGGAACAGCTGCCAAGCAATGCTGACAGGTCCAGATGGATTGTTCCCTGGGTTGTGAGCAGCCCAGTTAGAATAGCAGAATTGGAAACCCAGAGACTTTGTCATGGGTTACAGATGTCAGACTTGGAATTATAGAATTTGATGTTTGCCCTGTTGTCTTAGCACTTACATTGATCAGTCTTTCCTTGCTATGTCCAATGCCATGTTTTGCAATGTAAATGTTTACTCTGAGCCACTATGTGGTTTTGGTTTTGCAGTTCACAGTCAAGAGATCTTGGACTATGGGTGAGTGTCGCACAATATTTGGATTGAAAAAAACTATGGGGACTTTTAAAGTTTAACTGAATGCATTCCATTTTACATCATGGAGAGTTATCAGTTTATGGGAGCCAGGGTAGAATGTGGTAATTTTTATCTGGTGTCCCCATACACTTATATGTTCTGAATGTATGCTTCCCAGCTGGTGGAAATTTGGGAGGGGGAACCTTGCTGAAGGAGATGTGCTGCTGGTGGTGGACCTTGAAATTTATTATTTCTGGCTTGCCATTGTTAGTTGACTTTTCTCCTGCTGCTGTTTTCCACCTACTGTGGCAGAGGTGATGTGCAGCCTCAACTCATACCATGTCTTACTCTGCCATCACGGGGCTTCCTCTGGAGACTGTAAGGCAAAATAAACACTTTGCTCTCATAAGCTGCTTCTGGTCAGGTGCTTTATGAAAGCAACAAGAAGGTAACTGCAACAATAAATGTTCAGCTGAGTGAAAATTTACATTTATTTATCTGTATTTGTTTAACTGCCATGTAGCTATGGAGCAGTTCCAAAAGTCGAGAATTCTTAATGTCTTCTCAAAGTTGATATCACTCTTCAAAGTAACTACTCTTTTTTAAAATATTTATTTTTATATTTGTTTATTTATTTATGAGAGAGAGAGAGAGAATGGGTGCTCCAAGGCCTCCAGCTGCTGCAAACAAACTCCAGAGGCATGTACCACCTTGTGCATCTGCCTCACGTTGGTCCTGGGGAATCTAACCTGGGTTCTTGGGCTTTGTAGGCAAGTACTTTAACCACTAAGACATTCCTCCAGCCCAGTAGCTGCTCTTTTGACTTCTGTCATTATAAATTAGTCTTACATTACCCTGAGCTTTACAAAAATGGATTCATGTGGCATATGCTCTTTTGTTTCTAGCTTCTTTGGCTTATTATTACATCTATGTAATAGATTAATCTGTGTTAGTACATATAGTAGACATTTGTTCTTTTCCATGGCTGTTGAGCCTGAATGTTTATCCACCACATTTATCCATTCTCATGCTGCTATATATTTGGAGTGTGTCTCAGGTATGATTCTGTGGAGAAACAAAAGCAGTAAGATGGAGAGAGAAAGAGAAACTGCTTAAAAGAAAGTGACTCAGGGCTGGAGAAATAGCTTAGCAGTTAAAGCGTTTGCCTGTAAAGCCAAAGGACCTAGGTTCGATTCCCCAAGACCCATGTAAGCCAGATGCACAAGGGGCACATGCATCTGGAGTTTGTTTGCAGTGGCTGGAGGCCCTGGTGTGCCCATTTTCTCTTTGTCTGCCTCTCTTTTATCTTTCTCTCTCTGCTTGAAAATTAATAAATAAAATGAAAAAAAAAAGAAAGTGGCTCATGTAATTGTGGGCAGGTAGCAAGCTCAAAATCTGTAGGTCAGACAGACAGGAAATTCCATTGAGATGATGGTTGATGACATTGCTATCTTGACTGAAATCTGTATGACAGAAGCCTGGAAGCTCAGACAGGGTGTGTGTGTTCTATGGTTCACATAAGATTCCTTTTCTGGGAAACCCCAGTGTTTTGTTTTTAAGGCTTTTAAGTGACTGGACAAGGTCCACCTAAACTGTGGGTAAGACCCTTTATTTATTTATTTATTTTTGTTTATTTTTATTTATTTATTTGAGAGCAACAGATAGAGAGAGAAAGAGGCAGAGAGAGAGAGAAAGAGAGAGAGAGAATGGGCGTGCCAGGGCCTCCAGCCACTGCAAACGAACTCCAGACGCATGTGCCCTCTTGTGCATCTGGCTAACATGGGTCCTGGGGAATCGAGCCTCAAACCGGGGTCCTTAGGCTTCATAGGCAAGCGCTTAACTGCTAAGCCATCTCTCCAGCCCAAGGCCCTTTATTTAGAGTCGACTAATTATAAATGTTAATCATATCTATAAAGTTTATAGATTAATATCACATCTGTAAAGTATATAGATTAGTATATTGATTAAACTCCTGGGCACAGTTCCCTAGCCAAGTTGACATAAAATTAACCAAAACAAATTATTCCATGTTTTTTATTGTTTCAAGACTTTACTACTGTGAACATTCTTGTACTTGTCTTTAGTAGATAGAAACACTATTTTGTTTGTTTGTTTTTGTTTTTGTTTTTCGAGGGAGGGTCTTGCTCTAGCCCAGGTTGACCTGGAATTCACTACTTAATCTCAGAGTAGCCTTGAACTCATTACGATCCTCTTACCTCTGCCTCCCAAGTGCTGGGGTTAAAGGCATGCACCACCACATCCAGCTATGCTTTTTTGTTGTTGTTTTGTTTTTTTGTTTTTTTGCTTTTTTTTAACGATTTTTTTCTTTATTTTTCTTTATTTATTTGAGAGCGAAAGACAGATAAAGAGGCAGAGAGAGAGAGAGAGAATGAGAATGGGCGCACCAGGGCCTCCAGCCACTGTAAACGAACTTCAGACGCGTGCGCCCCCTTGTGCATCTGGCTAATGTGGGTCCTGGGGAATCGAGCCTCGAACCAGGGTCTGTAGGCTTCACAGGCAAGCTCTTTACTGCTAAGCCATCTCTCCAGCCCTGTTTTTGCTTTTTCAAGAAACACTTTCTGTTGGGTAAGTAGCAGACTTTCTGGGCCATAGGGGGTTGTACATGTTCAGCCTTAGTAGATACTACCCAAATTATGATGTGGTTATATCAACTTAGGCTCCCTCTAGTAATGTTTAAGTGTTCTAGTTTAGAACAAACATTTCTTTTTCCTTATATTTTAATTTTTATACAATTTGACACATAAAAATTGCAAAAATACTACAAGGAATACCCATATATTCTGTTTCAACTGATTGCTAATATTTTGCCCTATCTTTTTTTCCCCTGTACTGAAGATTGAACCTCACTCGATCACTGAGCTACATTCCCAGCCCTTTAAAACGTGTGTGTGTGTGTGTGTGTGTGTGTGTATGATGTGTGATGTGTGGTGGAGTGTGTGTATGTATTATATGTGTGCTTGTGTATAGATGCATGTGCCCTGTATACATATGTTCAGAGGTCAGAGGAGGACATCAGTTTTCCTCCTGTTTTGCTCTTCTGCTTCATGTTCTTGAGGCAGAGGCTCTCACTGAACCTGGAGCTGCTATTTTCAGTCAGACTGGCTGGCCAATAAGGCTGAGAGATGCTTCAGTCTCGGCCCATCATAGGACAAGGTTTACAGACATGTGTGGCAATGTCCAGCTTTTCATGTGGGTGCTGGAGATTGAACTCATGTTGACTCAGGCCCTCCTAAGCCATCATGCTTGTGCAGCAAGTGCTCTTACCCACTAAGCCATTTTCCTAGCCCCAAATATATGTATATATATATTTTTTACTATGAGATAGGATCTCACTACATTGCTGAGACTGGCCTTGAATTTACTCTGTATCCCAGTAAGGCCTTGAATTTATTATCCTCTTGGTTTAGCCTTCTAAGTAGCTGGGATTACAGACCCAGATCTGGCATTTTATCTGTCTGTTCATCTATCTATCTATCTATCTATCTATCTATCTATCTATCTATCATCTATATGTCTGTCTCTCAATTATCACCTATGTATCCATCTGTATACATATGTATACATATATAAAATATATGTATATTTTTCTAAACTACTTATAGTCCCTTCTTATCCATAAATACATTTAGTATGCATTTCCTAAAAACAAAAACTTTCTCTTCCATGACCATACATATTTATCAAAATCAGGAATATAGCATTGGTACAAAATTCTTATCTGCTGTACAGGTCATATTTGAACTTCACTGATTGCTCCACTAAGGCCATTATACGTATTTGCCTCCTGATTCTGTGTCTACTCCAGAATCACATGTTTCATTTCTTGATCATCTTTCTTTAGTCTTCTTTAATTTTGATCAGATCTCCAACTTGCCCTCAGATTTCATGAACTTGAAATTTTTTAAGATGACAGGCTAGTTATTACTTCAAATGCCTTTAAGTTTTGTTTGTCTGTTCTCTCATAATTACATTCAGATTGTACAATTTTGACAGGTGTACCAAAGGAATGATGTCTTTTTTTCAGGGCAGCATATCAGAAGACACTAGGGGGCAGTGTGTCTTTTTACTGGTATATTATTACAGGGTCTTGCTCTTTAGTCCTAGGTTGGCCTTAAATTCAAGATCCTCCTGCCTCAGCCCCCAAGTACTGGGATTATAGGCTTGTGCCACCATATCTGGCCATTTTTTTGATACTATTAACTTTGATCAAAAGATTACGGTTGTTTTCAATAGCTTAATCAGCCATGGAGTTACTTATTTTTCCTTGGTGGTTAATAAGTTGCTTGTCGGGAAGAACGTTGAATCTATTTAGTCTCCATTGACTATTATGTCTAAATTAACTATTACTAGACATGTACTTTCCTTCTTTTAGCCCAGTGACTATGAGGTCCTTTGTAGCAGTAGGATCAGATTTTCTAACTATATGCTAGAAAATGAACAAAAGATTAAAGCAAGCATTTATATTTGATATTATCCTATCTAGCCTAGCTTGCTCTAAGACCACTTTCCACCACAAATTGCAGAGGCAGGGGCCCTGGTGAGCGGAAGGCCTCACACACAGCTGGAGAGGGGTCTGGTGGAGACCTTGTTCTCAGGAGCTGGAAGGCAGCCAATGCTTGGTGCGAAGTAGTGTGCAGCTTCCTAGCTTTGGGCGAAGATCAGGCCTGGTATCTGTTCATATCAAGTTAATGGTTTGACACAGCTACCATCTCAGAACAAGGCATTAAAACAGCTCGGAGCAAGGGGTTAGACTGGGGATTTAACTTGTCTCTCAGGTGTTCCCAGACACACAGCTCTATCCCTCCCAGGGGCATTTTCCAGGGAAGAACATCCTCGCCTTAGTCGTGGGCTGTGAGTAAGAAATACTTTGTGGAGCCTTTTCTTAGGTTGATCCCACAGAAAGTGTTGAGCATTTACTCTGCCAGACATCTGGAATGTAAGTAGTGACAACACATTTACAACAAAGTGTGTAACTTTGGGTTTTATTTTTATTTTCGAGGTAGGGTCTCACTGTAGCCCAGGCTGACCTGGATTCACTATGTAGTCTCAGGGTGGCCTTGAAGTCATGGTCATCCTCCTACCTCTGCCTCCCAAGTGCTGGGATTAAAGGCATGTTCCACCACACCAGGCATTGTATAACTTCTATTATTGTTTTATTATTATTTTATTTTTGAGAGAAAGAGGCAGGGGGGGGGAAGAGAGAGAATGGGTGTGCCAGGGCCTTTTAGCCACAGTGAACAAACTCTAGATGTGTGCACCCCCTTGTGCACATGTGCAACATTGCATGCTTGTGTCACTGTGCATCTGGCTACATGGGACCTGGAGACTCAAACATGCGTTCTTAGGCCTCGCTGGCAAGCGCCTTGACTGCTAAGCCATCTCTCCAGCCCATGTAGCTTTTTCTTAAATTGGATGTGACTCCTTAGAGGATATGGCTTGTGGGGTGGGGGAGTCAGCAGTGGAAGACTTCATATGGTCAGGGCCCCTCACTAGTCCTTGCGTCCATGGTAGGGATCTATTTGGCCTCACAGTAATCAGGAATAAGCTGCTTCTCAGCTACCATGTTTTTAAATTCTCTGCACTGAACTTGGTGAAGCCCACTGCTTGGAGATGTAGATCTTCTGGTGGCCATATTTTGCCGTCAGCTTCTCACTACTGGCAGAAAACAACCGACCAAGAGCAGTGTGTAGGAAGAAAGGGTTTATTTTGGCTTACAGACTCAAGGGGAGGCTCCATAATGGCAGGAGAAGTGATGGCATGAGCAGAGTATGGACATAACCTCCTGGCCAACATCAGGTGGACAACAGCAACAGGAGGATGTGCCAACCACTGGCAAGAGGAAGCTAGCTATAACACCTATAAACCTGCCCCCAACAATGCATCTCCTCCAGGATGCTCCAATTCCAAAATTGCCACCAGCTGGGGGCCTAGCATTCAGAACACATAACTTTTTGGGTGAACACCTGAATCAAACCACCACACCACGGAACTTGAACTTGGCTTTGTGCGGGGGTTCTCAATCACATGCTCCTTATTCTACAGCTTGGTGTGGATGGATTTGATGACCTGGCTAATGTGAACCCTGGCCACCGTGCCCCGAGGCTTCCCAAAGGCACTCAGCATACCTGTCTATAGCCTAGACTGGGGACAACATGAGATCAAAACTATGAATACCCACCAGAAAACTGCCTCCAAGGTCAATGACTATAAGCAACAGGCTGCATCCACTACCAAGGAGGCGGCTGTTTGCAGCTATTGCATACCGGTCTCACATGAGGAAAGGAACTCAGTTGACTTAATTGGCTACAGATTTTTTGTTTGTTTGAGACACAGACTTATTATGTATCCCAGGCTAGCCTTGAACTCACAGCTATCCTCCTGCCTCACAGTGCCACCATACCCAGCTCAACATGTGTAACTTATGCTTTTGCGTATACTATGTGCTAGGCCCTGGACAGCAGTTTTGGGAATTTGCTCTGAAAATATCCCATGCTAAAAATGAAGAAACCAAGGATCTGAAAGGCAAGAAACATGCCTGAACTCACATAGCAAGGACATGACAGAACCAGAATTCCAACCCAGGACTGTAAAGGCTGTGTGGTCACCATTGCCCCATGGGGCTCCTATGAGGTGAGACGCACAGCTGCGCCAGAAGCCAGGATCTAGGTGAGAGGCTGTCTGTAAACAGGCCATACACTAGGGGCTCCTGACTCTAGTACAGGCATGAAGTGCTGTTTTCTTTTCTTCTCTCTTTCTGAATTTCCTCCCTTCCCTTTCCTCTTCTTCCCTCCCTTCCTTCCTTCCTTCTTCTTTCCTTCCTTCCTGTTCCTGGGCTGGCACTTATGAGTGGGACCCCTTAGAAATGTGGGGCATCACACTTACCTTTCTGAAGATGATCACTTTGCAGAGGATGAAGAAGCCCATGAGAGTGGCCCTGGGAGGGTCTTTCTGCTCGCATATGTTATCCAGGGACGACACGGCATGGGGTTAGGCATGTCTTCTGTCTCAATGGGCTCTTTCTGCTGTATTTACTGCCCCAGACACTACCCACCTCAGTCTCTCACTTCTTCTTGATCTAACTCCTTGGAGAGGTCTTCCCGAGTTCTTTATTTAATATGGCCTTCCCTGCCCCTCCATATGGTTCATTCTGCCTTCTCTCTCTTAGGCTTGTATCACTGTCCAGTTTTATTATATAACTACTTATTGTCTATTTCCTCTATTTGAAGGACTTCTCTGCTCCCAGCAAAGAATAGGACCTGAAAGGCATGTGACCAGAACCAAACTGATAGCTTGAGTATTATAAAATGCAGAATAGTATATTACATAACTGGGAAAATCTGCCATCATTTGATTTAAGCAATTCTGCAAATGAGTTTTAAGTCTTCCCAGTGCTTCAGTTTCCACGAGTGTGCTCACTGTGGGAATAAAGAACAAGCTGGGAGAGGATGACCAGAGAACTGAAGACACGTAGTAAATGAAAGTGATAATCATGCTGCTATATATTTGGAGTGTGTCTCAGGTATGCTTCTGTGGAGAAACAAAAGCAGTAAGATGGAAGAGAGAAAGAGAAACTGCTTAAAAGAAAGTGCTCAGGGCTGGAGAAATAGCTTAGCAGTTAAAGCGTTTGCCTGTAAGCCAAAGGACCTAGGTTCGATTCCCCAAGACCCATGTAAGCCAGATGCACAAGGGGCACATGCATCTGGAGTTCGTTTGCAGTGGCTGGAGGCCCTGGTGTGCCCATTTTCTCTTTGTCTGCCTCTCTTTTATCTCTCTCTCTGCTTGAAATTAATAAATAAAATGAAAAAAAAAAGTGGCTCATGTAATTGTGGGCAGGTAGCAAGCTCAAAATCTGTAGGTCAGACAGACAGGAAATTCCATTGAGATGATGGTTGATGACATTGCTATCTTGACTGAAATCTGTATGACAGAAGCCTGGAAGCTCAGACAGGGTGTGTGTGTTCTATGGTTCTCATAAGATTCCTTTTCTGGGAAACCCCAGTGTGTTTTGTTTTTAAAGGCTTTTAAGTGACTGGACAAGGTCCACCTAAACTGTGGGTAAGACCCTTTATTTATTTATTTATTTTTGTTTATTTTTATTTATTTATTTGAGAGCAACAGATAGAGAGAGAAAGAGGCAGAGAGAGAGAGAAAGAGAGAGAGAGAATGGGCGTGCCAGGGCCTCCAGCCACTGCAAACGAACTCCAGACGCATGTGCCCTCTTGTGCATCTGGCTAAACTGGGTCCTGGGGAATCGAGCCTCAAACCGGGGTCCTTAGGCTTCATAGGCAAGCGCTTAACTGCTAAGCCATCTCTCCAGCCCAAGGCCCTTTATTTAGAGTCGACTATTATAAATGTTAATCATATCTATAAAGTTTATAGATTAATATCACATCTGTAAGTATATAGATTAGTATATTGATTAAACTCCTGGGCACAGTTCCCTAGCCAAGTTGACATAAAATTAACCAAAACAAATTATTCCATGTTTTTTATTGTTTCAAGACTTTACTACTGTGAACATTCTTGTACTTGTCTTTAGTAGATAGAAACACTATTTTGTTTGTTTGTTTTTGTTTTTGTTTTTCGAGGGAGGGTCTTGCTCTAGCCCAGGTTGACCTGGAATTCACTACTTAATCTCAGAGTAGCCTTGAACTCATTACGATCCTCTTACCTCTGCCTCCCAAGTGCTGGGGTTAAAGGCATGCACCACCACATCCAGCTATGCTTTTTTGTTGTTGTTTTGTTTTTTTGTTTTTTTTGCTTTTTTTTAACGATTTTTTTCTTTATTTTTCTTTATTTATTTGAGAGCGAAAGACAGATAAAGAGGCAGAGAGAGAGAGAATGAGAATGGGTGCACCAGGGCCTCCAGCCACTGTAAACGAACTTCAGACGCGTGCGCCCCCTTGTGCATCTGGCTAATGTGGGTCCTGGGGAATCGAGCCTCGAACCAGGGTCTGTAGGCTTCACAGGCAAGCTCTTTACTGCTAAGCCATCTCTCCAGCCTGTTTTTGCTTTTTCAAGAAACACTTTCTGTTGGGTAAGTAGCAGACTTTCTGGGCCATAGGGGGTTGTACATGTTCAGCCTTAGTAGATACTACCCAAATTATGATGTGGTTATATCAACTTAGGCTCCCTCTAGTAATGTTTAAGTGTTCTAGTTTAGAACAAACATTTCTTTTTCCTTATATTTTAATTTTTATACAATTTGACACATAAAAATCGCAAAAATACTACAAGGAATACCCATATATTCTGTTTCAACTGATTGCTAATATTTTGCCCTATCTTTTTTTTTCCCTGTACTGAAGATTGAACCTCACTCGACCACTGAGCTACATTCCCAGCCCTTTAAAACGTGTGTGTGTGTATGATGTGTGGTGGAGTGTGTGTATGTATTATATGTGTGCTTGTGTATAGATGCATGTGCCCTGTATACATATGTTCAGAGGTCAGAGGAGGACATCAGTTTTCCTCCTGTTTTGCTCTTCTGCTTCATGTTCTTGAGGCAGAGGCTCTCACCGAACCTGGAGCTGCTATTTTGAGTCAGACTGGCTGGCCAATAAGGCTGAGAGATGCTTCAGTCTCGGCCCATCACAGGACGAGGTTTACAGACATGTGTGGCAATGTCCAGCTTTTCATGTGGGTGCTGGAGATTGAACTCATGTTGACTCAGGCCCTCCTAAGCCATCATTCTTGTGCAGCAAGTGCTCTTACCCACTAAGCCATTTTCCTAGCCCCAAATATATGTATATATATATTTTTACTATGAGATAGGATCTCACTACATTGCTGAGACTGGCCTTGAATTTACTCTGTATCCCAGAAAGGCCTTGAATTTATTTTTTATTTATTTATTTATTTTTGGTTTTTTGAGGTAGGGTTTCACTCTAGCCCAGGCTGACCTGGAATTCACTATGGAGTCTCAGGGTGGCCTCGAACTCACGGCGATCCTCCTACCTCTGCCTCCCGAGTGCTGGGATTAAAGGCGTGCGCCACCACGCCCGGCTAGGCCTTGAATTTATTATCCTCTTGCTTTAGCCTTCTAAGTAGCTGTGATTTCAGACCCAGATCTGGCATTTTATCTGTCTGTTTATCTATCTATCTATCTATCTATCTATCTATCTATCTATCTATCTATCATCTATATGTCTGTCTCTCAATTATCACCTATGTATCCATCTGATTACATATGTATACATATATAAAATATATGTATATTTTTCTAAACTACTTATAGTCCCTTCTTATCCATAAATACATTTAGTATGCATTTCCTAAAAACAAAAACTTTATCTTCCATGACCATACATATTTATCAAAATCAGGAATATAGCATTGGTACAATGTAGAGAGCTGCGAAGTGCCGCGCCTTAAAGAGGGCGCTGGCTTCCGCCTTCCACCTCCCTGATGGTGAGTGCTCTCTGTCGTAAACAACTCCATATATGGCTAAGGCTGAGAATCTGGCTTGCTTCCTCGTATGTGGACCTATCTGCATTCACCACGTGACTACTGGGGTTGGCTACCCAAGGGCCTTATATACGATGGGCTGGCTTTCCCCGGGGTCAGAAGATTGTTCAAGGTTCCTGAATAAACTGCATAAAGAAGAGTCAGAGCGTTGCGTCTTCCTTGCTGGTCGAGGCGGTCGCGACAGTACAAAATTCTTATCTGCTGTACAGGTCATATTTGAACTTCACTGATTGCTCCACTAAGGCCATTATACGTATTTGCCTCCTGATTCTGTGTCTACTCCAGAATCACATGTTTCATTTCTTGATCATCTTTCTTTAGTCTTCTTTAATTTTGATCAGATCTCCAACTTGCCCTCAGATTTCATGAACTTGAAATTTTTTAAGATGACAGGCTAGTTATTACTTCAAATGCCTTTAAGTTATGTTTGTTTGTTGTTCTCTCATAATTACATTCAGATTGTACAATTTTGACAGGTGTACCAAAGGAATGATGTCTTTTTTTTCAGGGCAGCATATCAGAAGACACTAGGGGGCAGTGTGTCTTTTTACTGGTATATTATTACAGGGTTTTGCTCTTTAGTCCTAGGTTGGCCTTAAATTCAAGATCCTCCTGCCTCAGCCCCCGAGTACTGGGATTATAGGCTTGTGCCACCATATCTGGCCATTTTTTGATACTATTAACTTTGTTCAAAAGATTATGGTTGTTTTCAATAGTTTAATCCGCCATGGAGTTACTTATTTTTCCTTGGTGGTTAATAAGTTGCTTGTTGGGAAGAACGTTGAATCTATTTAGTCTCCATTGACTATTATGTCTAAATTAACTATTACTAGACATGTACTTTCCTTCTCTTAGCCCAGTGACTATGAGGTCCTTTGTAGCAGTAGGATCAGATTTTCTAACTATGTGCTAGAAAATGAACAAAAGATTAAAGCAAGCATTTATATTTGATATTATCCTATCTAGCCTAGCTTGCTCTAAGACCACTTTCCACCACAAATTGCAGAGGCAGGGGCCTGGTGAGCGGAAGGCCTCACACACAGCTGGAGAGGGGTCTGGTGGAGACCTTGTTCTCAGGAGCTGGAAGGCAGCCAATGCTGGGTGCGAAGTAGTGTGCAGCTTCCTAGCTTTGGGCGAAGATCAGGCCTGGTATCTGTTCATATCAAGTTAATGGTTTGACACAGCTACCATCTCAGAACAAGGCATTAAAACAGCTCGGAGCAAGGGGTTAGACTGGGGATTTAACTTGTCTCTCAGGTGTTCCCAGACACACAGCTCTATCCCTCCCAGGGGCATTTTCCAGGGAAGAACATCCTCGCCTTAGTCGTGGGCTGTGAGTAAGAAATACTTTGTGGAGCCTTTTCTTAGGTTGATCCCACAGAAAGTGTTGAGCATTTACTCTGCCAGACATCTGGAATGTAAGTAGTGACAACACATTTACAACAAAGTGTGTAACTTTGGGTTTTATTTTTATTTTCGAGGTAGGGTCTCACTGTAGCCCAGGCTGACCTGGATTCACTATGTAGTCTCAGGGTGGCCTTGAACTCATGGTCATCCTCCTACCTCTGCCTCCCAAGTGCTGGGATTAAAGGCATGTGCCCCCACACCAGGCATTGTGTAACTTCTATTATTGTTTTATTATTATTTTATTTTTGAGAGAAAGAGGCGGGGGGGGGGGGAGAGAGAATGGGTGTGCCAGGGCCTTTTAGCCACAGTGAACAAACTCTAGATGTGTGCACCCCCTTGTGCACATGTGCAACATTGCATGTTTGTGTCACTGTGCATCTGGCTACATGGGACCTGGAGACTCAAACATGCGTTCTTAGGCCTCGCTGGCAAGCGCCTTGATTGCTAAGCCATATCTCCAGCCCATGTAGCTTTTTTTAAATTGGATGTGAGACTCCTTAGAGGATATGGCTTGTGGGGTGGGGGATTCAGCAGTGGAAGACTTCATATGGTCAGGGCCCCTCACTAGTCCTTGGGACCATGGTAGGGATCTATTTGGCCTCACAGTAATCAGGAATAAGCTGCTTCTCAGCTACCATGTTTTTAAATTCTCTGCACTGAACTTGGTGAAGCCCACTGCTTGGAGATGTAGATCTTCTGGTGGCCATATTTTGCCGTCAGCTTCTCACTACTGGCAGAAAACACCCGACCAAGAGCAGTGTGTAGGAAGAAAGGGTTTATTTTGGCTTACAGACTCAAGGGGAGGCTCCATAATGGCAGGGGAAGTGATGGCATGAGCAGAGTATGGACATCACCTCCTGGCCAACATCAGGTGGACAACAGCAACAGGAGGATGTGCCAACCACTGGCAAGAGGAAGCTAGCTATAACACCTATAAACCTGCCCCCAACAATGCATCTCCTCCAGGATGCTCCAATTCCAAAATTGCCACCAGCTGGGGGCCTAGCATTCAGAACACATAACTTTTTGGGTGAACACCTGAATCAAACCACCACACCACGGAACTTGAACTTGGCTTTGTGCGGGGGTTCTCAATCACATGCTCCTTATTCTACAGCTTGGTGTGGATGGATTTGATGACCTGGCTAATGTGAACCCTGGCCACCGTGCCCCGAGGCTTCCCAAAGGCACTCAGCATACCTGTCTATAGCCTAGACTGGGGACAACATGAGATCAAAACTATGAATACCCACCAGAAAACTGCCTCCAAGGTCAATGACTATAAGCAACAGGCTGCATCCACTACCAAGGAGGCGGCTGTTTGCAGCTATTGCATACCGGTCTCACATGAGGAAAGGAACTCAGTTGGCTTAATTGGCTACAGATTTTTTGTTTGTTTGAGACACAGACTTATTATGTATCCCAGGCTAGCCTTGAACTCACAGCTATCCTCCTGCCTCACAGTGCCACCATACCCAGCTCAACATGTGTAACTTATGCTTTTGCGTATACTATGTGCTAGGCCCTGGACAGCAGTTTTGGGAATCTGCTCTGAAAATATCCCATGCTAAAAATGAAGAAACCAAGGATCTGAAAGGCAAGAAACATGCCTGAACTCACATAGCAAGGACATGACAGAACCAGAATTCCAACCCAGGACTGTAAAGGCTGTGTGGTCACCATTGCCCCATGGGGCTCCTATGAGGTGAGACGCACAGCTGCGCCAGAAGCCAGGATCTAGGTGAGAGGCTGTCTGTAAACAGGCCATACACTAGGGGCTCCTGACTCTAGTACAGGCATTAAGTGCTGTTTTCTTTTCTTCTCTCTTTCTGAATTTCCTCCCTTCCCTTTCCTCTTCTTCCCTCCCTCCCTTCCTTCCTTCCTTCCTTCCTTCCTTCCTTCCTGTTCCTGGGCTAGCACTTATGAGTGGGACCCCTTAGAAATGTGGGGCATCACACTTACCTTTCTGAAGATGATCACTTTGCAGAGGATGAAGAAGCCCATGAGAGTGGCCCTGGGAGGGTCTTTCTGCTCGCATATGTTATCCGGGGACGACACGGCATGGGGCTAGACATGTCTTCTGTCTCAATGGGCTCTTTCTGCTGTATTTGCTGCCCCAGACACTACCCACCTCAGTCTCTCACTTCTTCTTGATCTAACTCCTTGGAGAGGTCTTCCCGAGTTCTTTATTTAATATGGCCTTCCCTGCCCCTCCATATGGTTCATTCTGCCTTCTCTCTCTTAGGCTTGTATCACTGTCCAGTTTTATTATATAACTACTTATTGTCTATTTCCTCTATTTGAAGGACTTCTCTGCTCCCAGCAAAGAATAGGACCTGAAAGGCATGTGACCAGAACCAAACTGATAGCTTGAGTATTATAAAATGCAGAATAGTATATTACATAACTGGGAAAATCTGCCATCATTTGATTTAAGCAATTCTGCAAATGAGTTTTAAGTCTTCCCAGTGCTTCAGTTTCCACGAGTGTGCTCACTGTGGGAATAAAGAACAAGCTGGGAGAGGATGACCAGAGAACTGAAGACACGTAGTAAATGAAAGTGATAATCATGCTTATACTCTTTAAATCTAAAATAAAGTTGTGTGTGTATGTGTTGTGTGTATATGTATGAGAGAAAGAAAGAGAGAGAGAGAGAGAGAGAGACCAAGTCCTGGAAGACAAGAGGCTCAATAAGGAACTTGTTGAGTAAATCAATGTAAGCCTTACAGCAATCCTGCAAGGTTGGTGTCATTTAAATTACTGGGCTCATCAGTACTTTAGAAATGAGGAGTCAGGGCTGGAGAGATGGTTTAGCAGTTAAGGTGCACATAAGCCAGATGCACAAGGGGGCACACACATCTGGAGTTTGTTTGCAGTGGCTAGAGGCTCTGGTAGGCTCATTCTCTCTCTCTCCCCCTACCTATTTCTCTCCCTCTCTCTTTTAAACAAATAAAATAAAATTTAAAAAAATAAATAATTTTTTAAAAAGAAATGAGGATTCATTCAGGGTTAGAGAAGTCATCTGACAAGTCCAGGTCCCAAATGCATCAGTCTCTGTGAGTGCCAAAACCTGCGGGCCAGAGGCTGTTGCTCATTTTAGAAAGGAAAGAAAAACCCAACAATACCCGGAGAGTCCTGGGCTAGGCAGGGTTGTGTCCTCTGAGGAGAATGACACTATGTCAGTGTTACCCATTCTTAAATAATCACCTCTGTGCTTGCTGTCTTGCACAGTGGTGGACTCTGCCCCAGTGGTTGCCACAGCAATTTAGCCTCATTTTCTCAAGGGACACCTGTCACCTCCTTCCTGGTCTTCCCCTGAGAGCAGCAGCTATTGCTTCTGTCTCAAGAGACTCCATGTAGAGAGAAAGAAGCCATTTCACAGCTGAGTGTGCTGGCACCTCCTATAATACCAGCACTGGAAAGGCTGAGGCAGGAGGACCAAGAGTTTTAGGCTAGCTTGGGCTACACAGCAATACCCTACTGGAAGGGAGGAAGGGGAGGATGTAGGAAGGGAGGTAGGGAAGAAGGAACCATCTCATCCATGTGTAAATGCACAGCCCCCTGTGGACAGCAGCGATAGTCCCATTACTATGAACCCAGTAATGATGGATTGCTACATTTCTTCATATGTAACTGTCCTACACTGTGCCAGATAGAGGCCATACAGAGAGGAAGGGCAAGATTGAGGGTAGGAGGGCATCCGTGTGGGTGAGGAGCTACAAATAATTCTCTCTTTCTCTCTTACACACACACACACACACACACACACACACACACACACACACACAATCTTAGAGAGGCAAGAAATATTTAAGTACTTAGGAAATCTGAGCTTTTAGAGAAACCTACCTCGCATAAACTGTGTGGCATGGCATTAAGAAAGTTATTTCCTCTGTTACGTGGGGATAGGAAGATAACACGTGCTCAGAGTACTTCCTGTGATTTAAGAATCATTATAGGGGCTGGGGAGATGGCTCAGCAGTTAAAGGGACTTGCTTGCAAAGCTTTTCAAGTTGAGTTGCTCAGGTTTGATCCTCCCAGTACCCATGTAAAGCCAGATGTGTAATCTCACTGTGCTCTAGGAATCTGAAGCTGGTAGGTCAGCTCATCAGGTCTTGGTTTGAGGCACCAAGAGACCCTGTTTTAAGGAGGGTGGAGAAGATCGAAGACACCTTGAGGGTGTCTTCTGGCCTCTACAATGTGCTCTCACCCAACACAAATAGAATTAACTGCAAGAGCAAATATGCAAACACATCTTAGACAATACAGTATCTACAGACATGAAGATGTGTCACACACATGCCTTTTTAATACATATGCCTTTTGTTTTTGTTTTTATTTTTTCAAGGTAGGATCTTACTCTAGCCCAGGCTGACTTAGAGTTCACTATGTAGACTCAGGCTGGCCTCAAACTCACAGTAATCCTCCTACCTCTGTCTCCCGAGTGCTGAGATTAAAGGCGTGCATCATCACACCTGGCACACATATGTCTTTTGATAAAAAGAACACATTACAGGGCTGGAGAGATGGCTTAGTGGTTAAGGTACTTGCCTGCAAAGCCAAAGGACGCAGGTTCAATTCCCCAGGACTCACGTAAGCCAGATACACAAGGTGGCACATACAGCTGGAGTTTGTTTGCAGTGACTAGAGGCCCTGGTGCGCCCATTCTCTCTATCTGCCTCTTTCTCTCTCTCAAATAAATAAATAAATAAATTTTTAAAAAAGAACACATTATAGAAAACATACTGAATATGGTAATATGGTCTTTCTCCATAAATATATACATGTATACATACATATATATACAGTTTAAAGAAAAAGTCTACAAGTCCACTTCTTATAATCACTGTTACCATCTTATAGATCTCCTTGCATCTTGTGTCCAAAGTAAATGTGTACAAATACATGTTACATGCATGTGGCTACTCACCTCATGACTGCTCATGTTAGGCAAGTATCTAGTACTGAGATATAGTCTAAGCCTAGAATTTTTATCCTTGATTTAATGAGAAGCAACCTCAGTCTATATTTCTCTAGATAAATGACTCATTTTAGAAGTGCACTATTAATCATTTCCTCTGCCCCTTAGTTCACTCAGTATGCTATTACCACATGACAAGGAAAAGGAGGTCTGACCTCTTTGCCCACATCTACCAGTAAAAAGCACGGGGTATTCTGGCAAGAAACCTCCACAGCTAAGTTGCTCTGCAGAATGAAGGTGATAGTCCATGCCTTGCGGATCAGGTGAGCTTACATGTGGGACAGTGCTTACATACATGAAGTACCCACAGGTGGGAGGTGCTGTCTGCACCCATCTCCATGCACATGCATCCAGGGAGGCGTAACACAGCATTAATCCCAATTCCACCCAACAAGTCCAACCCACCTAAAGCAAAGGCTACCCTGGAGAGACTGATAGTACCCAAGATGCTACTATGCCATTCTATCTGCTTACAGCACTTAATAATGAGTCATTCCATCTAAATGGAGCTAAGGTGTCCCCTGCAGTGGCTTACTATTGTCATTGGAACAGTAAATCTGACCTAGAGGGGCAGAATCTGTGAGCCTAGTGTCACACACAACGTTTATATTTTTCGCTGGTCACATCCTTTGTGCAAAAACAGAGCCAAGGTGTGGAAGTAAGGAGACTGACTCTTTTTCCCTAGCAAACATGTTTCCCAGCATGCTAGGAATACAGCGCCTGGTATCCATTGACAGACAGAAGCCTTAGCAGACCACACAGAGCCAATAAACATCATCTCCCTGGACTTTAATAAGGTTTTGAATAGTTCCCACTTAAGTAGTCCTTGAGAAACTTGGAAAATCTGGCTGAGCGTGAAAGTTTTATTAAGCAGGATGTGGGGGAAACTTGTTGTGGCATTTAGCAAGCCCCACACTCATTCTTGGCATTAATTGGCTTTGCCCTAGGTGGTCTGGAGCTCTCCTTATCTTATTTCCTTTCTGTCTTTTCCTAATCTCAATGACCTTTAAAATCAAAAACCACTCAACCCAGGGACTTGTACAACTATGGGCAGGGCTATAAACTGGGGCTGGCATAAAAACCAGGGTCAAGGGACCTATCACAGAATGATTTAGGCAAAGACAACTTTATGTTTTAAACAAGCATCTAAAACATAAAAGTCATTCTCAAATATGTTCCAAGTGAATATGAGGAGCATAAAACTTTCTTTTGAAAGTAAACTTTGTCTTCTACAAGCAGCTCTTGTGTAAGGCATAGCACAAGTGTGATCTGGGCAGAGGGAAAAGCATTTAAAGAAAGTTTTCAAAAAGCGGAAATTTCCCAGTGGGTTCAGAGAGGGGGAAAGATGAGGTTGGCTGCATTACAACATAAGAAGTGGCCGAGAAATTGCCCGAGGTTTCTGTCTCTTAGGTAGTCAATCTTGTCAAGTCACAGCTGCTTATATACGAGAGGCAAGAAAAAGGACTGGGAAAAATAATCACTATAGAGATTTACAGCTAGTTTGTTGCGTGTCTCTTAAATGCAGAACACTTGCTAAGAGATTTCTGTACATGCTCTCACTTGATTTCAAAAATGAGCTGGGCGTGGGGCCACATGCCTTTAATCCCAGCACTCCGGAGGCAGAGGTAGGAGGATCCCTGTGAGTTTGAGGCCAGCCTGAGACTCCATAGTGAATTCTAGGTCAGCCTGGGCTACAGTGAGACCCTACCTCGAAAAAAAAAATGAGGCAAGGGAAGTCTTATTTGCTACCTCACAGATAATCTTGCCACACTTATCCATCTAAGGTAGGGTTAATCTCAGTCACACCACTGCTACTCCAGACCTATGTATTTTTTAAATTACATCTTAGAAAAGATGAACACAAATATTTGTGCTTGTGATGACATGAGCATTAAAAAAAATAGTTTTATTTACTTATTTATTTGAGAGAAAGATAGAGAGGGAGAAAGAATGAATATGGGCAGGCTCAGGGCCTCCTGCCACTGCAAATTAACTACAGACACATATACCACTTTGTGCATCTGGCTTTACATGGATACTGGGGAATCAAACCTAGGCTGCTGGGCTTTGTAAGTAAGTACCTTTAACCACTGAGCAATTTCTCCAGCCCTACCATTTCTTATAGTTTCATAAATTTACTAGAATTTTTGTATGAAAAATTACTTTTATTATATGAGTAATACATGCTCAGTACATTGTTTTATTTATTTATTGTATTTATTTTTTATTATTATTATTTTTTGGCTTTTCGAGGTAGGGTTTCACTGCAGCTCAGGCTGACCTGAAATTCACTATGTAGTCTCAGGGTGGCCTCAAACTCATGGCGATTCTCCTACCTCTGCCTCCCAAGTTCTGGGATTAAAGGCATGCACCACCACACCCAGCTTCAGTACATTGTTTAAAATGCATGTGTGTATGTGTATGCATGTTCATGTAGGGAGGGAATGGATGTGTAGTGTTGTATGTACACATGTGTAAGCATGTATGTAGAGGCCAGAGGACAGCTCACATACAGTATTCGGGAATACCATCCCCTTCCTTTGAGACAGGGTCTCTCATTGGCCTAGAGCTCATCAATTAGGCTAGATTAGCTGGCCAGTGAGCCCCAGGGATCCTCCTGCCTGTACTGCCCCAGTGCGTGGATTACAGACACACACCACCACACCCAGCATTTTTATGTGGGCACTGGGATCAAACTCAGATCCTCTTGCTTCCACAACAAGGATTTTACCATCTGAGTCATTTCTCCAATTCAGCGTGCTCTTGTAAAAGCAAAACAGCTCAGAGCTGGAGAGATGGCTCAGTGGTTAAGAGTACTTCCTGCGTAAGCTCGAGGGCCTGAGAAGGCCTGAGAGACGGCTTGAGTTCTATCCCTAGGACCCACATAAATAGCTGGGTGAGGTCATATGAATCTATAACCACAGTCCTGTAGGGGAGTGGAGACCCAAGAATTTCCAGAGCCTGTGGCCTCTGAGATGAGCTTCCAAATGAGGCACAGTTATGGAAGAAGGGATTTATTGAAGCTTACAGATCCAGGGGAAGTTCCATAACAGCAGAAGAAGCTGGCCTGCTTCCAAGCAAAAGAGAGAGAGAGAGAGAGAGAGAGAGAGAGAAAAGAGCCACAAGCCAAAGCTCTAAAAGCCATACCACAAAAAACACACTTCAGGAACTCCAGGCACTTTGCATACCTTTAGACTGGAATTCAAAATCTACCACTACACCTTAGAGCGAGACCCTAAGATCTGCCTAGTGACACCTTCTCCACCCAGGTGGCTGCAGATCTAAATTACAAACTTAAATAAACTCCTGATTATATCTGGGGACATCCATTCAAACTCTCACAACCAGCAAGCCCTAGGATCAGTAAGATTCCAGCTCAAGTAAGATCGAGCAGAAAAGCAATGGGGGGTGCACCTGGCATTCCCTTCCAGCCACCACAGGTGACCACGCCACACCACAGGTGAGCACATGGGGCACTGCATGGGCACATACATGTGCATGCACTACACATACAACAACAACAACGAAGTGATTTAGAGTAAACAATGGAAAAGAACACCTCTCCTTGACCTTCTCTATAGTTACAAGTACATGTGGGGGCTGGGGTGTAAGTCAGTGGTAGAGTGTGGGTGTAGCATGCATGGGTTTAATTCCCAGCATCCCCAAAAGCATACATGTAATAAAAGCATTGGAGAAAAAGTTAAAAAGAAAAGAAAAAAGATATCAGCCTGACATGGTGGCACACACCTTTACTCCCAGCACTTGGAGGCAGAGATAGGAGGATCGCTATGAGTTCGAGGCCACCCTGAGACTACATAGTGAATTCCAGGTCAAGACCCTACTTTGAAAAATAAATACAAAGCAACAACAACAACAACAAAAATCCACACTGTCTAATCAAATCAAACAACAGAATAATCTAGAATAAGTACTTTTCAGTCTTTTGTCCACACTGGGGCTGTTTGCTGTATAATAATCCACCAGGTGGAGTTTGCATTCTATTTTCCTCCCATTATATCAGGGATATTCTTCCACATCACTGACCTGGTCTTCTTACCCCTCAATAAGGAGATGGCCATGGAGTAGTTAACTGGCGGCCACAGTTTGCTTAACCCAGTTGCTTAGCATTTAGGTGGTTCTAATATTTGTCATTATGAACTGTGCTATGATTAAGATCTCCCTGCATTTTTTTTCCCTCTAGTTTGGATTATTTCCCTTGCATTCCCAGAAGTGGAATTACTGGGTCAAAGGGTGTGACCATGCTTAAGGCTTTTGGTCCATAGTGACAATTTTTTTTCCAAAACGACTGAACCAATTTTCACCATTTGTAGCTTGCTCTGTGTGAGAAATTCTGGGGAAAGACTTCATGGTTTCTTGTTCTGCGGCTTGGCTGAAATCACTACCCTTTAGTTTTGCTGTTTCATAAGGCCTCTTTCAAAGTCTGTTGACAATGTTTGGCCATCTGATGACTAGCTGGAAGATTTATATTGGTCTCCCTGTCTCCAGGCTCTTCCTGCCTTCAGTCTGTTTTGTGCATCGTGGCCAGATTAACTCTTTTGAAAACATAGCTTGCCTCCTGTTTCTGCCCTACTTAGAAATTTGTCATGGTTCTCGCTTCCTTCCAAGATCAACTCCTCTCCAAGGCCTTGAAGATGCCCCATAATGGGGTCCCCCGCCTTCTGATTCAATCTGATCTCCCCCAACAGAAGCCTTCAGCCTCTCCCCTCTTCATCCCTAAATCGCATTCCTTCTGTTTCCCTTTTGCTTAAGTTTACACCCACTTGGAAAGCCTCCTCTTCCTTTTGGCTAATCCAAACTCTCCACTATTGGGATGGTGCCGTCCCACCCAGTCAGTGTGAGGATTCTGAGAAGCATGAAGAGAATCAGGAACTCAGAACTTGGGGAAACAAAAGAGGAAAATCAATGAGGATGCCATGCATGTCACTGGGGCTGGGGAACACAGGTGCCCCCATTAAAGTCATGAATGTGTTGGCAAATGAAGGAGAACCAGGCAAGATTCTACACTATTGGTGCCATTTTGGCCCATGTAGAGCAGGACGGTGGGTTAATAATATACCAACAATAATAATTACAGCATATGAGTTATGATTAGTTTCACTCTAAAAACTAAGACCTGAAAAATAATGGTTTACATATAAGAAGCATTCACTTGTATTTACGAAAATAAAACTTCAGGAAGTCCAGGGCTAGACAAGCAGCTTTCTTCTCACCAAGGACCCAAACTCTTCTGCATTTTTCAGTAAATAGTAGTTGAGAAATAAGCCATCAAGTTAGAATTCAGACACATAACAGGCAGAAGGATTTTGAAGAATGTCACCTTCATTTGACAGTTCTTGGAAATCTCATGCAATATTTCTGTTCAAAATTCACTGGCTGCACCTAGCTGCAAGAAAGTTTCTGTGTCCAGATAAAAGTCAGGGTTTGGGGGCTGGAGAGATGGCTTAACGGTTAAGTGCTTGCCTGTGGAGCTGAAAGACCCCGGTTCAAGGCTCGATTTCCCAGGACCCACGTAAGCCAGATGCACAAGGGGTGCATGCATCATCTGGAGTTCGTTTGCAGTGGCTGGAGGCCTTGGTGTGCCCATTCTCTCTCTATCTATCTGCCTCTTTCTCTCTCTGTCTGTCGCTCTCAAATAAATAAAAATAAAAATAAACAACAACAACAAAAAAATGTCAGCGTTCTGTTACTAAAAGAAGAGAAAGGATTTCAGAGTGTGTAACTAATAGTCTCCACTATCATTTATTGAGGTTCTGTGGCAATCATCTTATACCCAGTATTTCCTTTCATCCTTATATGAACTCTAAGCAAGTACTACTGAATGGAAAGGAAAGAAAGACCTCCACCTTTGGAGTTCAGAGCCTGGGCTCTTGTTTACCTTTTTAGGCTCCATGAAAAAATTATTTTTTACCAAGCATGGTGGATCACTCCTTTAATCCCAGCACTTGGAAGGCCAAGGTAGGAATATTGCTGTGAGTGCAAGGCCAGCCTGGGCTAGAATGAAAGCCTTCCTCAAAAAAACAAAAGAAAAAATATATTTCAAAACATAAACAAAATAATTAATAATCATCTTTCCTTGACCAGACACACATACAGTTTTCCTTTCAGAAATTGCATCTTTCACTTGGATTTCTCACTATGTAGAATTCACTTGGTGCCCTCCTTCAATATGTGTTTAATATTTTCTGGTACATAACAGATCCATCTGTGAGAATAAGCCGGGAGTGGCAGCGCACGCCTTTAATCCCAGCACTGGGGAGACAAAGGCAGGAGGATCACCATGAATTCAAAGCCACCCTAAGACTACATAGTGAATTCCAGGTCAGCCTGAGTTAGAGTGACACCCTACCTCGAAAAACCAAAAAAAAAAAAAAAAAAAAAAAAAAGAAAGAAAGAAAGAAAGAAAAAGAAAAAATAGAATATAGAAGATTGTAGAACATAAGCAATTAACAAATACTATTGAAATTTGAGAACATCAAAGATAAAACAGATTTTGTAAGTGTGAAGTTATTAAAGTAGAATTCGAAGGGCTGGGAGATGGCTCAGTGGGTAAGAGTGTTTGCTACTTAAGCATGAAGACCTGAGTTTGCTCCCCAACACCCATGAAAATAGCTAAGCACAGCTATGCAATATCCTCCTCTATCCTCCACACGCATGTACCTGGGGCCCATGCATCCGCATAAACATGCGCATACAACACACACGTGTGCGTGCACACATACACACACACACTCTCTCTCTCTCACTCAAAAAAAAAGTAGACAGTAACTTCTTCATCTTCCAATTTTGTTGTGTTTTGCATTGTCACTTCAGTTTCCCTATTAAAAAAGAATGAGCGGGCTGGTGTAGTGGTGCCCACCTTTAATCCCAGTACTCAGGAGGCAGAGGTAGGAGGATGATCACCGTGAGTTCAAGGCCACCCTGAGAATACAGAATGAATTCCAGGTCAGCCTGGACTAGATTGAAACCCTACCTGAAAAAACAAAAAATGAGTGGACTGGAAGCATGGCTTAGCGGTTAAGGCGCTTGCCTGCGAAGACCCATGTTCAACTCTCCAGGTCCCACATAAGCCAGATGTACACAAGGTGAGGCAAGCGCAAGGTTGCACATGCCCACTAGGTGGCACAAGCATCTGGAGTTCTATTGCAATGACTGAGGCTCTGGTACATGTCAATTCTCTCTAAAAGTTAAAAAAAAAAATCATTAAAAAAAAAAAATGAGCAGCCAGGCATGGTGGTGCACACCTTTAATCCCAGTGCTGGGGGGAGACAAAGATGGGAGGATCCCAGTAAATTTGAGTTCAGCCTTAGGCTACAGAGTGAGTTTCAGGTCAACCTGGGCTAGAGTTAGACCCTACCTCGAAAAAAATAAACAAGAAGAAGCAAGCAGAAAGGCTGCCACATAGACTAGGTTGGCAGGTGTGGATGCTAATTTTGCAACTGACTGGCATCTAAGATGCTTGAAGTCTGACCTGTTGGTGAGTTGAATGAGTATCCAGTCTTCAGTGGAGAAGTGAGAGCAAGAAGACGGGCTGGGAGTGGAGGCAGAAGGCAGAGAGGACTGGGAAAGAAAAGCTGTTTCGCAGAGAGCTTTCAGACTGTGTGATTGTTTTGCAGGGCTGAGAATTACACCCAGCTCCTCCAGCACTCTACCACCGTACCACATTCCCAGTGCTCAGACTGATAGAGAGGACAGAGTCTTGGACAGAGACTATTCTAAAAAAAATACAGTGAATACAGAAAGGGGAACACTGGAGTAGAAAGTGTGTGCAGACAAGGCAGCTGCAGCTTTGAGCCGCTGTTGCTCTGAGAATGTCCTATGGCCAATTTGATCTAAGGACTGTGGCTGAAGAATGACCAGGTCACACATGGTGCCTGTACACGTCTTGTGCGCCTCAACCTGGGGGACTGTGTAAGCCTGGGCTGTGTTCAATCTGAAGCAAAAGGCTTTTATATCTGGGGGACTGAGCAACGGTGGGTATTACAGTGGACACAGGAAGTCAGAGGAAACCTCAGGGAGAGGCTAGGTGTAGAAAGTGGAACTGAGAGAAACTTTAAGTAACCTGTTCAATGCCTGAGGCCTCCTAAGTGGGAAAGCAAGATGCCAAGACAGCTCTCTCTGAGCACAAATGCTCATCTTACCCTCTGTGCTCCTGGTCTCTCTCTGCTCTGGCCCCTAGCCCTAATCTTACCCACTCTGTTCCCTCTGTCTCTCATCTCAGCCCCAAGTTTGTTCTTAGTGTCCTTACCTTGTTTTAAAACATGTTTTATTTATCTGTGCAACATTTTTCTTTGAGATATTTTCAGGTGAACAGAAATTCTGCAAAAACAGCCAGGCATGGTGGTGCACACCTTTAATCTCAGCACTTGGGAGGCAGAGGTAGGAGGATCGCCATGAGTTCGAGGCCACCCTCAGATTACATAGTAAATTTCAGGTCAGCCTGAGCTAGAGTGAAACCCTACCTCGAAAAAACAAACAAACAAAAAGAAAGAAAGGAAGAGAAGGAAGGAAGGAAGAAAGGAATTTTGCAAAAATAGTAGAAAGGCTGAAGGTGTAGATTTGTGGCAGAGCACTTGCCTGGCAAACACAAAGTGTTGGGGTTCAATCCTCAGCACTACAAAGTAAATAAAGTAGAAAGAAACCCCATGTATTCTGCACCCACATTCCCCAGCTGTCGGCATTTTACTACTGTGAGTATATATTGATTACATTTTCTGACTATATTTTATTCTTTCTTGTACTTAAATGGCCACTGATTTTCCAATGATCACAAGAACGAGGAGGAGGGGGCAGCAGCTGGCTGATGGTCAGCAGGCTCCAGTCTTCACCACATGAGAACCCTGAGCTACTGGAACAGATGGGATGACTCTTAGCATTCCCCAAAGGACAAGAGGGTCATCCAGAGACTCGCCTAATGGAAAGGCTTCTGAGGAATGTCCCAGACGCCAAGCCTGGGGAGATCCATTAGCTACAAAAGATGTCTAAACAAGAGAAACATTAGCAATGATGGCCCTTCAGAATAATCCCACCTCTTCCTCTCGCTGTCAATTCAGTGCAGAAAGACTTACTGTGAGCCTACTATGCACTGGGCACTGAATTAAGCACTTGGGTAACAAAACAACAAGGTGGTTGCCTAGAAGAGGTAAGAGAGTGCATTGGGAGGAATTTCCCTACCAGTCCTTCAGGGACCCTCAGCTGGGGAAAACACCTCACCAGTATTTTGGAAACAAAAATTAGGAGAGTGAGAGAGAGGAAGGTGGGGGAAGATATGACAAGTTCTTGCATGACAATAAGGCAATTCAGCCCAGCTTCCTGCCTATTGCTGGTGGTCTTTGGGAGGGGTGGGGACAGGACTCAGGGAAAAGGAGGCCCCAAGGGGTGGCCAGAGAACAAGGAGCCGGAAGTCTGCAGTTCCAAGACTGGAACCTAACGAGCAACACAGAAAGAGCCCTAGTCCAGGCCCTGAGCAAATCGATATTCTATGCACAGAGGAGGGGCCAGTTATAGGTTCTGGGGTCATAGTTACATATGAGCAGAGAGGACAGCTGATGGAGAGCCGGGCAGTGGCTCTGCCCTCAGGATCACTCCATGGACCCCTGTGCCTTCCTTGTCTTGTCCTTTGTGAAGTTCTCTGTGTCCCTCTCATGCCCAGTTTTATCCAGACTTTCATCAATATGAAGGAAGCCTGCAGAGACCTGCTGAAGTTCTCGGGGCAGATCTGGACCTAAGTCTTTACCAGCTGCATACCCTCCCTGAGCCTTGGTCTCTTCTCTGCAAAGTGGAAGTACTGATACCATGCTCGGATAGAAAGAGAGGATGGGAAGAACTGAAGTTTCCCAGCTGGCCTCAGGCTGGTCCTTTTCTGGACTTTGAAGGCCATCCTGCCAAACCTTCGCCTGCCCCACTCTCTGACACACTAGTGCCAGTCTGCTGCTTCTCCTCGTTCATCTTCTCCAGGTTAGGGTAGAAACAATGCTAGACCAAAGAGCCTGAAGGTCTGGGTTTGAGTCCTTGTCCTCCACTTAGCAAAAGTGTGACCCGGGACAAGCTACTTAGCTTCTCTGAACTCTAGGTCCCACACCTGCAAAATGGAAATTATACCTACCTCGAATGGGATCAAGGAAGGAAGTTATTCCAAATCCTCCTCCCTCCTCCACTCTGTCATGACCCCTTCCCCACCAAGCCCAACACTGAAAGAACTCACCAAGCAAGGAGTTAGGTTCTCTGAGCCCAAGTCCCAACACCATTATTTTCCTTTGTTTTATTTTATTTTATTCTTTTTTTTTTTTTTTCAAGGCAGGTCTCACTCTAGCCCAGGCTGACCTGGAACTTTCTCTGTAGCCATAGGCTGCCCTTGAACTCGTGGCAATCCTCCTACCTCAGCCTCAGAAATGCTTGGATTAAAGGTGTGCCCCACCATGCCCAGCTCCAACCCCATTATTGATTTTGAGTCATTAGATAAGTCATGATCCTTGAGGACCTCTGTTTCCTCATAGGAATTTTTAAAAATTATTTATTTGGGGGCTGGAGAAATGGATCAGTTGTTAAAAATCATTTGTTTACAAAGCCTGATGGCCCAGGTTTGATCCCCCATACCATGTAAAGCCAGATGCATAAAGTAGCACATGCGTCTGGAGTTCATTTGCAGTGGCTGGAGGCCATGGCGCACCCATTCTTTTGCCCTCTCTCACACTCTCTCTCCCTCTTCTTGCAAATAAAAAAAATGTTTTATAAATAAATAAAAAATTAAATTTTAAATAAATAAATAAATAAAGGGCTGGAGAGATGGCTCAACAGTTAAGGTGTTCGTCTGCAAAGCCTCAGGACCCCGGTTTGACTCCCCAGAACCCACATGAGCCAGATGCACAAGGTAGTACATGTTTCTGGAGTTCATTTACAATGGTTAGAGGTCCTACCATACCCAATCTTTCACTTTCTCTCTCTCTCTCCTCTCCCTAATAAATAAAATAAAATAAAATAGGTATTCAGAAAAATTAAGGTTATTTATTAGTTTTTTTTTATTTTGTGAACTTCATGAGCATATTGCATATTGTTCATGTTCTCATCAGGTTATATATACTCTTCTGTTCCCTCCTCCCCACTCCCATTCTGCTGAGGGCTCTCTGCAGTGGGGCTATCAGTATTCCCTGTGGGGTTATGAATACACTGTGGGGAGGGGTGGACAATGCCTCAGGAACTCCTTTCTACTCTGTGGCTCCTAGAATCTTTGCGCCCCTCTTTGGCAATGTTCCCGAGGCGTGGAGGGTGTGTTGTAGTCCCATTTAGTGTTGAGCTTTCTGCAACCTCTGATTTTATTGTTTTTCTTTTTGTTTGTTTTTGAGACAGGGTCTTATTATATAGCCCTGGTTGGCCTGGAACCCACTATGTAGGCCACGTTGGCCTTGAACTTATGGTGATTCTCCTGCCTCTGCCTCTTTAGTGCTGGGATTACAGGCAGGTACCACTACGAAGAACTTCATGTGGAAATTGACCAGAATATCTTCTGCAGCCTCTTTTACTGTGAGGTTCCACATAGGCATTGGTGAAGGGGTCAGGAGTTTATTTTATGGCAGGAACACGGCTAGGCTCTGGCCACGTCACAGCTTCTGTGGTCAGCTGTGCTTCCATCTGATTCTTCTATTAATATAACTAGGATCAGGCACTCCTCCATGGTGTGTGAGCCTGAGGGTGTCTCCAAAACTTGGGTTAGGATAATTAGTCTTTTTGACCCTTAGCAAGGGAAATGTCCCCAACTGGGGGGGAAATGAAGTTGTCAAACATAGTCCTTAAGAAAAGGGAGATTTATAGGGGATCACATACAAAAGCACAGGAATTAAACAAACAAACAGGGAAAGAGCACTTAAGAGCTCAGACCAAACAATATATACCGCACGCTATGTTCAGGCAGGTCAACCAGTGGCCTGAGGTCTCTCCGGGCACCACCCTGGCGTAGCAGCCCAGACAATTGTTCATCTTCCAAGAAGCCCTTCCCAGAAACCATAGGGTTGCAGGAAGGTAAAGGCAATGACTTCATTGAGGAGAGAAATAGCAGCTCGTAGAACAACCTTTAGGATCTTTTGGTGATCATTCAGGGTTTTTATTTTTTTTTTTTTTTGTCGCTTTATTTTTGCTTTTTGAAATTTGCTTTCATTTCACCCAAATAGTTGGGTCCTTCCACTCCCCTAGCCTTCCTCATGTCATCTGTGCTCCCCATCCCCCAGATCACACTTCTCTCCGTGGGTCCCTTCTACTCTGCTTCCTGTAAAATACAGGACACCCAGTTAAGTTCAAATGGAAGCTAAATCATAAAAAAATTTAGATATATCTCATGTAATATTTTAGATATACTGAAAAGTATTCATGGCTTAGCTGAAATTTAAATATAACTGAGCATCCTATATTTTTATTTGCTAAATGAGAGTACTTTTTTTTTTTTTTTTTCGAGGTAGGGTCTCACTGTAACTCAGGCTGACCTGGAATTCACTATGTAGTCTCAGGGCTGGCCTTGAACTCACGATGATCCTCCTACCTCTGCCTCCTGAGTGCTGGGATTAAAGGCGTGCACCACCACACCCGGCCGAGAGTACTTTTTACTTGCTATTAGATTTGCCCAGAATGTATCACCTCACATCCTCCCTTGGCCAGCTCCTTATCATTCAGGCTCCATTTAAGCATATTCTCTGTAAGAGACATTCTCTAACCCACCACTTCCTAGTTGAAAGTGGCCATAGTACCTCTTTAGTACATTTCCCTGGATTACATTCTCATTTCAACACAGGATTGTTTCTTGCTAACCTTCTATTTCCCCCAAGTACACTTCGCTATGTTTTTCTCTGTATACATCTGACACGCACCAGACATTTAATAAATGTACTAGAGTGAATGAATGGACTATGGGCTTCAGTGCTTCCAAGATTTTAATGAAAACTCACGGGCTTTTGCTCAATTTTATTACAATTCAGATTCTCAGTTCAAAGCCCAGCACTGTCAAAATCAAAGCATTTCTGGGCTGGAGGAATGGCTTAGCGGTTAAGGAGTTTGCCTGCAAAGCCAAAGGACCCAGGCTGATTCTCCAGGACCCACGTTAGCCAGATGCACAAGGGGGTGCAAGCATCTGGAGTTCATTTGCAGTGGCTGGAAGCCCGGGAGCGCCCATTCTCTCTCTTTCTTTCTCCCTCTTTCTGCCAAATAAATAAATAAATAAATAAAAATATTTTTTAATCAAAGCATTTCCTCTTAACAACTCTTGGAGATAGGCATATTATCTTCATCCTACAGATAAGGAAACTGAGGCATAGCAAGATCAAGTGGGTTACCCAATGCCACACATGGACATTGGACATGGAGATATTCGGCATCACCTTTGAAAGACACCACCTCTGAGACCGCCACATGACACTCATGCTTCAAGTTCACGCTACCCAAGCCATCCTCAGAGGTAACGCTAGTAAAGAATCAGCTGAATGGAGTCCACACCTGGGCTCTGTCCCAGCCTCGCATCTGTGGGATGGGGTGATAACACCTGCCTGCAGGCTGTGTGAGGGGGACTGAGAGGCTGCAGTCAAAGCACACAGCATAGTGCACGGTGCTGCACAGCCCTCCAGGTTACTCTTGGTTACTTACCAGCTTAGTCTCCCTTTATAGGCAAGATCTTCAGAATCGTCGTAATAGCAATGCCTTCCATTTCCTGAGGGCTTCCCAGGACCCAGGCACACTGTGCACAGCTTTGGGTACATCCGTTCACTTGCAAGGTAAGTAGGCATGATCATTCTACTTCAAAGCATCTGCGTGACGGTTTATGCATTTGCCCTTTTTACGTTTAGCCATTTCCCTAGACAAATCTCTTCTAAGTATAGAAACTGAATAGCACCTGCAAGCCTTTACAGCAAGGGCCCAGATACTCGAGGGCTCTGTCATGGTGTCCAGCTGGACCTCTCTAGGGACCTGACTCAGAGAGCCACAGGATATACCTAGGACACTGCACTTTTCCACGAAAGATTTTCCTTTCCTTTCACAAAGTCAGTATTGAAAAGCAGTAACGAGGTAACAACGTAATCACAAATGGCTAACGCCAGCGCTTGTGTGGCGTGTGGCTTTCTAGGCATTTTCATATGCACATATACAGTATGAGGGCTTGAGGGCCTGGGAATGGAAGTTGGCCAGCCAGGCTCTCAAGCCTTTCTGTTTGTGTGACAAGCACTCTAAGCCACTGAGCCATCTCCTCGGCCCTATTTTCCACTTCTTAAATATAAAAAATATAACAAAATTATATGAAACAGGGCTGGAGAGATGGCTCAGCAGTTAAAGGTACTTGCTGGAAAGCCTGACAGCCTGGGTTCAGTTCCCCAGTACCTACATAAAGCCAGATACACAAAGTGGTGCATATATATGGAGGTCATTTGCAGGGGGCAAGAGGCCCTGGTGCACCCATTCTCTCTTTCCTTGCAAATTAATAAATAATACATATTAAAAAACTGACAGATTTTTTAAATTTTTTATTTATTTATTCATTTGAGACACACATGCACACACACACACACACACACACACAGAGAGAGAGAATGGGCACACCAGGGCCTCCAGCCACTGCAAACAAACTCCAGACACATGTACCCCCTTGTGCATCTGGCTTACGTGGGTCCTGGGGAATCAAACCAGGGTCATTTGGCTTTGCAGGCAAATGCCTTAACTGCTAAGCCATCTCTCCAGCCGTATAACAGATTTGTTTTTTTTGCCTGGTTATATACTGATTACAAGACACCTTTGTCACCCTGGCCCTGAAAACATTTATCCAGGGTTTTTCATTGTTCCTTTAATGGCTTCTGTGAAGAGATAATGGGAATAGGAAGGTGCTAAGCTATTTCCTCTAGCAGTTTCTAGAACCAAGCTCTAGCAATAAACCCCTTAGCAGTCTCCTGGAGTCGTTGGAGCCCTTGTTAAAATACATAAAATAAGCCAGGCATTGTGGCATATGCCTTTAATCTCAGCACTCAGGAGACTGAGGTATGAGGATGCCTGTGAGTTTGAAGCCAGCCTGAGACTACAGAGTGAATTTCAGGTCAGCCTGGACTAGAGTGAGACTCTACGTCAAAATAAAATAAAACAACAAAACAAATGAAATAAAAATATGTAGGCTTAGGGTTGGAGAGATGGTTCCGCTGTTAAAGGTGCTTACTTATAAAACCTGCTGGTGTGGATTCCCCTCTATCCATCTGGAGTTTGTTTGCAGCAATAAGAGGCCCTGGAACTGCCATACACCCATTCTCTTTCTCTCTCATTCTCTTTCTCTCCCCGTCCTCTCTTTTTTGACACATACACACATATACACAAATAAATAAGAAATTTAAACAATTTTTACAATGCAGTTTTAGAAAAGAAACAAATTATATTGAAATATAATTATCAAAATAAAAACTGTAAATGGAGATAATAAATACACTTTGTGTAGGAACAAGGTTTATAGTAGTAGATCTAGACTCTCATAATTTCAAAGTAGTGTCAACCATAAATACTTCATGACAAAGTCATGTGATTTGAAACATCTGTGATTTTTTTAAAAAAATATTTTATTTATTTATTTGAAAGAGAGAGAGAGAGAGGCAGATAGAGAGAGAATGGCCATGTCAGAGTTTCTAGCCACTGCAAACAAACTCCAAATGTAATCTGTGCATGTGCCATCTTGTGCCTCTGGCTTCAATGGGTAGTGGGGAATAGAACCTGGGTTCTTAGGTTTTGCAGGCAAGCGCCTTAACTGCTAAGCCATCTCTCCAGCACAACAGCTGTGATTTTGGTTTTTCGAGGTAGGGTCTCACTCTAGCTCAGGCTGACCTGGAACTCACTCTGTAGTCTCAGGGTGGCCTCGAACTCTCGGCGATCCTCCTACCTCTGCCTCCCGAGTGCTGGGATTAAAGGCGTGCGCCACCACGCCCGGCTAACAGCTGTGATTTTGATATGTGACAAGCCCCAGATTCACTAACACAGTTATGGTCCATGGCATTTTTTGTCAATTGAAGGAAAAGCTACCAATCATTTGAATTCTACTTATGTCATGCCATTTTCTCCAACCAAGTTCACAGACCTGAATTCTGTACAACGTGCCACCTGCCGACTCAGCACATTTCATATTTGCTCTGTATTTGACATGCTCTCACCTCCCTCCTCCTTCCTGAGAGTTATGAAGTCGTCTAACAAGTCCAGTCAGTGCTGAACCAAGGAAGCTGGGTAATCCGCCTACTTATTGGAGGCTGCCTAATCCAAATAGATGTTTTTCATCACTGAAGGTATTTTCCAGGACTCTGCAAATCCATAGGATCAGTCTCCTTCCTTCACATAAGTCTTGGCACTGGATTCTTTTCTGAAATCACTGGCACCAACCGGACTCTGTTTCTTGGCCCAGGTTTCAGAAATTATCTGAGATTATTCTGTCTTTTCCTTCCACAAGTAATTATAAGCATATGGGACTTGCATTATGACAACTTATGCTTCTCAGAAGTCATGTTCACATACTA
Source organism: Dipus sagitta (assembly GCA_036346955.1). Taxonomy (NCBI): domain Eukaryota; kingdom Metazoa; phylum Chordata; class Mammalia; order Rodentia; family Dipodidae; genus Dipus; species Dipus sagitta. The sequence continues at coordinate 36,892,422 of CM070770.1, forward strand.
AATATTGTGATCCCAGAGCCAGGATGCGGGGCCAGAGCTCAGGATTCATAACCCAGTATGCGCCACAATACCATGGATCAGTGATTGCTATTGCCATTAGAACACAGGATTCCCTGAATGTAATAAATCTTTAGGTAAATATAAAAATCTCATGCTCCTTGTAATAATGTTTCCACATTTGTTTTGTGTGTGTGTGTACGTTCTGTGTGTGCATGTGGCCACATGTGCACGTGTGGAGGTTGGCCAGAGAAGACAGGGTCTTTCACTGAACTCAGAGCTCACCCATTCAGCTAGACTAGCTAGCCAGCAGGACCCCAGGACCTCTTGTCTCTGCCTCCCCAGCACAGGCACGTGCTGCCACGCCACCTTTTACATGGGTGCTGGGGATCCAAACTCAGACGTGTGACTTTACTAACAGAGCCATTTCTCCGGTTCCATGAACATTTAAAATACTTATAATTGCTTAGGAGTGGAGCTCAGTGATGCAGCTTGTGCTTAGCATAAATAAAACAAAAATTAAATCAATGAGAATTGAAAGAGATCTTTCTTTTCTTTTCTCTCTCTCTCTTTTTTGGACATAGGTCTCACTATGTAGCCCTGCTGGCCTGCAACTCTTCGTCCTCCTGCCTCAGCCTTCTGAGTGCTGGGATCACAGGTGTGCCCTGCCACACCTGGCTTCTTGTTTGATTTTTTTTTTTTTTTTTTTGGTGGTGCATGTCTTTAATCCCAGCACTTGGGAGGTAGTGGTAGGAGGATCTCTCTGAGTTTGAGGTCAGCCCAAGACTATAGAGTGAGGTCATAGAATGAAAAAAAAAAAAAAAAAAAAAAAGAGAGTGGGGCATGGTCATTCTTATCTGATTTTGATTTTTTTTAACAACACATATCTCACTTTAATCATACAAAATCATAGTATAATAAAATTGTTCCAGTTTGCTTGAGACTGTCTCAGTTTTAAAACTAAAATATCCTGTCTTCCATGAACTCCTCAGTCCCAGGAAATCCCAGAAAACTAGGGTAGTTGAACATATAGATGTCACTGTGAGCTTCAAGTTTGATTTATTAATACATTTACATTCTTTTTTATCCTACTGGGGTCAAAGATCAAGCATAGCATGGATTGATTTTCTGTGCCACACCTGTGTTGTACCATAGGCATAAAACAAAATTCAAAACATTTCTTTTTAACTGATTTTTAAATCATGAATTGAATGTATCTTACATCTATTAGGTAGCCTGGGGTCCTAACCCATATATATATATATATATATATATATATATATCAGCCTTCCCTCTCTCCCTCCATCCATCCATCCTTCCCTCATTTCCTCCCCTCCCCTCTTCCTTCCTTCCCCCTAGTAAAGGTGGGAGTTGAGGGAATCTCCCTAGGTTGCCTAGGCTGGCATTAAACTCAACATCCTCCTGCGCCAACCTCTGAAGTAGCTGAGATTTACACTGAGCTACAATGGAATTTCTGTTTAAAAAAATTTAAATGGGGTTTGGAGAGATTGCTCAGTGGTTAAGGCACTTGCTGCAAAGCTTAACAACCTGGGTTTGATTCCCTAGTACCCACCTAGAGCTGGATATACAAAGGGGCACATGCATCTGGAGTTCGGTTTCAGTAGCTAAAGGCCCTAGTCTGCCCATTCTCTCTCTCTTTTCTTGAAAATAAATAAATAATATTAAAAAAAGAACCGGGGGCTGGAGATATGGCTTAGCGGTTAAGGCACTTGCCTGTGAAGCCTAAGGATCCATGTTTGACTCTCCAGATCCCATGTAAGCCAGATGCACAAAGGTGAGGCAAGAACAAGGTCACATATGCCCACTAGGTGGTGCAAGCATCTGGAGTCCGATTGCCAATTCTCTCTCTCTCTCTCTCTCACTGTCTCTAAAATAAACATAAAATAATTTTAAAAACCATTTAAATGCTAAAAAGTTAGGTTTCACTGGTTGCAAACAATGAAGATCAACTCACTCTCATTTAAGCAAAAAAGAGATGTCTTAGAAAAATAAGAAGCTCATGGGATCCAAGGAGACCCTGAAGATCCAGCTCTGCTGTGAGTGGGAACTGACTGGCCCCAGGAATCTAAGTAGTAAGCACTAATGTAGGGCAAGGTGAGCAAGGTCTCTATGTGAAGTCAAGATAAATACTTCAGGCTTTGTGGGGCTGATGGTATCTATCATAACTACTGATTGTTGTCATTGTAGCACAAATCAACATATACATCAACATGACTGTGTTCCAATAAAACTTTATTTATAAAAACAGCTGGAGGGCCAGATCTGATTCATGGCCATAGTCTGCCACCCAAGTTTTAGGGTTTTTCCTTTGGCAAGGATCTGCTCAGCTTTCAATCTTATACCACCTTGCTCAAGATTCAAATTCAATAGAGAGAACACATGATAAGCAGAAAGAACTTAGGTCACTCAGGTGCTCTTTGGCCAGAAAAGTGTGGGCTGCCTCACCTAACCAGACTCTGCCAATCTAGAATTTGCCTTCCAAGGCCAGATAAAGGCTGTCCCTAGAAAGGGGGAAGTGTGTACAGGTGATACTGAAATGGTGGGGCCATCTCACCTCAGGTTCTCACTTTCTTCATCATCTTGTGGGCTTCTTGGAGTTTGGGAGTCAGCACATGAAAGGAACAGGCTGGGAACTTCGTTGTCTACTTCTAATTCAGGCCTCTTTATGTTGTACCATTAAATTAAATCTAAGCTCAAGACTTGATTCCTCCAGCACACAGAATCCTTTTTCCTCTAACCAGCCAACTGGTACTTCTGTCCTTGTGGGTTCAGAGCCTGCTCCACTGCAGTAGAAATACCAAATGCACCGCCCTCCCTTGCCCTCTAACATTACCTTCCACTGCTCTGTCCCAGGGCCTGACCAGAGAAGGGCAGTGGGTGAGAAAGACAGCAGCTCTTTCTATTCACACAAGTCCTTCCTGGGGAGACAGCTTGCACTGCTTTTCAATTCTGCAAGCAGTCTCCCCGACAGTGCAAGCAGTCTCCCGAGTCTTGGACCCCTCTGCCTTACGTTTTGGCTGAGCCTTATTTGACCCCTCCTTTATCCCTCCCCCCCAACCGAGGGGGCTCCTTTGATCTTGACTCAGGTAGAAACCCCAGGAAATCCTAGATTAGGCTCTGATGGCCAAAGAATGTCTCCCAGCCCCTGGAAGGGGGGAAGGACATCCTACTGGAATGAGATAAGAGCGTGGATTCCAGAGTCTACAAAGCAACACAGTCAGATCTCTATCTTGGCCACCGAGAGGAGAGGGGGCAGAAAGACTGTAGGAGCTCAGGGTAGGTGGGAATCGCCTGAGGCACCACCCTTCCCCCATCCCTGCAAAAACTGACTGAGGCCTCTTGGTCTCCACAACGAATACCAATAACCCCATGGAAGACCCTCAGTAGAATTGGTGCAGAGGAGAAGGGGTCCATGTGTGAAACCTTTTTATATAAAAAAGCAATAAATTAAGAAAACAAGCATGTTGTGATGCTTCTGTAAAAGCTGATTTACCCAGTGTAGGGCCCAGTAGTGAGGTTTCTGCCACAAAGCCGGCAAGCGCGGATCTCCACCACTGCACATCACGTGGAATGCCAGGCTTTCCCGGGATGACTCGGTTTCCCCAGGCTTGGGGATTTCAGTGATAAAATGGAACAAATCCATGCAAACGGGGACAAGTGGGTCACGCTGGGATTAAGTCCTAAGAACAACACAAATAATAACAATTTACTACATACCAGGCACTATCCTAACCACCTTGTCATCATTACATTTTTATTATCAGCACCAACCTCTAACCAACTGAACTAACCTGCCAGATTCATTACATTTTAAAATGCATGTGTGTCTGTGTACATATGTATGTGAGCATGCACACATGTGGGTGGAGGCCAGAGGACAACCTTTGCGTGTCATTCTCAGAAATGCATCCCACCTTTCTTTGCTTTTAGGTTTTCTTTTTATTTATTTTTAAAATATTGTTATTTATGGGGAGAGAGAGAGAGAGAATGGGTGCACAAGGACCTCTTGCCACCGCAAATGACCTCCAGATGTGTGTGCCATTTTGTGCATCCGGCTTTACGTGTACACTGGGAAATTTAATGCTAGGCTGGCAGGCTTTGCAAGTAAGCGCCTTTAACCATTCAGCCTTCTCATGCCCAGCATTTTGGCATTTTAGTATGGATTTTGAGGATCAAGTTCAAATCCTCCTACTTGTGGAGCAAGTACTATCTCCCTGGTCCCTCATTTTCTTCATAGTCGACTCAATGATGGAGGGTATGAATGAAGAAACCAAAAATTAGCTAGGGTATGAATGAAGAAACCAAAAATTAGCTAAGGAGGAAATTTGCCCAACGTCACAGAGCTAAGTGTGGTATTAGGGAAGAACCTTGGGTGGTCCTGACTCCCAAATCCATGTTCTTCAGATACATATATAAAAATGAGGCTTGGAAGGCAGCTCATGTGGTAAAAACGCTAGACATAATGGTTTGTGCCTATAATTTCAGCACTAGAAAGGTGGAGACCCTGCGGCTCAATGGCCAGCCAGACTAGTCTAATTGGTGAGCTCCAGGCTAATAAGAGATCTTATCTCAAAAACAAGTATATAGCATATTTGAGAAATGACACCTGTGGCTGTCCTCTGGCCTTCACTCACACATGCACACACATAACATGCATGTGTATTGAGATTATCCCTGTCATGGTTATTTTATTGAATTAGGTGGCTCTGTACAAATGATGTCTATAGCTAATCTGCAAACTGGAAACTGGAGAGAGAGTTAGAATCTCCCCACAGTCCAGTACTGGAAATTGAACCTCAGGGTCTTGCACATCCTAAGTAAATGTTATCTTATTGCACTATATCTCCGCCTCCCCACTTTTTTATACATCATGCTTAATCATTCCATAAAAAAGAGATGCTCTTCAAATCAATAGCAAAAGATGAATTATTCAATAAGTGCTGCTGGTACCGTTTCATATCTTATATTAAGAGAAGTCCGAGGCTAGAGAGATGGCTTAGCAGTTAAGCGCTTGCCTGTGAAGCCTAAGGACCCTGGTTCAAGGCTCGATTCCCTGGGACCCATGTTAGCTAGATGTACAAGGGGGTGCACGTGTCTGGAGTTCATTTGCAGTGGCTAGAAGCCCTGCTGCACCCATTCTCTCTCTCTCTCTCTCTCTCTCTCTCTCTCTGCCTCTTTCTCTCTCTGTCACTCTCAAATAAATAAATAAAAATAAACAAAAAAATTTTAAAAGAGAGAAGTCCCAAATGGAGTAAATGTTTACGTGTGAGAATGAGATCAAAGAAATACTGAAAAGAAGCGTGGGAACTCTACCTTTCTGAGTATGATGTAAAATTCAGAGCTAGAAAAGAAAAAGTAACAAATTCAAGTATATTAAAAGTATTCCTCATGACAAGGGCTGGAGAGATGATTTAGTGTTTAAGGCGCTTGCCTGCAAAGCCAAGGGACATGGGTTCGATTACTCAGTACCCACGTAAAGCCAGATGCCCAAGATAGCACATGCATCTGGAGTTTGTGGTGGCTGGAGGCCCTAGCATGCCCATTCTTGCTCTCTGTCTTCCTTTCTCTCTCTCTCTCTCAAATAGGTAAATAAAATACTTAAAAAAATATTCATGGCAAAACAAAGTTTTAAAAAGACAAACAAATTGCAAAAAATATTTTGGATGTTCACAAACCAAACCTTAATTTTCTTTTTATTTTTTTAATTTTGGGTTTTATTTTTTTGAGGGGGGGATGCCGAGGTAGGGTTTCACTCTAGTCCAGGCTGACCTGGACTTTACTATGTAGTCTCAGGGTGGCCTCGAACTCACAGTGATCCTCCCACCTCTGCCTCCTGATTGCTGGGATTAAAGGCATGCACCACCATGCCCAGCTAATTTTCTTTTTCCTTTTTTTATTTTTGAGAGACAGAGAGAAGGAGAAAGAGAGAGAGAGAGAGAGAGAATGGGTGTGCCAGGGCTTTTCAGCTGCTATGGACTAACTCCACATGCATGTGTCCCTTTGTGTGCATGTACAATGTTGCATGCTTGTGCCACTTTTGTGTCTGGCTTTGTGTGGGATCTAGTGATTCAAACAAGCATCAGGCTTCACAGGCAAGCGCCTTTACCGCTAAGCCAACTCTCCAGCCCTTAATTTTCTTTTAAATATATTTTTATTTATTTCTTTGACAAGAGAGAAAGAGGGAGAGAGAGAGAGAGAGAGAGAGAGAGAGAGAGAGAGAGCAGGGCCTCCAGCCACTGCAAACAACTCCAGACGCATGCACCACCTTGTGCATCTGGCTTACGTGGGTTCTGAGGAATCAAACCTGGGTCCTTTGGCTTTGCAGACAAGCACCTTAACTGATAAGCCATCCCTCCAGCCCTCAAAGCTTAATTTTATTAATGGATAAAATATTTATATAAATAGTAGGGAAAAGACTGATAAGAATCACAACAGAGAAATAATGAGTATTCAGTCAGTTCACAGAGAAGACCAATGCCTAAACATTGGGAAGGACATTCTACTTCACTGATAGTAAGAGAAATGCAGGTTAAGACTGCAATAAATCACTATATCATTACAGTGGCAAGGATCAAAAAGTGTAACAATCGGGCGTGGTGGTACACGCCTTTAATCCCAGCACTGGGGAGGCAGAGGTAGGAGGACTACTGCAAATTCAAGGCCACCCTGAGATTACATAGTGAATTCCAGGTCAGCCTGGGCTAGAGCCAGCAAGACTCAAAAACAAACAATAACAACAAATAAAAACAGTCAGGTGTGGTGGTATACACCTTTAATCCCAGCACTCGGGAGGCAGAGGTAGGAGGATTGCCATGAGTTCGAGGCCACCCTGAGGCTACATAGTGAATTCCAGCTCAGCCTGGGCTATTGGGGACCCTACCTTGAAACCCCCCCCAAATGAAAGTGTGATAATGCTATTGCTGCAGGTATGAATGAGTACAATCTCTTTAGAAGACAATTGTCTATCACAATTTCAACTCAGGAGGATGACAGAGGATCACCATGAATTCAAGGCCAGCTTGGAGCAACAGAGTGAGCTCCAGGTCAGCCTTGGCTAGAATGAGACCCTGCCTCAAAAAAACAAAACAAAACAAAACAAAACAAAACAAAAACCCATAATTTAAAGCACATCATAAAGGCTGGAGAGATGGCAGTTAAGGAATGTGATAGCTTGAATAGATGGCCCCCAATATATTCAGTGTTTTATTAGTTTGTAGTTTGTATCTGCCACCTGCTGGAAGCTGTGTCACTGGTGTATCTTAAGGTGTGGTGGTGGGTTTGAGATTCCAATCTAAAGATCTACAAAGTATGCCTAGCTGGAGTTCCTGAAGTGTGCTGTACGGTGTGGCTTTTGGCTTTTTGCTCTTTTGGGCTTGTGCTTCTCTCTCTCTGCTTGGACCTGTGAAGACAGGGCAGCTTCTTCTGTCAGGATAGAACTTCCCCTGGGTCTGTAAGCTTCAATAAATAATCCCTTCCTCCATAACTGTGCCTGGCCTAGAAGTTTATCTCAGAGAACCTGACAGCTGTCTGCTATAAGGAGCTTGCCTGCAAAGCCAAAGGACCCAGGTTTGAGTTCCCAGGACCCACACAAGCCAGATACAAAAGGTAGTGCATGTGTCTGGAGTTTGTTTGCAGTAGCTGAAGGCCCTGGAGTGCCAATTCTCTCTCTCTCTCTCTCTCTCTCTCTCTCCTCTTCTCTTTCAAGTAAATTAAAAAATAATTTAAAAAAATTTAAAAAGATGACTTTGGGGGCTTGAAAGATGGTTTAGCGGTTAAGGCACTTGACTTCAAAGCCTAAGGACCCGGGTTCAATTCCCCATTATCCACGTAAGCCAGATGCACAAGGTGGCACATCCATCTGGAGTTAATTTGCAGTGGCTAGAGGCCCTGGTATGCCCATTGTATCCCTTTCTCTATCTACCTCTTTCTCCTTCTCCCTCTCTCTCTCAAATAAATCAATCAATAAAAAATACTTAAAAAAACAAATCATAACCTTTGACTTGATAATTCCATAGAAACCCTCATCCATGTAGTAAAATGACCCACAAGAACTTTGTTGTAGCATTTTGTCAATTGGAAGCAGTATCTGCAGCCATCAAAGGAACTAGTAAAATAAATTGTGTTAGGTGTACACAGTGTGACACTATGCAGCAGTGGAACATGAGAAGGTACTATCTGTAAGAATGAGCAGTGATCACCAAGTTATAATGATTTTTGTTTTAGTTTTATTTATTTGAGAGAGAGAGAAATGGGCAGATATAGAGAGAGGGGAGGATTTTTAAAAATGCAGAACACAAATAAATAAATAAATAAATAAACCCTTGCCGGGTGTGGTGGTGCACACCTTTAATCCCAGCACTCGGGAGGCAGAGGTAGGAGGATTGCTGTGAGTTCGAGGCCACCCTGAGACTCCATAGTGAATACCAGGTCAGCCTGGGCTAGAGTGAGACCTTACCTCGAAAAATCAAATAAATAAATAAATAAATAAATGCAGAACAGCATTTAAATAATGTATGCTTCTTTTGATGTGTGTGCATGCGTGTATCCTGAAGGAAGGTAGATAATATATTATTGTCTGTGTATGTGTAGTTGAATGAAAATCTTTTAAAAAATATTTTATTTATTTATTTACTAGAGACAGAGAGAGAGAAGGAAAGAAAGAATGGGCACACCAGGGCCTCTAGCCACTGCAAACGAACTCCAGATGCATGTGCCACCAGGTACATCTGGTTTATGTGGGACCTGGAGAATCGAACCTGGATCCTTAGGCTTCACAGGCAAGTGCCTTAACCACTAACCTATCTCTCTAGTCTTGAATGAAAATATTTAGAAAGATACACAAGAAATTGGTAACAGAAGTTTCCAGAGAGAAGGGAAATATTTATTTTTATATCTTTTTAAATTTGCAATTTATTAATGTCAGAGTCCAATCAATAGAGAAACAAATAGAAAATATACACACAAGAGAATCAGGCTTGGCCTTATGGATATGAAACCTATGCATTTGCAGAAGGAGAGCTGTCTTGATTTGATTTTCTGATGCCAAAGATGGAACCCAGGGCTATTACATGCTCTACCACTGAGCCATATTCCCAGCCCATTGAAATTCTTAATTTTTGAACAAGAGGTCCTTCACTTTCAACTTGCACTGGATCGTATAAATTATTTAGTCAGTCCTAGAAAGACACTTGGTTTACAAGTGGTATCTGAGATTTCATCTTTATTTAAAAGGAGATACTTAAGGAACTCAAATAGCTTTTCATTTTCTTGTGGCCACTTATGACCACAGTGGAAAAGTAAATACCCACATAAATCTTTACAGTTACAGTGCAAACAGGCACACTCATCAGCGGAAGTCAAGTTTGCCTGCAGAACAACCAAAGGCAAATGGTGAGGTGCGCCCTACCCAAGCTCAAACAGGCAGATCACGGCTTTCACACACTACCTGACACTTCAGCTTTCTGCAAAAGAAAGCTCTGGGCACCGCATGACTCTCACGTGGTCTCCCTCAGCCTGCCAGCAGACTAAACAAAAGCAAGGTTCTGGCAAAACATATATGCAGGAGCTATTTTGCTTCTAGGAATTTTGTTATGATAGCCTTGGGAGCAAGTACCTTCCACCACGGAGCCATCTCCCCAGTCCTCTGATGCCCTCAGGAGACAGAAAGCACAGCAGCAGTAGCTCCAACCCGGCCAGCTGCTCTCCCCTGTCTTACCCAAGCCTGAACCATCCTTTCCATCCGGGCAACTGTAGCTAAGGATGCTAATCACAAATGATGGGATCACATACTTCAGTCTAGGATTACAAGAAGTGCCAGAAACACCGCAGCAGAGGAGAGCAGAGCCAGCACTCAAAGGACAAGGCAGTAAGAAAGAGCGCTGCACACATGCGACATGCCTTTCTTGGGCTGTATTGGGCTTCAGTCCTTCACAAAGCATGCCATGAATTCAACAGTAATGGACGTGAGCCTGCTTTGTAAAGCATCTTCACCCATATTAGGTGAGGATATTATTGGGAATGGGCATTTGTGTCTTTTTTTGCTGGTGCTGTTTTAAATGGAAAGGGATGGCCACATAAATTTCTTAAAACACTAACTAAAAATTTAGTTTTCTAGGCCTGAGTTCAGCCGGTAAAATGCTTGCCTTGCAAGTGTGAGGACCTGAGCTTGGTTCCCAGTTCCCATGTAAAAATGAATGGTGGGCATGTGGGCAGGTGTCTGTGCGGTGGTTTGAATATAAAATGTCCCCAACAACCTTCAGTGATTGTGATTAAGCTGCCTACTTAATCCCCAGCTGGTGGAGCCTATGGGAGGTTGAGCCTTGCTGGAGGAGGTGTGTCTCTGGGGGTGGGCCTTGAGGTTGATTGATCCAGTCCACTGGGTGCCCAGAGCTAGCTCACTCTTTCAGCTCTCTCTGCAGCTGACGTATGAGGATGTGGGCAGGTTGCCATGCTTTCCCCGTCAGGATGAAACTTCCCTTCAAGACTATAAGCCTGAAATAAACCTTTTCCTCCCATAAGCTACTTTTTTTGGTTGGGTGTTTTGTTCCAGCAACGAGAAAGTAACTCCTGTAGCCTATAGTCCCCTGCACTGGGGACGTAGAGAGAGGGGGTTAGGGGCTTACTGGACAGCCCATGTAGCCTACCTGAAAAGTTCCATGCAAAAGACCCTGTCTCAAAAACACAAACAGAATACGTAGGTGACATTTCTAAGGATGGCATCCAAAGTTGTCCTCTGGCCTCCGCAGGCACATGCACACACGTGCACATATATCCACACACAATATGCACACACATACACACAAAGCCTGAAAAAATTTCTTCTCAGTACCAAAGTAATTCACATTGCAAAATAAGCCAACAGCTCAGAAGTAAATAGGGTGAAACTAAAAGTTTTCCTTTACCTTCTGCCATATGTCCAACCTGTTTAGCACAATGTGAATCTTCCAGAAGGTTCTTTTGAAGTTATCTAAAATAAAAGCATCAAAGCATACGGAGCTGTCCTGCACCCCTTCCTCAGCATTATGGAATGGCTCTATTTCTCGTGTGATATGATCCTCACCACCAAGCCCTTTTCCAATTCCTAACACTGTTTTGCTAAAGTAGTTAGGTGCCCAGTGACACTTGCTTACTGTCCATTGACAATATTCACATGCAGCTCTTTGGAAAGTAGCCTGCTGTCAGAATAGTCGCTGGACTGATTACTGAATATATTTTTAGGGTATAAGGTCTGAGGACAGCAGAAAAATGGGTAGTCTTAATCATTAAGGGAATCACCTGTTTAACACAAGAATTTGGGGCTGGGAGATGGCTCAGTGGATCAAGCACTGGCTGCTCAAGCATGAGTACCTGAGTTCATTCTCTAGACACCACATAAAAAGCCAGGTCCATAGTCACAGCAAGCTGACAGCAAGATGGGACATTGGCACACGAGAAATTCCTGGAAGCGCAAGGCAAACTCAGTAGGGTGAGAATCCAGAGTGACAGACTCTGCCTCAAATGAGGTGGACAGGTGAGGACTTACCCAAAAAAGTTGTCTTCTGACCTACACACACACACACACACACACACACACACACACACACACACAAATTTAATCAATAAAAATTACAATAAGAATCTTAAAAAGTATTTTTTACTCACATCACCTATTCAGTTTTCATGAAGACTATGATAGGAAGCATTACTGAATCTGAAGTTCAGAGAGGTCCAGTGTCTTGCACACACTGGACGGACACAGCACACTGCACTAAGGTTGAGGATGTTCCTGCAGAGCTCTGGGGAAGCTTGAAAGGCCACCACCAGGGGTCAATGTTTCTCTAAGACTACCAGCACCAAAACTCCCAGGGACCTAAACTGCAAATTCCTGGACTTTATCCCAAACTCATGAAATCAGTAGTATGGGACCCAAGAACCTGCAATTAATTTTTTATTATGGTTAAACATATGTAATATAAATGTTTACCACTTAAATGATCTCACAGTTCACTGGCATTAAGCACATTCATATTGTGCAGTCTACACCACTGTGGACATCTAGAAACTTTCCACCTTTCTAAACTGAGACTCTACCTGTCAAACACTTCTCAACGTCCTCTTCCCCTGCCCTTGGGAACTGCTGTTCTAGTACCCTTCTCTATGACCTTGCCTATTCCAGGGACCTAAAAAATGTGGAATTGTATTTGTCCTTTCATATCTGGCTTATTCACTTTGCATATGCTTCCGAGATTCATCCACATCATTTAGCACGTGTCAGAATTTCCATTCACTAGATACAGATATTACACTTTGCTTATCTGTTCATTTTCTGACAGGAATTGGATTGCTTCCACCTTCTGGTTATCGTGAATAATGCAGTGAGCACAGACAGATGCATGAATACCTTTCAAGTCCCTGCTTTAATGCTTTCAGGACTCCAGTGTACTTAGAAGTACAATCACCAGATCACAAAGTATTTCTATGTTTCATTTTTCTGAGAATCCACTAGATTGTTTGCCTCAACAACTGCTCCATGTCACATTTCCACCAACAATACACATGTGTCTCAATCTCTACATCCTCCTCAACTTTTTTTTTTTTTTCCTTTTTTGAGACAGGCTCTCACTATTTAGACAAAATTGGCCTTGAACTTGTAGTGCTTTATCTTAGGTGCTGGGATTACAGGCATGTGCCGCCATGTCTTGCCACCCCTAGCTCTTCTGTGAGTAGTATGTGTGGTGTGTGTATGTGGTATATACACACGTGTATGCAGATATGCATGTCCCCTGATGGGTGTGAAATAGCAAAATCTGAATCTGGAATATGATTCCCATTGTTATTGTTATTCATCCCAAAACTTTAGAAATTAGCAGCAGGGAAACAAAGAGTAATGAGCCTTCCCAGTAGCTGAAAAGCAAAGCTAGGATTTGGCTATAAACTTCAGCATTAAGGGCTGGAGAGATGGCTTAGCGGTTAAGTGCTTGACTGTGAAGCCTAAGGACCCTGGTACAAGGCTCGATTCCCCAGGACCCACGTAAGCCAGATGTACAAGGTGGTGCATGCATCTGGAGTTTGTTTGCAGTGGCTGGAGGCCCTGGCGCGCCCATTCTCTCTCTCTCTCTCTCTCTCTCTCTCAGTCTGTTGCTCTCAAATTAATAAATAAAAGCTAACAAAAAATTTTAAAAACTTTAGCATTAATAGTAGGTTGAGAAAGTACTTTTTAAAAATATTTTATTTATTTATTTGAGAGAGAGAGAGAGGAAGAGGCAGATAGAAAGAAAGAGAGAATGGGCATGCCAGGGCCTCTAGCCACTGCAAACAAACTCCAGATGCATGTGCCCCCTTGTGCATCAGGCTTATGTGGGTCCTGAGGAACTGAACCATAGTCCTTAGGCTTAGCACACAAACACCTTAACCACTAAGCCATTTCCCCAGCCCGAGAAAGTACTTTTTAAATAATGTTTTATTTATTTATGAGAGAAAGGGAGAGGGGGAGAGAGAGAGAGAGAAAGAGAATGGGCATGCCAGGGCCTCTAGCCACTGCAAACAAATTCCAAACATATGCACCACCTTGTGCATCTGGCTTTACATGGGCACTGGGGAATTGAACCAGAGTCCTTAGGCTTTGCAGGCAAGTGCCTTAACCACTGAGCAATCTCCAACCCCAAATGAAGTACTTTTTAAATTTTAGGAATGGCTTTAAATTATCAACTTAGATGGTCTTAAATATAAGTCAATTGTTTTAAATCTACCAATTAAGATTCTGGCCGACTGAGTCAGAGATACTGTTTTGGATCTTGGTAGCTACTCAAAGTTAGGTAAAAGAAAAATAAATCCTACAAACCAAAGTCCCTTATAGCAGTCTTAACAAATCTCATTTAGGTACAAGTCTGCTAAAAAAAAATAAATGCATCTGGGAAATGCCAGGCTTTCCCTCCTCTTTCTGAAAGCTTCCCTAAAACTTCAGTCGTTGCTCACTTTTTGGATGGGAAACTCATTGGTTAGCAATGGTATCTAGGCTTTCCACTGATGAAAGTGTGCCCCCTGGTGGTTACTTTCTGCAACACGGAGGTCTTCAAAGAGGTCCAGGATTCAGCCTTAATTCCTCATAGTTGGATTGTGCTTTGGAACTCTTGATGCTGGAAGTACTTGCTGTAACACAGAGTCACACAAACTGCACTTTTTAAAGAGCACTTACATACTGCACTATGTTCTTCTGCACAACATTGACAGGTAAGTGTTTTTTTTTTTTTGTCTTTTTTAAATCATTGTTGCTGTTGAAGTATATAATGTGATAAGCCTTGTGAAGAATCAAGCCTTATACGGCCCTAATCTTTAGAGTCAGATGGAGCCCAGAGAACTTCTCTCTCCACTGGTGTCCCTGGAGGCCATGCCAGAGATGCTCAGGCCAGTAAAGGCTTGTCTATGGTGCTGGCTAAGCTATGGAGCCACCCTGCCCTTTTCTCCTTTATGAAACGCTGGGCTGGCCTCTAGCTGGTTCTTTCTCTCTCTCTGCTTTCTGGCTGCCATGATGTTTCTATCTTGCCTAGGTCTAAAAGCAATGAAGCCAGACAACCATGAGCTAAAGTTCCTGAAACTGTGAACCCAAATAACTCTTTATCCTTTAAAAAATAAAGACTGCATGTATTCTTCCTGAGTCTAAAATGTAGTATTCCTCTCAATATACAAACAGTTAATATTTTTTATGAGCTGGGGAGATGGTTGTGATTAAAGGCATTTGCTTTCAAACCCTGCTGGCCCAGGGTTCAATTCCCCAGTACTCATATAAAGCCAGATGCACAAAGTGGCACATGCATCAGGAGTTCACTTGCAGTGCCAAGAGGCTGTGGCACACCCATTCTCTCTCCCTCCCTCTCTCTTCCTCTCATAAATAAATAAATAAATAGGGCTGGAGACATGGCTCAGCAGTTAAGGCACTTGCCTACAAAGCCTAATGACCTGAATTCCGTTCCAAAGTACCCACATAAAGCCACCTGTATAAAGTGGCACGTGCATCTGGAGCTCATTTGCAGTGGCTGGAAGCCCTGGTGCACCCATATGCTCTCTCTCTCTAATAAATAAATAAAATTTAAATAAATAAATATATATATTTTAACAAAAACAAAACAATTTAACATTTTAAAATCAGAAGGTATTCTTCCAATTAATGTCAAATAAATCTTGCTGACACCATTTCCCCAGCCCTGGACCTCTGAGTTATTACTAAATGATGACATTTAGTTGAAGAAACCAATGAGCCCCTCAAGGTAGGGGAAAGAAGCTAAAAGAATTGCTGGGGGAAGTATCCTGGTCCTTTCACCTGACAAGGATCCCACCACCCCACTGTTGGTGGAATGGGCTCTTGCCTGCTTCTCTAGCCAAGGCTGAAGGCTTTAAGTGTGAAAAAGGCTTGACATAAATTTAACACAATGTATGTGTAAGAACTGGGAAACAGTAATCCTCCTCCTAGATATGGATTCAGGAGAAATGAAAATGTATTCATACAAAAGCTCCTTCACACCTGTTCATAGGAACATTATTCATCATCAAACATGGAAACAACCCAAATGTATATCAACTAATGAATGTGCAAACAGTGACATAGCTAAAAAACAGAATATGATTTGGTCAGAATTAAGAATAAAGGGGGCTAGAGAGATAGCTCAATGGCTAAGGTGCTTGCTTGCAAAGCCTGATGGCCTGGGTTCAATTCCCCAGTTACCCATGTAAAGCCAGATGCACAAAGTGGAACATTTGTCTGCAATTCATTTGCAGTGGCAGGAGGCCCTGGCATGCCCTTACACACATTCTTTCTCTCCTTGCAAATAAATAAATACAAGTATTTAAAAAAATAAAGTACCAATACATGTCACACCATGATGAACTTTGAAAATTACATGCAAAATAGAAGCCAGTCACAAAAGGTCACATGATTCTATATGAAATGTATGTAGGCAACTCCATAGAGCCACAAAGTAGATCCACAAGTTGGGGAAAGGATAAATGGGAAAAACCACTAATGAAGTGGTGTTTATTTTTATTTTTATTTTTGGTGTGAAAACAGTCTGTGGAGATGGATCAGTGGTTAAAGTTGCTTGCTTGCAAAGTCTGCTAGCCAGAGTTCAATTTTCTAGCTCTCATTTAAAGCTGTATGCAAAAGAGGTACATGCATCTAGAGTTTGTTGCAGCAGCAAGAGACCCTGGTACGGATGCATGTATGTGCATGCACACACAAATACATTAAAATTTTTTTTAAATATTGTGGATTAAGTACTAGTAATAGTTGACAATTTTTATAAACATGCCACCCCAAAAAACTCACTGAATTGTGCATTTTAAAAATAGAAACAGGACAGTTTTTAAAAATACTTTATTTTAATGAAAGAGAGTAATTGAGTATGGGTGTACCAAGGCTGCGAATGAACTCCAAATGCACATGCAACTTTGTGAATCTGGCTTTACCTGGATACTGGGGAAATGAACCCAGGTTGGCAGGCTTTGCAAGCAAGTACCTTTAACCACTGAGCCATCTCCCCAAGAAAAGGAGAATCTTATAGCATATGAACTGTACCTCAATTTTAAACTTTAAAAATAAAGATCAGTACCTGAGATTGCATAGAAGCTCTGCACAATACAATGGTAACAGAAATGGAGAGACTGTCTGTTGCTTCCTTGTTGACTCTGGAAAGCTCATGAGGAAACGCTCCTTTGTCTAGAGGATGGGTGTGGTGGTTTGAGTCAGAACATATAAACTCATGCGTTCTGAATACTTGGTACCCAGTTGGTGGCAATTTGAGAGGTGGACCCTTGTTGGAGGTGTGTTGTTGGGGGCCAGTTCATAGATGTTATAGCCAGCACCCCCTTGCCAGAGTTTGGCTCATTCTCCTGCTGCTGTTTTCCATCTGTTGTTGGCAAGGAGGTGACGTCCAGCCTCTGCTCATGCCACGGTTTCCTCTACTGTCAAGGAGCTTACCTGTGAGACTATAAACCAAAATAAATCCTTTTCTTGCATCATTTGCATTTTTTTGGGAAAAAAAATTTGGTCTTGGGTTTTTTTTTGTTTTTGGTTTTTTTGTTTTTGGATTTTTGAGGTAGAGTCTTACTCTAGCCCAGGCTGGCATAGAATTCACTATGTAGTCTCAGGGTAGCCTTGAACTCACAAGGATTCCCCTAGCTCTGCCTCCTAAGTGCTGAGATAAAGGTGTGCATCACTGTGACCTGTCTGCATCAGCTGCTTTTGGGCTAGGTTTTGTGCCAGCAAGAAGACCATAGCTGCACCAGACTATTCGTACCAGATGAGTAGGGTCACTGCTGCTAGAAACCCAGCTGTGGCTTTTGGCCTTCTGGAACTGATTTGTGGGAGGAATGTGGAAGAATTTGAAATTTTGGCCAAAGATATACTTTTGGTGCTGTAAGCAGAGTTTGATAGGCCATTCTAGTCAGAACTTAAAGACCTGAATGCAAAAGAACTCTGGTTTGTGAAGTATGACTTATAAAGGAAAGAAAGTGCTTTGTTTGGAATGAGATAGAAGCAGATAGTATGAGAGTCTTACTGCATAGTGCCTATGTTCTGGAAGTTTGAGCAGGGTTGAATTTAGAAGAAATGGATTGGTGTAAGCAGATGGATATGGCACAGAAAGAAATGACAGCCTGGCTGGAAACTACAGCCTGCTTCAGCTGCAATCGTTTGAGAGATAACCACCATTGAGGTTGGACCAGCTGTTATGCACTGGGACAGCAAGAAGAATGCTCTTTTGAAAGTAGGAATGAGAATGCTGAGTTTTTCTGCTCTTCAAAGTTGGTTTTATTCCCTCCTGAATTAACAAATTTGGTGGCCCACCTGCTACCATGGGAGTATAAAAAAAATGCAGGAAAGAAAGGATCTTTGGATTTGCAATGCAGTTTGTGTTTTGGAAATGGCCACTGGGCAGTGTGAGGCAGGGTTGTTGGAGTTCCCGCGTGGAGACCCGGAGGTGCCATGAGCATGAACCATGGGTTGCGGTGGAGATCCTAGGATTTTATTGCAGTGCCGGGACCATGGGAGAGCTGTGAAGGAGAGCTGCTGCCTCGAGATGGGCTGTTCCCCAGGCTGTAAGCAGCCCAGCTGGAGGGGAAGAATTGGAACCCCAGAGACTTTCTTGTAGATCTCAGGTGGTCATGGAACTGTAGGATTTGTTTTAAAATTTTCTTTTGTTTATTTTTATTTATTTGAAAGTGACAGACAGAGAAAGAGGCAGACAGAGAGAGAGACAGAATGGGTGCACCAGGGCCTCCAGCCACTGTAAACGAACTCCAGACGCGTGCGCCCCCTTGTGCATCTGGTTAATGTGGGTCCTGGGGAATTGAGCCTCGAACTGGGGTCCTTAGGCTTCACAGGCAAGCGCTTAACCTGCTAAGCCAACTCTCCAGCCCTAGGATTTGTTTTATATCTAGCATTGGTTCAAGTTTTCCTTGCAGAGACATTGTTTGCAGTGTGAATGCTTACTCTGTGCCATTATGTATTTTTGGGTTTATAGACTCACAGTTAAGAGACCTTGGACTGTAGGGATGTTTGACAGTGTTAGGACTGATTTTTTTAAAAAAAGCTATGGACACTTTTAAAGTTGGGCTGAATGCATTACATTTTACATCATGGATGGTCATGAGTTTACAGGGGCCAGGGGCAGAACGTGGTGGTCTGAATCAGCTACCCCCCCCCATACACTCATATGTTCTGAATGTGCAGTTTGGAAACTGGAGGAGGTATGCTATTGCAGGTTGGCTTTTGGGTGTTGTAGTCAGCCCCTCCTTGCCAGAGTTGGGCTCACTGTCCTGCTGCTGCTTTCCATGTGCTGTGGCAGAAGTGATGTCCGGCCTCTGCTCATGCCATCGAGAAGCTTCCCCTCAAGACTGTAAGCCAGAATAAAAACTTTCCTTTCATTATCTGTTTGTGGGCAGGTGCTTTGTCCCAGCAATGACAGACCTATACCAATGGGACTAATCCCTATGAAGCCGGGGTCTTCGGGTTTTAAGCTTCCATGGGGAGACTGGCAGGGACTTGGGAGATCCACATTGCGTCTCAAGGCATCTGACTTCCTTCCCCAGGTCCCTCCTAAGGAAGCTCATTTATTGACACATGAACCCATCCTAACATGCTGTCATGTGACAGGATTGGGCCTCTGAAAGGCTCCAGTGTAGAAACAGGACCAGTGGATGGTGGCATGTTAAGATTGCAATGGTCTGGTTAATAAGAAGAAAGAACTCTCAGCGGTGGCATCAGAAGCTTCATGTTTGAGTGGCCAATCTGGGCTTCACTCAAGCCAGACCAGAAGAAACTACCCTGAGACCAGGCGCAGTTGTTCCCCTGGAAGGGGACTGGATGTCTCAACTCTAAGATCCAAAGAGTCTATATGAGGGCTGGAGAGATTGCTTAGCGGTTAAGGTGCTCGCATGCAAAGCCAAAGGATCCGGTTTGACTCTCCAGGACCCATGTAAGCCAGATGCACAAGGTGGTGCATGCATCTGGAGTTTGTTTGCAGTGGCTGTAGGCTCTGGTGTGCCCATTCTCTCTCTCTCCCTCTCTCTCTCTCTCTCTCTCTCTCTCTCCTTCTTTCTCTCAAATAAATTATATATATATATATATATATATATATATATATATATATATATATATTAAAAGAGTCTATATGACGGATGAGGGAGGAAAATAGAAAAAGAAGCTGATGAGAAGGGAGGCCTGAGGGAGACTGTCAGAATCTGTGGTGGAGGCATCTCTATTTCTTAGCAGATGGACACTAGAAGAGGAGGCATAGCTCTTAGTAATGCCAGACCATAGACTAACCCTACTGGAGGAGAAACATTGTTCAAACCCAAACCCTCAAGAGCTCCAAGGAAATTCTGTGCAATGATTAAGCACAAAGGATCCGGGTCCCACATAAAAAAAAAAGTAAAATAAAGTACTGAGAATAAGTGACTTTGTGTGCTCAGCCCTAAACAGGACGTTTATACCAGCCCCTCCAAGGCCCAGGGAACACTGCAGAAGGGAGGGAAGAAGGTCTCAGCTGCAGGATGGCGAAGAGTGCTATGGAGTGCTGCCTTCTGGATACAACGTGGCCATTACACTCCGGAGCTCACAGCAGTTGTGCTTTCCTGTGTAAGATTGGGCCTGTCAGCATTTCATCATGGATGGGGAGGCTCATGAGATTCTTCTCCTCCCAGAGGAGACACTGGCAGTTAACGGAAAAGTTATGTTCTTCAGTGGGAGGGGAATAAGACAGGTGGGTTGCATGTGATAAAATACATTATATACATGTATAAGATTGCCCAATGAAAGGTCTTGTGTCTAAACCCTGACCCATTATTTAGTAGCTGTGTGATTTGGGGCAGTGAAATAAGATTTTTGACCCTCCTTTACCCTGGTTTGAAGAAAAGAATTGAAGAGTAATAGGATATAGCTTCACAGATTTTTTTTTTCTGAGGGTTAAATGAGGTAATATAAATAAAGCACTTGGTCCTGACATGCCCTAATGCTAACTATTGTCCACTAACTAAACGAGCTTAGTTATGTTATGTAGTTATATTGTTATTTTGAGTTATTTTGGGTAGAAAAACTGAGGTCTCAGATACACTGGGTTGGTGAAGGCTGTCTACACCCAAAATATGCTTCAGATTAAACTCTGCAACATTTCAAACATTTGGACACACCTTTGTCAGCCAGTAGATGCAAGAAGAAGCCACTGTGAAGGTTGATGACAGTGTCCTTGCCTGTGCTATGACTGCGTCTTCCATAAAAGGCAGGATTTGGTAAGCCATAAGGCATTGCTTGGGACACTCAACTACTCTGACACCATGGCTGGGCACTGGACCATTTCAGAATCTAGCCTCAGGAACCTTCTGGGATATGAAATGTACAGGACCCAGGAGAGTCTTCCTTCTTACAAGCAGAGGTAGAGAAAGAGTGGGAATGATTAGGTCGGTAAACATGCTTTGGGTATCACTGAGTCTCATTAGAACTTGTTTCTGACCTATTAACATGCCACTTTTTTTCCCCAAATAAAAACCATTTCATACATTCATGGTGCTCATTTCAGTTCTCTGCTAGTGGGAGGCAAACTGGGTGAAGCTCTCCCAGTACCAGTGAATGTGTCATTAAAACGATTCCATCACTTCTGTGTTACATAGCACCTTTGGTGAAGGTACCAACCTCCCCAAAACAATTTAAACGAACACACACTAATCCAGACATAGAGAGCTGCCTGTTTCTCCAGTGCCCTGGTACCTCTGAATAGGAACTCGCTTTTCTTAGGTGCCAAGCTTCCAGATTCAGGGTCCGCTGATATTATAGAAAGCCTTCTGAGAGCCAGTCAGCTATTCCTTCAATCTTTTGGCTCACTGAAGTGCTTATAAGTGCCATTTGAGGTAGGGACCATGACTCACTTTGTCCAAGAGGAAACTGAGGTTTGGAGAGGTTATACTACTCGTCCACAAAGGCGTGGAATATTTGAGAAAAAGAAGCAATGAAAACCTTATTGTAGATGTGCTAATTCACTTTAGGAGCAAAAGTGAGACCAAGTATGGGTGTGGTCCCTTGTGGAGAGCCTACTCTTTGTAACCACAATCACTTACACTCTCATGTTATACCAGTGCATCTAATTTACCTCCATTTAGTGATAAATCCATGCTTCCAATTGACCACAGGGAAATGTGTGGTTCTCCTATGATGGCTGAGGACCTACCTCTCAGGCTGTTCATGCTGTCCACCAATGCCCAGCCCCAGTCACCTTTGTCTAGAATTACATCAGGCTCCCATCTAGGGTTACTGCACTTAGCACTGAAAGCCCCTCACTCCAGCCTTTTAGAGCCAGGGCTAATCACTCATCACTTGCCAGTTGACCGTGTATTTTGGCTCGCTTTGCTTCTGCCAGGGCTGAAAGCAAGAAAAAAGTGAGGGGCCACAGGGGAATGGGACTGGCTAAGCAGGGCTGGAAGAGGTAAGTGACAGGGTAATTCAGACAGCCAACATTGCCAGGGTGTCAGGGCTTGTGGACAAGTGTGATATTCATCAGAACTGACACTGTGTGTGTGACTAAAGGTCCACGTACACTGTCCCAGCTGGGATTCCTGAAAGCCTACTGGGTACAAGGCATTTTAAAAGGGAATTCCAACACAGTCCCTGTCTTCAAAGGGAGCCTTATAACAGTGTGATAAGGAGGTGTTCCCTTGGTTTACACTCAACACATTCAATCAATCTGTTTTTCCTCTCCTCTCTGATGTGCTTCACATTTCCCAGTCTCCATGAAAAATATACTTATTTACTTTCTAACCTAGTCTAAGAGCCTGGGACTCATCTCAATGTCTCCTGTGACCTTCCTCCCCCCCCCCACTCTCTCGTGTATGTATATTGAGCATGTGTGGTGTGTGATGTGACGTGTGTGCAGATGCGCATGCCCATGCTCACATGTGGAGGTCAGAGGAGAACACTGGCTTCTTTTCACTTGTCTACTTATTTCCTTGAGACCAAGTGTCTTACACAAACCAGAGCTGTCATTTTCACTGTTTTTAGTTAGCAAGCCCCGAAGATTTTCCAGAAGCCCTGCCCCCACTCGCTGCAGGACATGAGTGCCCATGCTCAGATATTTACATGGGTGCTGGGAAGGGAACTGGGCCGTCTTGGACTCTCAGTTCCTCATACTTCACACCAAGCCCTCTTAACCACCAAACCATCCCCCCAGTCCCTGTCTTTCATTTCTTAATCTGACCCACTATCATGTTCTAAAAATGTTCCCTTCTTTTCTTCACCAGCTCTACAGCCCTGTGTCTGTCACCTGAGCCACTGCAATAACCCTTTCTAGAATCAGCCCTTCAATCCACCCTCACCCTGTTTCTATCTAAAAGGCATAGTCCCTTGAAGATCCCCAGGCCCCTAACCGTTCTGTCACTTTCAAGAAGCACTGGTGAGCACTTTTTCTGCCACATACACTATGCTTGCAGCAAGTGCTAGGAGAGAACAAAACAGAGTATTGCTCTCAAGTTTATGGTCCAGTGGGAGAGACCAACAGAACAAGAACAAGAAAATATATCAAACTGGGAGTGAGAGCTGTCAAGGAGAGGGACTGGGGGCTAAGACTGCAAATAATAGCAGGGGCCTACTTAAGACCAGACACTTGGGCTGGGGAGATGGCTCAGCAGTTACAGGCACTTGTTTACAAAGCCTGTTAGCTCAGGATGGATTTCCCAGTCCTATGTAAAGCCAGATACACAAGTGGTGCATGCTTCTGGAGTTAATTTGCAGTGGCAAGAGGCCATGGCATGTACACACACACACACACACACACACACACACACACACACACTTTCTCTCTCCTTGCAAATAATAAATAAATAACATGTTTTAAAAAATAAGAAATTGCCGGGCACAGTGGTGCACGCCTTTAATCCCATCACTTGGAAGGCAGAGGTAGGAGGATCCCCATGAGTAAGAGGCCAGGCTGAGACTATGCAGTGAATTCCAGGTCAGTCTTGGCTAGAGTGAAACCCTACCTTGAAAAACAAAACAAAAAAAAAGCAGAAAAAAAGAATTTAAAAAAAAAAGGTTGGAGAGATGCCTTAGCAGTTAAGGTGCTTGCCTGCAAAGCCAAAGGACCCAGGTTCAATTCCCCAGGACCCATGTAAGACAGATGCACAAGGTGGCGCATGCATCTGGAGTTTGTTTGCACCTGCTGAAGGCCCTGGCATGGCCATTCTCTCTTTTTCTATCTGTCTCTTTATTTATTTATTTTTAAATATTTATTATTA
Source organism: Dipus sagitta (assembly GCA_036346955.1). Taxonomy (NCBI): domain Eukaryota; kingdom Metazoa; phylum Chordata; class Mammalia; order Rodentia; family Dipodidae; genus Dipus; species Dipus sagitta. The sequence continues at coordinate 36,916,188 of CM070770.1, forward strand.
TTATTATTGGTTTTTTAAGGTAGTGTCTCACTCTAGTCTAGGCTGACCTGGAATTCACTACGTAGTCTTAGGGTGGCCTCGAATTCATGGCAATCCGCCTACCTCTGCCTCCCGAGTGCTGGGATTAAAGGCAGTGCGCCACCACACCCGGCACTGTCTGCTTATTTAAAAAAAATAAGAGGAAAGACTGGACACTCAGGATGGCATCTCTGAAGTGAGTAGGAGGCATCCAGAGGGCAGGGAGGGATGGGTAGAGCAAAAAGGAACTTAAAGTAGTCTGGAAACATAAGAAAGATTGTGTGACTGCTTGGAGATGGGTCAAGGGGAGAGGCTTTGAGTCTTCTGGAGGTACATGGGGCAGAAGTCATGTCCTCAAGGCCAGAGAAAGGAGTGTGAATTTCATTCTAAGTGTACTGAAAGCCACTAGAGGCTTTTAAGCAAGTAACTTGGTCTGATTTACATATTTAGAAGTAGCTTTTGGTGGGGGCGTGAAGAATGGCTCAGAGGGGAAGCTCGAGTAGAAGTTAAATGATAAACTGTCTCCCACATGCATATGGACTGCAGTCCAGTGCCTAGAATCTCAGAACAGAACTTCCTTTGGAGATAGAGTGGGGTAATTAGGGTAAGTCCTGATCCCATATAGCTGATGTCCTAATAAAAGGAGAGGATTGGGGCCCTGAAACTCACAGAGGGAGGACTGTTCTGAAGACATACAGGGAGAAATCAGCTACCTACAACCATGGAGGGAGACCTTAGAGAAAAATCAACAAGGTTCTAAGACCTTGACCTTAGACTTCCAGGCTCCAGCTTATAAGAAGCACATTTCTGATGTTTAGCCACCCACTCTGGCTATGGCAGTCCTAGCACACTGACACAAGCGGGACGCCCAGCTAAGGGGTCACTAAGAAGAGGGGCTGGAAGGAGTGATGCTCTGGAGGGAAAGAAAGAGGAGGATTCCACAGAGCTGGGTGACCGACTAGATGCGGGGTGAGGGAGACGGAGGGGTCTAGCATGATTTCTAGGCTCTAGACCCCATCACCAGGTGATGGCAGTGGGAGGGATAAGGGGCAATGGGTAGGCAGAGATAGTGAGCTCCCATAGGTTCCCATAGTCTCAATGTCAACAAAGGGGCTCGGGAGACGGCACAGTCAGGAAAGCGCTTGCCATGCAAGCTTGAGGACCTGAGTTTGTATCCGCAGCACCCACATAAATGCCAGACATCATGGCATGTGCCTGTAATCCTAGAGCTCATGAGGTGGAGATAGGCAGATCACTGGGCAAACTGGCTAGCTTGACTAGTTGAATCAGTGAGTTCTAGGTTCAGCGAGAGACCGCGTCTCAATATACTGTGGAAAGCGATAGATACCTGATGTTGATTTCGGGCCTCCACACGCACGGACACACACATAGGAGTATGAATGCACAAACACACACCACATACAAATGGAAAAAAAAATGTCAATGTCAACCAAGATAACCTTGGCTGCTCCCCAAAAGCAAATCAATGAAATTAAACAACCCAATACAACTTTTTAAAAAAATTAATACACTTCATTTTTTTTATAATTCTTAGATTATAGGAGGGAAGCAGGTACTACAGACAGATCTCTTGCACTTCTGACCTTCGTAGTCCTTGATTATTCCAACCAAAGTTTCTTTTACAATTATTGCTTTAATTGGCAAATACAAACATAATGTGTTAATGGCACATCAAAATGTGTTTTCATATATATACATTGTGGAATGGTTAAGTAAAGGTATTTAACTTATGTATTGCTACTCATTTATTGTGAAGAGAACACTTAAAACCTCTGCTCTCAAAAAAAAAAGCCTCTGCTCTTAGCAATTTGCAAGAATACAATATATTGTTAGCAAGTACAGTCATTACATCATACATAGACCTCTTGAGTACACACACACACACATGTGTGTACATGCATGTAGAGGTCAAAGCTTGATATCAAGTGTCTTCCTCAATTGCACTCCACCTTATTTTTTGAGACATAGCTACTTACTGAACCTAGAGCTCCCTGAATTGGCCAGACTTGTTAGCCAGTGAACCCTAGAGATCCTCCTGTATCTACCTCCCCGAGCTGGGATTACAGGTGCATACCACCACACCATGCTTTTATCTGTGTGCTGGAGATCTGAACTCATGTTGTCAAGCACTTCCCTCACTGAGATAGCTCCCCTGCCCCTAAGTTTTAAAGGCAAAGAAAATTGGTCTTATAGTCAAACCAAAACCCAAACTTTTCTGCCTGCTTTTCCTCAGCTCTTTCTTCTGCTCCTCTCCCACTCACTCCCCACCTTTTCTTTGATAGACCTAATGTGACTTTCTTCACTCCACTTGGAATACTCTTCCCTGTTTCTTCCTTAATTCCTAGTTCCAATGTCACTTCCACATACCCCTAAGTCTGCTCCAACCACTTCCATTGGCCCAACAGCTCCTTGTGCAACTCATGACTTAACCCTTCCAGTCACAGACAGATGCATGTTCTTTATGAATTAGTCCCGTCCTCTTCTCTCTCTGCCCAATGACACTATAACCTACTGGAGGGAGGGGAGCCTGGCTTATTGCATTTCAGCTGCTAGTCCCAGCACAGTTATTGGCTATAGTAAATAACCTAGAAACATTTCCTGCAACAGAACAGAAAGTGGCAGACACTGTTAGACACACCACCACTGACAATGAAAACAAAGTGCTCTGGGAGTTCAGAATTTAATTAACCCAAAGCCAGTCAGCAAAACTGCCTGCTAATTACAGATCACCACCTACCCTGGAAAAGAAGTCATGTAACCTATGGCAGAAGAAGGCACTTGAGAGGATGTGGGAAGGCTGCAGTAAGGGCAGCAGCTGTTTGTGGCTGTCTAGCATGCACTAGTGAGCAAGGCTCTGCATACACACGAGTGCGGGAAGGAGAGCAGACTCCCTTCTGTGTGGATACCCCATCCTCAACCCTCCATTAGAGTGACCTATAGCATGGCGATGTGGATCTGACATGTAATCTATAGACTCTGGAGTCAAATCTGATTTTGTCCACCTGGTAAATGAGTGTAGGTTAAATGATCTATCTTCTCTGCAGAGGTCATAGATTACACTTAGGTAGCGACTAGGTCTTATTAAGCTGTTCAAATTCTTGTAGCTACTGCAGGAAGACATATATCTCATGTTATCTATGTATTTAATTAAACAATTAGGCTTTACTCAAGGTTTTGCTATGAGCTGCCTGCTTGTCTTTGGAGAAATGAGGTAACTTTTCTAGACCTCCTTTTCTGTCTAAGGGATAGAGTGGAGGGGGAACCTAAAATCAAAGCAGAGAACCCGCCTTAACTTTCTACCATCCTATCATTTCTTTGCTTCTGGTAACCAGGGATATTCCATGATGCCAGTCAGACCCGAGCCTCCATGCTAGCTAGCTTCCCTCCCCCTTTGTATTACACATACTATGGTGGGAGCTTTTCTCTACCAAAGATTATTGGTACTGAGAAAAATATTTATGGCTTATATACAAATAAGTATGGTATTCAAAATGTAGCTTTTTAGCAAGTGTGGTGCTGTACTTTTTGCTATTCAAAGGTTAAAGGCAAGAGGATTGCAAGTTCAAGGTCAGCCTGGGTAAAAGACCCTGTATCAAAATATTTTTTAAAATATTTTTAATTATTTATTAGCAAGCAGAAAGAGACAGACACATACAGAGAGAAACAGAGAGAGAAAAGGCACGCCAGGACCTCTAGCAACTGCAAATGAACTCCAGATGCATGCACCACTTTGTGCATTTGGCTTTACCTGGGAATTAGGGACTCAAACCCAGGCTTTCAGGTTGTGCAAGCAAGTGCTTTTAACTGCTGAGTCATCTCTCTAGTCCTTAAAATAAAAAAATTTAAATATATTATGGATATAGCTTAGTGGTAGAATGCTTATCTAGAATTTATGAGGCTCCAGATTAAATCCCCAATAATGCCAAATTATTACTATCATGATTATTATTAGTAGTAGTAGTAGTAGTAATGTAAAGGGATAGGCCTTGGTTTCTTTTCCTCCAAGAGTAAGCTAATCAATCTAAGATATCATGAACTTAATATTAAAAGTCAGAGTCAAAGCTGCCACAATTGAATGATTCGATTGTTAAACAATAAATATGATCACATGTGTAAATGCCTTTTAAATTCATTACCAAAAATATATATATATGATTCCTTGAAACAAAAAATAAAGATAGGCTTCTGGGTAAGATGGCAGCACAGTAGACACACCAAGGCCTAGGGAGGGAAATAAGCAGAAAAGCAGCAAAATATACTCTTCTACCCAAAAGTGAAGTGCTTAAGTTATTATCAACCACAGCAGAGAAGCGGGAGAGACTCAGATCTTCTTTTTTTTTTTTTTAATTTTTATTTATTTATTATTTATTTAAGAGCAACAGACACAGAGAAAGAGACAGATAGGGAGAGAGAGGGAATGGGCGCGCCAGGGCTTCCAGCCACTGCAAACGGAACTCCAGATGCATGCGCCCCCTTGTGCATCTGGCTAACGTGGGTCCTGGGGAATCGAGCCTTGAACCAGGGTCCTTAGGCTTCACAGGCAAGCGCTTAACCGCTAAGCCATCTCTCCAGCCCTCAGATCTTCTTGAAAGGAGGAAACTGAACAGAATCCCGCAGAGGAACCTGCGGCCCCCATGTGCACACCTCCTGCCCAGCAGGTGCAGAGCTGCAGGAGCATAAACCAGGGGGAGGGTTTTTCCACTCACATCAGCCTCCTGGCAAAGTCAAGAAACCTGAAGGGGAAGACAGCAGGGACCAGCTGGGCAGCTCCAGTACATCTCCAGGCATCCTGCATAGCCTCCCCTCCCCCAACCAAGAGTGTTGAGAGCCACCAGAGAAGTCATTCACCACAACCCCCACCCCACCCCTGGCTTCAAGGCATTCAGCACAGCTGATCAGAACACCAGATCCAGTGACCCAAGCAGCCTAACAGAGTCCTTAGTGCAACTGAGAGAGATCAAGGTGGGAACTCAGCATTGATGAGATTGGAAGGCATCCCAAAAGGTAACAGGGCCTACTTAGACAAAGCCAGGTACATAGGCCTGCACAGGAAGTGCTAATCTCTCTTTCCATATCAGGGAAGGTTACGTGTTACATTAGAATGATATATTCTTGGTTGGCTTTACCATACTCAAATAAGCTGTATTTTTGTGTTGAATATTATTGACTTTGACTTTTCCTGATCCATAGGGCCTTTGTCTTTTTCTTCTATCATTACTGGGGGCAGGATCTCACTCATACCAGGTTCACTTGGAAGCCATTTCAGACCAGAAATCTCAACTGGTTGGAAAACAGTATTTCAAGCAAATGGGCCAAGAAAACAAGCAGGTGCCCCTATCCTAATACCTGACAGCATAGACTTCAAACCAACATTAGTTAGGAAAGCTAAATATGGTCACTTTATACTGATTAAAGGAACACTCAAACAGGAGGACATTACAATTCTAAACATATATGCCCCTAACATGGGGTTCCCAGTTTCATCAAATAAACACTATTAGAATTAAGGTCACAGATAATACAAAACATAGTTATAGTAGGTGACTTCAACACCCCACTCTCATCAATTGACAGGTCATCCAGGCAAAAAATAAACAGAGAGACATCTGGAATAAGTGATGTCATGGAACAAATGGACCTAACAGATGAACATTTAAGTTGTAGCTATACCAATAAGGCAAGAGACACTCATAAAATGAATACAAATTGGAAAGGAAGAGATCAAAGTATCATTATTTGCAGATGATATGATTCTATACATAAAGAACCCTAAAAACACTACCAACAAACTGTTAGAGCTGATAAACACTTTTAGCAATGCAGCAGGATACAAAATAAACACACAGAAATCAGTAGCTTTCCTATATACTAACAACAAATATGCAGAGGATGAAATCAGGGACTCTCCCCCATTCACAATTGCCTCAATAAATAAATAAATAAACTACCTTGGAATAAACTTAACCAAGGAAGTGAAGGATCTCTACCATGAGAACTTTAAAACACTAAAGTGAGAAATTGCAGAAGACACTAGGAAATGGAAAGACATCCCATGTTCTTGACTTGGAAGAATCAATACTGTGAAAATGTCAATCTTCCCAAAAGCAATCTACACATTTAATGCAATCCCCATCAAAATTCCAATGGCATTCTTCATGGAAATAGAAAAAACAATCCTAAAATTCATTTGGAAGCACAAAAACCTTGAATAGCCAAAACAATTTTAAGAAACATGTTGGCCAGGGAGTGATGTCCACCCTCTGCTCATGCCATCATTTCCCCTGCCATTGTGGACCTTCCCCTCAAGCTTGTAAGCCAAAATAAATCTCTTTTTCCCACAAACTGCTCTTGGTCAGGTGATTTCTACCAGCAATGCGAATTTGACTGCAACATATTCTATACATAAAGGACCATAAATACTCTACAGCAAACTGTTAGAGCTGATAGACACTTTCAGCAACATAGCAGGATACAAAATAAACACACAGAAATCAGTAGCCTTCCTATATACTAACAACAAACATGCTGAGGATGAAATCAGGGAATCATTCCCATTCACAATTGCCTCAAAAAAAAAAAAAGTACCTTGGAATAAACCAAACCAAGGTAGTGAAGGATCTCTACAATAAAAACTTTAAAGCACTCGAGAGAAAAATTACAGAAGACAGTAGGAAATAGAAAGCATCCCATGTTCTTGGATTGGAAGAAGCAATGTTGTGAAAATGTCAATCTTTACAAAAGCAATCTACACATTTAATGCAATTCCCATCAAAATTCCAATGGCATTCTTCAAGGAAATAAAAAAAAAACCCTAAAATTCATTTGGAAGCACACATACAAAAAGAAAGAAAGAAAGAAAGAAAGAAGCAAGCAAACAAGCAAGCAACCCCTCAGACAGCCAAAACAAGTTTGAGCAACAAAATAAGGCTGGCAATAACACCATATCTGATTTTAAGCTATATTACAGAGCCATAGTAATAAAAACAGCATGGTACTGGCACAAAAACATACATGTAGATCAATGGAATAGAATAGATGATCCAGATTTAAGTCTGGGCAGCTACAACCATCTGATTTTCAACAAAATGCCAAAAATACTCATTGGAGAAAAGACAGCCTCTTCAGCAAATGGTTCTGGGAAAACTGGAAATTTATATGTAGAAGGATGAAAATAAATCCTTATCTCCTTCCATGTATAAGAATCAAGACCAAATGGATCAAAGACCTTAATATCAGACCTGACTCTGAAACTGCTAAAGGAAAAAGTAGGGGAAACCCTTCAACATATTGCCACAGGCAACGATTTTCTGAATATAATCCCAGTTGCTCAGGAAATAAAACCACTACTCAACCACTGGGACCTTGTGAAATTACAAAACTTTTGTATAGCAAAGGATACCAGAAATAGAGCAAAGAGACAACCTGCAGAATGTGAGAAAATCTTTGTCAGTTCAACATCTGACAGAGGATTAATATCCAGAATATACAAAGAACTCAAAAAACTAAATAATAAGTAATCAAACAGCCCAAGTAAAAAATGGGCTACTGACCTAAATAGAAAGTTCTCAAAGAAGAAATACAGATAGCCTATAAACATCTAAAAATGTGCTCTATGTCCTTAGCCCTCAAGGAAATGGAAATTAAAACGACTTTGAGATTCCATGTCACTCTTGTCAGAATGACTATCATCAAGAAAACAGATGACAATAAATGTTGGTGAGGATGAAGAAAAAGAGGAACCCTTCTACACTGTTGGTGGGAATGTAATCTGGTACAGCCATTGTGGAAATTAGTGTGGAGGTTCCTGAGACAGCTATACCACTCCTAGGTATATAGCCTAAGGACTCGTCTCACTACCTTAGAGATACTTGCACATCCTTGTTTATTGTCGCTCTAGTCACAATAGCTAGGAAATGGAACGAGTCTAAATGTCTCTCAACTGATGAGTGGATAATGAAGATATGGCAAATTTATACAATGTCATTCTATTCAGTGGCAAAGAAAAACAAAATAATGAAATTTGCAGAGGCTGGGAGTAGTGGTGCATGCCTTTAACTCCAGCACTTGGGAGGCAGAGGTAGGAGGATTGCTGTGAGTTTGACGCCAACCTGAGACTACATAGTGAAATTTGCAGAGAAATGGATGGATTTAGAAAGGATTATACTTAGTGAGGTAACCCAGGTCCAGAAAGCTGCATGTTCTCTCACATGTGGATCCTAGCTACACATGTTTAGGTCTGTATGTAAGTTGGGGTAAAAATTGGAAGCAGTAAGCTAGAAAGGGGCTATAGAGGAGGGAGGAGAAGGGGAGGACTTAAGAGGATAGTATTGTATATATGTAAGTAGATAAACAGATTGGAATAGAGCAGGTGGAATGGCCTAAGTGAGGTCATGGGAAGAGACTGAATAAAGGAAGGGTGGGGGAGAGTTAATCAAACTCTAAGAGGGTATGAATCAGCCATATGGAAACCTACTTTTTTGGGACAATGGCGTACCCAGAAGCCATAGATTGTTACTAAAAAAGGTTCAGTGTCAGGGATGGGATACCTTCCAATGAATTGTTGGCCAGAGGTCCCTGATGCTCCCAAAACATTACAGGCCATTGCCAAGGCTCTTGGTTTCCCACCAAGAATAGATAGTATGACTCTATTATTGAAGACTCTAGTCTGAGAAATCTTGCTGGATCTAAACAAAAAATCTCCTCCCTGTAGACCAGCTGACAGACAGTTGGAAAAAGCTTCACTTGCAGCGCTATAGGAGAGAGAGAGGTCATCAGTGGAGACAAACAACAGTGGACACTGCAAGCCTTAAGTTGGGCCAGCCAGACCAAGTGAGCCAACGGGTGCAAGTGGCATGTCTGTTATGGGGGAAACCAACTGCTCTCTAATTGGGCTAGAGGCCTGCTCCACAGGAGGAATACATGCCCGGTACTAAAAATTTATGGTGTGGGAGGTCATGAGCCCTAGGGGTATAACACCGTTTGGTGTCCAGCTAAATGCATATATTATGCTCACCAAAGTGCCTAGTAAGCACTTCTCTTAATGTTCATACCCATATGTTAATGCTACTCTCACTTTTGGTTAAAGAAGCTTCTCTTTTCAGATGGTGGCGACCTCTGGGATGACTCAGAAGGCACCATGGTGCTAAGAAGAAGTGACAGAAGAGTGCTCAGCACTGAAACATTTCTATCACACCTTCCAAGGCTCAAGGTCCTTTGTAGAAGAGGTGCCATAAAGAATGTAAGAGTGCTGGGCGTGGTGGTACATGCCTTTAATCCCAGCACTCGGAAGGCAGAGGCAGGAGGAGCGCTGTGAGTTCGAGGCCACCCTGAGACCACATAGTTAATTCCAGGTCAGCCTGAGCCAGAGTGAGACCCTACCTCAGAAAAAGAAAAAAGAAAGAAAGTAAGAGCAAGCCAGAAGTGGTGGCGCACGCCTTTAATCCCAGCACTCGGGAGGCAGATGTAGGAGAATTGCTTTGAGTTCGAGGCCACCCTGAGGCTCCATAGTGAATTCCAGGTCAGCCTGGTTTAGAGTGAGACCCTACCTTGAAAAAAAAAAAAGAATGTAAGAACCAATGGAAGGATAGGACAGCTTATAATGCAATCTTCCAGACACAAAATGGCCTAGATATCCATGACCTCTCAGTGCCTGGCACTACCTACACAAGACCCTCATAATAGGAGGAAAAGATGATGACATCAAAATAAAAGAGAGACTGATTGAGAAGGGAAGGATATGATGGGGAGTTGAGTTGCGAAGGGAAAAGTGGACGTGGAGGGAATTATCATTGTTTATTATCTATAATTATGGAAGTTGTCAATAAAATTATTTTTAATTCTGGAACTCAGTACAACACCAGACATAGGTGCATGGTGCATGTCAGAACACAAAGGACTAAGGAAAGAAAGAATAGACGCCAGCTGCATCAACTCAGTCAAATGTACTTTCTACTCCCAAAACAATTGAGGGCTGTAGCTACATCCCTCAGTTGTCCAGTTTTATTTATTTTGTTTATGGTTTTGTTTTTCGAGGTAGGGTCTCACTACAGGCTGACCTGGAATTCACTATGTAGTCTCAGGGTGACCTTGAACTCACTGTGATCCTCTCACCTCTGCCTCCTGAGTGCTGAGATTAAAGGCATACGCCACCATGCCTGGCTTTTATTTATTTATTTGAGAGACACAGACAGAGAGAATGAGCACAACAGGGCCTCTAGCCACTGCAAACGAACTCCAGATGTGTGCGCCATCATGTGCATCTGCCTTACGTGGGATCTGGAGAATCGAACCTGGATCCGTAGGCTTCACAGGCAATCACCTTAACAGCTAAGCCATCCCTCCAGCCCTGTTATCCAGTTTTGATCATTGTTAAGCTCAGGCATAGGCGGGTCTTCCTTGAAGGACTAGGAGTGGGAGATACATAAAACCTAGGATATCCCCTAAGGGCTAGCACAGGGAAGCCCAGGAGGCTCACACCCCTCTGTAGTCTGGGTGTCTATGACCTTGGGTCCCTGGTCAACACCAGGGGGTGCTGACAAGTCCTCAAAGACCTGACCAGACAGAAGTGTGCATCCTCATCATGCCCACTAGAGGGCACAGGTAGGCATCAACTTGGCATTCAGGAGACTCAGGACCATTGACAGAGCTAAGGCATAGATGCAGTTCTTCCCTGAGAGCCATCACCAAGAGAAGCTATTGAGAGGAAATGTTCAGCACAGTTGGCTGGTGTATCTCAAAGAATTTTCTAGAGAAGGCAAACAGATTAGTTCAATCTGTTGCACTAATGCTGGCTCTTGGCCTTTAATAAGTTGTTTCACCTCTCTGAGCCTCAGTTTTCTCACCTGTAAAATGGAGCTATTGTGATTTGGGGTTGTAAAGTTGCCATAAACCTTATTGAATGTCTGTTATACTACCTTGAGTTTTAAGAAGTTGGACTATGGCTTATTATTGTTTAAAAAAAAAAAGAGAGCATGATGTTTCTATACCAGGAAAATCCCAAGGGTATTTGCGCCCAGAAGAGAACCCCTAAAGAGATTCTAGGGCTTGGCATGTAGTTCAGGTGGTAGAGTGCTTATCTGGCATGTATGAAATACTCTGAAAGATCCCTAGCACTGCATAAAAACCAGGTGTGGTGGTACTTGCCAATAATCCCAATACTTGGGAGGTGGACTCAGGAGAATCAGAAGATCAAGGCCATCCTCAACTACATAGTAAGTTCAAGACCAAGGCCAGTCTGAGATATCTGAGACCCTGTCTCCACAAAAACAATTACAAACATGAGAGAGGGAGGGAAGAGGGATGGAGGGAGGGAAAGAATGATAAAGAGATACTGATTCTGAATGGTAATTTCCTAGTGGAAGCTATCTTCATCCCAGATAGTCACACATTAATGTGTATGTTCACAACCTCAAGGATATTTTATTCTTCCATTCCCACAAGTATCATGTACATTAAACACAAAATGGTGGCATACAGAGTATGTTCTTGGAGAGGGGAAGTGAGAAAAGGAACTGTCCAGAAAGGAAGATGAGTGAAGGAGTATGGGACAGAAATTTGAAAGGGGAGAGGCAGCGGAATACAATAGGAAGCCAGTGAATTGGACTTGTGAAGAAATGTGACATGAAAACATCAGGTGACCTTGGAGAGGCACTCTCATTTTCTCATCTTTAAAACAGAATTAGGCTGGTCCTAGCTGGCTCTAACATCCTCTCAATCTGATGCGAAGCAGAAATGGACGGCAGTGCTCACTTCTGCTCTAAGTCACATTTCAGTTCTTCATTCTTTCAATAAATTCAAATCAAACATCCAGAATGTGCTGGGTATTGTCCTAAGGTGCTGAACAACAGCTGAATGAGATGAAATCTGGCACTCTAGGAGATGTAGACTTTGGTGATTTCTAGATGAAATTAGATGCATATATAGATATATAAGAAATTTAAGTAATTTCAGAGTTAAGGGGGACACTAAAGAATATCTAATAACATTAGACTCCTGAGCCTCCTCTATGAGAGACTCACCAAGTGATACACCCAAACCAAGCTGAATCTGCTAGTGACTACTGGGAACAGTGACTATGTAGTTATTGTCTGTACTGGGAACCTGTGAATCTCTTCAAAAAGTTACTCTGAAGATGGTTCAGGGAGAATTTTCATAAGCTTTCTCAGTGAAAATATGAAGTAGTGGAGGATTGTGTATATATCTGTGGATTGTTCATCATGCTTGCTCATGACTTGAAACCCTAGAATTATAGACCAAAGACTAGATCATTCATATTACAAAGAGATTCTTCACCAAATAATCTACTTTGGGACACTTTAAATAAAAAGTAAAAGATTTATTTAATATTATTGAAAACTTGAGTATGGAACAGTTTTAGGTAACGAAATCCAGTGATGAGCTTAAAATGAGGGCTGGAGAAATGACTCAGTAGTTAAAGGTGCTTGCTTACAAACCCTGACAGCCTGAGTATGATTCCCCAGTACCCATGTAAAGCCAGATGCAGAGTAGTAACTGCATCATCTGGAGTTTGTTTGTAGTAGCAAGAGGCCCCGGGGTGTGTGTCAAATAAATAAGTAAGAATTTAAAATGAACTGGTTTTTCTTCTATAACCACAGTCAAAAAACAATTTGTAGACAACTTTCCAATAACTTGTGTGCCACACAACATAAATTCCACTGGTATTTCAGCACAACACACACTTCCTTTGCATACTTGCCAACACACAGTGGCCAATGGTCAGACTAGGTCCATCCAAAGGAAGGCTTAGCAGAACATCTAATCTGATCTAAAATTTCAAGATGTGTCAGTCTGAACTTTGTTTACCCAGGGAAGAGAGGTTTAAAAAAATGACAAAAATGTTCTTTATGGCACTAAGTAGAAAGTACTGTTGAATTACTGCTACTTTTTATTAGATATGGGCTTTGGGGAGTTACTTAACCTCTGAGCCTCAGTTTCTTTATGTGTAAACAAGGAATACTGAACTCAATGATTCTGAGAATAGGAGGAAATGCCTATAGCAACATACACATAGTGGGAAGTGGCCCTGCTACCTCCCCAGGGCTGACTTTGCAGTACAACATATCAGTGAGATAGTGCACCCAAAGACTGCTAATGCCCAATTTAAAATGACAGCATCAAGCTACAGACTAAAACTGCAGCCAGAACCATACCTGGCTTCTCTGCTCCCCATCACCTGGCAAAGTAATCCAACAAGTAAAAGAAACTGGAGGACAAAATTGAACAAGAGCTGTGAGGACTGAATAGCCTCTGAGAACCAGCTCTTTTCCTGATATCTTGAATGTCCTGCATTCTGTTCCTAGAGGAAAGACTGGTGGGGCACAGGCCTGGCTGCAGGGTGGTATGGTGTAAAGGGTAAGCGTTACATGCCTAACGTCTCTCAGCCACCCAGAAGCCCCCAGTGGCCTCCCCACCATCACCACTATGGCCAAACAGCAATTTCACAACCTTATTTAAGAGTACACAAAAGCTTCTTTCAACTCCAAAATAATTTTTAGTCACAAAAATGATAAAAATTAAAGGCAAGAAAAATGCAAACACTGAAGCATCAGAGGTCTTGTGGTGTTTCTGTTAGTGGTAATGTAAACTGGTATCACCAACTATTTGATATTAGTGAGTATCAATTAAAAAGTGCTCAGTAGCTAGGAGGCATGGTAGTACATGCCTAGAATCCAGCACTTGTGAGGTTGAGGCAAGAGTTGAGTTCAAGGCTGGTTTTCATAATAAGATCCTTTCTCAAAAGAAGGAAAAAAGATGTCAAAAGCCGGGTGTGGTGGCACATGCGTTTAATCCCAGCACTTGGGAGGCAGAGGTAAGAGGATCACTGTGAGTTCCAGGCTACAGTGAGACTAGAGTGAATTCCAGGTTAGCCTGGGCTAGAGTAAAACCCTACCTCGAAAAATTTTTTTAAAAAAATTTTAAAGAAGGTAAAAAGAAAAGTGATTGGGTAGCATTTTCTAAAGCCGATTTTCTCCTTTGGTGACATAGCGTTATACTCCTAGGTACACACTTTGGAGATACGCACCAATCACCCAATGATTGCCTAGAATCACGCTAATATGGCAACACTAGCCATAAGAGGGACTTTAACCTTAAATTACTGAAATTTTAATTACAATTTTAGAAAACTAAAAATAAAACCACTCATACTTGTCACATTTCTAGTGATCAAAAACTGCATGTGAGTAGTGTTTACCATAATGGATAACACGAATACAAAACATTTCTATCCTCACAGAAAGTTCCATAGCGCATTGTTCTAGAATGTTCCTAGCAGCACTCTTCACAACAGTCCCAAAGCAGTAACTAGGAACTGCCTCACAACAGTGAAATGGATTAACTAACCTTAATATATCAGCACAACCGAATACCTTAAATTGGTTAAAACAAACTGCCTACAGCAACCCGAAGCAGTGAGGATAAATCTCAGAAACGAAAGAAGCCAGGCACGTGTCACTCCATTTACACAACGCTCCCGGACAGGTGAAACTAATGTAGGTGGCTCCAAGTGAGGATCGCAGTCACTTCTGAAGCCAGTATTCACAAGCGACAAGAAATGAAGGAGGTGGCCAGGTTCAGTGTACTGGAAACATCTCTGTATCTTTTTATGTATTTATATGTGCACTCTCTTTTTTTTTTTTGTATGCATCTTATACATGCATACGTTTCCTAAATGCTGTTTAGAAAGCGTAACTTCTATTAACCTGGTACCGATAGTCTAGGTTGGGAGAGAAAACAGCGTTCTTTCAACAGCATAGCAAATGTGGCCTTAAGATCACTGCTCCGTCAAGGATATACGTCTCCCCAGGACATCCTACCCAGGCCTCAGGACTTGCGGAGCCGCACCCGGACGTCCTACCTTTGCGGACCTGGCTCCGCGCCCAGGCTGGGCCGGCCCAGGACTTGGGGCTCTCGCCCTTGGGGCGCTCACGCTGAGGCTGCCCAAGCTCTCCCCGGCTCGCCGGCGCACTCCCTGCCCCGTGGGCTCCGGCTAGAGCCAGAACCCCGACACTGCTCCTTCCAAGGCTTGGCCGCTGGAGCAGGGAGAAGGCGCCCGGGAAGTCCCGTCGGGGCCTGGACCACAAAATAAGGGAGGAAGAGGAGGCAGAGTCTTGGCCCTCCCCGCCCTCCGCAGGCCGGTTTCTCCACGGAAGCGTCCGCCCGCCCGGTCCCACCCCAGATGCTCAGCCGCAGGTCCCTCCCTCGGGCGCCCACGGGCTTACCTGCGGCGGTCCTGCGGCCGGGTCTCCCCCGGGCTGCGCGGTGCTGGGATCCCCAACCCTGCGCACCCGGTTCTGCACACGCACGGCTGCCCAACAGCCTGGTGGTTGACATTGCTGACCAGTAGCAGACCTGCGCTAAGCTACCTTTTGTGTGGTGTGCGTTCACGTGTGTGTTTGTGTTCCTACAAATGTGGGTGCCCGTGTGTGAGCGTGCGTGTGGCAGCCAGAGATTGGCGTTGGTGTCTTTTTGCTCTTGGTCTCACTTGCAGAGGCGAGCTCACCTGATCCCACAGGTCGCCATTTTGCCTGGTCTACTGCTTCGCCAGTTTGCCCTGAGGGTGCTCTGTCTCTGCCTCTTGGGTGCCAGGATTGCAGGTGGGCTGCCACATCCACTGGGCATTTATGTGGGTACTGTGATTACTAGGGGCTTGCTTGCTTCAAGTAAGGGCTTTACCGACTTAGCCATCTCCCAGCTCCCTAAGGCTCCTTTTTTATGGGTTATTTTAAAAGAAATATTTCAAAATCAAGGTGATTGTTAAGAGTTTTTATAGCTGGGCGTGGTGGCGCACGCCTTTAATCCCAGCACTCGGGAGGCAGAGATGGGAAGATCGCTGAGAGTTCGAGGCCACCCTGAGAGTACATAGTGAGTTCCAGGTCAGCTTGGGCTAGAGTGAGACCCTACCTCGAAAAACAACAACAAAAAAGTTTTTATAAACATTTGCTGATTTGTACACTTCCTATTTGTAGATTTTATTATTATTATTTTTAATTTGTGTTGGCAGACGTATTGGCAGCATAACTGTTAAAGCAGCAAAGTGAGGTTGAGAGTGCTCTTAAGGGTTCTCCAGGTTGATGGTGTTGGTGGCACTGAGATTAGAATGGAAGAAAGTCTACTTCTAAATTCACCTTTCTGACTCCTTAAGGGCAGGCTCCCAAGCCTGGGGTGGCACAAGCACCGGGGAGGGGGTGTTTGTAAGAAGATTCAGTGAAGCAAGGAGGGTTCCAACCAGAAGAACCAGTGAAAGCAGAAATTACCTTCTTTCTAACTTAGAGCTCAAACAGCAGGGGGGTAACTTACATGACCTGGCTCAAGGGTGGGTGGTAAGAAGGCCCACCAGAGTAGTTAAGGTTCCTCTTAGTTTGCAGAAGAGCCCTGAGAAGCAGCAGCAGTTTGGGCTTGGAAAGGATCTTTTTCCCTTGGATGGGTGGGTGGAGGGGGGCCGCTCAAGGAAACCATAGCTGTGTTGGTCAAAGGTTTTCACCCACTAATGTCCCTGGCTCTGGACCCCTGAGTACGGAAATCCTTCAAAAAGTGATTTATAAAGCTATTTATACCTTGAGCTTACAGGCTCCAAGAGTGAGGCAGGGGACTGGGAAGGGCTGGACCAGGCTTGCTTTAAGTATCTTAAGACACGCAAGCTGTGAGGAAGCCAGCCCATAGGCGCAGCTGTGCTTTCTCGGTAAAGGTCACTTTCCTCTTCCAGAACAGAAGAGGGTAGCCAGGAGGAAACCAGGCAAAGAAGGCGAGATGCTGAGCTGGGCTGGGGGGGATAGCGGAGCAGCTGCCTACTGAGGAAGCTCCCAGGGGAAGCATTTAGGAGGGAGCTGACCCTGTTCACCTACCATTCCAGGCACCCTAGTGAATGCAGAGCTGAAGCCCAACTGCAACGCAGGCCTCATTCTTCCTTTTCTCCAAGTCCTTCTCATGTCTCAGACTTTGTGTCATGATGTCAAGGTCATTACTAAGTTCCCAGACTTCTTACCTATATTTTGAGTTAAAGGGAGAAGTTTACTATCTTAGAGGGGGTCCCCAGATGATATCTTGAGGGGGTACAAAAGGTCAAACCTGTCTCTGGATTTGGGATGGGTTGCCGGGTGTCCATCCTGCTTAGGTCCAGCTGAGCCATGAAGCCTCCTTCTGCATTTGCCTCATAGCCAAGACCGCACATTGACACCAGGAGGGCCACCTGCATGATTTTGGAGGGCAGAGGAAGAAGCTAATAAGGTTTGCATAGTCCTATGAGCTCCTACTGTGATATCTGCCTCAGAGGGAAAAGATGTCAGCCTCGCCCTCCATGACCTTATTAGAGGGAGACAAATAAGTCATTATAACACCCTATATTATGATATTGGAAAGTACCTAAGAGTCTGGTGGCACAAATGAGAGTGTGATTATCTGCACTTGAGGGGTTCAGGAAAGAAGCTTGGCCTTGAAGCGGAGTGAGTTCACCAGGAAGGTGTTCTAGACCAGAGGAGGGCATTGCAGCTTAGAGGCTGAGAAAGTATCAGCATCATTTGGAGTCTTGTTTTTGTTTTTTTAATAATTCAAGCATAAACAAATCTCCATGGGCCTTCTCTGAGCACCTATCTCAAAGAACCTCAACTCCCAGCATTGGGGTCTATTTCTGCTTTAATCTATCAAATATTTTCAACATTTATTTGGTTGATGTCACACACTCCACCACCCCACCACACACACTCGAAAATGAATTCCAGGTGTACGCACTGCACAGTGCCGCCCAGCATCCAGACCAGGGCGAGTGAGTATACGGGTTCTCAGTGTATTCGGTTGAATGCATGGATGAAAGAACAAACGACTCTCTCACGTCTGGTAAGAAAACGGGAATTTCCTCTCTATCCCTCAGCCTAAGCAACCCATAGACGAGTCCAGGAGAGGGAACGTGGTAAGAACCGAACTTAGGACAACTGGCTGGTAATGGGGTGGTGGGTGGCAGCATAAGAAGAAAGGAGTTGAGGCACCAGCAGTCTGGCACACTATAACTCACGCTCAGCTCTGGGGTTGGAGGGGACAGTAGGGAGGGTCTTCGCCCCCCTCTCTAAAACGCTTCTCCAGCCTCCCGCTAGGCCCCTTTGGATGAGTCCAAGTCGCGTCCTGGGCGGTCAGAGGTTTCGGGAGGGCTCCCTGGCCTCCTCCCTCCCCTCCCCTCCTCTTCCTCCTCCTTTTTTCTTCCTGCTGCTCGCTGCCCCTCAGCTCTCCTGCCTAGCGGCCAAGCAGCAGCCTGGCGGCCCCCACCCCCTCCTGCAAGGGCGAAATTGCTAAACTTGTAGCAATAATGACCCTGCATTCAGGCCGCCGACTCCCGCTGAACGTCTCCGCGCCCAGGCCCGCCCGGCCTAATCAGCGCGCCCCTCCCTGCGGCCCGCCCGGCCCCCAGCCGCCCCTTCCCCCAGCACACAAAAGTGGGGAACAAAACCCCCCGCGCATTTCTCCGTCCCTCTGTTCAGCAGACTGCTGCACAAAGCCCCGCTCTGAGAAGCAATGGGGAGCTCGGGGGGGACGTCAATCCGACGCGCTGGGGTTTTTGTTCGCGCAGGGGACCTCGCCTTCCTACCACACCTTTTGTTCGGGACTCCAATAAAAAGCCATTCTTTCCGCACCTTCCCGGCCCGGAGCCGCCTTTCAGCCAGGCCCGGCCCCACAATGGCGCGGCGCTCTGAGGCCTCCCCATTCACCCGCCTTGGCACGCTCACAATCGGCCGTGTGGCAGCACAGGCCTCGCACAGCCATTCTCCGCGAGTGACAAGGAGCCGCATAAAGCCCGGGCCGCCGGGGGAGAAGGGAGGGCGCCCGAGGGGGAGAGAGCTCGGGCCGCCGCGGGGCGCAGCGCCCCCGGGCGCGCTGGAAGCCCCGGCGGCTCGGCCGGCCGAGGAAGGAGCCGCCTTCGTGCCTTGCAAGGCTGGGCCTGGAGGCCACAGGTTTTCTCTCTCCCCTGGCGACCCTCGAGGTAGAGGGCAGAATCTAACCTGGGGCCGAGGTGGATCCACTCACCTAGTGTTCTTGCATCTAGAGGGTAAGATTTGGGGGCATTGCAAAAAGCTTGGGATCTCAAAAGCATCCCGAGTCTTCGGCCTGGCCTGGCCTGCCCACAACAGTAAAGAGAAATTAATGAACAAAGCCACGAAGAGAGCAGACTTGCAGCCTGGGGCCTGGGGCCTGGCTCCAGCAGACGAAGCCCGAGGGAAGACTGCTTTCCTTCACACGTCTTTTCCTCCCTTCTTGCCTGGTTTGAGGGAACCCTCCCCACTCTTTTGAGCCAAACAAAGTCTGCAGCAGGCCAACAGTTTGGAAATATTGCACCTTGTTTATTGACTCCTGTAGTGTATGACAGCGGGTGTGTACACGGCGTGTGGATATACTTATATAGAGAGATAATGTGTGCTGAATACAGAATACAAAACAGAAAGGAAACCCGATGACACCTAAACTGGGCCATCAGGTCCTGGATTTGCTCAGCCCCACCCTCCCCAAACTTTTGATCTCACTGCATGGGTTGTCCTCGAAGAGTTCTGACAATCCAGAGATCCAAGTCTCCATTATGGAGGGGAAGGCGAGTGGAAAACGAAAATCGATTGTAGTGTGGTGCTCCGGGCCAGCGAAGAGGACAGCGGATCGATAGCATTTCTCAGGCCACTATCCCCACTTTCCTCTCCTCCATGATATTTTCCCCTTTATTTCGGGGGAGGAGGGAATCCGGTTTCCTCGCGGAGGCCACGGAAAGGCCTAAGGAGCGAAGCCCGTCTTGCTCTGAGAACAAGCGGCAGCCGGAGTCCCAGCCTCCGCTCTCCCTCGGGGACCACGGTCAGGGGCCTTCGTCCCGAGCGTCCAGCCTGGTTTCTGTCTCAGACAGTCCTGGCGGCCGGACCTGGGCATCCCCGGGCCTAGAGTGTGCCGCGACTCGGGACCCCGGGGGAGCGAGACGTGTGTGACTTAGTTTAACGAGGGGACCTGGGCCCTTGGGTCTGGCCTTTCTCGTGCTTCACTGCCGCGGTGCCACGCTGCGGTGGGACGCGCCGCCGCACGCGTGACCGCCGGGTGCTCACCAGGCCCGGATGCCCTGCAAGGCGCCCTGCGCGCACGCGGCCCCGGCCGCGGTTCCCTGGTGCAGGGGCTGCGCGCCGCCGCCGCCGCCTCCGCCGAAGCCTCCCAGGTTGCTCACGTTCACGAAGGAACCGCCTCCGGAGACGCTGCAGGCCGGCTGCCCGGCGGGGACCGCGGCCGAGGTCCCTCCGCCGCCGCCGCCGCCGCCGCCCGCGCCGCCCGGGTACGCACAGCCGTAGCTCCCGCTGTAGGCCGCGGCGGCGGCGGCGGCGGCTGCTGCTGCAGCTGCTGCGGCGGCGGCGGCCGAGTTCCCGTAGCCGTAGGCCGGGAAGCTGTTGTAGGAGTAGCCGGCGCCCACGCCGTAGGGCGCGCCGTAGGCCTGCGCGCTGGGCGTCACGCACGGCTTGCCGTCCCGCACCAGCACCGGCACCGCCACGCGGCGAGGAGGCGGCGGCGGCGGAGGCGGAGGCGCGTGCGCGCCCAGTTCCAGCGACTTGTCCTGCCGCTGCCTCTTGCACTTGTACCTGCGGTTCTGGAACCAGATCTTCACCTGCGTGGACGTGAGCTTCAGGCTGCTGGCCAGGTGCTCGCGCTCGGGCGCCGACAGGTACCGCTGCTGCTTGAACCTGCGCTCCAGCTCGAAGACCTGCGCCTGCGAGAAGAGCACGCGGGGCTTCCGCCGGCTGCGCGGCTTCGGCCTGTCCCTGTCGCCGTCCTCCGCCGCCTCCAGAGGCTTCTTCAGCGGGCAGCTTTCTGCAGGAGAAGCGGGACAGCAAAGCCACAGCGTCCGTGAACGTGCCACTCGCAGCCACCCCCTCCACCCCCTCACACACCTTTTTGGTGGAGTAAAGGCCTGGACTTGGGCGGGGGTGGGGGGGGAATGTGTGGCTCCTGGTGCCCTGGGAGCCTGCCATGGCCCCGGCACCTAGAGAACGCCCTCGGGGAGCAGTTATCTGCGCATTTATTAAAACTTGAGCATCTGCGAGGGAAGAGATTACCTTGTGTTAAGTGTGCGGCTCGACATGCTAATGACTATTTTCAGGATGAAAGCTTGCGACTACATAACAACCACAGTATCTGCACACTCATTTGCCTTCCACTCGCCACGGATAACTGAAGGCGTGAGACAAGCTGGTGTCGCTGGAAGTGGGTCGGAGTGTATAAGGGAAAATAAAATTTCTGTTCGGAAATGTCCAATTGTAATAACGCATCTGTGTAGTTCAGAGACTGGTTTTGTTTTGTTTATAAAAGACTACATGTATGCACGAAACCTCTGTGTACTACCTCAGAGAGGGAAAAGTTTGATGGACTTGTTTTAGGACAGTTTTGTATTAACTTTAGACCCCGGGAATGTCAGAACGTAGGCCTTGATCTCAGCCACATCTGACCTGCTCTCTAATTGACTCTGTCCCTCTCCCAAGCACTTCCTTCAGGGCTTATTCAGTTATCGGATCTCCTTATCTAATCCACCTCCTGTCCATCCAAGAATACGTTTGGCACGTTCTCTATTGGGCCTACAGCTTGAGACACAAAGCAAAACGTTATGAATTTTCAAAAAAAAAAAAAAAGAGGCTGTCGCGTCAGGGATAGGAGAGCTATGGCCACCCATAATGGATTGTGACCCTACACACGCTGTGACTATCCCCTCTCCTTCGCCTGGTGCCACGGATGTGAGCTCCAAACCTAGAAGCAAGGGATCCACCCAGATGGTCTCTACCAAAATTCCAGCGTCCATGGATGCTAAGGACAGACCCTGCTTACTCCGCTTTTTCTGAGAAATGGGGTAGCTACCCAGGCCTCAGAGAACTCATCTTCCGTTAGAGAGAAAACAGAAAAATGGGACGGGGAGCGTGGGGTGGGGAGGAACAAGACTAGGAGATGTTAGGAGCCAGCAGCTGAGTCCTTGCTGCTTATTGGGCATCCTGGAGCCTTCCCACTGGAGCTTCCTAGCCCCCCACCCCCAAGGGTGTAGTTGTCAGACCACCTTGTCCTTTTTGGTCTACCCTAGCTCCACTGTAGATACCTGAGCTTTGCAGAGCTGTACTTGACAGAGTTGAGGCATGACCCTAGCCAAAGGTGGAAGGGCCGTGTTGGCAAGGCTTGGGGGTTGTTGGCGGGCGCTGAGCCATTGCTCCAGGTGTGCGGGTGCGTTTCTTTCCCCCCTCTACTCACTTTGGCTAGGGTCCCTAACGATCTCCTCTTCTTGTTCCTTGGGCCCGCTGCAGGAGTCTCGGAGGACCGTGTGGACATAGCTCTGGGAACAGAGACCCGAATCTCCGTGGCCGTCAGCAGCAGCTAGAGAGTTCAAATAGGACAGTTTCTCACCTTCTTCTTCCTCATCGTCCTCCCCTGCATCAGAGAATTGTGTCCCCTCGGCCGTGGCCAGCATGCAGGGCGCCGAGTGGAAGTGGTGCTCCAAATCCGCCTGCAAGTGAGCGCCGTGGAAGTGCTGCTGCTGCTCCAGATTCAAAATGTCTTTGACTGAGAAAGGGGTGGAGGTGACCGGGCTTGGTAACATCATCAGGGCCACTTAATTGTCCAGTCCAAATACTCAATAAATCCCGGCGGGGGCGGGGAGGCAGCGCGGCGGCTCCAGCTCTTCCTCTGGACTCGGCCGTGCAGCAAAGTCAGGCTTTTGACAGACGCAGTCGGGCTCCAGTCTAAATCGCCTCCATTGGCCCGGACCCGGGGTCTGGGTTTTGTTACAGCCACTGCAGGGACTGGGGCCGGGGCTCCGAAGCCTCTGTCCGGGGGCCCTTGCGTCACGCCTAGGGGCGGGGCCCGCGTCCTGACCTCCTTCCTCATTGGGTCTCGCGCATGTGGGCCACGCCCCCGTGTCCACCCGTTGGGATGAGCTACCAGAAACAGACCCGGACTAGTATTGGGTCCTGAAGTCCTGGTCCTTGCGGGAGTGACTGCATCGATCTGGACGTGCGAACCACCGATTCCTTGTCCACCTGGCTGCACCTTCCCGACTCGGGGCAGTTCTGGGAGGCTCGTGGTCTCCGAACCAACGACCTGATAGGATATACCACAAGACTGTGTTTTGTTTTGTTTTCCAGCTGCAGCGAGGGCAGAACTTCCTGGCCAGTAAACACTGGGCGCTGGATCGCCCAGGAGACTGAAGGTTTAATCTGTCGATATGTGCACGACGTGTCAAGTCCAGCCTGTCTGCCTTTGCTCAAGTCCTTCTCTCCACCTGAAGGTCTTTCCCGCCAACGTCTCCACGCTGTTCTCTACTCAAATGCCACCTCCTCCGAGGAAGCTCTGCCTTGACCGCTTGGCAGGAAGTCCTCTTCCTCTGAACTTGCAGCTTTTGTTAGCAAAGTCACTTGTCACTCCCCACTGACTGCACTAAGCTATCTGTGCCCCCATTAGATTGTGAGCCCCCTGAGGGCAGAGCCCAGGTTACACTCGCCCTTGTAGCCCTGGCAGCAGCTATAAACAGCAGGTATGTGAAAGACGACTACACTTTTGAATCCTGGTCTAAGTCAGTGTTTGGTCTTGGGCGTGTCTCAGTTTCTTCATCTGTAAACAGGAGACTCATTCTGTCTTCAGGGGTTATTGCTCTGGTTAAATAAGGCTAACCAGGCCGGGAGTTTAGTCTACGCGTGTCAGCTCCCGCTATTCTTCCCCGGATGTCAAGGCAGTGTTTGCCTTGGTACTGACAACCCCGCCGCAGCGCTGCACACATTGGGGGCTTTACGCGGCGGGGTGTGCTCTCAGAGGGGGAGGTCACCTAGCTGGGGCTGCTAGTCTCTTTCCCTTCAACTGGAAATCAGAAGCCCGAGTCTAGGCCTTGATTCTCCAACACTCCTAATGTCTCTACCCACGCGCCTTCCGGCGTCCTCCCAAGACCCTGCTTGTTTTCTGGGCGGACCGTATGGGATCCCCCTGACGCCCGAGATTCTGGAAGCTGCTTAGTGGGAACCATCCCCCTGCATTCGCCCGCCTAAGCGCTTAGCCTTCGGAGTAGCAGCGGGCGGGCACGGTGAGACTCTCGGAAGGACTTGGGGCGTCCCTCCCCAAGCCGCCCCGTGCCTGTTCTGGCAGCCAGGACGGTGGAGTTTGGAGACTGTCCTCAGCTGCAAGGAACTGCTGGAAGATTTCAGGGACGGAGGACAACGCTCTGGGACGGGGTAGACGGGGTGGGAGAGGGGATGGGGATGGAGAGAGAGTAGCCTTGCAGAAGCCCGCAACCACAAGAGGAGTTAAGCGTCCCCGGCTCAAGAGAGACAGAGATCCCGGTAGGGAGGAGAGGGAGGCGGGGCCCTTCTGGAAGGCGGAAATGTTGCGGGGAGGCAGCCCTCGGGTGGCGCGGGGAGCTGGGACGCGGCTCGGGCCACGTGCGCCCTGGAAGCCGCAGCCTAGGGGACGGGATCTCCTGTGGGCAGGGCCTTGAGCCCCGACGACCCGCTCTCAGCTCCGTGCCGTTTCGCTTCTCTGAGTTGGAGAAACTAGTGACGCGCGAGGCGCAGGCTGTCGCCTCTCCAGGCCAGGCCTAGTCTGTCCGGGAAAGGATGCGGCTGATGTTGCAGCGGATCCGAGGTGCAAACGTCCAGAGAGAGGTGGGGGTGAGTGGGTGCGAGGCCCTGCTGCCGGGGGACTTGGAGTGTGCCCGCGGCGTGGTGGCTAGCTCCGGGACAAGAAGGAAGCTGCGCTCCAGGCTCTTCCTCCAACTGCAGAGCAAAATCATCTGCAGAAATACTTCTGTTCCCTTCCGGCCTCCACTTTCCTTAGCTTTTAGATGATTTCAAGAATTGCACATTTTGTTGTTGGTGGTGTTTATGCTTTGAAGTAGGGTCTCGCTCTAGCCCAAGCTGACCTGGAATTCACTACTCAGGCTGGCCAGGAACGCAGGGCGATCTTCCTACCTCTGCCTCCCAAGTGCAGGGTTTAAAGGCCCGAGCTCCCACACCTGGCTCTTGGACGAAAATTTTTAAAAAGCTACTGAAAAGATATTTCCTTTTTGCCCAGTTTTTAAGAGAAACCTGCATTTCTCCTAGTTTCTCAGTGTCTCTTCGCTCTAACCCAAACCTTGTCCCAAGAAGCCCAGTCTTAGAACCCGACTAGGACAAAGTTCTGGCCCAGCACCCAGAGCGCAGGGACACGCCCACACACCCACTGCAGCCAAAGAGTCCCCCCCCCCACCCGGTCCTCTCTGCCAGCCTATCCAGAGACCTCTGCTTCCCCTTCCCCTCCTACCTGTGAGGCCACACTACAGTCTCCTCCAAATCCCGCTACCCCATGAAGTATCTTAGGGCCTTTGTGGTTCTCTCTTGAGGACCCTACCAAGGGGCTCCTCTGTGGCCCAGGGTGGATCTCGGCTCCCACAGCTCCCTAGTCCCTGGCAAGGCCTGGAGCCTGTGAGGACTCTGTGGGGAGTGCCAGAGAATGGGCCTGGCCTTGGTACCTATGGCCTATCTAGCTTTTGCCCTCCCCAGCCCCAGTCCAGCGCAGGGCTGATCATCCGCATTGGAGAGTTTAACCCATTACCTTGTCTCTAGGTTGATCTTTGTTTTGTGTCCAGGACAGGGATTCAGGTCGGGTGAAATTCCCTTCAGTTTGGTTTTTCAGTAACGGGGTTTCTCTGTGCGGATCTCAGCCAGGCCAGTCCCATCTAGGTGGCCCTGGGTGGGGGGTCAGCTTGGCCGTCACCCCGACAACTGTGGCCGCGCGAGCCACCACCAGCACCTTCACTGCCAGGCAGGAAAACTTCAGGGAGGCAGTTCTGCGACGGAGGTCTCCTCACCCAAGTAGCTTATCAGAGTGTCGGATCTCGTTCCACCAAGTATTCGGTTACCAGAGCCTTCTGGGGCATTTGTATTCTCTTGCCTGAGAAAGTGATCTTGGAGCTGTGCGAGATTAATAATAGGTTTTCGGGTTCAGACAGTTTAGCTAACTACTGTCAGAAAAAGTAAATACGGTTACATTCGTGGCAGCTCTTGATTTTACTTAGTCGGATGTATCTGCTTTGGTTCACATCGAACATTTCACTAGCCCCTCCCATCGGATATTTGATTAGAGATCATGATGAAGTGGTGCAAATTCCCAGAGGGGAGGTGATATGTTATATATCACCTCCTTTCAAAAAGTCTCTGGCTCACCATTACAGTAGCTGCATTATCAAGTGAAAATGTGATAAATCCTTGGAAGCTGTGAAGTGTTTATATGTTATTCTCTATGCAAGATTGCTTACTTTGTGTACATATAAAATAGGCAGATAATCAATAGTTTTAGTCCCCTGTTGTATAAATAGTTGTTTAATTATGTAATCAAGGCCACAAGAAGTTGAAGGCCATCACGATTTTCTAATTTAAATGTAGCACTACAGTCAGGAATGATTTTTCTACTCAACTGTAAAAAAAAAAAAAAACCAAAAACAAAAAACAAAAAACCAACACTCAGCTAAACTTGCAGCATATTTTAAATGATTTTTTCATTTTAACTTCTGTGCTAGAAATTTCATTTTCAATGACATCTTACCAAAAAAGAAGGAACAAAATAAGAAAGAAAATGTTTCCTATTTTTTAACACTAGCACCAAATGGAATTTTGTGGAGTTGTTGTGGGTGGTAGTGGTGCATGCTATCTGTGGGTTTGGTTTTAATTTAGGGATATTGAAGGCTATCCAGAATTTCTGAGCCAACAAGAAGCAGGAGCATTTTAATTGTGAGAAGCGTGAATACACAGTCTACTTTTTAAAAATCTTGGTTGATTAGTTCTAGAAAGCATTAAAGTGGTCTAATTTCTTGAATGTCTTCTTGATGAAACAGTTTTGTAAGAGGAATGTTAAGCATGCTGTGAGCAAGTCTCTTGTTTTGCATATGTTTACATATATGCCCGATTTTTCTAGATTTTGTTTGGAATCTAATTTTCTAAAATAACCATTATTTTTCTCCCCTGGGAGAAAACCAGTCCAAATCTAGCAAATTGTGTGGCTTTTGGTAGATGGCAGGGCATTGCTAAGAAAGTGCTTTCCAATTTCCCAGGGACTGGATTTTTCTTTGCCATCTACTCATATGTGGCCCCTTCCAAAACTTCTAAAGAAAAAAAAAAGATTGATTTCCTCACCCAAACCAGGTCCATTCTGCCAACAAAACAGTGAAATCAGAAAACGATGTTTGTCAAATAAAAAATTATTAGTTTTTTTAAAAAAATAATGTCTAATGCCTGTTTGTATTGATGTGTGTGCCATTTGGAAATGCAGAGCGCAGATTTAACTTGGGGATTAAACTGGAATTCTGAATGCATTCCGTGGGTGTTTTTTTTTTTTTTTTTTAAGCCTGAGTTTAACTTCCTGTAGCTAAATTTCAATGTCACATAGACCTTTTAAAATATAATCTAACTTCAGAAGGTCGGCTGCTGCATTTGGCGACTTGACTCACGTAAACCAGAGAGACTGCCTTCTCTGCGCGGCTCGCTGAGCCATAAATAAAGAGGGAAGAGAGAAAAGTGTTTATCGCGTTCCAAGAAGCACAGATTCTTCGTGTCTTTTTCCTCTTCTCGGAGCTGCCAGCTCTCAACCTCACGTTGGCTGTTTCTGATCTCAGGCTCCCTGGGTTAGAAGAACAACTTCAAACCACTTGGGAAACGAAAAAGACCATTTTCATTTGGAACCGTCTCCTGGTTTAAATACAGTTTTATCTGGCGCTCTGGGCGTGGAGCCGGGAAGCCTGACTCTTTGGCCCGCACGGGAGAGGGAGAGACTCCCCTCGCTTGTGGATAGCCGGGTCTGTGGACACCTTGGCTCCCCAAGCTCCAGGACCATCCACTTCTTGCCTCCTGGCGGACAGGCAGCACCAGTTCTCCTGACCACACTGGGCACAGGTAGGGGCGGAGTGGACGGGAGGTGTGGGCTTTTATTCGAATTGGCTAAAGACTCTACGGGAAGAGCTCGGAGGCCCTAGAAGCGCGAGGTGACCTGAGACGCAGAAGGCCTAGTGGTCCCAGGACCCCAGGTTCCGGCTGGCAACGTGGGGGACCTTAGCCCTGAGCATCCGCGCCTTGCAGAGATTTTGGTGTGCCCGGTGAAAGGTGGTTCCAGGCTGAAGGTGGCTCGGACTCACAGGGCCCTTCTCTCCAGAGGGCATCACCTCTCCAAGCGCCTCCACTTAGTTTCTGCAGACAGCGGGCTTTATCCTGGGGCTTCTGGTTCGGGGTCCCAGCAAAGGCTGCGTCTTTGCCTTAGGTTCTCAAACCCACCTCACGACCCCGCCCCGTGTGCTCCTGCCAACCAGAGAGAAAGACCTTCTTACCTATTCAGGCCAGCCGCTTCCAGAGACTCAGCAGAACTTCGAAGTCCAGGTCCTGGACTTCCCCCTATCAGTACTCTTCCCCCTTAAAACTATTCGTCTCCCCTCTTGGGGGGGGGGGGGCTAACTCTTTCACTAAGCTCAACTTTTTCTGCACCACCCTTACCTTCTTCACTCCTTCTTTTCCTCATTACCCTGTGCCCACGCTTCCTTTCTCCCTCACCGCCTCCCTCATCTATCTAGCCTCCTTTTCAATTTGGCCTCCACTCCTTCCCACCTGTTGAATCTTCATTTTCTCAGCCCCCACCCTGGTTTATTTCATACCCTCCCATCTTAGCTCTTCCACGTTGATGGTCTCTCTCTCTCTTTCTTTTGATCATAGTCCCCACATATGTTTGACAGAATGATAATCTGAGGTTACAAAGAGTGGGGTCAAACTAATTGATCAGTGCCCACTTCTGAACCCTCCAGCGCCTACCTCCACCTCTGCCCTGTGCTCATGAAATGGCCCACCCGTCCTTGTTCAGGTGAAAGGATGCCACTGCATCCTTCATTGCCGGAGACATCTTCCACATTCCAGCCTACT
Organism: Dipus sagitta; assembly: GCA_036346955.1. Lineage (NCBI taxonomy): Eukaryota > Metazoa > Chordata > Mammalia > Rodentia > Dipodidae > Dipus > Dipus sagitta. Next base: position 36,945,146 of record CM070770.1, read on the forward strand.
ACCCAGAGCTGCCAGGGGTGGGGGCTGGATGTGTGGGGCTGCAGGTGGCAGGCTTGGGACCCTCCTCTTGGAAATCCCCTCGGGCTGATCCTGAGGAGCCTCCATTTCCTTCCATTGTGGCAGGCCAGAAGAAGGCGGGGCAGAGCAGGGTGAGTTTGGGGCCCCTACCCCAGGGGTCCTTTGACAGCAGATAAAGGCTTCCCCAGACAGACTTCCCACTACACACAGGTGACACAGAATTATCTTCTCCCTTGTCTTACCAGCTTTGCTGTAGACTGGAGATATAAAACCAGGGGATTTCTAGGACTGCCTGGAAATTATGGGGCCACACTGGGGGGGGGGGTGTAAGAATACCCCCCCCCCGTAGCTGCTCCAGGTCCAACCTTAGCCTTCTACTCTTCCTTGATGGCTTGATGGGGGCTGGGGGGCATTGAGTCACTGGTTTCCTGAGAAGTGAGAGTCTTAGGGCTCTTCCTTCCCTAGCTGCATGACAGACAGCTCACTGTCTGCAACCATCAATTGCATCTCTGAGAAATGTGCTTTTCAACAGATGGATGCAGACTCCGTCCACTTCTACATACTTGTCTTTCCCCTTCTGTGTGAACAGTGTGTACATGCATGGGGACAAAGGCACCCAGGACTTCTCATAAATGTAGACTGCGCACTAGTGAATGGCCATTGCAAGACAGCTCAGCCAACACTCCTGAATCCTCCCTCCCACAATAATGTGAATTACTGGTAGTGACATGATATTTGGAGAGAAATGTTTATATGATCCAAGATGAAAACTAGCTTCCAGGACTAGATGCACTACATTCATGCAGACAATTTATGGGATCCTTACAATTGTCTTGTTCAAAGTGGTCCTCATAAGGACCTGTCTAAGCTGTCTCTAGTCAGAGGAGCAGGAATAGATTTTTACTGCCAGAGTTGGAAAGACTGTGTGTGTTCTTGAGTAATAAACCACATTGAAATATTCCACTTCACGTGCTGTGACCCATACTCATGTCGCACAGAGGATGCCTTGTATGTGTGTCTGTGATCACACACGTGTGCCCATTCTAACATTGAGTGAACATGTATGTGGGCATGTGTGAATGTTTTATATTTCTCACAACCCAGAAACATACATGTGGTTAGATGTGCACAAATCTGAGCATGCACGTACATGGGTTAACCCCCATGACTCCCTCCTTTGCAAGAAGAGTCCCATCCCTACAGTAAAGAGTCTATTCTATACTTGGGTAGGGCCCTAGTAAACTTGGCTTTCTCTGAGAGCCATAATCACACCTCATGGCCCAGTGTACTGCCCTTAAGTCCACCAAGACTCTAGGTTTGTGACCTTCATCCAGTTCTTAAATCTCACAAGCAGCAATTTTCTCACCCATGAAAGATAATGATGGGGAGCTTGCAGGCTTGAAGTGAAGATTAGAGAAATGATGGAAGAAAGGCACTTACAGGACTCAGAGAAACCAGGTGTGGTGGCCTGGTGCATATGTGTAATCCCAACACTGGGAAGGTAGGGGGAACAGGATCAGGAGTTCAAGGCAATCCTCAGCTACATACTGAGTTTCAGGCCAGCCTGGGTTACATAAGACCCTGCTCAAAAACAAAACAACAACAACAACAACAACAAAACACCCTTAAAAAGCAAAGCAAAACTCAGACACCGGAATACACTTTTGTAGTGGTAGGCTGTGGGTATGTGAGGGGCAGTTGTTGGGCATGGGTGAGGGAGTGCTGAACTTGTGTTTTCCAAGCTTGGAGCAGGGAATAGGATTCCCAGGCCCTATTTTCCAGCCTGGGGAAAGTTTGCTTCCCCCCCCCCCGCTTCTGTCCCTAAACAGGAATTATTCTCTTAATCTTTAGGAAATACTTGCAGAGACACCAACAGACTCTTTTTGTCCTCCTCCATCTGACTCCCCTTCCTCACCCTCCAGCCCTGGCAAACAAATCCCAAATCCCAAGTGAGCTTCCTGCTCCTACAGATGCACCACTTTCAGCTGCTGTCAAAATCCCCAAAGCCTCGTATCACTGTTGTCATGTTCAGATAAAGATCTGGCCAGTTAGTGTCCTGCTGGAATGCAAATAAATCAACTGCTCTGGACCTACCCTGGAGGTGGGCATCTCCTCTGTTGCTCTTTTTTTCCTTTCCCCTCTGGTTTTGGGCAAGAACATCTCACCTTGGATTCATCAGACTTATAATTTCTCCACTAAATTCCAGGCTGACCTGTTTCCTTCTCCGCAAAGGAGCTAATGATAACTATTTCTGAGAGTTGATAGTAAAAGTAGAAATAATACAGTCGATAATAACAGTAATAATAATTCCATTAGTGATCATGTGGCTAGTACTAGCTACTGTCCATGGCTTTCTTACAAGGATCATATAATTCAGTGGTTAAGAGTTTTCCCCTTCTCTCATCCCTCAAATAAACTTACAGAGCCTGGACAAACCATTCCCACAGGCCTGGGAGAAATAACTGGCTCATGGGTATGATGATAGTAGAACACCAGACTATTCTAAAAGCTCTTGCCAAGTGTCCACCGTTTTTAGCATTTCTACTTCCTGTAACAACTCTTCTATTCGGCCCTATTAATATAACCCCCCCCCACACACACAGAAGAGGAAACTGAGGCTTGGATCTGTAAAGTAAGTTGCCCAAGGTTAAGTTCCTTGCTTTGCACAGCAATTTCCTCTCTGCACCTTTTCCTCTCCTGGACACTGGCTGTGCTTCCTTCTGCGGGGCTGCCGGGGGCAAACACCATTCTCTGTGCTTTTGCAGGTTCCTGCTCCGCTCTCCACAGTCTTCCCCTTCCTCAAACCTTTCTTCAAGTGGTTCACCGCCCTCAGAAAGAAAGTGCTGCAGACGGGAGAGATGGCTCAGCGGTTAAGGCGCTTGCCTGCAAAGCCTAAGGACCCAGGTTCGATTTCAGGTAAGCCAGATACACACAGGTGGCGCATACGTCAGTAGTTCATTTGCAGTGGCTCGAGGCCCTGGCTCACTCACTCTCTAATAAATAAAGAAATACGTAACAATAAAACATATATATGAATGTGCTTTGATGACAATACAGACCAGAGGGGGCTTTCAAATAAACAAGGCGGGACAGGTAGGCCGGGCTTCCTGAAGCCTCCTCCCCCTCAATTCCCTCCAGAGCTGCGTCCTTTTCTGCCAGTCCTGAGCTCTGATTCAGAATCCAGTAAACATAAATAACAAACAGTGAAGATCTTCCCACCAGTGAGCACAGTGTTCTTCAAGCGTGATCTCTTCCTTCATTACAACACATCTATTAGACAAATATTCTCTCTCCCCCGCCAGCATTTTAAAGCCATGGAAACTTAGGCCTACACAAGAGGAATAGATTGTCCAAGGTCAAGGGAGCAGGTAAGGGATTGGTGCACAACCGCCCGACACCGTGGGCTGGAGATGTTGCTGCTCCAGCCGGACTCCAGGAGCCCACAGGCAGGGAGGCCCCACCTCAGACCCTGGCATTGTAATTCTGGGGGCGTTCTCTGCAGCCCCCACTCTGTGGAAGCCTCTGGGGCATGGCGGGTAGCAAGACCGAGCCCCTGGGATATGCCAAGGACTTTTGGGGTCGTTTTCCTTGGGCCTCTGCCTCCACCTCCCTGGCCACTCAGTTCGTGCTCTCTGGAGAAGTAGAAACTGTCTCATCGGAAACCAAACCACCCAGGCCTGTAGGATAGGGATGCTGCGGAACCAGGCGCCAGCGCTGCAGACCAGCTCCGCACGTGGGAATCTCTACTTCGTACTTGCGCCATGCAGCTTCCTGGAGCAGAGTTATGAGTTCAAATTCCTCTCCACTCGCTCTCCTGCCAATCCCTTAACCTCTCTGAGCGCTGCTTTTCGTTGCTGAGTTGGGGACACGAAAAGCACCATCATCACAGAATGCGCGAGGACTCAGGATTACCTTTGCGAAGCTCTTATGGTGACTGGCACCGTCAGCGCTCCACGAACCTTAGTTTATTATTACTGACCCCAGGACAAGGGGACGCTGACTTGCTGGGCGTGAGCGCTGGATCCCCATGCGCGCGGAGGCTGCGGACCGGACCCGGTGGCGCCCGTGGGCGGAAGCGCTTTGAAAGGGCGGCGGGTGGCTAACCTGGTGATGCTGTGTTTGGGGTCAGCTCGTTCACCCAGGCAGAGTGCCCTGCGGCGACCCCAGTGCGTGCGTGTCCGGAGCCGGTGCCGCAGGGACCTCACCTGCGTCGAGTTTAGATTTCCACGGGACAAGGTCTTCTGGTTCACTTGACGGATGCGTGACGTCCACGCTGTGTACACAAACCCGGGAGAGGCCTGGAGTCCGCGGTGCTCGGCCCGCGGCTCATCGAACGATTTGTGCTATTAATGGTTATTTTATTTAGATCGCTATAATTGTCCCCCCACCCTCGGGGTCTGTTTACAGCACGGTCTGGCGGCCCAGGCCGCAGTGTTTGGACAGGGGATTACACTAATGGATGGCGAGCCGGGAGGGGAGCTGGAGGCTGGGGTGGGCCTGGGGGAAGGGGAGCCAGCCTCCCCGGCTCCACCTCTGACCCGAGGAGGGAAGGAAACGTGTCTGCCCGCGATAGGAAGCGGGCGGGGCCCCTAACCCCTGGGCTCCTCGGCCGCTTCCAAACCCGGGGTCGTCCCGCTTGGGTGCGCACACCGCAACAAGTCAACAAGACCCGGGGCTACCTGGCGGGCGGCTGCTTTGATTAGCTCCGCTTGTCAGCCACCGGGTTTAGGGCTTCGGCCTCCAAATCCGGATTAGCGCCCGAACCTGGGGCGCCTGGCGGCCGGCGGAGTTAGAGCAGCTCTCCTCCCAGCTCCCCAACCTGGAAAGGCCTAGTGGTCCTAGGCCTCCAGTGCGCACCCCAACACAAAGCGCACGCTGGGGAGCACGGATCAGACACCCTGGGAATTGGTGCCCGGGACCACTGGACGGTGGCCAGAATCCCAGCAGACTTCACTTTAAGAATGCCCGGTTTTGGAGTGAAGGGTCTTTGCTACAGGGCCAGGAGCTGCTGCCTAGAAACATTTAGTTGGCGTTTACTATGCATCATTCTCCTGGACTCAGTTTGGATCCTCGGGGCTGGAGAGATTGTTCAGTGGTTAGGGGCGCTTGCTTGCAGAGCTTGACGGCCGAGTTCGATTCCCCAGCACCCATGTAAAGCCAGACGCAAAAGTGACGCATGTGTCTGGAGTTCGTTTGCAGTGGCTAGAGGCCTTCGCACTCACTCACTCACCCTTCCTTCCTTCCTTTCTCTCTCTTTCTTTCTTTCTCCCTCTCTTTTTCTTTCTTTCTCTCTGCTACTTTCTCCGTCTCTCTCAACTAACTAAATAAATATGCAAAATATTTCTATAAAGATTGAACCCTCATTAACAGCCCTAGGAACTATTACCCTTGGCTTCTACAAAGGAGGAAACGGTAGACGTCGTAGCTAAGGCAACACCTGACAGGTAGTCAGTGGCAGGGCTAGAACTGCTCTCCTGGAGATCTATCTACGGAACTCGAGCGGTGCCACTCAAAGTTTCGTGTTTGGAATACGCATTTGAGATCCTGACGGATCTATGACTCCTCTCTCCCACAGAACGCACATGGGCACATGAATCCATCCCTGCCCCAGCAATTCCAGAGGCTTCGTAGGCTCATGCACAGACCTCTGACTTCGGCTTTACAGGCTATAGAAATAGCATTTGATATGATCGGCTCTCTTAACTGAGGGAGATCAGGTCGCTTGCTGGAGATCACATAAGTGTTAAACATGGAGATGAATTCTTCGTGTCCCTTTTCTTCCCTTTCTGCCCCTTCTCACTTCTGCCCTGTGCGCCGGTTGGGGCCCGACCTGGGCGGGAGGATCTGGGTGTTCCTCGGGGCCTGGGGAGGTGCCTGCCTGCGGGGGCGCCCGCGCTGCCAGGGCGCACGCTCCGGTAAACCGTTTATCTAAAGACAACTTCTGTTTCTCGTTCCCTGTCTGGAGTTGCCCTGCGGCCAGCAATGAAAAATGCGCCTTTTCCCGAGACGCTGGCGCTAGTGATTTATGTGGGAACCGTCCAGGCCCAGGAGGCCTGGGTTACTCTGCTTGGCCAGGGGGTGGAGGCCGGGGGCGGGTCTGCCAGAGACCCCGGTGCCCCCTCCCTTTCAGCGCCCGCTTTAAGGTGCCCCCTTCCACCTCGACCCCGGGAACATTTTACAGCCGCTCCCCCAGGAAGCTGAGCGCTTTATCGCGGTCAAGTAAACACCATTATCCCAGGTCCATTAACACCGAGATTTGGATGTTGTAAATAGAACGTGAGCTGGAGAAGAGCAGCCCCCGCGAAAATTAAAAAAAAAAAAAAAAAAAAGAAAGAAAGAAAGAAAGAAAAAAAAAAAGAACCGGTGAAGGTTCCTTAAGATTTATAGCCTATGGTTGCTCCTGCCCCCAACCTCAGAAATCCCAGACTCAACCCGAGCCAGAGGTGGGGCATTCCCCCTGGAAACGAAATCCCGCTCGGGTGTTGGTGCGAGGGTGGGGAGTCCTCAGGAGCGTCCGGCAGAGCCATTAATTTTCTCTAAGCCACAAGCCCGGGAATGCTGGTTCCTTTCCGCCTGTGGATGCCTAGATAAACTCTCAGCTGGGAGCCGTCAGGGTGGATGATGCCCTCCCCCCTACCTCTGTCCCTGCCCAGGGGCCAGGATGCCTGTGCCCCAGGGTCCTTCCTCATTTGTAAACTGGATGGGGCTTTCAGCAGCTCCTTAGGGGCCTTCTAAAGCGCCTGAGATGTGTCATTGGTGGGCACTGCCCAAGGACACTGTGACAAGGGCATCTGGCCAGCGTGGGTGACCTTGCTTCTTTTTCCAAGAGGATATGCCCACCCTATTTACTCTGGGTCCAGTCTGTGAATATGAAATGTCTAAGGATGATTGATGGCGCTGGCACACAGCAGTGGGCCATCGTAGTCCACCCTTCTCACTTTCAATTTCTGACGAATATTGAGTGACCTGCTGCAGGAAGTTTCTGTTCATCAAGGGTGCTTTTCTAAGCACCTCAAGTCAATATTTATATCAAACAGTGGATCTGGAACTAGGAAGGGTAGCTCAGTTTGTCTCGGAAAACAAAGGGATATGGGTTCTTCAGGGTGAGAAGCCAGCTTCTTCTGTCCCTTGCCAAGGTCATTTTCAGTACACAATTCATTCTTGGAAGTGGCTCAATATTTAGCTCAAAAAGTTCAGCAATTCTTGGCAGGGGAAGGGGGATACCATTTGGATGAAAGGGTGCTTTTTGGAGGAGCAAGAGAGAAATATGGAGACTATGAAGGTGGCAAAAATAGTTATAGATTCTTTGGTATAACTGGTTAGATGTTTTGTGTGTGTGTGTGTGTGTGTGTGTGTGTGTGTGTATTATACTTACATACAATCAGGGCCACTTTGGCAGTCTGATGAGGTTAATAAATCCTCCTTTTAGGGGGAATACTTTTAAATTCATAAAATAAAACATGCAGGTTTATAAAGGAAACCAGTAGTATTTAAAATTAAATTTGAATTTTAAAATGTTTTAAAGCAAAGACATAGATCACTACTTTTTTTTGTGAGGTAGGGTCTCTTTCTAACCCAGGCTAATGGGGAATTCACTATGTAGTCTCGGGGTGGCCTAGAACTCACAGTGATCCTCTTACCTCTACCTCCCAAGTGCTGGGATTAAAGGCGTGCGCCACCACGTATTATATGTGTTTTATTTTTTTAAAGTTTTCTTTTTCCAAAATAGGGTCTCTTGCCCACGCTGACCTGGAATTTACTCTGTACTCTCAGGGTGGCCTCAAACTCACAGCAATCCTCCTACCTCTGCCTCCCTGAGTGCTGGGATTAAAGGCGTGCACCACCACGCCTGGCTGTGTCTTTTTATTGATAGATCAGAAAACAAGATCTATTGGTAAGTCTATCAAAAACCATAATTTCAAAGGAGTAATGCATGCAAATGGGAGTTCAAGGTATCTGTAGCAATAATAACCTGTTAAATAATCTCAGGTATTTCTATTGGTGACGAAGTCACTGGTGCTACAAATAGTTCTGGGTTTGTTGCTTATACTCAGAAGGCACTGAAAACCATCTTCTCACAGTATAAGAGTCTCTATGTCTGGATGCTACCAATTCCCATCAACAAAGTCGGCTGCTTGGACAATGAAAAGAAAGTTGGTCTGAGGACTGGGAGGTGGAGTGGGAAAGCCCAAATTCTGGGCAGAAGTTCTTTTCCTGAGACTGTTTGGAGGAGCTATGCATGAATTTGGTAGGCACAGTGGGCTGGGGCGTGTGTATTCAAGAATACCACAAAAGGAAGCTGGAACTGGTAGGGGTTCTGAAACTTCTGAATTTCAGAAATTAACTGGTTCCCATTCCCATCTTGAGCCTGTATTGATACATTAGAAGGGAAACTTGTTGAAAAGCACAATGTTACTGGCAGAGGTGATCCATGATACTGAAATATAAAGTTTAATTCTCACACTTGCTGATGGTGAGATCAGGACATAACTACATGGTGAGTGACAAGCTTCCTTCTCACTCCACATTTCCTTTTTTTTTTTTTTTTTTTTTGATACAGGGTCTCAATGTAGCCTAGGCTGGCTTTGAACTCCTGATCTTTCTGCTTCTACCTCCCAAATGTTGTGCAGGTGAATGCCACCATGCCCAGCTTCAAACTCCTTTTTGCTATCAAGTGCTTCTCTTCTGAGCTCCTCTACAGTGTGTCTTCCTGAGTTAGTACCTTTGGAACTTTCATTTACTTGTTAACTCATTCACTCACTTAGTAAGTGACTGTCAGAGAGGAATTGACTTGGAAATGGGAGATGCAGAAATGAATAAAGATCATTATTCTTAAGAATTACTTCAGATATCCTTTCTCATATTTATCAAAGTTTTCATTTCTTTGACTAGTTGTCGGTGTGCAACCCAAGCTGGTAACTCTAATATGCATCAAACTTCTTTTGATAAAGTCTTGATTTAATGTTTGTGCAATTGCCAATGGACAAGCACATTTAATAAAAAGGAACATGTAGCTTTTAGCAATTTAATTAGGGACCTATCTTTCCTATCTTACTAGATAACTAGTTAGGCCATGAACTTTAATGAACATGATTACAAAGTGGGGCTTGTTCCAAATGTTAAGAAATGTACAAGATACACTGAACATGAGGCTGCTAGTCCTAGATTAAGCAGGTGATTATAAATTGACAGCACAGAGTAAACATAGCTACAACTAATACATTTTTACCTGGCATGAGCTTCAACTTCAGCAGTACCATTTGCTTTACTTTGTGGTCTCATGTGTCTTCATGGAGGTGTTAGATCATCCTCTCAGACACAACAGGTGGGTCTGTGTACAGAAGTCAGAGCTAAATACCTAGATGGAAACTGGGCATGGTGGTCCACATCTAAAATCCCAGCACTCAGGAAGCTGTGTCAGAGGGAATCAATCCAGCCAAGGCTACATAGGGAACCCATGTTTGAAACTAAACTAAATTAACTAACTAGCTAACTAACTACATGGAACGGGAGAAAGAGTATAGGGTGGAGAAATAGAAGATCTGGTTCCAATTCTGTTTCTGTCACTTAAGAAGTTTGTGATGAGGAGAAGAGTTGTGTTTTCTCTTTGGTAAAATGAGAATAGGAGGGCTGGAGAGATAGCTCAGTGGTTAAGGTGCTTGCTTGCAAAGCCTGATGGCCTGCCTGGGTTTGATGCTACAGTATCCACACAAAGCCAGATGCACAAAGTGGCAATGTGTCTGGAGTTTGTGATGGCAGGAGGCCTGGTGCATCCATACCCCCCCGCCTCTTAATAAATAAATATAGTAATGCCTATTTCATAACCTTGTTGAGTGGAATAAAATAATGTAAGAAAAAGTGGCTTGTGAACTGTAAGTCACTATATAATGCATTTATTATATGCTTTTGTAGCCAGCTAGACCTAGATTTTGTTTAAGTTATTTAACTTCCCAAAATTCAGATTCATCATCCATGAAAGGAGGCTAATCATATATCTTTCTCTGGATCACTGTTCTAAGACTGAAATGATACTGTTGTATGTAAGAGCATCTACCACATTGAAAGGCAGTCAATGGCCACTCTTAGAGTCTCAGTGTTGGAATGGTAATGACTGTGTCCTAGTTATTGTTGTGTCCTTAGAACATGGCAGAGACAACTGCACATATTAAGGCTCTTAATTTTTGTTGAATGAAAGACCAAGGAAACTGTATATTCCTGCAAATGTATAGCACAAGCTAAACTAACACTAAGTCTTCATGACCTAGAAGAGTGATTCTTGGGTTGATTTCCACCTCTGTGTGGACTCGCTGCATTCATTCTTCTCACTGGAGGAAGGTGGAGCCATTGTGGGACTCCTAGTGTTATTTGCAGCAAAGGACTCCAGCACATGACTTGGAGGAAAGACAGCAGTTTCTAAAAGTACCATTCATCAATGGAAGTCAATTAATAAATGTTCATTGAACTATGATTATGTACAAGGCACTACTCACCAAGACAGACAAGATTTCTGTCACAAGTTGCTAGAATTTCTGCGTCTTTTCTTGCTTTATCTTTTCATTTTATTTCTCCTTCTTTCTTTCTTTCTTTCTTTCTTCCTTTCTCTCTCTCTCTCTTTCTTTCTTTCTTTCTTTCTTTTTTTTTTTTTTGAGGTAGGGTCTCACTCTAGCCCAGGCTGACCTGGAACTTACTCAGTAGTTCGAAGCAGACCTGGAACTTAGTAATTCGAGGCTGGCCTCAAACTCACAGTGATTCTCCTACCTCTGGTTCCTGATGTTGGGATTAAAGTTGTGTGCCACCACACTCGGCTTCTTGCTTTATTTTTAAAATGGGTGGATTTGAAGATCTAGAGGTTGAATTCCATGGAGCTTGTGATTACTGAATTGGTCTCTCATAGATTTGAGAATATGCAAAGGGCTGGAAAAATATGCACATAGCAGTAAGTAAAAACACTAGTCAAAAAAGATAGAATTCACACACATACAGGAAGGGAGAGAGAGAGAGAGATGAGGAAAAGGGGAGGAGGAGGAGAAGAAGGGAGAAACACTTGTCTGGTATTTTTCCCAGAAAAAAAAATGAACCTCCAATAAATGAACAATCAAGTGTAACAAACACAGCTAAAAGTCAGTATTTTCTAGTCAATACCATTTTACCCTTTGCTACACACTTAGCAACTGTAGACATAACACATGACATTCAAAGCATAAGCCAGTACTCTTAACTTCTGCCCCTCTCACAGCCAGGAGTCTCCAACTACATGCAGGCTGTTTTCCAGTGTGCAGGACACCAGCACCTTGTTAATTGCATTTTAATCTTTGTTGTATTTTCAGGTTTCAATGTGATGCAACATGAGCCTCAGGACAGGCTGTAGGAGAGTTAAAGTTTGTCTTTAGTGCTATCCTTGTCTTTGCCCAGTCACTAAACAGACTCATCTGCTTAAAAGCATAACTATCTGGTATATATTTTAAAGGTACATCTAGGGAAAGACTGGAGAGTACTCTGAAACAACAGTATTTGTACAGGGTTGAAAGTATAGATTTCTTCTGCATATCTGTTCTAAACATTATCTTATATTATTTTGTATTTATCAATAAAATGTATATATTCACAAGCATTAGCCATTTGGTGAGAGTTAGTTGTACAATATAGAACTGAGAGTTAAAGAACATGATTTAGATTTTATACTTTAAAAATGTTTATTTATTTGCAAGCAGAGAGAGATAGAGAGAAGAGAGACAGAGAGACTGAGTGTGCCAGGGACTCCAGCTGCTGCAAACGAACGCCAGATGCATGTGCCACTGCTTTACATGTATACCGGGGAATCAAACTCAGGTCATTAGGCTTTGCAAGCAAGTGACTTAACTGCTGAGCCATCTCTCCAGCCCTAGATTTTGTACTTTTAACTCTGAGAAGGTAGCATTGCTCACAAGTGAGAGACCTGAGAATCAGACACATCTGGGGATGGAGTTCTAGTTTCTCCATATGCAAATTGATTGGCCCTGGACAAGTGACTTAGTCTCCTCAACTGCAAAATGAGGAAATTAAGTAGCTTTTGCCTCACAGTGGTGCTGACAGAATTATATTACTGGTTGGGCCGGTGCCTGGCACATACTAAACCTCAATAAACAGAAATGTTATATTTTTTAAAGTTTTATTTTTATTTATTTTTGTTTTGAGGTAGGGTCTCACTCTGGCCCAGGCTGACCTGGAATTCACTATGTAGTCTCAGGGTAGCCTTGAACTCATGGTGATCCTCCTACCTCTGCCTCCCAAGTGCTGGCATTAAAGGCCTGTGCCACTATAGCCTGGCTTAAAGTTTTATTTTTTGTATGTATGTATGTATGTATGTATGTATGTATGTATGTATGTATGTATATATGTCTGTCTGTCTGGATGGATGGATGGGAGAGAAAGAGAGAGAGAATGAATATGAATTGGCATGCCAGGTCCTCTTGCTGTTGTAAATGAACTCCAGACATAAGCACCACTCTATGTGTCTGGCTTTACATGGGTAGTGGGGAATCAAACTCAGGCTGCATAATTTCCAAGCAAGTGCCTTTACTTGCTGAGCCATCTCCCTAACATCATAAATGTTATTTTATAGCTCAAACATACCTTAAACTGGCCCTCAAAACAAATATCAAATCTGTGATCAGGAACAGCAGGAGTGATTATATTCCCAATTTCTGTATGTGTCCATCCCACAGAAACAATGTGTTTTCATTAAAGAACCTTCAGTTTGGGTGATGGCTAATAGGTGACTACTCACACAAGCTATTTGCAATGCCAAATATTAGAGCATGGAACTGAAAAGTCATCTTTCAAATTTACTTACTTGTTTATTACTTGTGGAGCACTTTTCTCAGGAATAAGTCTTTGTCCCTGAGAACTTACACTGTAGAAAAGAAACGAAACACAATAGCTCTAAAAGTAGGCAAAACATATAACTGGTACTTTCAGAAAGAAGGGGTTCAGTGCCATATTAACTGGTTCCTAAAGTGCTAGACAAATAATGAAATATAATCAATGCTTATGTTAAATAGTCTTTCAAAAAGGAATATAGTTATTATACATGTGAGGTGTGCTAAATACTCAGGAATATAAAAGTATGTTCAATTTTCAAGACAGCCACAACACTTATGAACTCATCACCAGGTGAAGAAATAAAATAGTGCTGAGTTTTTATAAGTTCACTTCCACCACTATTCCTTTTCTTCATGGTATTATTGTTTTAACTGTACTCCCAAGTGTCAAACAGAAACATAACTGTATAAGAAAGGACAATACTAGCCCTATTAGATAGCCTTATTGAAATCTGAGAATTTTCTTAGACCTTCTTGGATACATCAGTGGGTAAGACCATAATTAAGTCCTGAAGTGAGTACTCAGGAGAAGGCAACCTAGCAGGACTGTAGTGTGGGCAGGGGACTGGCTGTCCAGTGGATAAATGGGCACAGAGAGTGGCTGCTTTGCATGGCTTATTTCTGAGCATTTGTACATTCTAACTTGTAAGGTAGATCACAGAAGACTTCTGCTGGGCAAAGTAAATGTCTTTATCCAGTCACCTGGCAAAGAAAGGAGAGCTAGAATTTAATCTGTATGTTGTCAGGGTGAAGCAAGTATAGACAAGAATCAGGGCCAGGCTCACCTGGGCACTCTGTCCTCTGGTTGAAAGATGGTACAATGGCAGAAGAAATCCTGGTGATGACAGTTCTCAGAAGGGTTAGTCCTTGAATCTTACGGGCCCAGTCTGAAGTGTCTGTCCTCTTCAATAAGTGCAGAACAATTCTCCGAGGATCTCTCATGATTGTCAAGGGTTATCTTCCCCTACTTCCCTACGTTGGCGCACTGGTTTCATGTTCTCACGGTTTTGGTCATATTTTGTAGGAACACTACTTCCAAGAGCTTTTGAAAAAGGAAGGGTACATGGGAAAGCAACAGTTTGAGACTTTGGGTAGCTAAAAATCAGTTTATGTTCCTCCCACATATTTCATTGATAGTGTGTCAAGATCTAGAATTCTTGTTTGGAAACTTTTTCTTCTTCAGAATTTGAAAAAACAATGCTTTGCCTGTCTTCTAGGTTTTATGATAGTGGTAAGAAGTCTTAATTTTTTCTAAGTCACTTATATCTTATCTGGAATCTCTCTCCCTCAGAATATTATGAAATTTCACAAAATATACCTTCCTGCAGGTCTATTTTCATCAATGTGCTGAGCATTGGGTGGACCCTTTCAGTCTCTTGATACCTGTCCTTTAGTATGGGAAATTTTCTTGGATAATTTCATTGACTTTTGTTCCCTTTTCTTCTCTTTCTCTTTTGTTATGTGGATATTGGATCTTTTGAATGGATCCATATTTTCTTATGTTTTTCATTCTTCTTTTCACCTTTTTGACTTTTTGTTCATGTTTTGGAAGAATTCCTGGATAGCAACTGAATTTGTCATTGTTTCTTTTTATTTTGTCCTCTGAATCATGGGTACTAACACCATGCTTTTATTCTATGGCTCAATATCTCCTGTCTCTGAAAGCCATATTGATAATCTTGTTTTGTTTTCTAGTCACTGCATCATTTCTGTGTCTTTTTTTTTTTTTTCATGTGCTAGAGAACCCAGGGACTTCTGCAGTCCATTAAGCTCAAGTTCCTCTCTCTGTCTCTCTGTCTCCCTCTCCAAGTGATCTAACCCCAGGGCTCTGTGCTAGCCCATGACAGAAGCTGTATCAATAAATGGCAACATATCCCAACTCTTTATCTTTTGGTGTTCATTGCATTTTATGAGAAATCTGAAGTTCCCTCCCTCACTTCACTCTTAACCTCTCTCCCTCCCTCCTTTCCTTCCAGCCTTTTTTTTTTTTTGTTCTTCCAGGGAGTTGAACCCAGTGCCTTGTAGTGTTAGGCAAGTGCTCTACCATAAGCCATACCTGAAGCCCACACATTTCATGATAAAGGCTTTCCGCAGATGTCTGGTGATACTTGCCCAGTTAAGATCTGAGAGCAGGAGTGATGCTTCTGACTCTAAGCTTCACTGCGTTGTGATTTGGGTGAACTGTTTGTTTTGAGATCTTCAATGTCAAATTCTTGGGGAATAACCTTCCAGGTGCTGCACCTTCTGAGATTTTAAGGATTCTGGGGTGAAAATAGGACCGGACTCAGCTTTCCCTACTACTGCCTTGGAATTCAGTTTTCTTCATTTTGATATCTCTCCCTCTTCTATAATTGAAAAGTCAAAGAACTAATAAAAAAAAAACAAAGGTAGGTTTGTTATGTGAGGTTAAATCCTGGATTTTCATGTCACTTTTCTTTTAACTCCAGAAAGGAGTCAGACCTAAATAAGAGGGTGAAAAAAAATCAAGTGAACTTGTATATCCTACTGTTCAACTAACCCCTACTCCCATGTACCCCAGCTGGACTAAAGACTCTCACCTACCCCCCAGCCTCAACCTCCCAAATGCTGGGATTACAGGCATGTATCAGCCTGCCTGGATTCAATTAATTCTTTAACCATACAAGTATCAAAGGAAATCCTGGATTTCCAGAACAGCAGAAGGTAAGAGCTGAAAGGCAACCTGGAGGTAATTCAAACCCAATACATGTGCAGAAAAAGAAGCTGTCCTGGGGGACAGTTGTCCTGTATCTGTTTCATAAGGCAGTCTCTGAGATCCTTTAGCCATCCTAACACACAGCTCACTCTAGATCCCTGAGTACACATCTCTCGGAGGAAGGGAGAACCCAGCAGCCTGAATCTGGAGAGACACGAAATGGAGACTGATATGCCCAGTAGACCGTGTTCTCACTGACACACCAAAGCACAGTCAGAGTTGCTTCCTCAGGTTTTGCTCCCTTCCACAAAGTTTTGAACCTTAGGAAAAGACAGTCCTAGAGGAAAGAGTCAAAGAATGATTATGAAGAAGGATGGTGAAGAAATACTTCACTTCCAGCTGTCCTTCTGGGGGAACTGA
Source organism: Dipus sagitta (assembly GCA_036346955.1). Classification (NCBI taxonomy): domain Eukaryota; kingdom Metazoa; phylum Chordata; class Mammalia; order Rodentia; family Dipodidae; genus Dipus; species Dipus sagitta. The sequence goes on from CM070770.1 coordinate 36,961,118, forward strand.
AGGGCTAGGACTCCTATTTCCAAATACATTATTAAGACTTGTGCTGTGGGGAAAATCAACTAGTGTTTTTCCCAGCAGTACCAGTTGATAGGATCATAGTAAAAGGTAGGAACCAGAGGCCTTTAAGATGACCTTGGATGGCTTTCTGGTTGCTCATTCTCTTGCAGTTTCTCTCACCTGGCAATTCACTGACTCCACCTCCTCCCTTTTTTGTTTTATAGAATTTTGTACTTAATTCTATTTCCATTGATTTACTTGAGTAGGTATTAAATTCATGTGTTTTTTTTTAGATTTAAAAACATATAGATACTAGATTTTCCTGGCATCTAGCTGTTAGCTTTCCTCCAAAGGCAATCAATTTATCAGCTTTGTACATGTATTTTTCAGAATCGTTTTGTGCACATGCAAGTAAGTGCATATTTCTTCTTCTTCTTTTCACTTGCTGCACAAATGGTAGATAGTGTCGCATGTTTCTGCATCCGTTTCTCTCTGGGCTACCTCTTGCTGATGTTGAGCATGACTTTACTCAGCATTCTGTTGTGTGGATGAGCCATCATGCATTTATTTAGTCTACTACCAATGAACCTTTGGACCATTTCATTCTCACTTTTATTTTTTGTGAGGGGGAGGGGTGGCAGGGTATGGTCTAACCCAGGCTGACCTGGAATTCACTATGTAGTCTCAGAGTAGCCTCAAACTCATGGCAATCCTCTTACCTCTGCCTCCTGAGTGCTGGGATTAAAGGCGTGCACCACCACTTTTTTTTTTTTTTTTTGAGAGATTCATTTCCTCGTCTTTTTACTCTACTATTCTGTTCTTTTATTTCTAGGAATTGTATATAAACATTTAAAATTTTAATAGATATTGCCAAATTATGGGCTTTAGAGCTTGTGGCAGGTTAGTCCCACCAAATAGGCATGATAGTATGTGTTTTTCAGAGCTTCACCGAGATATGCTAGTCTCAACCTCTGATATATTTTTCCACTTAATAAGTATTGTTTTTGTGCTGGGGGTTGAACCTAGGACCTCTTCCAAGCTAAGTGTGTACTTTACCACTGAACTATACCCAGTCTATTCTCAGCTCTAAGACATTCATTTATTTTTATTTTGTATATATTATAACGGTTTGTACTCTTTTATCCCCTTGCCCCTGCTCCCATTGTCCTGGGGGCCCTCCTCAGTGGGGTTATGGTATTCATTGTGGGGTCATGAAGACCTCACTTAGGGACTCTGAGGTAGTGGAGGGACCATGCCTCTGGGTATTTCTACCCACTCTGTGGCTCTTACAATCTTTTTGTCCCCTTTTCCACAATGTTCCCCGAGTCATGGCAGGCCTCTTGGCAGTCTGATCTGGTGTTGCATTCTCTATAGCCTCTGGATTTCTGCTTTGATAGATTTTGATTGATCACCATGTCAGTCACCATTGCCCTGGAACTGGTTAGGCTAGGAGTAAGAGCAGTGTCCATGTCACTATTTCCTCTACAGTTTATCCTGGGCACTGGCAGATGTGGTAGAGGTGGTATGTCTTGTGGTGGGCAGCTCTCCTTAGCAGTCATCTCATGGTCCTGGCATCTCCACTGGGTCTCCACTGTAACCAACAGTCCATCTTCATGGCTCCATTGGGTCTCCATGCAGACAATCCTTAGCAGACCTGCTTCACACTGCCCATGGCCATTTCCAAAACACAAGACTGTTGAAATTCAATAACCCTCTCTATCCTATATTTCTTATACTCCATAATACCAGGTAGGGTGCCAATTTGTTAATGGGGGGGGGAATAAAGCAGACTTTGAAGAGCAGGACATTCCTTCAGCATTCAGGCCCCTTCAAAATAGTCTACATTCTTCCTGATGCCCCAATGCAGGTCAGCTGGCCAAATTTCAAAGAAGAGCTTGTTCTTAGAAAAAAGAAATGAGATTGATAAACCCTTGGCAAATTTGATCAAATGAAGAAAGAGAAGTCTCAAATAAAAAAAAAATGAGAAATGAAAAATGAGAAATCACAACAGACATCAATGAAAGAATCATCAGGAAATACTTCCAAAACCTCTATTCCACAAAATTGGATAATCTAGAGGAAATGGGTGAATTCCTAGACACATACCACCTACCAAAACTAAACTCAGAGCAGATTACTCTCCTAAACAGATCTGTTACATTCATCGAGATTGAAAAGGTAATCAAAAACCTCCCCCAAAAGAAAAGTCCAGGACTGGATGGCTTCTCGGCTGAATTCTATCAAACCTTCATTGAAGAACTGAAACCAATTTTTCTCAAATTCTTTCACATAACTGGAGAACAAAAAGGAATCCTCCCCAACTCCTTTTATGAAGCTAGTGTCACCTTAATACCAAAACCTGACAGAGATACAACAAGAAAAGAAATCTATTTTTCTTTTTCAGAAGGTAGCAAGACCTGAGGAAACAAACCAGCCCTTGCATCTCAGATAAGGCCCATGCAAAACCACAGAGGAAGTGGGGAGATGAGCAAGAGTGCTGCTTCCATGGTGAGCCTGACAATCAGTGCCAGGGTGAAGGAGACAAATGCTGTGGATACTCAACCCATACCAAAGCAGAAATTCAGAGGCTCCTAAGACCTCATCACTGAAGTAGTCTTAAAACACACCCACCAAGGCTCACAGAATTTTGTGAAAGAGGGGGCAGAAAGATTGTAAGAGCCACAAATTGGGACGTCATGCCCAGAGGCATTGCATCCCCCCAATAACTGACTGCTGCTCCCACAACACATAACCCACAACCCCATGGGGAATACCAGCAGGCTCCTTGTGGAATGGGGGTGGGGAAGAGGGAAAAGATAGTAAGTGGAGGGCTCCTTGTGGAATGGGGGTGGGGAAGAGGGAAAAGATAGTAAGTGGAGGGCTCCTTGTGGAATGGGGGTGGGGAAGAGGGAAAAGATAGTAAGTACCAACACCTCATGTGTACATACAAAATATGTTCTTTAAAAAAAAAAAAAAGAGTGGTGAGAGTGGGCACCCCTGTCTTGTCCCAGACCTTAATGGAAAAGCTTCAAGTTTTTCCCCATTTAGCGTGATCTGAGCCTCAGGTGCATTTTAAATAGCCTTTATTATGTTGTGGTATGCTCACATCATCCCCAGTCTCTCCATGTTTTAATCATGAAGGGGCTGTTATATTTTGTCAAAAGTCTTTTCTGCATCTATTGAAATAATCATGTGATTCTTGTGTTTATGTTTATTTTCATATTTTTTTTTTGCTAATTTTCTTCCATTTCTTCAGCCATTCTTAGAGTTCCTGTTTGATTACACTTTGTCCAGTTTCTTCTCAACCAGCTATTTATTCATGGTCTCATTAAATTTATTTAAAATGCTTGTTGAGGTTTTAGTTTGGGCTTCTATGTCTTAGGTTTCCTCTAAGCTTTCATTGGAGGCCTCCATTGTTGGACTTGATAGTCTTGGTGGAGATCCCTTGGCTTGGTGTCATGTGTCGTTTATTTTGCACTGGGGTCTGCCCATCTTGAGATCAGTTGTCTCACTGAGGATGCAGCAATAGCAGCTCTTATATAACCTGTGTTGGGTGGCCTGGTCTAAATTGATTACAGTGGGTGTGAGATTGAAGACTATCCACTGGATTAGTGTGGGTGCACTTGAGCCTGAAAAGGGTCTACTTTGCTTGTGCCACCCCCCAGAAAATCTAGGTAAGACCTTGGGTGATGTGGCTTGCCTGGTGTCCAAGCCTGGCACTTATCTTCCAGTCCCATTTGCTGTCTGACTTTTTGGAGTGAGATCAGCTGGATGCTTCTCCTGGGGGCTGGAGTCAGTACACAGTCACTCTCTGCTTCAGCCCTTCTTCACATAATTGTTTTTGGTGGGGGGCTTGTGAGAAGGGTGTGAGAAGCGGAATCCAAGTTGGTTGGCTGATCATCCCTGATCTTCCCCTGGCTTGTTCCCTTGCAGGCAGGCGCCCTGGATGGTGTCTAGCCCTAGCATGCAACTCTGCACATCTCATAATGGTGTGCAGCCCTGCTCAATACTGACCTTCTGTTGGTTTCAAGGCATTTATTTTTAAGCGGTTCTTCATAAAATCTAATTAGACAAAAGGGAAGTAACCACTTTTCGTAAAATGATTGGTAGTTGGTAAAATGTACAAAATACAATAAAGTAAAATAAAAAGTTAAAAGATGCCATATACACACTCTGCAATTACCAACGTACAATTTAGGAAATATTAAGTTCCAGTATCAAAATTTATGTAGGTGTTCTTTTTTCCCCTCCCCCCTTTTTTTGAGACAGGGTATCATGTAACTCAGGCTAGACTTGAATTCACTATGTAGCCAAGGCTGGCCTTGAACTTCTTATCTTCCTATCTCTGTCTTCCAAGTGCTGGGATTACAAGTGTGTGACACTTTCCTGACTTTTTCTCCTTTTTGCATAAACATATGGAAGCATTTCATACTTATTGTTTTGTAATTCACTTTTCATTTAAAAAATTTACATGTACATATATGTTTGGTATGCACACATGTGTGAATGCATGTACTAATATGTGAGTGCATGTGTGTGAGGGGGATGTACATGCATGTGTGTGCACATGTGTGTGGACGCTAGAGGTTGACACTGGATGTATTCTTGATCACTCACCACCTAGTTACTGAGGCAAGGTCCTTTACTTGAAGCCTGAAGTCACTGATTTGGTTAGGTGAGCTGAGTTCCTTTGTCTCTAGCTCCTGAGCACTGGGATTACAGGCAGGCTGCCACACCTGCCCAGCATTTACTTGGGTGCTGAGGATCTAAACTCAGGTTTTCCAGCTTGCACAGCAGTTGCTTTATTCATTTATCCAACAACTCCCCCACCTCCATAGCTCACTTTTCAAGTTAAAAGAATATGACAAACATTTGATAAGTTATTTTCTTTATATATTTAAATTTCATTATAAAACATTGTAACATATGCCAACATAAGTAGGTAGAATGTCATAATGAATATCCATATATACACTGCCTAGATGTAAAATTTAGTAACACTGCTGGGAGAGGGGGAGTCATGTTCTTCAGTGGTGTCATTGCTGGTAAGCTGCTCATACTCCAGTAAACAAACCCACACTCATGCTCATGCAAGCAATCCTAATTGAACTCAGTGGATCACAAATACTTGAAAGCTAGAGGAGTACTAGTTGAGAAGAAGAAGGGGTTTAGTGGAAGGGGGGATGAGAGATAATGGAGGTGATGAATGTGATCAAAATACACAAGATGCACAAAGTGGCTCATGCATCTGGAGTTAGCTTACAAAATATATGATAGTTAAAATCCCTGTTTTGTTTTTAAATATTTTTATTTGCAAGGTGAGAGAGGATGAGAGAGAGAGAGAGAGAGAGAGAGAGAGAGAGAGAGTGGGAACACTAGGGCCTCTAACCACTGCAGGTAAACTCTAGATACATGCACTACTTTGTGTATCTGGCTTTATGTGGGTACTGGGGAACTGAACATGGGTCATTAGGCTTTGTAGGAAAGCACCTTAACCACTGACCTAATCTCTCCAACCCCCCTTTGTTTTTTAAAAACACAATTTCTTACTTTATTAATACACATACTTAGTTTGGGTTGTTAGCCTTCATTGTCCAGGTCTCAATGGAAGATCATCTGAAAAAATACATGATAGGCATGTGTGAAATTATGAACAAGTGCCTTTAGCTGCGAGCTGTCTCCCCAGCCCCACATGTATGAAATTTCAAAAAATGCAATAAAATGGAAAAATAAGATGGAGAGTGATTGAGGAAGACCCCTAATGCCAACCGTTGGTCTCTACACACATATTCACACAATGTGCATAACACACTCCTACACACACATGTGCACACACAAACACACAATGTGCATACACATTCCTACACACACATGCATACAATGTGCATGTGCACCCTTCCAAGCACATGTGTATATACACACAAGCACACATACATACACACTACACACATCTTCTCCCCTTGAAAAGCAAAGAAGTATAATCACTGAATGGTATATACTGAATGGCTCACATAAAGTGAACTTTATTATATGTAAAATACACCTTAGTAAAGCATTTATTATATGTAAATTACACCTTAGTAAAGCAATTTTTTTTTGTTTTCTTATTTCATGCAACCCATTTCTTTTGCTTCTTGAATATTTTAACACTCTTTTGGGCTATCATGACATTTTACCTCAAGTATTTAACTGAAGTATTTCTAAATTTTGTCAACCACTGTTCTTCAGTCCTCCTAAACTTGTATTATCACAGGTGATTTTATATAAAGCTATGTGACATAATATATAACTATGTAAATATAATTTGCAAATATGTTTGCTTGATAGAATTAAAGAATTGCTTTGAGGCACATTGTGTGACCAAGTGGGCTTTAGGTCCTTATGATTCAGGCTATTCAGCACCTCATCTTCAAGCCTCAGCAGAACCATACACACAAAGTTACTGAGAATATGAAACAATCCACTGAAGAGCACATAAATCCTTTCCTTTTTCTGACCAAGTCTCTTGCAATGTTCCTTGGGCTAGTCTTGAACTCCTGGGTTCAAGCAACCCTCCTGTCCAGGACTCCTGAGTAGCTGAGAATACAAGCCTGTGCCACTGCACTTAGCTGCACATAAATCTAAGATTTCTCTTTAAAACAATATTAATTATGAGGAAGTTAGGGTTGACATAAATATACTTGTTTTAAAAACCAGTAAGCCATGCTGGAGAGATGGCTTAGCGGTTAAGATGTTTGCCTGTGAAGCCTAAGGACCCATATTCAATCTCTCTCCAGATCCCACCTAAGCCAGATGCACAAAGGTGAAGCAAGCACAAGGTCGCACATGCACACTAGGTGGCACAAGTGTCTGGAGTTTGATTTCAGTGGCTGAGGCCCTGGGGCTCCAATTCTCTCTGTGTCTCTAAAAAAAACCAAAAAACAAAAACAACAAAACTAAACAGGAAATCAGGCTGGAGACAAAGCTCAATGGATAGGAGCTTGCCAAGCATGCATGAGGCCTCAGGTTCAATTCCCCAGTATTGTTAAATAAATTAATAAAGAATGAATAAATAGCATACTTAGCCAAGCATAATGGCACATGTCTGTAATCCTAGCACTTGGGTGATACAGGCAGGAAGATGAGGAGTTCAAAGTCGTAGTTGGCTACACAGTGAATTTGAGGCTAGCCTGGGCTATATGAGACTCCTTCAGAATAACACTCACACCAACACTTGGGTTCCATGAAGTTAGGGACTTTCTATAGGCCGAAAGGGATTCAAACTTGTCTTTCCACTTTAAAACTAAGAGTTCTTTGCCCTGTGAGTTTTGCATTTTGAAAGCAGATGGCAGAAGATAGTGGTGCTTTACATAACATGACTGGGTAATGTCAGCTTTGAGCTTTAGTGGAAGCTTCTTGGAGGAAGGAACCAATTGTCCAGAACCTCCAGCCTTTCTTGCCTGCTCCCCTGGGAGTCTGAGGTAAACTCATGAGGGTCTGCCCTGGAGAAGGAACCAGTTGGGGAGGTTTTGCAAAGGAAATGCTAATGGAATTTTGGGGGTTTCTGAACATGGAAAAAGAGGAAGGGGTATGGGAGAAGATATTCGAGCTTGGAAGAAAGGATTCAAGCTGGCACTGACTATGATTGTGGGACAAGTATGTCATCTACTTTGACAAATGACCTTTGGGAAAACCTCTATAAAGATACTGGGCTGGAGAGGTGGCTCAGAAGTTACAGTGCTTACCTGCAAAGCCTAAGGACTCATGTTCAACTCTCCAGGTCCCATGTAAGCAAGATGCACAAGATGATGCAAGCCTGTGCACACATGCACACAAGGTGGCACATGCATCTGGAGCTCGATCACAGTGGCTGGAGGCCCTGATGTGCCAACTCTCATTCTCTCTCTCTTGCTTTTGCTCTCATGCATAAAAAAGGCCAGTCTGTCAGGCTTGCCACAAAAAAAAAAAAAAAAAAAAAAAAAAAAAGATAAAGCTATTGGAGCTGGGCATGCTAGTGCATGCCTTTGATCCCAGCACTTGGAAGGCTGAGGTAGGAGGATCACCATGAGTTTGAGGCCAGCCTGGAGCTACACAGTGAGTTCCAGGTCAGCCTGAGGCTGCTGTGAGACCCTGCCTTGAAAAAGATAGTTTTTAAAGCTATTGAGTGGTCATTTGGAGATTCAGGATTACAGCTCTGAAAAGGAATTTGTTAAGACTATGGAGTTAGGAATCATTGAGTTAGGGGTGAAGTGATGAGAGGCTATGGCCAGAGATGGGTAGATACAGGAAAAAATGGACAGTGAGCTAGAAGAGGGCCAAAAATTAGATCTTGATGTGGAGTCATATTCAAGGCCACCAGGGAAAAGAGACCCCCAAAAAAGCAGAGTGCATAGAAGCACTGGAGAAAGCCGTGAGAGGAGGGCAAGGTGCTGCCAAGGTCTGATGAAGTACCCCTTTCAACGAAGTCAGGCTGGTCAAGTGCTGAAATAAAATAAAACGAACACCTCACTCCTTGACTGTCCCTGGCTGCAGTTATGGAGAACTGGTCAAATTCCAGAGAATCATGGTAGGAACAAATGAGGGAGAAACCTTGGGAGCAATGGAGGGAAACCTTTTTTTTTTTTGAAAATACGCTTTCCCTCCTTGGTTACATCTGCACTGACACACTTCAAAGTGTGGCTGTTCTGAGAACCAGGATAGCTTCCTGACAGCAGGTTAGCACAGAGCAGCCCACTACCTGGCTTTGGATCTTGGTTCTACTGCTTACTGGCTCTGTGGCTCTTCATAACTTACTCTATATTTCACTATTTCAAATTCCTGTAATGTACATATGCCTGTAATGTATCTTGATCACATTTACCTCATTGCCTTCTCATGTCCCTCTTCCCAGTGCCATTGAATCCCGTCTTTCCAATGAGTCTTCCCTCTAGTCTGATGCCCGTATTTTTAGCGACCCACTGGGTTTAATTAAGGTTTCTTTCATGAGCATGGGTGGCAGTTTATGTACTGGAGTATTGAGCAACTTACAGGGGCTGTAGCACAGTAGAAAATGTCTCCTTCTCCTCCAACAACTGTTAACTGCCAATGGCTCCTCAAGAGCCTCAGGGTGAGAAAAAATTATTTATTTATTTACTTTTGAAGACAGGGTTTTTCCATGCAGATTAGGTTAACTTTGATCTCTCAGTGTTCCTGCCTCATTCTGCCATTTGCTGGGATTACAAGTATGTGCCACCATATCTGAAAGGAACCTACTTGATTCAGTGATGGAGAACAAGGCCTGAGATAGTGAGAATAGTCTGACAAATAATTATTCAAGTTAGCACCTTTTAAGCCATCAGTGGGAATGCTAGAGCCAGTGGTACCTAGGTTATATTGATCCTTTAATTCCTATACACAGTTACATTCACTCTGCTGATAGTCCTTTTTTAAAATTTATTTTCTATCGACAACTTCCATAATTATAGATAATAAACCATAATAATTCCCTCCCCGCCACACTTTCCCCTTCACAACTCCACTCTCCATCATATCCCCTCCCCTTCTCAAAGAGTCTCTCTTTTATTTCGATGTCATTTTTTCCCTCCTATTATGAGGGTCTTGTGTTGGTAGTGTCAGGCACTGTGAGGTCATAGATATCTAGGCCATTTTGTGCCTGGAAGAGTGCATCGTAAGGAGTCCTACCCTTCCTTTGGCTCTTACATTCTTTCCACCACCTTTTCCTCAATGGACCCTGAGCCTTGGAAGGTGGGATAGAGATATTTCAGTGCTGAGCACTCCTCTGTCACTTCTCAGCCCTATGGTGCCTTCTGAGTCATCCCAAGGTCACTGTCATCTGAAAAGAGAAGCTTCTCTAACCAAAAGTGAGAGTGGCATTAATATATAGGTATGAACATTAAGAAAAGTGCTTACTGGGCAGTTTGGTGATATATATTTAGCCAGATACCAACTCTGCTGATAATCCTTACATGACCCCTTCAGGATTCAGTTTCTCCACATCACCATTTCATCCTCTCCCTGGTCCCTGCACACACAGCTGCGGAGTGGAAAGGCCAGTCCTAGTTCTGGTGGTGACCTTATCAAATCTTGGCTACCACACTCACTAGGTCATTGGAAACACTTAGTCACCGTACAGACCAGCCAGTTTCTAAGGAATTCACTCTTGGGCTCGGATTGGGATGTGTATGACCCTCAGATACTCCCAGCACTTGCCTCTTCCTTCTCCCCACCCTGAGTTCATCACTGCAGTTGGACCAGTTCTCCCTAACCACAGCCACAATGACAGCAGGGCGTGATGGATGGACAGGGAGCCGTGGAGTGGCACGGTGCTTGGTCAGGAACCCAAGGCTGTGTTTATGAGAAGGAAGAGGCTGTTTCCTGGAGCAAGCATAATGCAGCTCTAAAAAAGGCAGGGGAAATACATCATGCGAGGGATCATAACCCTGGGAGGGCCGCTGGGAATCCGAGCACCAGAGAAGCCCCGCAGGTCAAGGTGCCTCTGACAAGGCCTTTTTTATAGGCCATTTGCGTGAGGGTTTGCTGCTGTTCCCTGCAGAGCTGACAGCCACTCAAGGTCTCAGTGGGAGCTGGGAAGCTAATCTTAGCTGTGGCTTTCCAGGTCTTTTCAACTGGTCTTGCTGATGCATTTAGAAGAGAAATAAACTCTATTGTTTTAAAAACTGCAAAAACAACAGTTCTGGCTGTGGACTCTCGCATTGTTGTAAATAGATTGTGACCATCAGCTTCTTCCCTTCCCTCTAAACTCATGTCAAAAGAAAGTTTAATTGAATTCTGAGAGAGGCACCAAGGTATGTTTCCTTTACTTCTCTCCAAATCCAATCCTGGGAATCAACCCTAGGACCTCAAACTCAGGGCCTCATGTGTGATAGGCAAGCACTCCAGGCCAGCTATAGTCATAGCCTTTTGTTTTAGTTTTGAGACAGGGCCTTACTAAGTTGCTGAGGCTGGTCTTGAACTTATTTTGTAGCCTGGGCAACTCTTGAACTCACAATGCTCCTATCTCAACCACCCAAGTGCTGAGATTACAGGCCTGTGCCACAACACCCAGTTTCTCTCAGTGTTAATATTTCTGTTTATCCCTAAGAAATCTTGTTCCTCTGACATTCTGGAAGGCCATGCTGTGCTGTGAGGGCACTCAGGGTAAAATAAGCACTCAGTATTTGTTTCCTATGGCTGATGCAATGAGCAACCACAAGTTTAGTAGCTCTTCACTACAGGACTTATTCTCATATGGGTTTGGATGTGAAAAGTATGAATCTGACTGACTCTCACTAGAAGGTGATCAAGGCGCTGGTAGGACTAGTTTATTCTAGAGGATCCAGGGGTGGGGGTAGGGTGAGGGCCTTCTTGTCTCTTCCAGCTTCTGGTGGCTGCTGGCATTTCTTGGCTTGTGAGCCCTTCTTCCATTTTCAAAGCCTGCCGTCCTCTGCCTCTGCCTCTTACTTTCCTTTGCTTCTGTCATGTGACAATCTTTTTATGGTCCATTTTCCCTCTGCCTCCCTCTTACAGGATACTTTTGATTAATTTGGGCTCATCTGGATAACCCAGAATGAATTCCTCCTCTTGATGTCCTGCAGTCGGTAAAGTGCATGAGGAGATCCATTCTTACCATTGTGGTTGGGCATCATTCAATCTGTTGGGCTTCTGAATATAAGGAAAATGTGGAGGCAGGGCAAATAGGTCTCTTTGCTGGAGCTGAGACATTCCCCTCCCTGGGATATGGACATAGAATATCAGACATTAGTGCTCTGATCAGCTGGTCATACCTAGATCAGCATTTTTCTCCATTTTTTCCCTTGATGCACTGACCTGATATAGTAACGCTTTCAACCTTCATAGCAACGTATAAGGGAGATTCTATTATTTCTACCATGGAGCTAGATAAATAGAAGCATGGATAGGTTAAGCAAATTGCCTCAAACCTAGAAGAAAGCAAAACTGGCATGTGAACCCAAGCACATAGCTATTGACTCTGTCAGTACAGCCATATACCTCCTACTGCATAACACAAGACAGTTTGTCTGATTCTAGTTATCTCTACTTCACAGATAAAGTAAAAGTGGAAGTGTGATCTGAATGTCATCGAGAAGGTCAACCCCATTGCCTGAGTGTGTTCCTTTGCATTTGACATTGCTTTTTGAAACTAAACAATATTGGAGGAAAAACATATTATTATTAATATCATGGTGTGAATAGATTTACTGGGTAGTTTTTTTTATTGTAATAGATAGGAAATCATGACATTGGAGAGCTAAGAACAAGAGTTGGAATGCCAAGATAAAAACTCATGAAAAGATACAGTTAATTCCCATAGATTATCATGGATTTGTGCTGCTCACATCTTTGTTCACAGAAGCATTTATTTATTTATTTGCATAAGAAGAGAGTGGAGGAGAGAGAGAATGGACATGCCAGGGCCATTTGCCATTGCAAATCAACTGCAGATGTATGTAGCACTTTGTGCATCTGGCTTTATATGGGTACTGGGGAATTGGAATCAAGCCATTAAGCTTTGCAAACAAGAGCCTTAACTGCTGAGCCATCTCGCCAGTCCTTATTTATTTATTTATTTTACAGATAGCAGTGACTACAAGGAGACTCAAAACTCAGCAAAGAGTTGAGAATAAGTGAAGTTTGATTGCTCAGTGCTAGATGAGACAACTTTACCAAGTCCTCCAAGGCTTAGAGAACACTGTAGAAGAGGGGGGTGGGGCAAACACAAGAGCCAGAGGATGGAGAAGCACTTTGGAACACTATCTTGTGGACACTGAGCAACCATTATCTTATGACCTCGTAGTGACTGTCAGCACCTCCACAACACTTCCACAAAATTGAGTTCATCAACATTTTAACATGGATGATGGAAGACAGCAGGAGAAAAAAGCTATCAAAATAGAAGAGGATCCAGGTGGAAAGAAAAGGGATGGGCAGTGGACAAAAAAAAAAAAAAAAGGCATTGGGAGGGGATTATGATCAAATTACATTATGTTCATGTATGAAAAATTGCCAAATTAATTATAAATAATTCTACTCTGGGTGGAAGAGGTCATAAAGAAAGCAGAGTGGGGGAGAAGGGAAAAAGAAATAGAAGGAGAGAATATGAATAAGGGGAGAAAATGTGGAAGGGGGCTTGATAAATGAAAACTGGAATGATTTGAACCTATAGGAGCCAAGTGTGCTCCAAGTTGACCAGGCTGAAAGTGGGGAAATAAATGAATAAGCAGGCATTGGAGTGGGCACTTGACTGGGAAGCGAGAAGAGGAGACAAGATGCTGAAAGGAGCTTAGATCAAATATCAGTCCATTATCACAACCTATTAACTCAAGAAGTAGTCATTAAACTACTGTGTGCTCAGAACTTTTGTAAGACCTGCCAGTGGAGAATGCAGTCATGACCTAATACCCAGGTCACCAACTGGCAACTCTCATGCCTAACTGTAGAAGTGATACTTTTGCTATCTGCCACATTGCATTTAAAAGTTGAATTAATCTGGGCGTGGTGGTGCACGCCTTTAATCCCAGCACTCGGGAGGCAGAGATAGGAGGATCGTCATGAGTTTGAGGCCACCCTGAGACTACAGAGTGAATTCCAGGTCAGCCTGAGCTAGAGTGAGACCCTACCTTGAAAAACAAAAACAAAAACAAACAAAAAAAAGTTGAATTAGATTTTTTTCTTGTAGTTTATGCACATATTCACCACTTGCCTCACATTCAATATTGGCATATTCCCAACCCATGTTACTCATTGCTTATCCATCCCCAGAGCACTTGAGTTTGCACCCTTTGGCGTAAAGTCCTCTGCCATGTGACAGAGGTTGCTGGATTTTCAGAATGAACCTGTTAAGCCATGGACAACTATGCTTTCAACCATCTTAGCAACTCTACCTTTTCTTAGCAACTTAGCAACTCTGACCTTTCAGTTTCATTTTCCACGGTATCCCCATTAGAAGGTACGTATGTCATGAGTTTTACTGCCTCAATTGAAGGTCAGTTCATTCCCTATTTTGTTTCCCCCTTGGCTCTCTTGGAGGCTGGAGGAAAAGTTTCTCGATGGATTTCAATAAGTCGGCAAAATTAGCACAGCCTCCATGTGGGTGTGGGTTGTGTGGCAGAGAGGGTGGTTTGGACAGGGAAGTTGGCTGGGGCGAAGGAATCAATGTCATATCAGATGATTCTCCCCAGATAATCAAATACCAGAGCTAGAAGAGAGCTTAGACTCCTTCTTTCATCCAGCCAGCCATCCTTCATCATTCATATATTGAGTGCTGACATTTTGCTAGGTGCTGCACTTGCAGCAGTGAAAAGCAGTATCTCTGACTTTGTGAAGCACATTGACTAGCTCAGCTCCTCAGTGAAGAATGTCATTCAGTGGCGCTGGTCTATAGATGAGGAAGCTAGGATCAGATTGGACACAAGCAGCAAATAACCAAACCAGGACTGAAAATAAGGCTGGACACAGATTCCCAGGCTTTTCCTGCGTCCTCTCTCCTCTTCCCTCTGAGCAGTTCTGCTTTCCTTTTCCACAGGGACCCAGCCCAAGCCACCTTCCTATGGAAGCTGACTTTAGTGAGGTCCTGTAAGCTTGATTACGTATTGATTCTTTCAATTTTAAGAAGGGAGTGATTTATTCCATATTTATATAGAAATTTCCCTCCCTTATTGCTATGTTACATTTCTTCCACCCTCTACATTCCAAGGTGTCACCACTTTCTACAATGTTACATTAGGACCAACAAATTCAATATTTAAGTAGATGTTAAACAATTTTTTTTATTTGCAATCAGAGAGACTGATGTGAGAGAGAGACAGAGAGAGAGGGAGAGGGAGAAGCTGGCATGTCAGGACCTCTTGCCACTGCAAACAAACTCCAGAAGCATGGGCTATACTGTGCATCTGGCTTTACTTGGGTTCTGAAGATCAATCCCAGGCCATCAGGGTTTGCAGGCAAATGCCTTTAACCATTGAGCCATCTCCCCAGCCCTAAGTAGATCATCTTTTTGAAAAGAGCACATACAATGTGATTCAATTTACATGAGATTCTCGAAAAAGAAAACTGTATTTATAGAAAATTCTAGAACATTTTAGGAAAAGCAAGTGTAGCAATAGTTGCTTAATGTCAAAGCTGGGAATTCATTGCAAAGGGGTACAGTGGAATTTTGGGGGGGGGTGATGGGAATATTCTGTTTCTTGAATGCAGTAGTGGTTATATTGGTGTATATATAAAGTCAAACTTGGGCTAGAGAGATAGCTTAGCAGTTGTGGTGGTTTGATTCAGGTGTCCCCCATAAACTTAGGTGTTCTGAATGCTAGGTTCCCAGCTGATGGAGATTTGGGAATCTCCTGGAGGTTGGGGGCGGGCTTATGGGTATTATAGCCAGTGTCCCCATGCCAGTGTTTGGCACACTCTCCTGCTACTGTTGTCCACCTGATGTTGGCCAGGAGGTGATGTCCACCCTCTGCTCATATCATCGCTTTCCTCTGCCATAATTGTGCTTCCTCTTGAGTCTGTAAGCCAAAATAAACTCCCCCCCCCAAAAAAAAGCTGCTCTTGGTCTGGTGATTTCTGCCATCAATACTAACCTGACTGCAACAGCAGTTAAGGCAGTTGCTTGCAAAGCCAAAGGACCCAGGTTTGGTTCCTCAGGACCCATGTAAGCCAGATGCACAAGGTGGTGCATATGTCTGGAGTTTGCTTGCAGTGACTGAAGGCCTTGATGCCTCCATTCTCTCTCTCTTTCCATCTGCCTCTTTCTCTCTGTCTGTCTCCTAAATAAATAAATAAAATATGGTGTCAAACATCAAATTTTACACTTAAAGTAGATGTGTTTTATTGTCTATAGACTATGGATTATACACGAATAAAGCAGTTGTCTTTTAAGATGGGACCTTATGAAACAGATTTGCTTTTCTGCGGGCAAATAGGATCAATAGAGTACAGCCCGGGTTAAAATATGAAGCCTGAACTGGTATGAGTGAGTATCCACTGAGCAGGTGAGACTGGAGAGGTGACTCTACTCCGTCCGACTGCATGCATTGCCATGTGAGGAATGTCTTCTGCTGTACTAAATGTGATTCTCATGTTTACAGGTAGGGCTGGCTTGTTTGTTTGCCAGGAGGGGAGTGGCATGAGGATAGAGAAGAACGTGGTCTTTAAGCAAAATGCTTCACTTGTACCCAACTTATAAACCACTGTTCATGCCTGGAGGATGACTTGGGCAATGTCTTCAGAGGGGCACATAAATATGGTTGTATTTATTCCACTTTATAGCTGATTTAAAGACTTTTCAAGATTTGCATTTATCACATATGGTTTTCACTGTGTGAGTGTGGTGGTTTGAACACATAGCCCCATAGATTCAGGCACTTTTAAAATTAAGCTAGCATCTTGAGTCCCCATAGACAGATTGCTGTCCAGGGTTCAGTGTCACTGGGGAGAGATTTTCAGCCCAGCCCTGTTATGTTCCTTCAGAGCAGTTTGAGCTGGTGGTCTTGTGGTGCTGGCTGTTGGTGTTTGCTGGTGTTGTTTTCTCTCTCTCTGCTATGATGCATGCTGCAGCAAGCCAGATTCTTCTGCCATGGATGGTGTTCCCCTGGAATTTGAAAGCCTGAAATAAACCCTTTCCTCCCATAAGCTGACTCCAACAACGAGCTTACCCTAAAACTTAACTACTCTGAAGGCTGGATGTGGCTCAGGGAGTAGAGTGCACAAAGTCCTGGGTTCTGTCTCTGGCACCACATAAAGTGCGTGTGCTGATACACACATGTAAGTCCAGCATTCAGGAGGTGGAGGCAGAAGTTCAAAGTCACACCCTTAGCTACATAGCAAGTTCTAAGAGACACTTTCACAAACAAACAAACAAACAAACATGCTTAACTATTCTATGTGAAAACCAACTCTATTTTTTCTTTCAGTATGATTGGAGGTTAAAAGATAGAAACAGGGACTGAAGGGATGGTTTAGTGGTTAAGGCACTTGCCTGCAAAGCCAAAGGACTCAGATTCAATTCCCCAGGACCTACATAAGCCAGAAGCACAAGGTGGTGCATGCATCTGGAGTTCATTTTGTAGTGGCTGGAGGCCCTGGTGTGCCCATTCTCTCTCTCTCCTTTTCTCTCTCAAATAAATAAGTAAAAAAAAAAAAAAAAAAAAAAAAGATAGAAACTAGAATTCTAGATCCATTCTAGTCTAATTTTTCTCTGAGGTATCTGATCAAACATTTTCCTGGTGTCTTGACACAGTTAATCAACCTGGAGATAAGCCTAACCCTGCCCACATCTCTGGATGTGGACAGTTGTGTTTGTGAGTGTGTGCATATAGTTGGTGGCCTCGTCCTTTTTTCTGTCCACCTAGAAGCATCGTCAAACTCCTAGAAGTGAGTGAGAAGTTATGTTATGCTTTACCAGTGTGTGTGCAATGGTCTCTGTGGTTGCCCGATGAATACTTACAGCCCATGTACTTCCTTCTCCTTTCCTAACCTCACAATACAATAGCAGGGTCGTGTTTAAGGGGCTTACTTAAACCCCCTTGGTTTGCAAGTTGCCCCCACAGAAGTACTACAGAGATGGTGGAATCATCCCGGGGTGGGGGGCAAGCAATAACTACTCCCCTGAAGTTACTGAGTTTCGTTCCAGCCTCACCCCAGCCGCAGGGTGATGGACATTCCATTTGGCGGAATGATTCATATATGACTTAATCTCAATAATACCTTAGATTTGCTGGGCACTTTATGCATTTCATGGTACTTTCACATGCATTATCCTCATAACCACCTGGGAAGTCTATTGGACAGATGTTATCCCTGTTTTATTAATGAAAAACCCAGGCTCAGAGAAGACAGGAGATTTGCCCAAGGTCATATGGTGAGTCAGTAGCAGAATTGGAAAAAGGGACCAACAGCCAAGGATGAATAACCAGACAAGGACCAAAAAGAAATCTTTCAGAGTTACCGTAAAAGGATGAATCAAACCAACATATTGGGGCAGTAAGCGTTTATTTAGTACTACTACATGCTAAGAGTTGTATGAAGGACTTGATGTATATTATCATATTCAAGGTCTCAAAACTATAGGGTTACAATTATGCAGGTGTTTTTGAAGCATAGTCTTATGGTACCCCAGGCTGACCTGGAACTTACACTGTAGCCCCAGGCTGGCCTTGAACTCACAGATATTCTCCTACCTCAACCTGTTAAGTATTGAGATTATAGATGTGAGTCATGCCTGGTTAAAAATGAATTGTTTTGCCGGGTGTGGTGGTGTACACCTTTAGTCCCAGCATTCGGGAGGCAGAGGTAGGAGGATCACTGTGAGTTCGAGGCCACCCTGAGACTACATAGTAAATTCCAGGTCAGCCTGGGCTAGAGTGAGACTCTACCTCAAAAAAAAAATTGTTTTTATTTTTGTTTTTGCTTTTTCAAGGCAAAGTCTCACTCTATCTCAGGCTGACCTGGATTTCACTATGTAGTTAGTCTCAGGGTTGCCTCAAACTCACAGTGATCCTCCTACCTCTGCCTCCTGAGTGCTGGGATTAAAGGTGTGTGCCACCATACCTGGCTCTAAAAATGAACTTTTATTAGTACATTTTATGAAGATGAAATTAAAGTTCTGAAAAGATTATTCAAAATACTAGGATTATTTCACATATATATGAAATTTTTATATGAAATATATATATCATTATATATATAATATATATGTTGTAATATATATATTGTTATATATATATATATGATTTTGGGGGGTCTCACTCTAGCCCAGACTAACCAGGAACTCACTATGTAGTACCAGGCTGGTCTTGAGCTCAGCAGTTCTCCTACTTCTGCCTCCTGAGTTCTGGGATTAAAGGCATGTGTCATTTTGCCTAGCTAACCATCCTTCATATTTTATTCTTACGTAATTGACAAATAGAAAAATACATTTATGATGGATAGCACAGTGTGTTGATATGGACACCCATTGTGCCCATATGGCCAAATAAAGCTAATTAACACATCTATTTCCTTACATAGTTATCTTTGAGAAGAGAACACTTTTTTATAATTATTAACATATCAATTATGCAAATCAATGGGCTTCGTTGAGATATTTCCATGTATGTGTAAATCATGAATATATCATTTCTATCCACCTTTTTTCTACCTTCCCCTTCCCTTTCTGGATCCTAGCAACCCCTTTTCTACTTTCACATCTCCTTTTGTTTTGTTTCTTTGAGTTAGAGCCTTAGGTAGCCCAGGCTGACCTTAAACTCATCACATAATTCAGGTTAACCTTGAACTCTTGATCCTTCTGCTTTCACTTCCCAAATGCTAGGATTAAAACAGGTACCACAACTTCCAGGTAAGATGGCGGCATAGTAGCCACACCAAAGCAGCCTAGGGAGGGAAATAAACAGAAACACAGCAAAATACACTTTTCTACTGAAAAGTGAAGGTGTATAAATTATTATCAACCACAGCAGAGAGGTTGGAGAGACCAAGATCTTCCAGAAAGGAGGAAACTGGCCAGAATCCCAGCGAGGCACCAGCAGCCCCGGTCTGTAAGGCCACCCTGCTGGTGGTGCACAGCGGCAAAAACAAGGTGAGAAGATTTTCCTCTCATATCAGCCTCCTTGCGAAGTTAAGAAACCTGAAGGGGAAGACAGAAGAGACCAGATGAGCAGCTGCTAAAGGAGAATACAAACGGGACCAGCCAAGTAGCTCTGGTACAACTCCAGGCACCCTGCAAAGTCTCCCATCTGCCAACCGTCAAGGCTGTGAATGTCTAGAGAACTCATTCACTCCTAGCCACCCAGTACTGAGAGAGATCAAGGTGGGCATTCAGCATTGGTGAGATTGAAAGCCACCTCAAAAGGTAATATATATACTTAAACCAGATACATAGGCCTGCACTAGAAGTGTTAATCTCTCTTTCCATGTCAGGAAAGGTTATGTATTACATTTGAATTATATATTCCTGGTTGGCTTTACCCTTCTCAAATAAGCTGTGTTTTGGTGTTGGCTATTACTGCCTTTGATGTTTCCTGATTTTTAGGGCCTTTGTCTTTTTCTTCTGTCATTATTGAGGACAGGAACTAACTGGCCACAGGCTGAGTTAGAACCTATTTCAGACTAGAAATCACAACCTCCTAGTTGACAGGAGTAAGGGTG
This sequence comes from Dipus sagitta, assembly GCA_036346955.1. Taxonomy (NCBI): domain Eukaryota; kingdom Metazoa; phylum Chordata; class Mammalia; order Rodentia; family Dipodidae; genus Dipus; species Dipus sagitta. Next base: position 36,981,254 of record CM070770.1, read on the forward strand.
TGGGGCAACACATACCCTTAGGGACTTTTGCTTTATTAGATTATCTGTTTAATTTAATACCCATGTTTGTATAAATACTCTGTGCTGTTTTTTTTTTAAAGATTTATTTATTTATTTGAGAGACAGAGAGAGAGAGAGAGAGAGAGGGAGAGAGAGAGAGAGAGAGAGAATGGGCCTCTAGCCACTGCAAACGAACTCCAGATGCATGCACCAACTTGTGCATCTGGCTTTTGTGGGACCTGGAGAATTGAACCTTGATCCTTAGGCTTTGCAGGCAAGTGTCTTAACTGCTAAGCCTTCTCTTCAGCTTCTGTGCTGATTTTGATCAAAGGTCTATTTTGCTCCGTTGAATTTAAGGATTTGCCAGTAATTTGCTTACCCAGTCTACTACAATACTGGAGTAGCAGGCAAACTCAATACCTAGAGTCACTTCTACTATTTCTCTTGGAGTGTAAGAGCTACAACTGACATCTTAAACTCCTATACTGAAGATATATAAAGTCAGATTTACATAGCTAAGAACACTGCAGATAATTAGAAAACTCAAGCAGCAAACTAACTCAGATTCAAAAATCTCTACATTGTAATATAAGAAACACAAAAAAATCAAGACAAAACAATCCCAACAAAAATTATAAATCCATCAGAAATGACCTCCAGTGAGACTGCTTTAGAAGAAATGCCTGACAAAGATTTAAAAAAAATATTATATCTATGTTCAAAGAAATCAAAGCAATCAAAGAATAAAACCAACTCCTGAAGGAGAAACCAACTTAATGAACTAAGGAGGTCAATACAAAACATGAGTAAGGAAATAGAATAATGAAAAATTCCAATCAGAAATACTAGAAATGAAAAACAGAGTAAGTCAAATAGAAAACTCTGTAGAAAGTCTCACCAGTAGAATGGATCATGGAGAGGACAGAATATCTAAACTAGAAAACCAGGTGGCAGATCATACAGTCCAACAAAGAGAGAGACAAACTAATAAGAAAGCATGAATGGGAACTTCAAGGCATTCAGGACACTATGAAGTGATCAAACATAAAAATTCAGGGCATAGTAGAAGGAGAAAAAATTTACCCCAAAGGCATATCAGGTATTTTCAACAAGATCATAGAAGAAAACTTCCCCCAAGTAGGGAAAATGATGCCAATGCAGATACAGGAAGCCTGTAGAATGCCAAACAGACAAAATCAGGAAAGAGCCTCTCACTGTCTGTCATATTGTAATTAAACTACAGAACACATAAACCAAAGAAAATATATTGAAAACAATTAGAAAAATCAAGTCACAAACAAAGGCACCAGGATAACAGCAGATTACTCAATACAAACTTTAAAAGCCAGAAGGGCTTGGAATGATGTATTCCAAGTTCTGAAAGATAATTGTCAACCAAGATTACTTTATCCTGCAAAACTATCCATTCAAATAGATGGAGAAATAAGGACATTCCTCAACAAAGGCAGGCTAAAGGAATATTTGGAGACAAAACCAGCTCTACAGAAAATACTTGAAAGGATCCTCCATGCTGAAGAGAAAGAAAAGCACACATACAAGGAACCTGGAAAAAAAACTATATTCAAATACTAGTTAATTCAAGAGAGCAAAGGTAAAACCAGAAAAGCTACAAAACCAGAAAAATGGCAAATACAAATACCCACCTTTCAATAATAACTCTTAATGTCAATGGCCTCAATTTCCCAACCAAAAGACACCAGTTTGAAGACTGGGTTAAAAAGCAGGATCTGTTGGGCGTGGTGGCGCACGCCTTTAACCCCAGCACTTGGGAGGCAGAGGTAGGAGGATTGCTGTGAGTTCAAGGCCACCCTGAGACTACATAGTGAATTCCAGGTCAGCCTGTGCTACGGTGAGACTCTACTTTGAAAAACAAGAAAAAAAAAAAAAAGCAGGATCCTTCAATTTGTTGCCTCCAACAGAGAAGCATCTGGATTAAATGAGGTCATAGAACAAATGTACCTAACAGATATCTATAGAACATTTCATCCAAATGCTGCAGAATACACATTCTTTTCAGCAGCACATGGAACACACTCTAAAATAGACCATATATTTGGACACAAAGCAAATCTTAACAAATACAGGAAAATTGAAACAATTTCTTATACTCTATCTGATCACAATGGGATTAGACTACAAATTAATAGCAAGAAAAGCTATAGAGCATACACAAAATCATGGAAACTAAACAATATACTACTAAATGATGAATGGACAATGAAGAAATCAAAAAATTCATGGAATCAAATGATAATGAGAACACAACATATCAAAACCTTTGGGACACAATGAAGGCAGTCCTAAGAGGGAAATTTATAGCTCTAAGTGCCTATATTAAGAAATTAGAAAGGTTGCATGTGAACAACTTAATGTTTCACCTTAAGGCCTTGGAGAAAGAAGAACAAAGCAAACCAGAATTCAGTAAACAGGAAGAAATAATAAAGATTAGGGCAGAAATTAATGTACTAGAAACCAAAAAAAAAAAAAAAAAATCCAAACAATCAATGAAACAAAGAGTTGGTTCTTTGAAAGGATAAACATGATTGATAACTCCTTAGCAAATCTGACCAAAAGAAAGAGAGAAGAGATACAAATTAATAAAATTAGAGATGAAAAAGGCCAGGCATGGTGGTGCACACCTTTAATCCCAGCACTCGGGAGGCAGAGGTAGGAGAATCACCATGAGTTCGAGGCCACTCTGAGACTACATAGAGATGAAACAGGCAGCATCACAACAGATACCAGAGAAATTCAAAAAGTCATAGGGACATACTATAAGAACATATACTCCACTAAGTTTGAAAATCTGAAAGAAATGGATGATTTCTTTGATTTATATGACCTACCTAAATTAAATCAAGATGTGATTAACTACTTAAATAGACCTATAAAACATGTCTCACCATGCTTCTGTTGTTTTGTTTTTCTTAGTTTCTGCATAAGAGAGAACATGTGATGTTTGCCTTTCTATTTCTGGTTTATTTTTGTTTAACATAATGTCTATGAGTTCCAACCATTTTCCTGTAAATGACAGGATTTTCTTTTTTTAAAAAATATTTTTTATAGGGGAGGGGAAGAGGCAGATAGAGAGAGAAAATGGCATGCCAAGGCCTCAAGCCACTGAAAACTAACTCCAGATTCATGCAACACCTTGTGCATCTGGCTTATGTGGGTACTGGGGAATCGAACCTGGGTCCTTAGGCTTTGCAGACAAGTACCTTAACTGCTAAGCCATCTCTCCAGCCCTTTTTTCTTCTTTAGGACTAGACTGTATTCCATTGTATATAAATAATATGTTCTCTTTTCCATCATCTGCTGAGTAGCATCTAGAATAATTCCATATCTTAGCTCTTATGAGCAGTGCTGCAATAAACATGCATCTGCATGTATGTCTTCTGCTATTTTCTTTGACTATAAACCCAGGTTTGAAATCATATGGTAGCCCTACTTCTAGTTTTTTGAGAAACATTCATGGTATTCTTCATAGGGTCTATGCTCATTTATATTCCCACCAACAACATATGTGTTCCTTTTCCCACCACAAAATTACCAGTATATTTTTGTTTATTATTAATTTATTTATGACAGCCATTCTAATGAGATAGTTTTGATTTGCATTTTCCTAAGAGCTGATGATATTGAGCATATTTTCCGTATATAAATTGGCTATTTGTACTCTTCTTTTGAGAGTTACTTATTCAGATCATTTGCCCAGCTTTTTTTTGGATTACTTGGTAAGGACAATATGTAATATCTATTCTTTAAGCAATTTTTAAGTGTACAGTATGTTATTGTTAACTTTAGTTACCAAATGGTACAGTAGAGATTTTTTTTCTTCCCATCTAAGTGAAATTTTGTAGCCTCTGTACAACATTTCCCCACCACTAGCCACTGGTCACCGCCATTCTATTCTCTTCTTTGGTGAACTAGATTTTTAAAATCTGTATGTAAGTGAGATCATGTGGCATTTGTTTCTCTGTGCCTGGTTCATTTCATTTAGCACAGTGACCTTCAGGTTCATCCATTCCAGTTTGTTACAAATGGAAGCATTCCCTTTTTTGTTTTTTTTCTTAGGCTAAATAGTATTCTGTTGTTTATACACACTACATTTTCTATGCTGATTAGGGTAATCCTATATCCTTACTGTTGTGAGTAGTGCTGCAAAGAACATAGGAGTACAGGAATTTCTTTGACATACCAGTATTATTTTCTTTGGCTATATATGTAATGATGGGATTGTTGGAACATATGGTAGTTCTACTTTAATATTTTTTAAAATTGGGAATGTCTATACTATGTTTTTTTAAAAAATGGCCACACTAATTAACATTCCCATCAGCAGTGTACAAAAGTTTCCCTTTCTCCATATCCTCAGCAATACTTATCGTTTTGGCAAAGCATTGTAACAGGTATGAGATAATTTTTCATTGTTATTTTAGTTTATAGTTCCCTGATTATTAATAATGCTAGACATTTTACATGTCTGTCTAACTATTATCTATCTATCTATTTATCTATCATCTATCTGTCTATCATCTATCTATCTATCTGTCTATTATCCATTTGTCCATTTGTCTATCATATATATATCTATCTACCTATCAATCTATGTACCTATCATCTATCTATCTATCTATCATCTATCTGTCTATCATCTATCTATCTAATTTATCTATCTAATTTATCTATCTATCTATCTATCTATCTATCTATCTATCTATCTATCTATCTATATCATATGCCTGCTGGCTATTTGTGTGTATTCCTTAGAGAAATTTTTTTTTGAGAGTTGTTTGGGTTCCTTATACATTTTGGTTATTAACCTCTCACCAGATTTATCATTTGCAATTATTTCTTCCCATCCTACTCATTGTTTCTTCACTCTGCTTATCGTTATGTCTTTAAAGAAATGTCCCAGAGTGCATAGCTAGCCAAAGCCTATCTTTAGCTTCAGCCTCTGCTTTCTCAGCTCTGCTGTCATCACCAATCTTCATTTTCATCTCACTTTTATTCTCAATTGCATTTGAAGTCTTCATCTTCTCCACATGATCAGATAGAATCAGTCTCAATAAATAATATTTCATGATTAGGGATTTCATGTTTCCTGAGTAACCAGCCCCACCTAATCCCCGGCTCAATAGCACAAATTCTAATATGCCATCTTTCTCATGTCAGACTGGACACTACTGTTTTTAAATATTTCTGTCAAATGAACTTGTGTGCTGTTTTCTCTGTTAATTTGTAAATTCCCTCAGGGTAGGAATTGTGGTTATACTTCATTGTCTGGCTTAAGAAGCTAGTGTAATTATTTTTGCATTGTGGAAAGTTAATATATGTTTGTTCCTGGTAATGATATGATTACACTCCCATGGGAGACACAGGATTTCTTTAACTCACCATCTTCCTTCACTGTGTCTTGGATGCAGAGGTTTAATCATCGTTTTTTTGTTTTCAAGAAACCTTGTTTTCTATTACCATTAGATTTTATTCAATGTATTCACTTACTCATTCAATACACATTTATCATGCTGGGTAAAAGGAACACAAGTAGAATAAGTCACAACTTCTGACTTCATTCTAGTGACAGCAACTAACGTTTCCTCATTTTGAACACATTTAATTTTGGCTTTGTATTTGTTTCGCAAGCAGTGAGTTGGCTTACAAGACGTGCCATAATTCTGTGAGAAATTGTTGTGTTCCTTTTGCAAGAACTAGGAGAGACAGCAGCTTTTGAGGTCTTAAGTGATTCTTTTCAAATGGTCCTTTACCCACAATATAGCTGAATTTGCTCTTAAACTCGGCATGCTTTGCATTTTTTCCACCATTCAGCCAGATTCCTCTACTTCCTTTTCATGAGGAGGAGGCTTAGGTTCAATAAAAAACCCTTCCCCCAAAGAAGTAAGGTGCCAAAGGAAGAATATGAACACGTTTACAGAAATAAAGAAAACAGGAGACCCTTCCATGATTCCCGGCTCTCACATTGTAAGGGAGACTGACTTACTACCTTGGGGTACTTTAGCTTCAGAGAGTTGCAAGATGCCCATGGCCACATAATATGATAGACAGCACCCACTTAGTAAATAACTGTATGAGGGGCTGGAGAGATGGTTTAGCGGTTAAGGCGCCTGCCTGTGAAGCCTAAGGACCCATATTCAATTCTCCAGATCCCACATAAGCCAGACGCACAAAGGTGAGGCAAGCGCAAGGTTGCACATGCCCACTAGGTGGTGCAAGTGTCTGGAGTTTGACATAGTGGCTGCAGGCCTACCGATTCTCTCTCTGTCTCTCTCTTGCATAAAAATAAGAAAGAAAAAAAAAAAGAAAGAAAAGAAAAGAACTGTATAGGGATGTGTCCTCTCCTTTCCTCTTTGTGTGCTGATTTAGATCTGGGTTATACTGGTGTGTGAAAGAAGAGAGATGCATTTCTCCCTAGATGCTTTGCTGCATCTTTTAGAAGACATTCAACTGGATAAATATAATTTTGTTTCTCACCAATGCTCCCTCTCTGACTAACAAATTAACATCACTGATATTATTATTGTTGTTGTTGCAGTTTTCACTGTCCAACATAATTAAATGTAATGGTTTCATAGTATAAGGCAGAGTAATTCCTATTTAAGAAGAATGAAGGTATTGGCTACATTCTGGGTTCACAGCAGAGTAAGAAGTTTGTATGTGTCCTTTATCCAATATCTTTTTGTTGTTGTTGTTGTTGTTGTTGTTGTTTTTCAAGGTACGGTCTTGCTTTAGCCCAAGCTGATCTGGAATTCACTATGTAGTCTCAGGGTGGCCTTGAACTCACAACAATCCTCCTACCTCTACCTCCTGGGTACTGGATACACCCTGCTAATCCAGTATCTTTACCCTTTCCTACATCTTTATTTTTTCTAGATCCTTCATAATTGGGGGCTTCCTTATCTCCCTAAACTGATTTTCCATATGGTTCCTCAATCAAAACCCCTCATACAGGTTAGGTCAAGTTTCCTTACTTTTGTCCCTCCCCCACAGGATGCGAATCCCTCCCTCAGTTCCCCTTGGGAGGAATGCCTTTCTGCCTTTCCCAATCCTTTCCTTCCTCCAAGGTCCACTTTAGACCAGCATCCTCCATCAAGTCCTCCGTGACAGCTCCTACCCAGTTCCCTCTTCCTTCTCCAACCTCCTACTACACAATGGATTGTGATAATAATAGCCTTCATTGGCCCAGTGGCTGATAGAAAACTGAACTGACTTCTTAAAAATTTTTTAAATTATTTTTTAGTGACAACTTCCATAATTATAGATGATAGCCTATGGTAATTCCCTCCCTCCTCCCACTTTCCCCTTTACAACTCCACTCTCCATCATACCTCTTCCCCCTCTCAATCAGTCTCTCTTTTATTTTGATGTCATCATCTTTTCCTCCTATTATGATGGTCTTGTGTAGGTAATGTCAGGCACTGCGAGGTCATGGGTATCCAGGCCTTCTGAAGTCAGTAGAATGGAAAAGCCAGACCAAAGTTACAATGCAAGTAAATGGTAAAACTGGGACATTAGTGCAGACCTTGGAAGTCCAAAGCTTTCCGCTGCAGCCTCTTGTTCCCATTGTACAACTTTGCACCTCCACAGTGCCTAGCTGAGTGCTGGACAGAATCAGGTGCTCCAAGGACTACTTGTGAATTGTTATACTAACCTTGCTGAGTCTCCACCTATCTTCCTATATGGCACGTGTTCCCAACTCAATGTGGCTGCTCTTTTTGCCATGAACTATGAACATGCATGAGTGACAGTCTGTAAAATACCAGAAGAGGAAGGTCTGCTTTTCCAGGAATGCTGTCTATTTGGGGAATGGTCGCCCTATAAAGGGCTCAACAGGAGGTCTCTGTAAATCACAGTAGAATGAGGACATGATTTCACTTGTTTGAAGAATTTTTTTTTAAAACAAAAAAATTTTTAAGTAGCACTAACAGAGAAAATCTCTCTTGTTTGGCTGAGTGACATTTCATGTCTGTTCATATCATTATGTCACTGTTTGAAAAATACAGAGCTCAAGCAGTCTCTTTTCTTACTAGACAAAAGGAAGAACTGGGTGTTTCCCTGTTAGAAGACCCAGATGTGATGAGTGAAGCACTGGGATGGAGGCTGAGTCACAGGCATTGAGAAGTGGAGGTGGGTCAGATCTTTCTCCGCGTTTTCAAAGCCAGCAAATGCACTTGGGGCCACAGTTAGATACTGCTGGCTGAAGCCAAAGCTGTTATTGTCACTGTTTGGGACATGGCTCAAGAAAGATCTTCAGCTGCCTTTAGTCCTTTCAAAATGGACCTTCTCCACACCAGGTGAACTAGGGGTTTATGTGTTAATCACTTGAAAGATCAGAATTCACAACAAGCTGTAAAATGATACCAAGAATTCCTGGGTCCCTTCTCTAGCATCACCCTATGGCAATATCTTAGTTAATGATAGCTACTTGTTTTTCGTGTGACATTTAAGAAAGAAGTTTTCTTAGACTGGAAAGATGGTTCGGCCATCAAGGCACTTGCCTGCAGAGCCTAATGACCAGGGTTCAATTCCATAGTACCCACATAAAGACAGATGCACAAAGTGGTACATGCATCTGGAGTTTGCTTGCTTTAGCTGGAGGCCCTGGAGCACCCATTCTCTCTGTCTGTCTTTCTATCTCTGTCAAATAAATAAATAAAATTTTAAAAAGAATACGTTTTCTTCTTTCCTTCCTCCTCCTCCTCTTCCCCTCCCCCCTTTGGTTTTTCAAGGTAGAGTCTCACTGTAGCCCAGGCTAACCTGGAATTCACTATGTAGTTTCAAGCCAGCCTTGAACTCACAGAGATCCTCCTACCTCAGCCTCCCAAATTCTGGGATTAAAGGTGTGAGCCACCACGCCCAGCTCCTCCTCTTGCTCATATTCCTTTTCCTCCTCTTCTGGTTCTTTCTTTGAGACAGGGTCTCGTGTAGCTCAGGTTGGTCTCAAACTTGCTAAGTAGCTGAAGTTGACCTTGAATTTCTAATCCTCCTGTCTTTATCTCCTGAGTACTAGGATTACAGGTGGGTACTACCAGGCTCAGTTTCATTCCATGCTGGGGAATTGAAAACAGAACTTCTTGCATGCTATGCAAGCATTCTACAACTGAGCTACATCCCCAGCCCAAGAACAATTGCATGTTTGTTTGTTTTTGTTTAATTACCTGCTATGGTTCTGGGTTAATGAGCTCCCTTGGGTCACCCTCATGTTGGATCCATCAGATGCCTGAGTGTTATCAAATGACAGGAGAAGGCAATTATCTGATGGTTCCTTCATTGACATGAAGCTGTACTGGCAGGCACCTCTCCAAAAGGGCAGCTGAGGTTTGCGGGCAGGAAATTCTGGGGAGAGGAATTTAGGCAGGAAATGTTAAGATGGGCATGTCTGGCAGTAGCAAAAGAATTGAATGCAAGAGCGCCACCTGGAGGTCTTTTCTAGTGGTTGCAGGGAAAAATAGAACCCAGGTGTGTCTGGACATTGGTCTTGGGGAACAAAGAGAGGAGAATCCATTTATTTTTCTCTTTTTCAATTTCTTTCTAGTTTTCAGTGTACAGTTATTTTACATCTTTTATCAGACTTACACCCAAATGTTTCCTTTAAAAAATATTTATTTAGGAGAGAGAGGGAGAGAGAGAGAGATATGAGAGATCAAAATCGAGCATGGGTGCATCAGGGCCTTGTGCCACTGCAAACAAACTTCAGACTCACGCGCCCAGCGCTTTGCGTCTGGTTTTACGTGGATACTGGGGAGCTGAATCCAGGGCAGTAGGCTTTGCAAGCAAGTGTCTTTATCCACGGAGCCGTCTCCTCAGTCCCACAAGTGTGTCTTTTTGGGGGTGGGGTTACTCTTCTAAGTCTTACTGTTTACTTAAATTCCATTTCTGTTAGTTCATTGTCATTACATAAACTAGCTTTTTTTTTTTTTTTTTTTTTGAGGTAGAGTTTCGCTGTAGCTCAGGCTGACCTGGAATTCACGATGTAGTTTCAAGCTGGCTCGAACTCAGCCATCCTGCCTCTGAGTGCTGGGATTAAAGGCGTGCATCACCATGCCCAACTGCATTTTTATTTTTTGAGTACAGTGTCTCACTATATAGCTCAGGCGGGCCTTGAACTCCTTATCCTCTTGCTTCCACCTCTCTGAGTGTGCACCACCACACCCTGCACCTTGCATATTGATCTTGCTGAACTTATTTATTGGTTCTAGCTTTGTTTTGTAGGTCCTGTAAGATGTTCCACATGAGAATCACGTTATCTAGGAATAAAGACAGTTAGTTGTACTTCTTCCTTTTGAACTGGGATGCTTTTCTCCTCGCACCCAGTGGGATCGGCTGTACCCTAAGCAGTGCAGTGTTCAGCAGGAATGATAAGAGCACACACACACTTGTCACATCCCTGATGGTACCGAGAACACATTCAGCGTTCATCATTAGTGTTGAGAGCTGAGGAATTTTCAGAGACTTTTTACACGTTAGGTTGAGGATTTCCTGAGTATTCCTAGTCTTTTTCTTAAACCTAAAAAATTATCAGAAACGGATGCTCAATTTTGTTAAATGATTTCTCTGAAATGATTATATGGGGTTTCTCTGTTCTTTTTTTAATGCTGAATTACACTGACTTTCGAAGGTTAGAGCAGCCTCGCAGTCCTAGGTTGACTCCTCTTCTATATAATGTATTATGCTTTTAAAAAAAACATTTTATTTATTTATTTTTATTTATTTACTTGACAGTGAAAGAGGGAGAAAGAGAGAGAGAGAGAGAGAGAATGGGAGAGAATGGGAGCTCCAGGGCCTCCAGCCACTGCAAATGAACTCCAGACATGTGCACCCCCTTGTGCATTTAGCTAATGTGGGTCCTGCGGAATCTAACCGGGGTCCTTTGACTTTCAGGCAAACACCTTAACCTCTAAGCCATCTCTCCAGCCCATGTATTATGCTTTCAATGTGTTATTGCGTTATCTCTTTTCTGTTGTTCTAGTTCTCTCCCTTTCTTTCTCTCTCTCTCTCTCTTTTTCTCCCTCTTTCACTGTCAAGTCTCTCTCTCTCTCTCTCTCTCTCTCTCTCTCTCACTCTCTCACACACACACACACACAATAGCCCAAGCTGGTATGGACTCATTCTGTAGTCTACACTGGCCTTGAACTCAGTCTCTGAAGTGCTGGAATTACAGATGTGCGCTACCATGCCGTGTTTGTTAGGCCTTATTTTGATGAAATTTTGTACATATTGGATTACAGTTTTTTGTTTGTTTGTTTGTTTTTGGTTTTTCGAGGTAGGTCTCCCTCTAGCCCAAGTTAACCTGCATCTTACAGTGTAGTCCCAGGCTGGCCTCAAACTCACAACGATTCTCCTACCTCTGCACCACCCTGCCCTGCTCTTGTTTTCTCTTTGTTTATTTATTTATTTCAGAGAGAGGGAGACAGAAAGAGAGGGAGAGAGAAGAGAATGGGCGTACCAGGGTCTTTGGCTGCTGCAAATAAACTCCAGACATAGCCACCTTGTGCATCTATCTGGCTTATGTGGGTCCTGGGGAATTGAACCTGGGTTCTTTGGCTTTGTAGGCAAGTGCCTTAACCACTAGGCCATCTCTCCAGCTCTTGTTTTGTCTTTTTGATTGTTGTTATTATTGTCTTTATCCCCCCATGCTGGAAATGGAACTTAGATCCTCATGCAAGTTAGGCATGGGTCATATTGTTGAGCTACACCTCTAGCCCCTCTATCTGGCTTATGTGGGTCCTGGGGAATTGTACCTGGGTTCTTTGGCTTTGTAGGCAAGTGCCTTAACCACTAGGCCATCTCTCCAGCTCTTGTTTTGTCTTTTTGATTGTTGTTATTATTGTCTTTATCCCCCCATGCTGGAAATGGAACTTAGATCCTCATGCAAGTTAGGCATGGGTCATATTGTTGAGCTACACCTCTAGCCCCCATAGTTAGAATGTCTTTACCTAGTTTTATTTTTGTTTGTTTGTTTTGTTTCTCAAGGTAGGATCTCATCCCAGGCTGACCGGGAATTCACCTTGTAATCTCAGGGTGGCCTCGAACTCTCGGTGATCCTCTTACTTCTGCCTCTCCAGGGCTGGGATTAAAGGCATGCGCCACCACACTCAGTGTCTTTACCTACTTTTGATATCATGGTAATGTTAGCATTGTAGGATGAGGTAGGAAGCAAGTCTAGTTTTTTTTTTTTTTCTTTTCTGGAAGTTAGTGTAGAATTGATATTATTTTCTCCTCAAATATTTGGGATAATTCAGCAGTAAGGACATAAATGGACCTGAAGTTTTCTGTGTGGAAAGGCTATTAACTACAAATTCAATTTCTTTCTAAAAAGTTAGCATATATCAATTATACAGAGGAAGGGGTTTCATTATGACATTTCCACACATGCACATAATGTACATTGATCGTATCAGTCGTCTCTATTTCTCTCTCTTATTCTCCCTCCCTCCTCATATTTTAGCTTCGTGTCTTTTTTCCCACTTTCCCAGAGCTTCCACATATGCGTCTGGCTTTTTTTCACTTAACATGATAATCTCCAGTTCCATCTATTATCCATTAAGCAGCATTCTTCTTCTTCTTCTTCTTCTTTTTTTTTTTTTTGAGGTAGGATTTCTCTCTAGTCCAGGCTGACCTGGAATTCACTCTGTATTCTCAGGGTGGCCTCGAACTCACGGCGATCCTCCTACCTCTGCCTCCTGAGTGCTGGGATTAAAGGCGTGCGCCACCACACCCAGCAGCAGCATTCTTCTTCAGAGCAGGGTAAAACTGCATTGTGTATATATTCCATATTTTCTTTATCCATTCATTTTCTAGTGGGCACCAAGGCTAATTCCATAATTTGGCTATTGGAAACAGTGGCACAACAAACATGGGTGTGCAAGTACCTCTGAAATAATTGGATTCTTCTGGGTACATATCCAGAAGTAGTGTGGCAGGATCATATGCAAGTTCTATTGTTCATTGTTTGAGGAAACTCCATGATTTCCGTGCCACCTGGACTACTTTATATTCCCACCAGTAGTGGATGAGACTTTTTTTCTTCTCTTGCATCCTAGTTAGCATTTCTTGTTTTCTGTTTTCTTCATGAGATATAAATTAAATTTAAATAGGCTCTTTAACTTGTCCATCTCTTTTGGTGTTTAGTAGATTATATAATTCGAGGAATTTGTCTACTTCATATAAATTATTAAAATCATTTCTATGGGTTTTTATAACAAGTTGTTAAATTCATTATTCTCTCAATGTATGCAAGATTTATAATAGTGTGACCTGTTTCATTTTTATCTTTTTTTAAAACTTTTTTTGTTTTATTTTTATTTATTTATTTGAGAGTGACAGACAGAGAGAGAAAGATGCAGAGAGAGAGAGAGAGAGGAAGAGAGAATAGGCGCGCCAGGGCATCCAGCCACTGTAAATGAACTCCAGACGTGTGCGCCCCCTTGTGCATCTGGCTGACGTGGGTCCTGGGGAATTGAGCCTTGAACCAGGGTCCTTCGGCTTCACAGGCAAGTGCTTAACCACTAAGCCATCTCTCCAGCCCCATTTTTATCTTTTGTTTTGTGTGAAAAGTCTAAGTAATTTTCTTTTCTTTTTTTTTTAAGGTAGGGTCTTCCTCTAGTCTAGGCTCACCTGGGATTCATTATTCAGTCTCAGGCTAGCTCCAAACTCATAGAGATCCTCCTACCTCTGCCTCCTGAGTGCTGGATTAAAGGAGTGTGCCAGCACAAAGCAAAGATTTATTAATTTTATTGACCTCTTCAAAGAACTAGCTATTAGTAGAGGGGTGGGATGCTGGGGGTGGAAAGGCACAAGTGGGCTCAAGGAGAAGGGGATGTAGTTGAGGAGGAGATGGGAAGGGTTAACAAAAATGAAAGATATTATTTTTAAAAACTAGAGATATTATGTAAAACCAATATGGAAACCTACTTCTTTGCTAGCTAATTAAAAATATATAATTTTTGGGCTGGAGAGATGGCTTAGCCATTAAGCGCTTGCCTGTGAAGCCTAAGGACCCCGGTTCGAGGCTTGATTCCCCAGGACCCACGGTAGCCAGATGCACAAGGGGGTCGCATGCGTCTGGAGTTCGTTTGCAGTGGCTGGAAGCCCTGGCACACCCATTCTCCCTCTCTATCTGACTCTTTCTCTCTGTGTCACTCTCAAATAAATAAATAAAAATGAACAAAAAATTTAAAAATATATAATTTTATTTTTATTTTATTATATTATTATTATTATTATTATTATTATTTTGGTTTTTCTTTTTTGGTTTTTCGAGGTAGGGTATCACACTAGCTCAGGCTGACCTGGAATTCACTATGTAGTCTCAGGGTGGCCTCGAACTCACGGCGATCCTCCTACCTCTGCCTCCCAAGTGCTGGGATTAAAGGCGTGCGCCCCCACGCCTGGCTAAAAATACATAATTTTAAAAACAGAGTTTGGGAAGAATTACCCTGTGGGGTGGATAATACTGTGCTCAGAAGTCATAGGTTGTCACAAGAAAATTCCAGTGCCGGTGGGAGGATACTTGCCAGATAGTTGTTAGTTAAGGATGCCCTGAGGACCTAAAAACAATACAAGCTATTGCCAAGGCTCTTGGTTGCCCACCAGAATGAATGTTAAGCATGGCTGTTATGGGGATAGCCAATTGCTCTCCGATTGGAGTTGAGGCTTGCTCTACTGGAGGGGATTCATGCTTGCTATTGAAAACCTAGTCAAAAGCCTATGGGCGAGTAGGTCATGAGTCCTAGAGCCAGAGTCAGAGGATGGAGAAGAGTGCTGTCAAACACTGTCTTCTGGAAGTGAAGGGCCATTGCATTCACGTCTCCATAGTAGCTGTCATCTGCACAAGAGCTGTGCAATATTATACCATCAGAATCTCATCACGGATGACACAAGAGGGCACAAAAGAAAAAAAGGCATCAAAGTAGAAGGGGAGCTACTTGGAGAGAAGCAGGGGTTCAGTGGAAGGGGAATTAGGGAGGGAGAAAGAAGGTAATGAGAAGGAATTATGAACACCAATATATTATACACATGGATGAAAATTGCCAATGAAAAGTTGAAAGAATAAAATAAACTTAGATATGGAAAAAAGAATTAGCCTTTAGCTGTACTGATTTTCTTTTTAATTTAATTCTGCTCTATTATTATTTCATAACTTCGAATTATGTTAAATTTTGTTTTCTGTAATTTTTGTGGTTTCCTGAGGTAGAAGCTGAGATTCAGCAATAATTCCACTCATTGGCCCGAGATTTTTCTTCTTTTAAGACAGACAATTAGCATATTAGACTAAATCAAATTACCCTAAGTATTGTTTTTGGCACTATGCTACAAACCTTGATATATTTTCATTTTCTTTCAGTTATGAATATTTTCTAATTTACTTTTGATTTTTATTTGATTAATGGGTTACATTTAGAAGTTGTAATGTAATTTCCAAATGACTGGGGATTTTCCAGAGATTTTTTTGTTTGTTTGTTTCTGTCTTAATTCCACTGTAGTCAGAGGACATACTTTGTGTGACATGAATTCCTTTATATTTATTTAGACTGTCTTGTGGGTGAACAAACTTGGTAAATATTCCACACGTACAGGGCAAGAATGTAGACTCTTCCACTGTGTGGAGTCTTCTGTAAATGTCAATTAGTTCAGGTTGGCTGGCAATGTTGTTTAACTCTTCTGTATGCTGATATTTTTCTGCTTATTCTATACATTGTCCAGAGATAGCTATTTAAATGTCAAACCGCACCATGGATTTGTCCATTTTTTCTTGTAGTTTTTTTTTTCCATTAAAAGTTAGGAAAACTAAGTCCAGGTGTGGTGGCACATGCCTTTAATCCCAGTACTGAGGAGGCAAAGATAGGAGGGTCACTGTTAGTTCAAGACCAGTCTGTGACTACAGAGTGAGTTCCAGGTCAGTCCGAGCTAGAGTGAGGCCCTACCTAGAAAAAAACCAAAATAACTCTTTGCTGTGAAATCTATCCTGTCTTAACAGAGCCCCTCTAGGCTGCTGCTTCTGCTTCTTCTTCTTCTTCTTCTTTTAAAAGATTTATGTGTGTGTGTGTGTGTGTGTGTGTGTGTGTGTAAGTACATACTACTGAAAATGAATGCCTGTCCACCTTAACATGGGCTGTTGGGGATTTCAACCTAGGCTAGCAGGCTTTGCAAGTAAGCATCTTTAACTGCTGAGCCATCTCCCCAGTCCTCAGTCCCCAGGCTTTTTTTTTTTTTCTAAATGTTGGTATGGTATGTCTTTCCCCAGTATTTTACTTTTAATTGATTTCTATAATTATTATAGATAGCATGAGGCTGTTTTTTTTTGTTTTTTTTAATCCAATCAGACAATCCCTGATTTTCAATTGAGGTATTTATTTAGACTAGTTAATTTAATAACATTATCTATATGCTTAGGTTTCGGTTTCAGTTTAATATCTTGCTATTTGTTATGTTTTTTTCTTCTGTTTATTGCATTCTTTTCCTCTTTTTCTGTCTTTTAGACTTAATTTTTATGATTTCATCTTGTTTTTCTTCTTGGAACTTTTAAATTTTAGTGCGTACAATATACATTTCTAATATGTTACAGCTTACTTCCAACTGATGGTGTACCACTCCATGGTATAAGAACCTTCTGATAGTATATTCCCATTTCTCCTCTCCAACCTTTGAGCTGTGGTTGTCAGACATGTTACTTGTACGTTTTACAAACATCATACTACATTTGCTATTAGTTTTGGTTAGTCCATTACCTTTCAGAGAGATTTTTTTAGAAAGGTATTTTTCCCATGTTGTTACCATTTCTGTTTGGTATAATTTCCCTCTGCCTGAAGGACTTTTCCATAGTAAATATTCTAATGTGAATCTGCTAGCTATGGATTATTTCATCTTTTACTCTAGAAAGATATTTTCACAATAGTTGTAGTTAGTTTCCACGTTGGTGGGATGAGCATCCAAACCTGGCACAGTTTAGGGGAGGCATTTGTTTCAAGCGTACAGATCCGGGGCGGGGCAGGGGGAAGTTCCATCAGTGGAGGGAGAAGTACTTCCATACGTCCAACCAAACAGCCAGAAAATACCAAAGGCAACAACACACAAACCAGCAACAAACAGGGACCCAGGCTGAGCTCAAATTGCTATACATACCACCGGGCTGGGAATCAAATCTGCTACCAAACACACCTGAAGGCTGGACTCAAGGATCTACCCTTAGTGACACCTCCTCCAGCCAGGCAGCTGGAGATCCAGGTTATGAGCTTTAATAAAACACCTGAGTCTATGGGGGACAAGCATTCAAATTACCCCAACAACATATAGGATTTTGGTTCATACTCTACCAATATTTTAATAATGTTAAACCTCTGTTTTCTCATTTGTATTATTTTTTTAAAAAATCCATAGTGGCACACACCATTAATTCTAACACTTTGGAATGGAGGCAAGAGTCAAAACTAGTCTCAGCTACATAGTGAATTTGAGCCTAGCCTGGTCTAATGAGACCCTGTCTCAAAAAAAAAAAAAGAAGAAAAGAAAAAGAAAAAGAGGGGGGGAAAGGAAGGAAGAAGCTAGGTGTGGTGGCACATGTCTGTAATCCACTTGGGAGGCAGAGGTAGGAGGATTGCTATGAGTTTGTGCCTAGCCTGGGACTATAGAGTGAGTTCCACGTCAGCCTGGCCTAGAGTGAGACTCTACCTTGATGAGCCAGAAAAGAAAGAAAGGAAGGAAGGAAGGAAGGAACCTGTGATCAGTCTGTCTTTGCTTCTCTGGATGAAGTTTCCTTTCTTTCTTTCCTGTCTCTAGCTACTTTTAACATCTTCTCTTTATCCATGCTGTTAGTAAACTTGTCTGTGTTGTTTAGTATGGTTTTTCATGTGCTTTTGTTTGGTGTACACTGAGATCGTTAGATCTATGGGTTTGTGTAATGCATGGATTTTTTGGCCATTACTTATTATGTATTATTTTGGGCTCTTCTCCTTTTCTTTGAGGACTCCAACTACAGCACGTGTGTTGTGCTTCTTTAACATGTTCTAGATATCACTGATGATGTTTTGGTTTTAAATTACTCTGTTTTCATTCTTTATCATTTTAGATTGCTCTATTGCTATATCTTCAAGATCAGTAAACTTTTATTCCTATATATAATATTCCATTCATCTCTCATGAGGTATGCTTTTCATCTCTTACTTTGTTTTCATGTTTACAAATGTTATTTTGATATTTTACAAAATAGTTTATTTATTTATTTGAGAGAGAAAAAGAGTCAGATAAAAAGAGTGGGGGTGCTGGAGAGATGGCTTAGTGGTTAAGGACCCACGTTTGACTCTCCAGATCCCACATAAGCCAGACACACAAAGGTTAGGCAAGTGTAAGGTCATGCATGTCTACTAGGTGGTACAAGTGTCTGGAGTTCAATTTCAGTGGCTTAGCCCTGGCATGCCCATTCTTTTTCTCTCTCTCTCTAAAAAAAAAAAAAAAAAGTAAAAAGAATGGGCATGACAGGACCTCTAGCTAATGCAAGCAAACTCCAGATGCATGCGCCACCTTGTGCATCTGGCTTATGTGGGTGCTGGGTAATCAAACCTGGATCCTTAGGTTTTGCAGGCAAGCACCTTAACCACTAAGCTTTCTCTCCAGACCCTAATTTTGATCCTTTCTAAAACACATATATTCTCCTGTAACTCAACAACAAAACAATTTTAAAATGTGCAAAGGAGTAGCTTAGAGTGTAATTCAGTGGTAGAGGGCATGCCCAGCAGTTTTGAGGGGTCCTGGGTTTAGTCAATAACATTTAAAAAGTGGGTACAAGAATTGAATGCATATTTCTCCAAAAATGGTGTACAAATGGCTAACATATAAAAGGATGCTGAAAACCACTAATCATTAGGGAAATGCAATCAAAACCACCAGTGAGGCATCACTGTGACAATCTCTTCCTGTTTTCAGCCCAGCCTCTTGTTGCTGAAACCACAGTGGCTGGGAAGATGGCGCCTGCCAGCCAGTTGGATGCTCTCCTGAGTCACATGTCCAAACTGACCAGGTGCAATTTTAGTGGAAGATTGCAGACCCAGTGACATGATCAGTCTTTAATGTGGCCTGGTTGTTACGGCTGGAGAAATGTGTCCAGAGCAAATAGAGACTGCTGGTTTCTGAGCAAGAACAGTTGTTTGAAGAGGTAGGATATTGGTATCAGCCTCAATAGTCAATTAAAAATCAAGGTAAATTATGTCAAGTATATTTTTAAGTGTATTTACTGTTACAACTCAGTTGTTTGTTCAAGTCAGTACTGAGTTCAAAGGTTCTATGAGTTGTCTTCATGGAACTGCTAGAGGAGAAGGAGACAATAGTTTCACAGAAGCTGCAAAATTACAAATTCATTACAACCAGAAGTGATTCTGTTAAGATGTACTCTAACTGAAGGTGGTAAAAATATATGTGGAAGACTTACTTGGAGAGATTTACAAAGATTGTGAAAGTCTCTAGATATTCAATGCATTATTCATAAGTAGGTACTTGGTAGATGCAGTAGTTTGAATGGATGTATCCCAGTAGGATTTCCAGCTGCCTGGCTGGAAGAGGTGTCACTGTGGGCCGATCCTGGGATTCAGGCCTAAGGTGTTGGGGGGGGGGGAGGGCGGAAGATCTGAATTCCAGCCTAAGGAATGCAGAGTGCTTGAGTTCTGCCTAGGTTCCCTGCTGTTTGGCTTCTGTTTTTTGTTCTTGCTTTTGGTGGTGGGTTTTCTCTTTTTTGCTACTATGGAACTCCCACTGGATCTGTACACGTCAATAAATCCCTTCCTCCCATAAACTGTGCCTGGTTTGGAAATTTATCCCAGCAACATGAAGCTGACTACGACAGTAGACAATATTTTAATCTGTTGTGTGTTGTAAACCAGTAGTATCAACAGTGAACTTCATTCCTTTGGACTTAATTATCATCAGTTATGTTAAAATAAAAGCTGAGGGTTGGAGAGATGGCTTAGTGGTTAAGGCTCTTGCCTGCGAAGCCTAAGGACCCAGGTTTGACTCCCTAGAACCCATGTAAACCAGACACAAGGTGATACATGTGTACAAGGTCACGCATGTGTACAAGGTGGCACACGTGTCTGGAGTTTGATTGCAGTGGCTAGAGGCCCTGGCATGCCAATTCATTCTCTCTCTCTCCCTCTTATAAAAAAGAGAAGGTGAATAGAAGCTTGGCTCACCATGTAGTATTTGATAAGCTTGGTAGTGACAAAATCTTGTTGCTATATGTTTGAACTTAGGTTCAAGGTTGAAATCTTTTTGAATCACACTACTCTCAACTACTATTATTGAGCACTGCTTTTGCTGCGAACTTTAGCAGTATTCATTAGTTATTAATGAGTTCTTAGAATTGCAAAGAAAACAGTACTTATATGTGCATAGACAGTAGTAAAGTCAGTAACAACAGCTAACATTTTGGATCACGAGTGCTGACAACTTGGTTGTAGATAATTTATATAATCCAGGCTGGCAAAAGTGAAAGTAAGAATATTTTCATTAACACGGGTTTGCAGTTGATATATTTTCTTCTTAAAATTTTTAAAAATTTATTTGCAAGAAAGAGAGACAGATGGGGGAGAGGGAGAATATGGGTTCACCAAGGCCTTTTGCCACTGCAAACTCCAGATGCATATGCTACTTTGTGCATATGTCTTTACATGGGTGGTACTGGGGAGTGGATCCCGGGCTGGCAGGCTTTGCAAACAAGTTCTTTTAACTGCTGAGCCATCTTTCTAGCCCATGCAGATGGTATATATTTTCTACATTATATATAATGCATATAACATATATAACATATATTTTATATATATAAAATATAGTGAATTATATATATATGATGGGTACCATGAAGCTGGTATATATTTTCTACAATATATATATATATATATATATATATATATATATATATA
Source organism: Dipus sagitta (assembly GCA_036346955.1). NCBI lineage: Eukaryota > Metazoa > Chordata > Mammalia > Rodentia > Dipodidae > Dipus > Dipus sagitta. Next base: position 37,002,202 of record CM070770.1, read on the forward strand.
TATACATACACACACACATACACACACACACACACACACACACACACATATATATATATAAAATATGGTGGATTTTATATATATGTGATGAAAGAGCAAGAAGGAAAGCACCCCAAATCTTCCTCTGGGTTCTTCACATATGTGCATGGTGCACACAGATGTGTGTCTCAGTGAACCTGGAACTCATGCTGTTTTTCAGCTAAACTGACTGACCAGGAAGCCCCAGTCATCCTGTTTCCCCTCCCTTAGCGTCAGGGGTTGCAGTCATGCAAAGACTTGCCTAGGTTTTTACATGGGCGCTGGGGATTGAACTCAGGCTGTCATGCTTACGCAGCAAGCACTCTTACCCACGGAGCCATCTTCCCAACCCCAAGGTACATTTTCAGCAATATTTGTCAGATCTGGATGCAAATGCAAATAAAACTTTAATAGCTACTACATATAGCTTTTGCAATCCCTGCTTTTGGATATTCTCAGCAGTCAGTTTTTTTAAAAAGAGATCATTGCATATTCACTAGGATGGATACTATAAGAACAAATAAATGAATGATAGCAAGTATTAGTGAGGGTATAGAGAATTCAGAACATTTTCTATGCTGTTGGTGGAGATGGAATCTGGTGTGTACATTATAGAGTATAGTGATTCTTCAACGAATTTAAATTAGGGGAACTTGGGAGCTAGCTCAGTGATTAAAGCACTCACTTGCAAGCCTGCTGATAACCCAGATTTGATCCTCAGTGCCCACATAAAACTAGAGGCAAAGTGGCACGCATGTCTATAATATCTATGTGCTCGTGGTAATGGAATGCAGAGCGGGGAGGTTCTGGAAGCTCACAAGCAGCAGCAGCAGCAGCAGCAGCAGTAGCAGCAGCAGCAGCAGCAAGACTGTTTCAAGAAGGTGAAAAAAGAGGAGAAACACCCTGAGGTTGTCCTCTGACCTCCACATGCATGCTGTGGCACACAATGTGCCCCAAACACACACATCATGCACATCCATATGCAAATAAACAGTAACAAAATAGGAAAAAGCTAAAATAGAATTACCACATTATAGGTATCTAAAAGAACTGGAAGAAGTGTCTGAAAGAGAAATTTGCACACCCTTGTTCACAACAGCACTAGTCACAGGAGCCAAACATGGACGTAACGCGTGTCCATCGACTGATAAAGGCACAGGAAAAATGTGGTCGACACACATGTACTTTGGAATATTACTCAGACTTTAAAAGGAAGGAAATTATGACACACGATTGAACCTTGAGATTATGACACTCAGTGAAATAAGCCAATCAAAGACAAGTGTGGTATGACTCCACTTCTATGGATTATCTAGAAGAGTCAAATTCATAGAGACAGAGAGTAGGATGGTGGTTTCTGGGCACTGGAGAGAGGAGGAAATGCAGTTATTTAATGGATATAGAGTTTCAGTTTGCAAGATGAAAATGCTCCAAAGATGGTTGTACTAGGAGGTGAATATTTTTAGCACTAATTAGTTATGTAGTTAGAGATGGTTAAGATGATTAGTTTTATGTAATGTATGCTTCCACAATAAAAAATTTATAACAAAACACAAACTAGATCACAAAGCAAAAAGATAATAATAAGTCTGTTAACATAATGGCAAAATATTTTCTGGGGAAAAGAAACGTTGTCCACATTCAAACATACTCTTTTTTTTTTTTTTTCTGTGAGAGTCTGGCTGTGTGGCCTTAGCTGGTCTGGAACTTGCCATGTAGATCAGAATGTCCCAGAACCTGTGGCAATCCTTGTGCCTCTGTCTCCTGAGTGCAGATGTGCAACATCATACCTGGCTCAAACATGTTCTTTCTAACCAAGTAATTACAAAACAAGTAGTATTAAGCCTGGCATGGTGGTGCACGCCTTTAGTCCCAGCACTTGGGAGGCAGAGGTAGGAGGATTTCTGTGAGTTTGAGGCCACCCTAAGACTATACAGTGAGTTCTAGGTCAGCCTGGACTAGAGTGAGACCCTACCTTGAAAAACCAAAAAAAAAAAAAAAAAACCAAAAAACCCCCCCCCAAAAAAAAAAAAAACCCACCTTCTAGGTATGCTTAAACCTGGAATTATGTAATAGTTGTAAGCATTTTAATCCTTTTCTGCCAAATCCCACATCTGTATTTCCTCTGTGTTAGTTTCAAGGGTTATTTCTTTATTTATTTTAGAGGCAGGGTCTCACTCTATAGCAGGCTTCCCTGGAACTCACTCTGTAGCCCAAGCTGGCCTTGAACTCATGGTGATCCTCCTACCTCAGACTTCTAAGTGCTGAGATTAAAGATGTGAGCCACCATGCTAAGCATTGCTATGGATTTTTTTTTTTTATGTCTGGTAAATTTTGTCTTGATTCCAAATATTTGAGTTTTATTTTCTTTGTGTTGGGTATTGCTAGATTCCTGTAAAATATTTTGGAGCTCTGGTTAAAGCAATTGGAAACAATATGAACTTTTGGGCCCTTGTTGCTAAGATGTGTTAGGCAGGCCTAGAACAATGTTCAGTCTAAAACAATTTATCCTCATCACTGAGGTCATACCCTTCTGTGTATTTACTCTTCATGAATCTTGAGGTTTTCAAGTCTAGTTGGTGGGAACAGACAGACTCCTCGTCTGTGGGGATGTCAGTCACCTCCAATCATTTTGGATGGCTCTGTTTCTTGCTTAAGTTTCCTTCTAAGTATGTGCCGATCAGTCTTCAGCTGGACTTATGTGGAACTTCTCTGCAAACCTCCAGAACTTTCCTTCTCTCTGTAGGTCTTTCCTTCCTTATACTCTGTCCAAAGAACTCTACAGGCCTTAGTGTCCCCACACTCTCAGTGCTGCATTCTCCCTTGTTTTTGTGATTTTGTCTTTTTTTTTTTTTTTTTCGGTGCTGAGGACTGAACCCAGGGCCTTGCGCTTGCTAGGCAAGCGCTCATCCACTGAGCTAAATCCCCAACCCCTCAGTGCTGCATTCTCAACCCACGGAGTTTGTCCAGCTTTACCTGGGTCCCTCTCTGTGCGCTGGGTCCTGGAATGTCCCTCAGGGCAGTGATGGAGAAATTTTAGTGCATGCATTTCGTTTCACCTCTCTCAAGGATCCCTGACCTGATGGCTTCAGGCAGAATCCTGGTATGTAAATCAGTCATAATATTTCATCTTGGCCAGAGGTACAAGTCTGCAATTAAACTATAAGACAGGCTTCTATCCTAGAAGTTATTTGTATACTTTATAGAATCAAAAAGTGAGCTATGTATATCAAATAAAGCCGTGGTTTTGTTCACCTGCATTGCCCTTTGTTTTCATAGCGACCGCATTGCTCATGCTAGAACCATGATGTTAGAACAAGGCCACATCTGAATATAAACCGAAGCTGCATTAAATCATAGTCTGTGTACTTCACGACGACTGCTAAAACCCAACCATAGCCCTCGGTACAGCCTCTTAGAATAGAGCAACAGTATTAAATCTTGGCCTCACTCAAGTATGGCCATTCTGTGGTTTGCTTTAGAGCTGACATGTCAAACGCATTATGAGGAAGAAGATGAAACTCAAAGGTAAGATTTATAAACATGCCCTCTCTGCTCTTAGATTAAGTGTTCCTGAAGGCTTCAACCTAACGTGGATCTCTCTACACAAAATCCTGAACATGCGCACGCTGATGTCTTCTGCTTGTATACCAGTGGGCCTAGAAGTGTAAATCTGACGATAACGAAACACAAACGTTTATTTGATAGTGTTGGGTGGGGGGGGGAGGGGGAGGTGCAAAATGTGGAGCAGTGACCAATAGAGCTCCTGGAGAGATAAAAGAATGGCAAGGGTGCTTCAGGCATGTACTGAGGTACGGAAGTGTAAGTGCTTTGTAGAAACAGAGCTGCAGAGTCTGGATTCAAATCCTATACGTGATGCTTACAGCTGTGTAACTTTGGGGAAGTCATTGAACTCTCTTGTTTTGTTCCCACACTTCTACCCCACAGAATTGTTGCAAGCACTAAGTAAGAGCCTATGGGTGCACAGCACTTAGAACAGTGCTTGGCCGTAGTGGGACTGACATGAATGGCAGCTACTGGCATGGTCGGCGCTCTCGCTGCTGTTGTGGAGCACGGCATGTGCAAGGAAGCAGGGGATGCAGAGCGTGCGCAGTGTCAACAGGAAAGGCCTCCTTGAGAAGGTGGAAGCTTAGTGAGGCTCTGAGGGGAGAGAAAGGTTTTCAAATAATAGAATGTGCAGGGAATAAGATGAGCCAAGTCCAGAGACAAAGCTCGAGGCACGCTGTGTGTAAAGGTCAGTGGTCTAGGTTTTGAAACTTGATATTAGATAATGGAAGGTATACCATTGAAGAAACAGAGATGCCAAGAAAATAGAAGGGTTTTGGGGGCATGATGTTGAGTTTGGAATGGAAAAAAGGTATACATGGACAAAAGAAAGCCGGAGACATGTCTCATCGTCCCTAAAAGTGGTGGTCAATGATGTAAGAACAAATGGTTAGAAAAGAATAAAAGAAATACAGAGAGGGGCTTAGGAGATAGCTCTGTGAGTAAAGTGCTCACCTTGCAAGCATGAGGAACTGATCTTGGTCCCCAAAACCCATGTAAAATTCCATGTAGCTATAATCCCATCACTGAGGAGGCAGAGACAGGAGGATCCCTGGAGCTTGCTGGCTAGCCAGTGTAGCCTAATGGTGAGCTTCGGGCCAGTGAGAGGCCATCTCTCAAACAGAGGTGGATGGCGTTCCTGAGGATAACACCTGAGGTTGTCCACTGGCCTCCACAAACATGTGCACACACACCTGTACACACACACACCTATATACATATGAGCATGATTATACACACATGCACACCACACACAGATATAAATATGAGGGTTACAAGTAGAACTTTTAGAAAATATCTATATTTTAGGTTAGGAGTTGATAAGTGGATTCATAACAAGAGAGAGAAATTTGGTGTCCAGGCCTCATCCAGGCCAACTCCATCATTTCTGAGGGCGCATTAATGTGGTTTAGAACTTGTCAAGTGGACTATGGGCAGCTAAGGTTGAGGGCCATTGTTTTAGACGCCTATTTAGTGTTTAATGTGTTTTGAGGGGGAGGGTAGTGGTATGATAAGGCAGTTGTCAGGGAATAAAGTCCTAACTTATTTAATTTAAGGTACAGAAACCCTAAAGCATTCTCACATTGCTGAAGAGCATGAGATTTGGAAAGAATAGTTTTGTACCATAAATAAGACATGTAATAAATTTCCAACCTCTAATTAACTATTACTGTCAATAAATGCGAACTTGACTATGTTAGTATTTTCTGTTGCTTATAACCCAATGCCACAGATTGGAGAAGCCATATTATAAAGAAAAGAAGTTTCTAGTGGCTTGTGGTTCTGGTCCAACATCCTGGTGCTGCATATGGTGAAAGCTTTACTGCTGGAGTCCTGAGGTGATAGGACATCCCATGATAAGGGTCAGGGAGCATGTGTGTATTTTTCCTCATACTCCTTCTGTTTGCTTTTTTTTTCTGAAGTAGGGTCTCACTCTGCCCCAGGCTAACCTGGAATTCACTCTGTAGTCTCAGGGTGGCCTTGAATTCATGGTGATCCTCCTACCTCTGCCTCTGCGTGCTGGGATTAAAGGCATGCACCACCACGCCTTGCTTCCTTCTGTTTTTATAAAGTCACAGTATTAGATCATAGGGCTCTACCCTAATGGCCTTGTCTAACCCAAGCCACCTCCCCAAAGTCCACTTCTGAACATCATAGTCAGATTTAGTGTCCATCCTCTTAGTATCTCATAATGGGATTAAACTCCAACATGACAGCAGGAGAGATGGCTTAATGGTTAAGGCACTTGCCTGAGAAGACTAAGGACCCAGGTTCGATTCCCCAGTACCCACCCATGTAAGCCAGATGCACAAGGTGGTGCATGCGTCTGGAGTTCGTGTGCAGTGACTGGAGGCCCTGGAATGCCCATTCCTTCCCTCTGCTCCCCCCTGCCCCCGCCGTTCTCTCTCTCTGCCTCTTCTTCTTTCTCTCTCCATCAAAATAAATAAATAAATAAATTTTTAAAAACTTAAAAAAAATCTCCAACATGAGTTTTGGAAGGGACAAAGCCCACCAGCACAGCAATCCCTTTTCTCTCGCACCACTCCTATGTGGCCAGCCCACATCCTCTATTTCCCTTCCCTGATTGCTTCACGTGCAGTCTGGATCATGTGCAGTCTGGTACAGTCCTTCCAAAGACTCCTGACTTAGCCATTATTTTATTTATTTATTTATTTTGAGGCAGGGACTCACTGGAGCCTAGTTGCTCTAGAGCCCAGGCCCAGGCCCAGGCTAGTCATGAACTCAAAACGATCCTCTTACCTCAGCTTCCCGAGTACTGGGATTAAAGGCATGAGCCACCACACTCAGCTTTGGTTCAGGTATTTCTTTTCATTGTTTTTTTTTTTTTTTCCTTTTCAAGGTAGGGTCTCAGTCTAGCCCAAGCTGACCTGGAATTCACTATGTAGTTTCAGGGTGGCCTCGAACTCACAGTGATCCTCCTACCTCTGTCTCCTGGGTGCTGGGATTAAAGGCGTGCGCCACCACGCCCAGCTTTGGTTCAGGTATTTGAACACATTATTTGCATCAGTTGAAAGTACCTGGGCAGCTGCAGGCCACACTGTCACAGAGAAAGCCATTTGAGGGGATCTCTCCTAATTTTGTGAGCCCAAGAAGAAAGGTAGCCTGTAGAAAAGAAAAAAGGAAGGGTACCTCCTGTATTTTGAGGTGCTAGAGGTGACAATGCTATGACTTACAGGACAATCCCCCCACACACACACACCCCTCAGACTGCAGCAGCGCCCTCCTCCCTGTTTACAAAGTGGCGTCGAGGTCTGGGCTGAGGCGGTGAGTCCTGCCAGAGTTGTCCAGGATACAGCATTTGTGGGAATTCTGTGACTCAAGAGGCGAAAGGTCAGTTTCTTTTCATTGACAGTGTTCTTGCTGCCTAAAGGTTTATCTCTGGGAATCTTGACTGGTTTCCAGGGCCCTGCTTCACCTCCATTGTTATCTGGAAACAGGAACAGTGCTTTTGTCGTGCCAGACTGGGTTAGACATTGGACCTCATGCCCACGCCCTTCCCCCATGAGGAAAATTCTACACCCTTCCAAAGCAGTTGGAAGAGGACGTTTAAAAACACAAACCTGCTCTTGTTTCTTTCACACGCATGCATTTGCGTCTCACTCATCCTTCCCTCTGCGTTTTCTCTGTGATGCCATAAAATTCCTACTGTGATCTAACATGAGAATACATCGTGAAACTTGGAGACATGCCTGGAATTCTCTGGAAACGCTTGTCTTTCACTCATTCTTATACTCCTAAAGGACATGCATATATAACCTACACATGACTCCACCAGTCCACAGCCACACTAAAAATGGGTTGAAGTTATGCATGTGTTGATCCCACCTGAAGGTTCATGTGCACAAAGCCCATTCACTCCTACCAAAGACAGCATCTGTATTCCCAAAGTACGGTTAGGGTCCTAAAAAATGAATGGCAACAGAGAAGGGACCCTGGGCAGCCAGAACACATTCCTTCCTTCTATCCTGAAGGAAAACAACCAGGATCTTTTGAGCTAACTTGATGTGCTGAACTCTAGTGTCCTCTTACAACAGACCCTGACGCGCCCTCACTCTCCTCTCCAGCAAGTTCCGTTGGGTTCCTCCAGCTGCTTCCCAGGCAGATCTCTCTAAATGCAAACGATTAGCATTTCCTGTTAAAACATTTCTAATAAATAAATGAATACATCATCTTCCCAACCCAAAGCAGGTCTGCAAGCAGCCTAGGAGCTACTCTGAGCTAAGGATAGACATGGACCACCCAGCACCAGCCCCCTGGCTCAAGGCCAAGGCTGCTTTTGTTTGAATTCCTCTATGAGTAACTGCTCAAGCTGACGCCAGCCAAACTCAGTGAAATATTATTTTTAATATTAGATAAATAGATGGTGGGTGTGTTGATCTTCTCTTCCCCCTTAGTAAACTGCAGCATCACAATTCAGAAGCCAGCTCTTGCATCTAGAGTTCCTCAGACAGCAGAAGGAAAGCTGGTATTCCCTTTGACCTTCCTCATGGAGCACTTATCCCTCAAGAGACAGAGAAGTCCCAGTTGGGGTTGACAGGACCCTATTGTTTCAAATGGCAACAAAGCCTGTAAAGGATCACCAGTCATTTTTGTTCATTTTTCTGTTTCCTTGAAATATGCAAAAAATGCTCTTTATATAAAAACCAGAAAGCACAGATAAACAAGAAATCGAAATGAGCTACCGAGAAAAAGAGAGTTACTGCCTTTCCAAGCTTTTACATTTATATGCCAACTTCATACCCAATGTATGATGATTTGATGGAAATACACTCTGTACATGTGTATTTTTTAGAGAGAGTTCATTTGGAATCTATTGTATGCCAATAAATTCTCTCCTAAAACTCTACTCTTAAGGGCTGCATAATATCCTATCCTATGAACATGCCACAGTGTACCTCACCAGTCTCCTCTTGTTGCTTCCAAGTTGTTTTTTCTATTATAAACACAGCTTTATCATTTTTTAAAAATCCTTACATCCTTAATTATTTTCTCAGGATAAAGTTCCAAGGCAAATTTCTAAGGTTTTGGCTATACAGTGTTAAATTACCCTCTGAAATGACTACACCAATTTATGTAAATACCAGCAGATAACAAAAATGTCTTTTAGCCAGGCGAGGTGTCAAATACCTTTAATCCCACCACTTGGGAGGCAGAGGTAGGAGGATCACCATGAGTTTGAGGCCACCCTGAGACTGCATAGTGAATTCCAGGACAGCCTGGGCTATAGTAAGACTCTACCTCGAAAAACCAAAAAAAAAAAAAAAAAATTCTTGTTACATGTATTTCTTCTACACTGCATATTGTCCTTCAAGAAACCATCTTTTTTTTTTTTGTTTTGTTTTTTTGTTTTTTCGAGGTAGGGTCTCACTCTAGCCCAGGCTGACCTGGAATTCACTATGGAGTCTCAGGGTGGCCTCGAACTCACGGCAATCCTCCTACCTCTGCCTCCCGAGTGCTGGGATTAAAGGCGTGCGCCACCACGCCCGGCTAAGAAACCATCTTTGACAATTTAATTTTGGTGTGAGAAGAGCACTAAACTTCAAACATTTAACAGGAGAGCTGGACAATGCAGATTTTTACAAGTGGCACATGCTCGGTGGTGGGTAGTGACGGCTCAGCCCACAAGGGAGACCTGGACCGTGGTGGCATCAAGTGAAGGCTCAGGAGGTGAGAAGAGGCTTTGACACCAGGCTTGGCTGGATGAAGTAAGTGCACAGAAGACCCTAAGTGAGCCAAGCAAAGAAGCCAATACCATGGAGTTTCCACAAATATAATCTCAATGACATTCATTCACTTGGAGGGAAAATACATTGAAATCAAGAAAATTTTGGGAACACTGGGATGTACCAAATTAGAACAGTTTTTTCACAGAAGACTTTCTCACAACCTGCCACGTGCTAATGGACATTCTGGGGCTCCAGGAGGGGGATGTGGTCTGCAGTGTTTCCTGGCCTTATGTAAGTTTAAATACAGCCTCCTTCCTCCATCTATTTGATTTTCCACAAACCTCTCATGGGTCTAGTGCTTGTGGAACACACTCTGAGAAACACCGTCTGAGGCCATAAGGAGGAAATGCTGTTTGCAGAAAGAGCAGAGACCAGAAGTAAACTGAAAGGGGATGGGGGAGGAAGAAAATAAGTGGAGAAGGAAAGCATAAATATGGGGAAAATTAGAAAAAAAAAAAAGGCAAAGAATGAAAACATAAGGGGAAAGGAAGAACAGAAATGCAAAGAGAAGAAAAATTTAAGGCAAGAAAAAGAAAGTGGGAATCAGAAAAGGTGTCACTAGAGGCCTCGAATTACTAGGCCTCTTTTAGGAGAGACCTAGAGACCTGCAATCTCTGCATGCTTCTCTACCCCTGTAGGCCACCCCAAGCCCCAGGTTGTCACTCTCCAATGTGTTTTTGTTGTTTATTTTTTATTTTAATGTTTTTAGATATCATTTATTTATTTGCAAGAAGAGAGAGAGAGAGAGAGAGAGAGAGAAGATACAAATAATAGGCCCTAAAGAAACCCCAAGAATACAAAACATTAAGTAACAAATTCCTAAATCAGTGCATGTGCCCTTTAGAATTCTACATCTCAAACGTATTTAACTATTTAGTAGAAGCTATGTATTGTTTTAAAAAAGTTTCCAGCCAAGCATGGTGGCGCATGCCTTTAATCCCAGCACTTGGGAGGCAGCGGTAGGAGGATCGCCGTGAGCTCAAGGCCACCCTGAGACTGCATAGTGAATTCCAGGTCAGCCTGAGCTAGAGTGAGACCCTACCTCAAAAAACCAAATAAATAAATATAAAAAATATAAAAAAGTTTCCAAGTAGTTAATGTTGAAGTAGAAGTAGGCATTTCGAAATATAACCATGGCACAATTCATCCAGATCTAAAAGCATCTAGAATATTCAAAGGTGTGGGATAGTCTTTTGAAGCAGTTACCTCAAGACTGACATCATGTCTCATTAAGCCAGTGATTCCCAACCTCCTCTCACAAAGGTTCTTAGAAAAGTGTTGCTCCTGCAGTCAGTCACTTATCTTAGGTCATCACTCTGTATTCATATCCACAATTGTTCATGGACTCAATTTGGCACGCTGGACTGTCAGGTCAACCAGTAACATTCCAGAAATTTCTGTGATTTCAACAGCTGTAAATCATAGTGACTAGTATGATACACCCAGGGTCAGTGAATGGAGTTGATATTATTCTATTCAAGAGGAAAGAGACTTGACATTTAGTCAGCCCAGCCATAGATAAGGAGTTGGGCCTTCATAAGATTAAAAAAAAGTAAGACATAAACCATTAATAACTTGTTTTGCAAATGCCCCAGGGGCCCAAGTCTGAGTAAAGAAACATCTACATTTGTGCTTTTTCAGTAATTTTGATAGTTGCTATAATTTTTAGAGTTGGGCCTCTAAACTGCATGCTGCTGTTCTCACTCCTTGTGCCATGATTGCGTCCCTGTGCAGACATCTCTAGTCTATTGTTGCGCTCTTTCCCACTGAGCAGTGTCTACCTTTTTCTTTCTTTCTTTCTTTTTTGTTGTGTGTGTGTGTGTGGTGTGGTGCATGCATTTTCCCATGTGGGGTTCCGTGTGCTCTCCTGTGGCAGGGTGGACTTACCTATGGTGGCAGAGTGGGGGGAATGCCAGGTGTTCTGCTCCCTCACTATTCTGCCTATTCTTACTTGAGCCAGGGTCTCTCACTGATCTTGAAGTCTGCCAGTTTGGGGGGAGCCCCATCCATTGTCTAGTCTCTGCTCCCCATAAGACTGGGGTAACTGGTGTGTGTGGCCACACTCAGCTGTTTATGTGGGTCCTGGAGACTGAACTCTCAGGCCTCCTCAGGCCCTCATGCTTACACAGGAAGTGCTCTTAACTACTGAGCCATCTTGCCAACCCGTGTGTTTATCTTTTAATACAGTGTTCCAAGTAACCAATTAGATGCTGAAGATGAGCCCAACATCCCTTTGCTTCTCTGTCCTATATTGTGATTTGTTTATGAGGAAGTACTAGAGAGAGGATCAGCCAACGTGAGTAGACAAGAACAAGATCTCTTAATGAAGATGGTGTATGTGAAGTGCATAGAACTAAGGGATGTAGAGACACGTGAGAATTAAAACCTGATGTCTCTCCCTGGTGACAACGGATTGTCAATTTAAGTCCACATGTTTTGCTCTCTGTGCTCTTTTTTCTAGCACAGGTACAAGGGTTTGGACAAAAAGCATCATAGTGACTGGGAAAGGATAGTGCAAAAATGGGTTAATCTGGGCTCGAGAAAACCCCAAAGTGATCTTGGATAATATTTTTAAATTAATTTTTATACAATTTCATAATGTAGTTTGATAACATTCACTCCCCATTACCTTTACCTGTCCCCTTCCCACTCCTGCTGAACCCCTTTTCCTAGCCAACTAGTCCTTCCTTTCGTGTCTTTGTGTGTGTGTGTGTGTGTGTGTGTGTGTGTGTGTGTGTGCGTGCGCGCACGCGCGTGTATGTGACCTACTGAGTTTAACTAGGGTTACTTTCATAAGCATGGGCATAAGATTATTTACCAGAACATGGGCAACTAACCAATGTCTACATCACTGAAGAAAATGTTTCTCTTTCTCTGAGCAACCATTAACTACCAATAGCTCCTCAGGGAAGGGGTGAGACCTCAGAGTGCCTTCCCCATCCATGACTGAATGTTGATGGCCTCTTGAGATATTATTGACGACACTCTTACATGGCCACAGGGTTGGGGTTTCTTGTTCTTTTTCTCACCTAAGCTCCTTGAAGCTTAACAGCTCTGGGAGACAGACAGCAAAGATGTGCTACCTTACTCATGATGAAAGAGAAATTTCAATGAAGAAAGCAAGTAAGGTGTGAGTGTGGTAGCATGAGCCAATGATACTGGTACTCAGGATGCTGAAGCAGATGGATCTTATGATCAAAGCTAGCCTGGACTACATAAGCAAGGCTTTATTTCAGGGAAGGAAGGAAGGAAGGAAGGAAGGAAGGGAGGGAGGGAGGGAGGGAGGGAGGGAGGGAGGGAAGTGTGTTTTCAAAACCATGTCTAGGATGAGATAGAAATGGAAAAAGAACCTTGATTAAAAATTCTTACCCTGCCGGGCGTGGTGGCGCACGCCTTTAATCCCAGCACTCGGGAGGCAGAGTTAGGAGGATCATTGTGAGTTCGAGGCCACCCTGAGACTACAGAGTAAATTCCAGGTCAGCCTGAGCTACAGAGGAGACCCTACCTTGAAAAACAAAACAAACAAAAAAAAATTCTTACCCTGAGTTCTCTCCAATGTACTTGTGCTTCTTGTATTGAGGTGTGGACATCATCAAACTGGCAGGGTGAGGGCAGGAAATTATTTCAAACATTTGGGACAAAATGACCCTTCTCAAGGCTGGAGAGAGAGCTTAGCAGTTAAGATGCTTGCCTGCAAAGCCTAAGGACCCAGGTTCAATTCCCTAGTACCCACGTAGAACAAGGTGCTGCATGTTCGTTTGCAGTGGATAGAGGCCCTGGAGTGCCCATTCTCTCTCTCTCTCTCTGCCTCTCTGTCTCATCTCAAATAAAAAAATAAAATTAAATTAAAAAATGGCCCTTCTCAATGACTTTTAAGGAAAATTATATATATATAATTTTAATTTTAATTATAAAATATATAGATCCATGCATGATGGCTTACACCTGTAATGTCAGCACTTGGGAGACTGAGGTAGTAGTATTGTCATGAGTTCCAGGCCAGCCTGGGTTACAGAATAAGTTCTAAGTCAGCCTGGGCTAGAGTAAGACTCTGCTTCAAAAAGTATAATAAAAACAAGGCGGAGGTAGGAGGATCACCTTAAGTTCGAGGCTAGCCTGAGACTACATAGTGAATTCCAGGTTAGTCTGAGCTAGAGCGAGACCCTACCTCAAAACAACAACAACAACAAAAATAAATAAATAAAATAAAAGCCAACAAAAATATACACATTTATAAAGGAGAATGCATAATTACATGACATTTTACAAAAACATAAACTATTTCAAAGACATTAACACTAATGATGGTGGCTGTTCTGGCCACGCTCTGGTTTTCTGATGGCGAGTTTTCATCATTTTCTGCTGGTCCTGTAGATGTGGGTAGGAGATCCTGCTTTTTACATGCTGCCCTCACCTCTCTTTACTCCTTCTCCTCTTCCTCATTCTGTTCTTCATCTTCATTCACATAAGTGGTGCTAAGGTATCCCAGCACCCAAAGCAGCTGGTTTATGAGATTCTATCAGAGGCACCAGGCCGCTGTCAGGACTGCGCTTATAGGAGCTGACTTTCCCAGGGTGAGGCACGGAGGGACAGGAAGAGGTTGAGTCACACTCCAGGTTGAATCACTCTCACAGGGTAAATATGGACCTGCCACCGAATCACTCTGCTTGAGCAAGGTGTCCACGTAGGTATTAGTTAGCTGAGGATGCTATAATGGAATATCAGACTGGGTGGCTTAAACAATGGACAACATTTGTGTCTTAGTGTTGGAGTCTGGAAGTCTGAGATAGGTCAGGGTGCCAGCATGTGTAAGTTCTGGTGAGGGCTTGCTTCCTCAATTGTAGACCACTGCCTTGTCTTCTTTAAATAATAATTAATTAATTAATTAATTAATTTGAGAAAGGCAGGAAGAGTGAGAGGAAGAGGCAGACAGAGGGAGAGAAAGAATGGGTGCGTCAGGACCTCCAGCAACTGCAAATGAACTCCAGATGCATGCACCACCTTGTGCATCTGGCTTACGTGTGTACTGGGGAATCGAACTTGGGTCCTTAGGCTTTGCAGGAAAATGACTTAACCACAAAGCCATCTCTCCAGCCCTGATTATTACCTTCTTTTGTATCCTTATAAGGCAGAGAGAGCTTTCCAGAGTCTCATAAGGACACTAATTAGATCATGAAATTCCCACACTCATGAACTCATCTAAATCTAATCCTCCCCCCTGGCCCCACAAGGCTCCATCTCCAAAACCATTATGTTGTGAGGTAAGGCTTCAGCATAAGAATTTGAGTGTGGGGTGGGGGACACAATTTCATTCATAGCAACCAGTCTATGAATAACAGAAGAACCAATTCAAAGGGGCATAAACAATAAAATAATTCTGTTGACTGAGATAACTAGAAAGCAGTTATGATGGGCCTCAGATTAGTTGATCCTTAGCAGGTTCTGGAGCAGACTTTACCATAATATTAAGGATTCTAGCATCTACAGTAAATCCCACTGTAAGATTGCTTCTTTTTTATTAATTAAAATATATTTACATACATATTTTAATATCTACTATATAATACATAGTAGAGATACAAACTGGTCTAGTTATACATGCATACACATTCATCTCTATGTTTAACAATTAGAGTAAAAACATTTTCTAGGGGCTGGAGGGATGGCTTAGTGGTTAAGGCATGCACCTGCAAAGCCAAAGGACCCATGTTCGATTCTCCATGACCCACGTTAGCCAGATGCACAAGGAGGTACATGCGTCTGGAGTTCATTTGCAGTGGCTGGAGACCCTGGTGTGCCCTTTCTCTCTCATTCTCTCTCTCTCTCTCTCTCTCTCTCTCTGTCAAATAAATAAGTAAAAATAGCCAGGCATAGTGGCACACGCCTTTAATTCCAACACTTGGGAGGTAGAGGTAGGATGATTGCCATGAGTTCGAGGCCACCCTGAGACTACAGAGTGATTTCCAGGTCAGCCTGAGCTAGAGTGAGACCCTACCTTGAAAAAGAAAAAAAAAAAATTCTATTTTTTTTCAAGTTGGGTCAATGAAATACTTCATAGGGCAAGAGGTGGTCAATCTCTGACAAATTTTTTTGTAATGATATATTCTTTTATTTAATTTATTTTTATAATTAGATATGGACATATTTTGTATGTAAACATCACATGTTGGTACCATCCTTTCCCTCCTCTCTGCCCCTTTTCTGAAGAGGCCTTCCTCTTTGGGGATGCAGGTCAACATGGGGATTGTGGGTCATGCATTGTGGTGGTGGGGGGGTAGGCAATGTCTCTGTGCAAAATGTTCAAACTTGTGGCTCTAAAAATCTTTCTGCCCCCTCTTCTGCAAAATTCTCTGAGCCATGCTGGGAGCATTTTAAGTCTACTTCAGTGATGGGCACTTAGGAGCATCTGGCTTTCTGGTTTGGTGGGTGTATCTTTCTCCATCACCCTTGTGCTGATATCAGATTCACTAAGAAAGCAGCACTCTTGCTCATATACCCAGTCCCTCTGTGGTTTCAGCTGGGGCTGGGGTGGAATGCGCTGGGACATTTATCTCCTCAGGTCCAGTTCCCAACTTGAAAAGAGAAGCAAATTCACCAATGGACAATGAAGTCAGCACCAGTTAAATGGGGTAACCATTATTAATTTAGAGAGAATTAAAAGGGTTCAGATACTTTTATAGTGTAAGGTTAGTAGGAGTTGGCAATGGAAAACAGAATCATTATCTGGATATCATTCTGACTTGTTTCCCAGATCCAGATATGGTTTCCTTTCCACTGAGTGGATCTGTTAGCCAATCTAAGAGCAGTTGGTTACCCACCATGTCTGTGTGCCACTATTGCACTTGTGTGAGCATCATATCAAGTTGTTTGTTTCTGAGTCGCTTAGACTTTGAGTTGCTTGGACAGATGTTGGCCACTTTCCCCCGGTAGCTCATGTAGCACCTTCCAGCACTAGATGGGCTAATTGTCTGGGGACTGGCTCTTCTTTTTTAAAAGTATTTTTTGACTTCCAGTCAAGATGGTGGATTTATAACCACACTAGAGCTCCTGGGTGAAGTCAGAAAGCATTGAGAATGGAGGACAGCTAAAATCTATCAGCAAGACAAGAATAGATAGCTGGCTCCCCAGCAGGAGACAAACTGCCCCTCACATGTCAGCTAGGGCCCAGGTGAAACCACAGAGGAACTGGTGAGATGAGTATGACTGCTGCTTCCAGTGTGAGCCTGAGAACCTGGGCCAGGGTGATGGCTACAGACACTGAGGATACTCAAAATGTACCAAAGCAAAAATCCAGAAGCTGCTGAGAGCACAACACTAAAGTACTCCTAAAACACACCCACCAAGGCTGAGGGAATTTTGTGGAAGAGGGAGCATCA
Organism: Dipus sagitta; assembly: GCA_036346955.1. NCBI lineage: Eukaryota > Metazoa > Chordata > Mammalia > Rodentia > Dipodidae > Dipus > Dipus sagitta. Next base: position 37,018,910 of record CM070770.1, read on the forward strand.
AGAATGTAAGAGTCACAGGGTGAGAGGGAATATCCAGACACATAGCCCTCCTCACAATGATTGACCTCTGCTCTCACAACTCATAACCCACAACTCTGTGGTGAATACCAGCAATCCCACTAAGGAGGACCCTCAGTGGAGTGGGGGCAGAGAGGAGGGAAATGATGGTACTAACGTATGATGTGTCCATACAAAGTTTCTATTTAATAATAATAAAAAAACCAGAATATAGAGTCCTGAGTTCCCGTGCTATGGCTGAATGTGTCTCCTCAAAATTCATGAAATAGAAACTTGTTCCCCAAATGCATATGTTGAAAGTATTTGGAGGTGGGATTTTAGAAGGTAATTAGGATTAAATGCTATCACGAAAGTGGTGCCCCTATGATGGGATTACTGGCTTTTTAAGAAGAGAAAGGTCAGAACAGCCCACTCCTGCTTGTTTATCATGCCATGCCTTCTTCCCTGTTATGACACATCCAGAAGGCTGTCAAAGACTGTAAACTTGATATTGGATTTAGCATTTGCAACTGTGAGAAACACATTTCTTTTCTTTATAAATTAGCAGTCTAGCCAGGTGTGGTGGTGCTTGCCTTTAATCACAGCACTTGGGAGGCATAGGTAAGAGGATGGCTGTGAGTTCAAGGACAGGCTGAGACTACATAGTGAATTCTAGGTCAGGCTGGGCTACAGTGAAACCCTATCTCAAAATAATAATAATAATAATAACTATTATTATTATTATTATAGCAATAATAATAACAATATCAGTATACAAGATTCTGTTATAACAGCAGAAAATGGACTGAGATATCCAGGCCCTTTAATATTCACAGGACAGCTAAATACAGGAAAGTTCAGTAAAGACTTGCTATTCAATGTATAATTCTACTCTGCCTCTCTGTTTCTTTGATAGTTTCTAAACTTGTTGACTACTTATTAAACATCTAGAAAACTGGGGGAAAATAAAGTAATTCAATTTTTAAAAGAAATTTATTGGAGCCGGGCATTGTGGCACACGCCTTTAATCCCAGCACTCGGGAAGCAGAGGTAGGAGGATTGCCATGAGTTTGAGGCCACCCTGAGATTCCATAGTGAATTCCAGGTCAGGCTGGGCTAGAGTGAGACCCTACCCCCCCAAAAAAAAAAAAATTTACTGGAAAAGACAGAGTAAGAAGAGGGAAGGAGGAAAGGAGTGTGTGTGAGAGAGAAATAAAGAGAGAGAATAGGTATATCAGGGCCTCTTACTACTATAGATGAACCCCAGACACATGTGTCACTTCCCAGCTCCCATTATTCTTCTTTTTTTTTTGTTTTTGTTTTTTTTGAGGTAGGGTCTCACTCTGGCCCAGGGTAACACAGAATTCACTATGTAGTGTCAGGCTGGCCTTGAACTCATGGCAATCCTCCTACCTCTGCCTCCCAAGGGCTGGGATTAAAGGCGTGCGCCACCATGCCTGACTTCCATTATTCTTTAATGTACAATGTCTCAGAGTTTTGGCTTCCCAGTTCACCTTCAATGGCCATGTCTTATTTGTTGGAATTATAGCATGGGCCCATTCTCAAATCAGCCAGTGTGGCTGGGGTGATAGGGTCTAGCAATTCATTTAAATCAAAGTTTATTCTGGGGCCCGGGTTGTGGGTATAGTGTCTGCCTAGCCTGCACAAGCCCTGAGTCCAATCCTCTAGAACTGCATAAAACTGGGCATGGTGATAAACACACTCTGTAACTCCAGGACTTAGGAGGTAGACACAGGATGATCAAGAGCTTAAGGTCATCTTCAGCTACATAGGGAGTCACAGGCCGTCCTGCAGCTACATGAGACCCTGTCTCAAAAAAAAAAAAAAAAAAAAAAAAGAAAGAAAGAAAGAAAAAAGAAAAAAAAAAAAAAAGAAAGAAAGTTTATTCTGGAGCTTAAGGACCAACCCATCCAAATTTTGTAACTGCTTCATAATCTGAGAAAGGAACTATAGAGGTGATGGGAGGTAATGGCATTGTCCACTACAATTTCCTAAAAATTGTTCACTTTAAACTGTTGGCTCTGTCTGGCACATGGCAAGTTCTCAATAAATATGAGTGGTCTTGTCTCCATATATATTCTAAGCTACTGTGAACATTCTGGGAAGGGGTGATGGTGGGGCAGGCCCCGCAGAAAGCACAATTGGAAATGCTACCAGTCTTAAGGTCAACTCTCCTCTGAAATCGGATGTTGTGGTCACACAGGAATTTATGAAGAGGACAGAAGCTCCTAGCTCCAAAGCTGTATTTTGGGGCTAATAGGACCACATTATATCTGGACCTACTCCTTCCAGATCTGGGAGTTTGCTTTGAGGCATTCAGCTGGCAGTCTGTGGATATTTTCCTTTGGCATTTACTATGACATATACCTAGGTCATTTTGTAAATGACTTTGGAATATATCTAATTTTAAAACTGGGAGTTCTCTCTCTGCTGGATAAAATATCAGTCACAACAAGACAAATCCTGCATGGTTCTACCTTTATGCCATAACTAGAGTAGTCAAGTTCATAGAGAATGAAAGAGACAAATCCTATATATGATTCTACTTCTATGACACAACCAGAGTAGTCAAGTTCATAGAGAATAAAAGGATCAGGGTGGTTGCCAAGAGCTGGAGGGAGCAATGAATGGGGAGTTGTGTTTAATGGAATCAGATTCTCAATTTTGCAAGTTGAGAAGAGCTCTGAAGATCAATGGTGGTGGCACTTGCACAACAATGTGACTGTATTTAATGTAACTGAACTGTGTTAAAGATGGGTAAGATGATAAATTTTACATTATGAGTATTTTACCACATTACAAAAGAATTAGGAGTCATGTGTGGGGTTTCTTTTTTTAACCTTACTTTTATCATCATATTTTTAAAAGCTCCTTTCCTATTATAAACATTTATTTTGACAGTGAGCAAACAAGATGGCTTTTTTTCCCCATGCCAGGCACCAAGATTTGTTTAATAAAGATTGAATTTAGACTTTCTATTGAAACATTCTATCTTAGTTACTACATTTATTGTGTGTTATTTTTCTTCTAAACCCTTCCTTCTCATTTTTACCTGCTCTGATAATAGAATTCTTTTTGTAGCTTAGTTTTTCTCTTCCCCAAGTGGACTAACTTTAGTGGTTATAAGAGTTATTATAATCAAGTATTTTCTTTCAAAGGGCAGAATAGCCCAGCTAAGCTTTGCGTAGAAGATAGTCATATAAATTCTACTACTTAAAAAAACTTTTAGCTGGGTGTGGTGGCACACTCCTTTAATCCCAGCACTCGGGAGGCAGAGGTAGGAGGATCACTGTGAGTTCAAGGCCACCCTGAGACAACATAGTGAATTCCAGGTTAGCCTGAGCTAAAGTGAGACTCTACCTCGAAAAACCAAAAAAAAAAAAAAATATATATATATATATACATATATGTATATAAATATATATAGTATGTAAATGAAAACTGTCAATAAAAAGGTTTTGTTTTGTTTTTTGAGGTAGGGTCTCACTCTAGCTCGAGCTGTTCAGGGTGGCCTCGAACTCCTGGTGATCCTCCTACCTCTGCCTCCCGAGTGCTGGGATTAAAGGTGTGTGCCACCATGCCCAGCTGACATAATATATTTTGATTATGACCCCTTTCCATTACCTTCTCCTATCCTTGCTTTCTCATTCCTTTTTTGCTGAACCCCTGCTTCTGTCCAATAGCTCCTCTTCTACTTTGATGACTTTTTTTTTTTTCAAGGTAGGGGTTTCACTCTAGCTCAGGCTGACCTGGAATTCACTATGTCGTCTCAGGCTGGCCTTGAACTCAAGGCGCTTCTCCTACCTCTGCCTCCTGAGTGCTGGGACTAACGGTGTGTGCCAACATGCCTGGCTTACTTTGATGACTTTTTAAAAACATATGTAAGTTTTTGTCAGTTACAACTCAACAAAGCAAAGAAAAAAGTAAGAATTACACAAAACTAAACATCATCTAACATATTTTTTACATCTCCTAGTATTTTATCTATTTCTTCTTATTTTACAAAACTAGCAAACTTACTGTAAAATTCCCTTACCTCTGTACCATGTTTTTTTACAAAAATATTTTTAGCCAGGTGTGGTGGCACAATCCTTTAATCCCAGCACTTGGGAGGCAGAGGTAGGAGAATCGCCGTGAGTTCAAGGCCACCCTGAGACTACATAGTGAATTCCAGGTCAGCCTGGACTAGAGTGAGACATTACCTCAAAAAAAAAAAAAAAAAGATAAAGAAATAGTGTTCTTTTATTTGCAAGCAGAGAGAGATAGAAGACAGACAGACAGAGAGAATGGGCATGCCAGGGCCTCTAACCACTGCAAACAAACTCCAAATATGGCATGCGCCACTTTGTGCATCTGGCTTTACATAGGTACTGGGGAATCATATTCAAGTTGTTAAACTTTGCAGGCAATTGCCTTAACCACTGAGCCATCTCTCCAGCCCTGTACCATGTTTTTAAAGTCATTTAAAAATATTTTTGATATTTTATATATTTATTTGAGAGATAAGGGAACATATATATACATATATATGTACACACACACACACACACACACACACACATATATATATATATATATATAGAGAGAGAGAGAGAGAGAGAGAGAAAGAGAGAGAGAGAGAGAGAGAGAGAATAGGTGCACCAGGGCCTTTAGCCACTACAAACAAACTCCAGATATATGCACTGCCTTGTGTATCTGGCTTTATGTGGGTACTAGGGAATTGAACCTGGGTCCTTTGGCTTTGCAGGCAAGCACCTTAACCACTAAGTCATCTCTCCAGCCCTTAAAAACATTGTTTACTGAGATTTTTTTCAAGGCAGGGTCTTACTTTAGCCCAGGTTAACCTGAAACTATCTCTGTAACTCCAGACTAGCCTTAACCTCACCATAGTCCTCCTACCTAGCCTCCCAAGTGCTGGAATTAAAGGCATGTGCCACCATGTGTGGCCTACTGAGAATTTTAATACGTGAACATGCTGTAATTCGATTGTCTTCCCTTCCTATTAACCTCTTTTATCCCCCTCCCCCCCCTCCTCCTCCTCCTTCTTTTTTAAAATATTAGCTGGGCATGGTGGCACATGCCTTTTTTTGTTGTTGTTGTTTATTTTTATTTATTTATTTGAGAGTGACAGACACAGAGAGAAACAGGCAGATAGATAGAGAGAGAATGGGTGCTCCAGGGCCTCCAGCCACTGCAAACAAACTCTAGATACATGCGCCACCCTGTACATCTGGCTTATGCCGGTCCTGGGGAATCAAGCCTTGACCCAGGGTCCTTAGGCTCCACAGGCAAGCCCTTAACCGCTAAGCCATCTCTCTAGCCACTTTCTTCTGTTTTGATGTCTCATTCTTTTTGTCCTTCTCCATTCTCTCTGTCAAAATGCTGATCGGCTTAGGATTGCTCAGGTTCTGTGGGGGTAATGACAACCACTGTGAGGTCATGTATGCATTACCCGTCAGTTCATGTTGGGAGTACAGTGCCCCAAAGTACTCCTTCCCACCCCATGATTCTTACATTCTTTCTCCCCTCTATTTTGCAAGGCATGATAGAGATGTCTTACTTAGTGTTGAGTTCTCAGCAGCCTCTTATTTTCAGCCTTGATGAGTTCTGAGCCTCCTCAATGGCTACTGCCAGCTCCACAGAGAAGTTTCCCTGGCTAGCAGTGGGAAAATAACTAATATTCTTTTTGCCACCACCACTGCAAAGATATGATAGAGATGTCTCACCCAGTGCTAAGCATTGGGGCTTTCTCTTCTTCTTGTCACCTTGATGAGTTTTAGGACTCTCCAGTATTTGCCACCATCTGTTAAAAAAATACTTCACAGCTGGGCGTGGTGGTGCACACCTTTAAACCAAGCACTGGGGAGGCGGAGGCAGGAGGATCGCCATAGTTTGAGGCCACCCTGAGACTACAGAGTGAATTTCAGGTCAGCCTGGGCTAGAGTGAGACCCCATATTGAAAAAGCAAAACCAAAACCAAAACAAACAAACAAACAAAATACCCTTCACAAACCAAGAGAGGGAATAGCATTAATCAATGGGCACAAATATATTCATTTAGAAGGCAATTTGATGAGCTCAACATATTTATTTAGCCAAAGGACAGTGGTAGCTTGCTTCTAGGATCTATGGCTTTCCAAACCATAGGCTCAGTCTTCAGTACCAGGCATGCACTCCCTCCCACTGATGGGGCTCAAATCTAAGCAGAGAGCAGTTGGTTACTCCCATAACTTAAGTGCCACTATTGCATAAGTGGGCACATCTTGTAAAGCTCGGAGGATCTCTGCTTGAGACTATTCATGATATCATGTCTGGAAGACAGGGTTCCATGGCACTCTGCTCCATCTTCTGGCTCTTACATTCTTTCCGCTCCTTCTTCCACAATGTTCCCTGAGCCTTGGAGGGTGGGACAGAGATGTCTCATTTGGTGCTGAGCACTTGACTGTCACCTTTTCTCAGCACTTTGGTGAGTCTTTTGTCTCCCCAGTAGTCATTGTCAACTGCCAACAGAGAAGTTTCTTTGACCAATGGTGAAAACAGCACTAATCTATGGACACAAATACACATATTTAGAGGGCAACATATCCATTTAGCCAAACAGCAGTAGTAGCTTCCCTCCTCAGATTCATGACCTGGGCCTCAAATTCAATTAGTAAGTGATTTGCTACAGCCATAACAGCCATACCACTACTGCACCACTGGGCACATATTGCCAGGCTGGTTGGTTGTGTAGATCACAGGGTCCACTGCTGGGCAAAACTGTTGACTTTTCTTCCTCAGCAGCCTGCATAGTACTTTCTAGCACTATGACAGCTAGCCAGTGGGGAAGAGGCCTCCAGCTCAGCTCCAGCTTGATTTCTCAGTGTCCTGCAGCTGAAGCATTGATGTCCTCAGCAGTAGCATCTTACCATCTAGTTCTGGTGGCAACCAAATGCCAAATTCTAGAACTTACTGGCATTGTAGCCTGAGTACCACTTCCTTCCTTAGGTGTTTAAGTCACCAATTCTGCCAGGCCCTTTACGAATATGATGTGATCAGAGTTTTCCCATGAGGTCTGCACAGCATCACTGTTATACACGGGGACACCAGAGAGGTTAAGTAATGGGTTCTAATAGCAGAGCTGGTATTCACCCATTTTTGGGGGGGGGCAGGGGAGTTATTGAGGTAGGGTCTCACTCTAGCCCAGGCTTACCTGAAGCTCACTTTATAGTCCCAGGTAGACCCTGAACACACAACAATCCTTCTTTCTCATTCTTCTGAGTGCTGGGGTTAAAAGCATGTGCCACCATGCGTAGCCTGGTATTCCTTGATCAAAGCTTGGACGAAGCTGTCTCCTAATACTGCCCTGCCTCCACCCAGGCTGTTCCGATGCATTTACTTATCTTCATCTCTGACCTCTTGGGGCATGAACTGTCTTTCTATGGGAGCCAAGTATAGGCTGCTGGGAAGAGTTGGTGGGGGAATCCCCCTGTGGCAAAGGATGAGTCATCACAGTGTCCTGACTGAACCTCCTGGTCTTCCAGCTCTCTGGTTGCTCCACGTTGCTTCTCTAGCTCTCCAGCTGCCTCCACCACACCTAATACAAAGGACATGCTGTTCCTTTTTTTGAGCCAACTCCTTCATTCATCAGAAAAACTCCTTCATTCACCAGAAATAGAGATAGAGTTTTTCAAACAATAAAAGGATATTTGCCACAAAAGTAAGGCAAAACCAAATTAACACCTAGAAAAGACAAAAGTGTCAGAAGAGATATTCCAACCGTGAGTGGGACTCATTTAACTGCCTCAGGCCCCTGTATGGGCAGGAGGAAGCTAAATTCACTGCTCCATTCTTCCCTGGCCCCCAGCAGGTCTGAGGGCCTGGCCAGCCCATTCCCCTCTAAGGGTAGCCTTCATATTTCTCCAGGGTTAAATTAACAAGACCGGCCGGGCGTGGTGGCGCACGCCTTTAATCCCAGTACTCGGGAGGCAGAGGTAGGAGGATCACCATGAGTTCCAGGTCACCCTGAGCCTACATAGTGAATTCCAGGTCAGCCTGAGCTACAGTAAGACCTTACCTCAAAAAACAACAACAACAACAACAAAAATATCATGACTGATTTACATAGGTGGAACTTAGCGTCTCTCCTTTCCATAGAAGAGTTGAGGAAAACAATTTGAGCTCTTAGTGAGACAGAAAAGCTTGACAGAGGTTCAATCCTCAAGGCTGCCCCCACCAACAATATAGAGAAGAGTTAAGCCTGTGTGTTTGAATTCCAGCACTGTACATCACTAGCTTTGTAAATTATTCAGTGTCCCCAGGTCCCGTTTCTCTCCTCTGTAGAGCTGGGAAGACAGAAGGTTGGTATACACAGCACTCCATAAGCATTTAAAGTGTTCACTGCTGTAAATGCTCTCAGAGCATTGCGGCAATATTCCCATGTTACCCACTGGGCAGGCTTTGAACCTGTGCCTGCCAAGGTCAAGGTCTATGCTCTTTCCACTGCCCCCTGCTGCAGTCCTTACCTGCGTATTTGTGTCCTACTCTGTCTTTCAGCTTTACCAGGCTGTGCTTTTGGGAACATCTTTATACTATTATGTAAACAACTGTCTGAGTTGAATGCATGGATGCCTATGTTAGTAAAAGGAAAGGAAATGACTTGAATTTGAGAGACAGCAAAAGTATTATACCAGAGGCTAATAAGATTAATTCATTTAGTCAGTTAGCTAATATTTACTGAGTAGTCACAAAATACCCAACCCTATTCATGCCACCATTTTTGGATGCCTAGAGGGAGAGAGGAAGGCAGGGAGGGGCCACCAGGGGTGGAATGAGGAATGAAGTTTAACTTCTTTAAAGTTAGAATTAAATATTTTTGAAGCCAACAGACTGGCCTTTTTAATGTGTGTGTGTGTGAGAGAGAGAGGATTGGTGTGCCAGGGACTCCAGCCACTACAATTGAACTCCAGACATGTGTCCCCCCCTTGTGTGCAGGTCCAACCTTGCAGCACTTGTGCCGCTGTGTGTCTGGCCTACGTGGGACCTGGAGAGTTGAACATGAGTCCTTAGGCTTTGCAGGTAAGTGCTTTAACCACTAAACCTCTCTCCAGCCCTAGAATTACAATTTTTAATATTTTCAGGTAATTAAAATCCTCAAGCTGAGATAAAAGTATTAATATTGTTAGAAGAGTAAAGATGATCATGTCATATGATTTTTAAAAATATTTTTATTTATTTATTTGAGAGATAGAGAGAGCCAGATAGAGAGATAGACAGAGAGAGGGAGGGAGAATGGGCATGCCAGGAACTCTAGCCCCTGCAAGCGAACTCCAGATGCATGTGCCACCTGGTGCATCTGGCTTACATGGGTCCTGGAGAATTGAACCTGGGTCCTTTGACTTTGTAGGTAAGAGCCATAACTGCTAAGCTATCTCTCTAGCCAATGTCACATGATTTTTTTTAATGATCTTTATGTTATATGAAAAATTTCTATCCTCTTTTCTCTCCAAATCCTGGTTATACAAATATTTTCACAATCTCTCAAAGCTAATAACTTTGAATTCTAAGCTAGTGAAAAGACCAAATGAAGATTTATATTGGAGTTTTTCTACGGGAAGAAAGTAGGTCAAAAGAAGACACTGTGCCTAGGACTGGAGGGCAAGATTCCAGAGAGAAGGACTTCGGATCTTGAGGATGGTCTCTGTGCGTAGCCTCGGTCATTTATTTGAATTTAGAGATGACAAGAAGCACAGGCAGAAATCCCAACTGTCAGGCATATGCCACGAGCTGGAGGTGACACCACATTGCTGGGAAGGTCTGATGCACTGAAGGCTGTAGACAGATCAGTGGGGGGGGGGTGGGAAGAAAGGCAGGATCCCAGGGAAAGAATTCCTCCGTGTTTGCAGGTCTTGACACGCAAGAGAACAGACAGGTTAAGGCAGGCTAGATCACAGGTGACATGGTGAGAGGGTTCATGGAGCAGCTCCTGTAATGCACCCTCAAAGCGTGTGTTACAGCAGAAGTGAGGCGCATCTGAGGACCTCACTTCTTAAAGATTATTATTTGAGATAGATAGATAGATAGATAGAGAGAGAGAGAGAGAATGAGTACACCAGAGCCTCCCACTACTGCAAACAAACTCCAGATGCATGTGTCACTTTGTGCATCTGGCTTTATGTGAGTACTGGGGAACTGAACCTCGGTTGTCAGGCTTTGCAAGCAAGCACCCTTAACCGCCAAGCCATCTTCTCTCGCCCAGGACCTCACTCTTTACAAACATCCTTATCATTAAGTGGATTCTAGTTGATGTTAAGAAGAGCCCTATGAAGGCAGCCTAGTAAGGTGCTTTAAAGCATATTTGAATCCTAGTCTGTTACAAGCTGAGCGATCTTGGCGAAGTAAGACTCTTGACTGCCTCTGTCTCATCTGCAAAGTGCAGATGACAATGGTGCCTGCCTGCCTCACTGGGATGTTGTGAGGATTCAGTAACTTGGTGGCACATGCTTCACATGCAGCCACAAGAAGGTGCTCAACAGCCGGCAGTGGTGATGATTACAGCACATGGAGAATATAGAGCCGCCACGTTTGGCATGTGAGCTCAAGGATGGCTTCTATGGCTTTGTTTCTAAGTACTCACTAAGTGACTTGGTCTATCATCATTCGCTGCTCTTAATAAGATAATGCTTTGCTATGTTGAAATAGGACTTCTGCTTCCAGAGTCACTAATACTTGATGCCAAGCAACCTCTTTGAGGATCTGGAATCAACTTTTCGAGGCTTCTTCCACCAGTGAAAGATAGCTCAGCCATTAAGCTATCAGATGTGTCGACCCTGTGCTAACTACATGGGGATACTCATTTGTGAATCTTAAATCCAAGTAAAGGAGACAGCAAAGAAAACAAAGGGGAAAGGAGAAGTAGAGAACTGTGAAAGGTTCTCCAGGCATCCACACTCCACAGGAACAGTCAGAGCAGTAAGAGTGAGGTCAAGGGACATGAAGGGAAGGAAAGGACGAGGGAGGGATGCAACCCTTCAAGAAAGGGTGGGTGCCATGGTCCCAAGGTGGCTCAACAACAGCTTTGCTTCTGATGACAATGTTGTGAGCTGTTCTTTAATTTGGATGGTTGAGCCTTCTGGGGAATAGGAAATCTCTTTACTCAATACTGAGGTCTCTGGCTAAGGATGTTTTTGGCAAAGAGGCAGCTGTGATCTCCTGTGAATATTCTTATGAGATAACTAGTTTAGTAATAATAATAACACATGTAAATATAATGATAACAATAGCTTCTCCCTCATCTTTTGTGTATATTTCATAGTACTCCATACGTGTTACTACCTTTCTTTTTTGCAATCCCCTCCTTTTGTTTAATGTTAAGTCTGTCTACATCTCTCTTGCAGTTGGAATCTAGACTCTTTTTAGGCCCTTTACTTATTTTGTTTTCCATTGCCTCTCTAACTCTACCTTCTGCCCTTTTCCCTTCTGTTCTTTTATTTACTTATTTATTTATGAGTGACAGACAGACAGAGAGAGAAACAGGCAGATAGAGATAGATAGAGAATGGGCACATCAGGGCCTCCAGCCACTGCAAACGAACTCCAGACACATGTGCCCCCTTATGCGTCTGGCAAACGTGGGTCCTGGGGAATCGAGCCTCGAGCCAGGGTCCTTAGGCTTCACAGACAAGTGCTTAACCACAAGCCATCTCTCCAGCCCCCTTCTGTTCGTTTTTGCTTTTTGGAATGTGTGTGTATGTGTGGCGCGTGTTTGTGTGTGTGTTTTCAGGTATGTGTGTATGTGTGTGTGTTTTTAGGTGTGTGTGTGGTGTGTGTATATGTATGTGGTGTTTGTGTGTGGTGTGTGTGTGCGCGCGTTTTCAGGTGTGTGTATATGTATATGTTTGTGGGGTTTGTGTGCGTTTTCAGGTGTGTGTATATGTATGTGTTTGTGTGTGGTGTGTGTGCGTTTTCAGGTGTGTGTATATGTATGTGTTTGTGTGTGGTGTGTGTGTGCATTTTCAGGTGTGTGTATATGTGTGAGTGTGTGTGTGTGTGTGTGTGTGCATTTTCAGGTGTGTGTATATGTGTGTGCTTGTGTGGGGTGTGTGTGTGCTTTCTCAGGTGTGTGTATATGTGTGTGTTTGTGGGCTGTGTGTGCGTTTTCAGGTGTGTGTATGTGTGTGTTTTTGTGGGGTGCGTGTGCGTTTTCAGGTGTGTGTATATATGTGTGTTTGTGGGGTGTGTGCGCGTTTTCAGGTGTGTGTATATGTGTGTGTTTGTGTGGGGTGTGTGCACGTTTTCAGGTGTATGTGGATGCCCGGAGTTGAAACTGGATGCTTCTTCACCTGTTGCTCTTACTTCCTGAGCCAAGGTTTCTTGCTTGAGTCCACAGCTTGCTGCTGGTTTGGTTCAGTTAACTAGCCAGCTTGCTCCAGTAATTCCCTGTCCCCATCTCCTGAGTGCTGAAATTACAGGTGGGCCACCATACCTGCCCGGCATTTACATAGGTGCTGGGGATATGGACTTAGGTAGTCACTCTTGCATTGTAAGTGTTTTATTGATGCAGCCATCTTCCCATTTTTAATTTATTTATTTGCAAGGGGAGAGAGAGAGAGAATGGGTGTGCCAGGGCCTCTAGCTGCTGCAAACAAACTCCAGACTCATGCACCACTTTGTGCAACTGGCTTCACATGGGTACTGGGGAATTGAACCTGGGTTGTTAGGCTTTGCAGGTAAGTGCCTTAACTGCTGAGCCATCTTTCCAGCCCTTGTTTGCTTGCTTTTTGAGGCAAGGTCTCACTATGTTGGCCAGGCTGGTCTCAAACTGCTTGGCATCAAGCAATTTTCCTGCTTCAGACTCCCAAATATCTGAGGACACAGGCATGTGCCCCAATGCCTGGCTCCCAGGCTCTTAAACCTTTGTAATGCAGCAAAGCAAATGTTTCTGCAAGTTGGGACCAGGCTTCTCAGTTGGTAATAAGACTATCATTTGAACTCTGCCATTGACTCTCTTGTCTGACAGACTGACAAGCATGGCTTGGTTGATGTGTTCAGGTTTTGCTTCTTGTGTGGTCTGTGGTGAGTTATGTAAAAAACAGGAGGTTAAGTGCCAGAAGTAAGGGGACCCAGGGACAATGAGGGATACATATTGCTTCTTAGCATACCTGTAGGTGGAACAGAACACCTCTCCAGCACAGAGAAGAGCTGCCAAATGCTATTGACTTCAATAGAAACCCATCGATTCTGCTTATGGGATAGTTCATGAGTGTCATATGGAAACTGCCTAGTTCTGATTTTAAACATTTCTTCTCAAGAACCTTCATGTTCTACTTATGTTTGAAACTAGGTCTGGCAGCTCAAGAGGAGAAAAAAATAGTCCCTCAGAATATGTGACAGTGGCAGCTTTCTAGAAAGGCTTTTTGTGAATCAGTGCATGGACTACATAGACTGTTTGAAAAATCATATTTGCTTCTATCAGTGACAGATTTATAAACAGCATGGACATAGGCAAATGAGTCAAATTTATTTAAAACTAAGGCTAACAAAATAGCAAAAGTATTTTGTTGTATATAATATTATTCGTAAGTTGTTTATTGCATTTGAGCTCTTTTAAATTTTACAGAGAAATAATTACAGTTGTATTTGTTGGGAAAAATACCAAGTGAGATTGATTGCTTTTTAATTTAGCTTTGGACAAAAGTTGCCTGAACTTTTCTCCATGTTAGTAGCTAGAAAGATGGGATTGTATAGGTTTTAGGATCATTCACATATACACAGAAGGTCAATCTTCATTCTATCACTTATAATTATGGGAACTTGTTTATGCCACTTAACTCTCTGAGTCTCAGCTTCCTTACATATGATAGCACTTATCTCACAAGCCATGGTGGGCTTCTAATAAGATTTTGCACATGGAGTAGGTTTGCGTAGGGCAGGTATCTAGACAGTGCATGTTAGTTTCTCTCTCTCTCTCTCTCTCTCTCTCTCTCTCTCTGTGTGTGTGTGTGTGTGTGTGTGTGTGTGTGTGTGTGTGTGTGTGTGTGATGGAGAGGAGGAATTAAGTATGAACTAGAAGACTGCTCCAGACAAAAAAAATGTCTATGTAGACAATCATACTAAGAACCAAAGGCAAAACAGAAAGGAGGTGGGTGTGATGGCCCCAGCTATAATCCCAGTACTCAGGAGGCTGAAGGAGGAGGATCATGACTTAGAAGCTAGGCTGGGCTACAGAATAAGATCCTGCCTGACATCCACCTTTATCAAAGAAAAACCCACAAGAAACCCCAGCAACAAACAGAGGTTAAAAAAACTGCTACCACCAAAATAAGCTTATTAAGTATTTTTTTAATGGATTGGGGTTCTCTGCCAGGTCACCAGTGTGCAGGACTCAAAGATTGTCCTCAAGGAGCCTATAGGACACCTGAGGCAATAATACCTATTCATTTGTAAATCAGGTAATTAAAATGTACAGGCATTGGTGCTCTTGTAGCTGGGAGAAGAGAGCAGTCTGTGCTTGTATCTTTGCAGAACAGAAATGGTAGGCAGGAGGAAAGGGCAGCTGAGAATATCTTGAAATGGAAAAGTCCAGCCATCTGAGTTTGATGACAAACTCTTGTGGATGTCTATACAAATTGACTTTGTTAAAATGGTAGTGGTGAAAAATTATATTAACATTCTCAGAAAATCCCCAAACAGCTCTAAATGCAATCGCCTTGCTGTGCCCTATGTGTATGCTAAGGGGGAGGCATGGTGAACAAGGGTGGGTGGTGGGGTGGAAGCTGCTGGTTTCCTTTATTAGGCTGGAGAGACACCCACACCCTTTGTGGAATTAACAGATCCTCCTTAAAGCCCATTTCTTTCTTTCCCCAGCAGATCTCTAGAGAGATGACCTTTTACCCTTCCATCTCTGCTGAATGTCTCTTGGATCCCAGCAGCACTGTCCACTGGACTGCTGGATTTACTCAGAACTGACTATAGGAAGGCCTGATGGGATTGGCAGAAAGAATTTTCATCAAATCTTCCAGGCTGAAAGAGATGACAGTTCTTCCCAGAGGTATTTCCAAGACAAAGCGCAGAGACCATCCTACACAGGGTTAATATTCTTCCCCCCTCTGCCCCACAACTTGCTGCCAGAGATCAGCTAATCTGATAATTACGGCAACAAACACAGTTTAGACAAACAAGACCTGACCCTGAGGGTTTGGAATGAAAACATTTACTCTCTCCCTCTCCAGAGGGACAGTGCCTGGAGCATACACACAGAGAGCCACTGGGAAAATACCCTTGCGCGGGAGCAACAGGGTGAAAACATCTGTGTTCTGTGCTGAGAAGGAAGACAAAGTTAAGGGGTTGGGGGGTGTCTGGAGGAGATGGGAAGGGTATAATCCAAGGATGTGTGTATGTTTAGAGCAGATGGAAATTGTGCCCAGCCCTGGAGATATAAGAGGATTGTAATTGATTTGGCAACAGAGATGATACCAAAGAGATTGATGCAGGATTCTAATGAGAACCCTGGGCAGTGGATAACAGAGAAGAACTGACTTAAAACACCAATGTAGGACTTATTCCTGAGAACTGAGAATTCTCAGAGAATTTAATATCTGATTGCTTAACAGAGACCTAAGCTTTAGCAGCCTAAGTTTTCTGCTCATCTTTTCCTACTCTCAGCTTTGCTTATAAACCAAAAATATGCCTGTCTTTTCTCTTCCCTGCCTGCCTCAACATTTTTCAAAGTATTTTCCCCACCTTTACTTCTAAAGTGTGACTTTAAAAACTTTATTTATTTATTCATTTGAGAGCAACAGACACAGAGAGAGAGAGAGACAGAGAGAGAGAGAGAGAGAGAGAGAGAGAGAGAGAGAGAGAGAGAGAGAATGGGCGCACCAGGGCCTCCCACCACTGGAAACGAACTCCAGACACGTGCACTCCTTTGTGCATCTGGCTAATGTGGGTCCTGGGGAATCGAGCCTCGAACTGGGGTCCTTAGACTTCACAGGCAAGCACTTAACCGCTAAGCCATCTCTCCAGCCCTAAAATGTGGCTTTTTTTGATAAACCTTTCTGGGTGTTTATATAGGAGTTTCTGACTTTGGCCTCCTCAACCTATAATTCTAGCAGTTCTTTCATTCCCAACTAGACCTTTCCACTTTTAAAAATATTTTATTTTTATTTATTTATTTGACAGAGAAAGAGGGTCCTGGGGAATATGAACCTGGGTCCTTTGGCTCTGCAGGCAAATGCCTTAACTGCTAAGCCATCCCTCCAGCTCTAGACCTTTAAATTTTGCCCGACGTATCTAAGTCTTACTTTCAAATAGTCTTTCCTTTTCACACATAGCTGGTGGTGTATCAGCTGGTAGATACTTCTTGTCTATTAGAACTCACTAAGTTTCCTTAGAGAACCAGATCCTTGGGGGATTTGGAGATCCTCAATCTGCATGGACAGGACTGAGTGAAGAGGTGTCAGTATAGTGATGGATGATAGGTTCAGGGTTCTAAATGAACTGCATGAACTGAAAGGTGATCTCAAATCAATGAAGGTTGAACCAGAATTAAGGCAAAGCATTAATAACCAATAACCAGCCACACAAATATAGGATGAAAAGCCAATAAAATAAGTTTATGTGAAAACAAAATAATTTGGGGTTGAGTATTGATTCAACAGGACAGCAATGAATATACCTGTTTAAGTAGTGAATCCAATCATAGTAAGCAATAAAAGTGACATAATCATGTTAATGCTCCATTTTCTTAACAAGGGAAGGGCAGAACAAATCTCTCCCTCTCTCTCTCTCTCTCTTCCTATCTCTCTCTTTCTCCTGTTCACTGACAAGGCATATAGTTCAGAAGTCTATGCAAGTCTTATTTGCTTGGGTTTTAGCTTAATTTCAGCTTCAAGTTCTCGATTGCAATTCTCTTTTTTCTTTCTTGGCAATTCTTTTTTGTTGTTGTTGTTTGTTTTTCCAGATTGGTCTCACTCCAGCCCAGGCTGACCTGGAATTCACTATGTAGTCTTAGGGTAGCCTTGAACTCATCGCAATCCTCCTACCTCTGCCTCTCGAGTGCTAGGATTAAAGGCGTGCGCCACCACGCCTGGCTTTGATTGCAATTCTTAAAGGACCAGCTTTGCAGTAGGCAGCTCTCTTATCCTGTTCAGCTGGCTTCCTTGTGCTTTGACTCTCCACTGGACTGCACCTCCATTTGTCTGGTGGAGAGTAACCCAGAAGCAAAAGAGAGACACAGGCTAGTCTCCACACCACTCTTCACGCCAGCATGACCATTTATCTACTCATCCATCCGTCCCCCTCAATCCACCATGTACAAGGCATTGTTGAACTGGGCATCCAGTAGTGAACAATGAACAAGGTAAGAGTCTATGCCCTCAAGTTTACCTTCCCATGGATGTAACCAGAAACTTAAAAAATGTTAGATAATAAGCAGGCATGAAAATCTTACCCTAGTTACCAGTATTTGGAAAGCCTCCCACCTTCAGTCTCAGAATAGTAGCTCCTGCTCAAGTTCTACTTTCGTCTAGGAGGCAGAGTGCCTCTGAGCCCTGTCTTCCTCTCACTATTGCCCAGGGACTTGAAGCTCATAATGAGTGCTCATCTGCTCTCTAATTACTTCCCTAATGCTAATTTTGTCTCCCTAACAGATTTTGGGAGACTGCCAGCATTTTGAGGGTGTAAGATATGCCGTTGGTTGAAATACGTTCAGTCAGTATATAACTAAAATGTACTTTGAAAGGAAATGAAAAGAACAATTCAAATTTGACTAGAAGTTTTTAGGCTGATTCTTAGATAACAAGAGACCTTCTGCCAGTGCCTCCTAAATCCTCTAGAATGACTGTAAAGTTAGAACAATCGTTTGTTTATTTGTTGAACTTACATCCTCAGAGTCCTAGTCTCTGTAAGGAGAGCTTTAAAACAACAAACATCCCTTATGCTGAGTAGCAGCAAGATTAGAGGGGGCAGCATGGGGGAGACACACAAGAAGCTCATAAGAAGGTAGGGACAAATGGCAAAGTCACACTCCAAAATTTAGCACAAACAACATTCTTCTGGGCTCCTTATCCAAAAACAGGCCCATCTCAGAAACAATACAAATGGATACAACAGAGGATTGGTTAAAGCAGTGAGGGTTTCTCCAGACTGTGGACAGAGTACGTTAGCTAAAGCTATGTAGCCTGACATGAGAAGCTTGGCCACCCCACAGATTAAGAAGAATGTCTCAGGCTGGGAGCGTGACTCAGTGGCAGAGTGTTTGAAAGGTGCAAGGTTCTGGGTTCAGACCCCAGCACCCACCAAGGCAAAATGAAGAATAAAATATAATGACACATGCGTATGAAAAGGTCATCAAGAAACCCATTACTTTGTATGCTAACTGAAAAAAACATAATTAAACTAGCTTATTGGCTAAGAAAATCTCAAAATATAGAAAATATGATTCTTTTTATTTAAAAATGCATTTAGATATTTATATGTGTGTAGAAAAGTGCATTTAAGGTTGTCTACCAAGTTGTTGACAATGGGTAGTGCTGGAAATGTTAATAAAGTTATAGGTAATGAGTAGGGTCCAGAGGCAGGTAGAAGGGAAATTTAATAACTTAATTTTTATATTATACTTCTGAGATGTTTTATATCTTGCATATAGTCACATATACATATTTAGAATGGGAATTTCTTTTCAAATATAAACAATAAACAACAGATGCTGAAGTGTTCCTTAATCTATTTTGTGAAAAAGACAGACATGTTAATATGATAGGGAGCAAAATCATGACTAACATTTAGTCTGCTCCTTAGGAAATTGTGGTTACCCTGGATTGGCATAGATGCCCTTGTGCCATATGAGAGGACTTTTGAAGGGAAGTGTCAAGCATTTGTTAATGGACAATATCCCCTAGGGGACACTCTCAGCCAAGCAAAAGACATGGCAGGGCACACAGAAGACAGATGAGGAGGCAGCCAGAAGCGTTTCACATGTTTGCTCCTTCAGAGCAACTAAAGGATGCATTAAACAAATTCCTTAACAGATTTCTGTTATTGCTATAGAAATGAACTCCTGGAGAAATAGGTATTTTTCTATCAGCTAGAATTTTAGTTACTAAGGGAAAACTATATTCAAGAGATCTTGAGGTCGAGAGTGTGGCTTTCAAATAGCAGAGAGTTCGAACTCTGCGGTTGTCACTTACTGGTTATGTAATCTTGGGAAGTTCATATCTCATTATCAATTTACTCGGTCTTCTTCTGGTCTCCTTCGGAGGTCCTCCTCTTTCCATCTTCAAAATGCTGCTGTGCCCCAGATTGCTGTCTCAGGATCTCTCCTCTCTTCCCATGGCCCAGTCACCATGGCATGACCATGACATACAGGTCTGTGAATCAGGCCAAATCTCTCTCCCACCTACTGGCTTTGCCCTCCACCTTAATGACTTCCTATTGTCCTCAGGGTAAAACCCTTACATGCTAAGGCCCTTCAAGCCTCGTCCTAGAGTGTCTTTCTAGTCTCATTGCTCACTCCTTCCCTCTTTCCTCTGCCTCTGGAAGTGAATGCCAGACACTTGTAACACATGTGTGTGTGTGTGTGTGTGTGTGTGTGTGTGTGTGTGTGTGTGTGCACGTGCCTGGCTTACATAGATGGCTTGGGAACTGAACCCAAACCTGCAGGCTTTACAGACAAGTGTCTTTGAGTGCTGGGCCATCTTCCCAGTGCCCCTCTCCTTTGCCTTTTCTTCTGTTCTTTTAGCTAACTCAAACACATCTTTAGATCTCACCTTAGACCTCAGTTTCCCTGAGAGTCCCCTCGTGGTCCTCCTTGCCTAGGATGGTGTGTTAACACCTGGAACTTCATGTCCTCATGTTGCAGCTAATTGCCTGTTTACATGACTGGAAGATTGTATACTACATCATGGGACACATAAAGGCATGGAGAGTGTTATCTTGTTTCTGTCTACTTAGAGCACAATCCCTAATAAAGATAAGCCCAACATCTCATAATGGATATCTGTTAGTATTAATATGAGCAAAGTAACAATGGCTTAGAGTTGGGTTCTGGGTTCAGGTGTTAACTCCACTACTTAATAGTTATGTAAACCTTGGCGAGTAAATTTCTCTGTGCTTCAGTTTTCTCCTTTGTGAACCCATTGAGAGTGATGATAATAGCATCTGGCACCCAGTAAAAGTCTAATAAGTATTCATTATTGTTACCATTCTAATCTTTAAAATGGTAAAAAAGAAACTAATTAGTTTTAAAAGCTTAGATTTTTGTCGGGCATGGTGGCTTACACCTGTAATTCTAGCACTGAGGGTGAAATATGGGAATTGTGTTGAGTTTGAAGCCAGGTGGGCTATGATTCGACACCCTATTTCTAAACAATGGCAACAGTTTAGTTTTTTGAGTGTAGATTTTTACTTGGAAAGTCAGATATTCTTGTAGCTTGTAGTCTCTAGAACCTATTTGAATGCTTGGGTGCAAAATTATCAGGTATATTAAGAGAATAAGCAATCGTATTTTATATTAATAAAGTTTAAGAGTTCAGTTTTTGCAATACAGTAATAAGATTTTAAAGATAATATTATTGCTCTGATTTTTGGGGTTTTTAAGGTGGCAGTTCTTAAACTTCGGTTTGCAAGTGCATTCTCTGGTTACTTAGTGAACTCCTTCTGTCCTAGAAGTGGTCTGGGATGGGGCCAGAGTCTATGGAATTTTACCACACCACTGATAATTCTGATGCAAACTAAGGTCTGGGAGCTAATAAAATATTTGGTTAAAGGAGCCAGGAGGGTGGCTGAGCAGGTAAGAGTGCTTGCTGCGCAAGCATGACGTCCTAACTTCCATCTCTAACACCCACATAAAATGCTAGGCATGGCTGCACATGTCTGGAATTCCAGTGCTGAGGGAAGCAGAAACAGGAGGATCTCGGGGTCTCACAGATCAGCCAGTCTAACAACAAACCAAACAGCTGAGCCCCAGATTCAGTGAGAGATCCTGCCTCAAGGAAATAAGGTGAGAGCATGATAGAGAATGATCCCTGCTGTCCTCCTCTGGCCTCTGTACCTGTGTGCACAGGGTATGTAACATCTGCACATACACATGCGCAAGCATACACTGCACACACACACACACACACACACACCACTAAAAAATTGGTTAAGGTCGTTAATCATCTGACATTAAAATAGAGACACCATCATAGACTCTCTAGATCATGTTAAGCCCAACAGTTCTTAAAATGTATGAGAGACACAGACCGGTCTAAGTGATGAGGTATAGGAAGGCCTGGCCTGGTGTTACTGGCCATGAAGATGGAGAAAGGATCCATGAGCCCAAGAATGCAGGGGCCTCCCCAACCTAGATAAAGGAGGGAAGGACTCGCCCTAGAAGCTCCAGGAAGAATAGCAACCATGCTGCCATGCACTCTATTTACTGGTAACCCATACCACACTGCAGAAATTTAAGAAAACAAACCTCTGCCATTTATGCCTAGGTTCCAAGCCTTTTGGACTTGGATAGCTTCAGCAACAACTTTCACAAACTCTGAAGGTGCTACTGGACTCACAAAGTTTGAAAGTCGGGCTGGAGAGATGGCTTAGCAGTTAAGTGCTTGCCTATGAAGCCTAAGGACCCTGGTTCGAGGCTCGATTCCCCAGGACCCACGTTAGCCAGATGCACAGGGGGTGCACACATCTGGCGTTTGTTTGCAGTGGCTGGAAGCCCTGGCATGCCCATTCTCATTCTCTCTCTCTCTCTCCTGCCTTCTGTCCCTGTCTGTCACTCTCAAATTAAAAGAAAAAAAAAAACACAAAAAAAAACCCCAAAGTTTGAAAGTCAGTGCTTCAGGCTCTAGCATTTGCCAAGAGTGTGTTGTCCAAACCACACTAGTAGGGTGCTGGGTCTCAGAATCTGGAAGAAATTAGGCAAAAAATTGGTTAAAATCAGCAAACACGACAAAACTATATGGCAGCATGGGGATCAGCAGGGACTTCATTGGGAATTGCCTTCTAGAGGGAACTCTAGGAAACTTGCACCCAGCAGTCTTTGGGAGATACCTTTGCTGCTGGGAGGGGCCTCTGGAGACTGTTGTTACCTTCAGGGGAGTTTTTCAGGCAATGAACTGGCTCTACCTAAAATGAGAACAGCTCTTGGGAACCAGCTGTGGGCTCAGCAGGGGAAGGACCTTGCTACAGGTACTACCCTTGGGTACCAGCAGGTAAAGGTGGTACATCTAAAAGGGTTCAGGGTCACTTGCATCCACAATCAATTGGAGAGTTTGTTAGATTTCTGATTCCTTGGCCCCCTCACCTTCTGAATCGGGATCTGCATTTTAATCAGGTTTCCCAATTTTTCCAAGGCTTGTTAAAATTGAAGAACAAGGAGGAAAGGCTGAGTTGGGAAGACATGAAGATATCCCATACCCCAGCTGTGCTGTCTGGCATGGACAAGGGTTTGCATTTTCTTACATCCCACTACTGGTCAAGTGGCAAAATTAAAGACCCAGATTTGCATGGAATGCCAGACTGACTTCTCAGAACTTAAATGGCCACCAGCCCTCAAAGGCCAGCTGAAAAGTATGATTTGCAGAGATTTCTGGAAGTCAAGCTTCCCTTTGATTGAGTTATTTGGCACTTTTTTGAGGACACTTGGTTTTCAGGGGCTGTCTTTTGCAAGAAATCTCAACTGTGGCAGATAAACCCTGTTCTGGTTTCTTCCCACTGGATCCTTGGAGGGTGATAGGGCTGTCGTGGCATACTTGGCTCAGGTGAGTGATGTGTTTTGTAGGTGACATCTACTCTCCTTAACTGTCAAACAAAGTTAGACGAGCAGGACTCTGCTGCCCTGGGGGATGTCACCACCTTAGTTTTCCTGTCAAGCTCTGTCAGGCACTGAAACTTGAAGAAATAAAAGGGAAGCTGGAGAGGGAGAGGGACAGTTTCTAATGAGCTGTTGGTGGGGCCCCTGCAGGGGTGGGAAGCCTCCCTCCCTTCAGGTCTGCCTCAGCTCTGACTTTCTTCCAATGCTATTAGGGTGAAATACTCATTTCTCTCAGAGAAAAAACAAGTGGATTGGGGCTGAGAGGTGCAGACTCCTAAATAACTTTTCTCTTCTGCACTCCCAGTACTTACTCGCGCCTTCACAGGGGAAGAGCTATCAGCCAGTGCAGCCAACGAGTGGAATCTTGCTCTAGACAGGACACAGATCCTTCCCATGGCAGCTTAATCCACCTACTTTCCTCATCTTCCTAAATGGGGGAGAACCACTCAGCCAGACTGGGTTGTAGGTGGCCTTCTGTTCCTGGAAAGATTTGAAAGTACAGTTGTAGAGATCCTTCTAGAAGCTGAATCAGCTCAAATGGGTGAGTTATAGGAGGGACCAGGGAAATGGTCGAAGTCAGTGCAGGCATAATGTTGCTCAAGATGGAATCGAGAGAAGCCAGAGAATTGCAATAACCCATGGTCCAGAGCAACAGGGTTGATGATAAAATTTAGGGATGCTTTGGCAGCTGTTGTTTTCTTTTAAATTTATTTTTATTTGAGACAGACGCGGGGGGGGGGGGCGGGGAGAGAATAGGCACACCAGGGCCTCTAGCCACTGAAACAAATTCCAGATGCATGCATCACCTTGTGCATCTGGCTTACATAGGGACCTGGAGAATTGAGGCTGGGTCCTTAGGCTTCACAGGCAAGCGCCTTAACTGCTAAGCCATCTCTCCAGCTCCTTTTATTTTATTTTAAATACACACAGATTTCTCCTTTTTTTTTTTTTTTTTTTTTTGAGACAGGGCCTCACTGTAGCCCAAATTGACCTGGAACTCACTCTATTACCCAGGCTGGCCCTCAAACTCACTGTGATTCTTCTACCTCAACCTTCTGCTGGGATTAAAGGTATGAGCCACTACACCTAGCTTGATTTGCCTTATTTTTGTAAGCTGACCATATATTTGCTGCATTTGGTATTATATTAAACTAATAATTAGTTTAAATAGTTTTTTATTCATGATTACAGATGGTGTGGCAGCAGACAACTCTGGAGTGTGTTTTCAATTGTTATACTAGTACATGGATCTGTTCTTGTAAAATACTGAGATGTCTATATGGCAGAATGAGCCTTTCCCTCCCATTCTGGTTCCCAGAGATAACCACTGTCAACAGTTTGCTGCATATCCTTCAGTGATCTTTCTAAACATTTACATACTCACGCATGTATATATATACACACTTCTCTTTTCCAAAAATGAAAGAGATCATATATCACATTTGTTAAATAATTGCCTTTTGTTTGTTTAATCATATGTGTGTTGGAGATATTTCCATGCATTTCACATGAGCACGATGTTGCATTATATGAAGGAGCCCTTCTGGTAGGCCCACTCATTAATTGGTAGACATTAAAATTGTCTCCAATACGTTTGCCATTGCAAACAGTGTTGTACTGAGCCTCTAGCACATTTGTGTTGTGTACATATTTTGGTAGGATAGATTTCTAGAGGTAGAATTACACGGTCTGTGGCAAAGCTCAACTTCATTATCATTACTCCATTTGTTTACACGGTGTCTTCTTTGCTTATCTTTTTGTTCTGCTCTTGACTGTTCTCAACCCTGGAAGTATGTTAGATTCACTTTAAAGAACACTAAAAAATTATATATGCCTAAACTGCACCTCGACCCACTGAATCAGAACATTTGGGAGTAGGTTTGGGATTGTCTGGAAAATTCCAAAAAGGAATCATGTAGAAAACAGCCTGACACAGTAGAGCGGGGGACACTGGAACCGGATTGTCTGGGTTCATATCCCTGTTATTTTGACTAGCTGGTCAATGTGGATGAATTCCTTAATTGCTTTTTGCCTTAACTTAAGCCTCATCTGTTAAATGAGATACTAAGACCTCTGACTTCAGTTGTTACACAATTCCAGTGAGCTAGTGTTTGTAAAGCCCTTAGCTGCACCTGGCGGGGAGTAAGCACCACATAAGTGCTCCCAACTAAATAAAGCCCTGTAACGTCGGCAGCAGTCATCAAGAACTAACAGGCTCCAGGGAAGCAGTGATGTGCTATTTACCTGGCACTGGCCATGTGGCCAGGTGGTAAGCACTAATCACTGGGCAGATTTGCATCAGTTCATGAGGAATTTTGATGGCACTCTCATCCTTATTTATTCCGTCAGCTCATATTTCTTAAGTGATGGCAGGAGCTATTCTAGGTCCTAAGATAAAGCACCTTGGGATTTATGTTTTTAAATATCTCTTTCTTAGAAAGCAATTTTAATAGCTGCCTCATTTTCAGATCAGCTCTAAATTATACCATGCCATATTAACTTTGTTAAAAAATAGCTTCTGAGATTTTTATTACTCTATGTATAGTGCTTGGGAGCACTATTATATTATTTCTTCTGCTCTGCCTAATTATCATGGTCAGAAAACTATGTTAATTTTGTATTCTTATGAAGTCTTTCTCAAGCCTGTTAGTTTTCAATAAAAACTTGATCTGATCATGTCTTTAACTTACTTGTCTATCACTACAGTGAAGCTCTGAGTATGGAACATGACTGATGAGCCTGGGGCAAGTACCCTTTCACACCACTGCCTTTTTATTATGATGTCTATTGCCACCATTGATGATTGTATTATAATGGTTTCTAAGACTGAGTGATGACTAGGAAACTCTACTCCACTCTAATTCTGTTTCAAAAACTTCTGTTAGGCTCCATATTTTGGAAGGTGGCTGTGCTCACCACTATACCACTATTCTCCATATTTTCTTTGTGGTTTAAGATATTCAAACTTGGGTCTGGAGAGACTGCTTAGTGGTTAAGGTGCTTGCCTGCTAAGCCAAAGGACCCAGGTTCGATTCCCTAGGACTCACATAAACCACATGCACTAGGTGGCACATGTGTCTGGAGTTCATTTGCAGTGGCTGAAGGCCCTGGCATGCCCATTCTCTCCCTCCACTAAATAAAATAAAAAACTAAGATATTCAAATCTTTAAAAATTGTATTTACGTATATGTGTGTGCATGCATATATATGTATGGGTGCACATGTGAAGGTCAGAGGAGTTATCTGTGATCTACCCTCTTTTGAGACACAGTCACTTGCCACCGAAAATGAATCTGGCCTGCAAGTGGCTCATGTCAGTGCTGGAGAATTGAACTTGGGCTGTACCAGGGCCAGCAGGCTTTGCAAGCAAGTGTCTTTAGCCTCTGAGCCATCTCTCCATACTTAAAATATTTAAATCTTGTATCAATCTTGGTATTATGTTTGTGCCTACAGAAAGGAGAAACGATTATTTTAGAATTCCAAATGAATTTGACATGATCATTGATAGTCACACTATTAGGTGAAGCTCTGCACTTGCAGAGGAGCCTTGTTCCTCAAAGCATGCTCTGAGAGTTAGATGCAGTCATGTAATTCTGAGACAGCTCCAGGAGCACGTATATCTGTGGCTCTTTTCTAGAATAATTTTCTTATTTGATCCAGTCCTCAACATATCAGCTAAATAAAACTAAATAAAGACACAATGATATATAAAAATAAAACCATTACTGTGATAGCAATGATGTACTCACACACCCATACATATTATATATATACATATATATATAAATATATATATATACATATATACATATATATAAATATATATATATATTTATATATATAATATATATTATATTATATTATATATAATATAATATATATATATTATATTATATATATATAAATATATAAAAATATATATATATTTCCATGTTTTCAATAAATACAAAATTTAGGTATACTGAAAAATCAAATAATTATCAAGTGAATTTATGTTTTCAACCTGATGGTTCTCTTCACATAACTGTTCATTTATATGCTAGACGTACATGATTCATGAAAGCACTTTCCAGAAGCACCTCATTATCTGGCACTTCTTCCCAGGTTTATAAAAAGTGGCTGATCTACAGGTCAGTCAGAGCATAGGACAGATTCTCTAGTAGGGAAGGCTGGATTTAAAGCAGAGGGTAAGTCTTCTGGTGACCTGCTTCCACACCTCCATCACCACACAGTGAAACCCCTGTGTGTTCTGATTTTGCTCAACTTCTAAAGAATCTCCTTGGGGACCATGTACTAATGATGTGAAAGAGTTACTAAAAGTTAATTCTGGATGAATAGGTTCTAGAGAACTATCCATAATAATGTGCACATGACTGATACGACTGACAGAATACTTAAAATGATTAAGATGGAAAATATTGTATTACATTGTTAACCACAGCAAGGTAATTTTGCATTGTAGACTGTTTTTAAACAATCAAAAAATACCTGGGTTTCAATTATGTACAAATATTTTGCTGTTATGGAAGAGTTCAGAACAGGTAGGAATCTATTTAGGCTATAGTGATAGAACTATTAGAAATATCTCTTGGTACTTAAATAGATTTCAAAGCTGTTTAATATTTATTTCTAAATTTGTCCTCTTAGTAAGTCCAGGAGGTCACTCTACTTAACAGATGAGCAAAGACTCCGAGGTTACAATTCACCCAAATTCACAAGGCAGAGTTAGGAACTAGACTCAGTTCTTTCCAGATTTTATTTCTTGAGGCTGGCATTGAAGAATCACTGTCAGAAATGCCTTCAGGGTTAAATAGAACCCAAATGTAGTAGGAATATTTTGGTTATGTTTGCTTAAATTAGAATTATTCTCTTCTCTGTCTTCCTGTCAAAGAGTATTACATAATTTTTACTCAAACTCACAGATTTTCTTTCTTGCTATTTAATGGTTAGGGAAATTCAAATCATAGTGTAATAGAATGAATAGACTAGCAACAAGGCTTCAATTTCACTGCTCTTTCCATACAGCCATTGAGGTCACAGCACATGTGCTGTACTTGGGATTGCTCTGATCTGACCCGGGCTTGATGGAAAGGAACTAAGGACGGCAGAACAAAGGCTGTGAATGAGAACATAGAAGTCATCAGAGCTACAATCGTGTGGCTTACATTTAAAAAACCACATGGGACTACTTCATAAGCAGACTTCGGAGCAGCCAGCGCAGGGGCATTAAGTCTGTTCATAGAATAACACGGTCTGATCATCTAGGGTCAAGCTAATGCTTACCTTTGCCATACAGAACCAATGTCCTGAAAGGGGCACCTAAAACTTTTGTGTTTTTCACCAATTACTGGGTCCATTACTAATACAAGGTGATACAACATTCTGACATTCTTTCTATAAAATCACATAAACAATAAGAAAAATAAAATTTAAAGGAACAAATATGCTAAAGATCAATACAGTGCAGGTCAGGAGCTTCACTGTTACCTTCCTTCTTGAACACTTAACATTTTTTAAAACTTTTTATTGAAAACTTCTACAAGTACAGACAATATGTCATGATCATAACTCCACTCAATATTTTGCAAAAGGACAGTGCTGCCCTCTACTGTTGGATATTGGAATGTCAGAAATACATCCCCTTTAGCTCTGAGCAGCAGGGCAGGGCAACCTATTTCACTGCAGTAAACTATTCCTTCAGGAGTTACTTAAAAGACACTGTGTCCTTGGAAAACTCATTGAGTTTGCTTCTTTATTTATCTTTTATTTGCATTCACCTTGAATCAAAGTGTAGAATTGGGGGGGGGGGGGCTGGGGAAATGCCTTAGCGGTTAAGGCACTTGCCTGCAAAGCCAAAGGACCTAGGTTCGATTCCCCAGAACCTATGTAAGCCAGATGCACAAGGAGGCACATGCGTCTGGACTTTATTTGCAGCAGCTGGAGGCCATGGTGTGCCCATTCTCTCTATATATCTCTGCTTCTCTCTCTCTCAAATAAATAAAAACAATATCTATATCTATCATCTATCTATCAATCATCTTAAGGGCAGAGCATGGAGCCACATGCCTTTAATCTCAGCACTTGGGTGACTGAGGTAGGAGGATGGTTGTGAGTTAAGGTCAATCTGAGACTAAATAGTGAATTCCAGGTCAGCCTGGGCTAGTGTGAGACTCTAACCGGGGGGGGGGGGACAGGACTTAGATGGAAAGAAGGGATTCAGTGAAGGAGGATCTAGGGGAGGAGGGAAATGGAGGGCAGTGGGAAGGGATTATGATATGTATGAAAGTTGGTGTGGTGGTTTGATTCAGGTGTCCCTCATAAACTTAGGTGTTCTGAATTCTAGGTCCTCAGCTGATTTGGGAATTAAAGCCTCCTGGAGGCAGCCTATTGTTGGGGGCGGGCTTATGGGTGTTATAGCCAGCTTCCTCTTGCCAATGTTTGGCACACTCTCTTGTTGCTGTGGTCCTTCTGATGTTGGCCAAAAGGTGATGTCCACCCTCTTCTCATGCCATCATTTTCTCCTGCCATCATGGAGCTTCCCTGTGAGTTTACAAGCCAAAATAAACCCCTTTTCCCACAAGCTGCTCTTGGTTGAGTGTTTTCTGACAGCAATGTGAACCTGACTGCAACAGTTGGCAGTAGAAATTATTTTAAAAGGGCATCATAACTTGGGTAGAGGTGTGGGGTAAAACTTAAAACATTACTTCAGCAATAAGATATTATCTATAATGTATTTAGGAAGAAACGGGACAAAGTGAGAAACATTTCTTCTGATATTAAGATCTGTAGTCTTCCCATTCTTCAGTTATTTGGAGTACTTTTTTGGAACTCTACTTTTTTTTTTTTTTTTTTTTTGAGGCAAGCCCAACAGACTGGCCTTTTTATGAGAGGGGGGTAGGGGTGTGGGGTGGAGAATTGACACACCAGGGTCTCCAGCCACTGCAATCAAAATCCAGACATGTGCACCCCCTGTGTGCACGTATGACATTGCATGCTTGCATCACTGTGTGTCTGACTTACCTGGGACCTGGAGAGTTGAACATGAGTCCTAAGGCTTCACAGGCAAGTGCCTTAACTGCTAAGCCATCTCTCTAGCCCTTCTTTATGTTTTTTTGAGAGAAGATGACAGTTGCTCCCAAATGTTGCGAGAATACTGGAATGGTGTATCTAAAACACTCTCTATCCTGCAGAGCACGATGATGTAGAAATCAAAAGGCAGTCTGGGATGTAGTTCAGTTGGTAAAAGGCTAGCCTAGCATGCATGAATCTATGGGTTTGAGCCCCAGCACCACATATAACCAGGCATGGTGGTGCACAGCATTAATCCTGGCATTCAAGAGGTACAGGAAAGAGGATCAGAAGTTCAGGGTCATCTGAGGCCAACTTAGGTTACATGAGACGCTGTCTAAAAAAAAAAAAAGAAAAGAAAAGAAAAAGAAAAAGGAAAAGAAAGAAAAAAGAAAAAAAGAAAAGAAAGAAACCACAAAAGAAATAGACTATTTTTGGAATATTTATATTTTAGTTGTTGAGCATGTTGTTTTGTTTCCTTTAAATTTCTTTGATATTTACAGATCTTTAGAAAGGCTTTTGGACTCATTTGTATAGCTCAGTCCGACCTCAAACTCTGCCCTAGCCTCCTGAGAACTGGGATTATAGACATGCACCATCACACCTGGTCTCTTTTCCATTTAAAAAATATCTCAGAGTGCATGTCTGCAAGAGGCCAGATCAAACAGACTTCAAAGAGATCCCAACCATTACCTTACAGCTGCCTAGGGACTAAAGTGTAATCTGTATGACAATAATAATAACTTCTACGGCTGTGTTAAATGTGTGCATCGCTATCTATTACAATTCAAAGATAAGAGCAGTAAAAAGTCAGACATATTAAGTAACTTGCTCAAGCTTCAAAACTAGTGAGGGCCAAAGGTAGAATTAGATTCTTGTATTATTTTACTGTGCTGCTCATTACTCAGTGAAAAAGCTAATGAATCTCAAAGCAAAGTGTTTGCAAACAATGTCTGCGATGTTGATGAACCTCATTAACACTGACTGGAGGAGTACTTCCTGAGAGATACAACTCAAGAAGTTTTTACATGAAATCATTTAATTACACTAAGTAATCTAATCTTCACAGCAACCCCACGAGGCAGAACTATTATTATCTTCATATTACAGGCAAGGAAAGTGAGACATACAGAGGAAATCCAGTTCCAGAGGTCAGGCTTTTAACTGTTATAGTATATTGCTTCTTAAGTACAAAAATTATATAGCACAACAGTTTCTAAATGGTGCTGTGGAACTTAATTATAGTCAACAAGTAGATGATACCATTCACAGCACTAGTTCTCAGTCTTGTTGATGTCTTTGGTATACAAAAGTCTTAGGAGCTTAAAATAATGTCAGCACATGTGGGTGCCCAGCTCAAGAGCTAACCTTAGACCCTGTCTGCTCCAGGACTCATTGGGCATGCGCTTCTATGAGATAAGAAACAGCAAAACACCCTTGTTTGGTGGAAACCATGGGGTAGTGGAGGGTAAGAGTGTGCGGGGGGGGGGGGGAGGAGTTACATAAAGAGAGAGAGGATTTAGGGGAAATAAAAAGCTAGGATTCCACCAAGGCATACTCGGACACAAGCCAGTTAATTTGAGGGAGGAGAACTTGTAAAATGGTCACACTTCTAACAAAATAACCCATTACAGTTGGAGAATAGCACCCCTTTAGGGGGTTTGGTGCTTATCTAACCCACCATTCTGCTACACAGTGCTCCTTGAACACATCTCCTCTTACAGTTTTGGCTTATAGAGAAACATTTGTTCACCACACAACTCAGCGTGTAAAGAATATCTTACCTTTAGTGAGAGCATATATCCAGATATAACCATGCCAAGCATTTTGTGTTTGAGTGCAAAGGCTGATAAACTCCTAAGTTTAGATCTCTTGGGTACTCAAAGGCAAGACTGAGTAAAATAAGCAGGTGTGGCTTTGTTTAGAGGACCAGGCAGTTGTAACTGCTGTCCGGCAGTGTGTGCTCTGGGGCAGTACTGCCAGGTCCTGAAGGTTTCAGATTTCCAAGAGAGAACGTTCTAAACAATCCATTCCAGATATGACTGTTGCTTCAGCTTACCAGTTTTTCCTCTCCAGTTCTCTTGAAGAAAAGAGAAAAAGTCAGAAGGGGGTGGTAGGGAGAATCCTTGAACAGAGTCAAGTCGGGAGGCAGGGAGAATACCAGCGCCTTTCTCTGGATACTCACTCTTGGCTGCTACATGTCTGCAGTGTTCAGTTCCCAATTAAGCTTGGTGCGAATGACCTCTTCAGCAAGGGGGCAGTGTTGAGTCAATTCTAAGTCAAAGTGTTAAAATTAGCAATGACCTGTAAGGTATTTTGTTTATTTCAAGATTGGCATTTTACTTAGGAGACAGTCTACAGGGCTCAAGACAGAACAGTACTGAACTTAACCTCCAAGAACCTCATATTCCTGAAGAAAAAACAAATTGGAGACATGATACCATGTAAAATATAAGCCTCTCCCCACACCTTTCAGTCCTCTAAAAATTTTTTTGGCAACATGTGAAAAACTGTAGGACACTTTCTTCTTTGTCTCTATCAACATTGGCTTTATCATGGATCTGTTTAGGCTGTCAATAAATATTTATTTGGTCTTTGCCAAGTTGACAGTGTTTAGGTAACCTAGAGCTGTTTTTCTCCCTGGGAATGACGCAGGGAATGACCATGATATTGTTGGCCAATGATGTGAAGCTCATACTTCTAAATCGAATTATTGGAAGGCTAGGCTGCAGAGCACCCCTCTCCACAGTTACCCTCAGCCTCTGACTTCCAAAGCACTGCAAGTTCATTGTCATTTGACCTTTGGTGTTAGCTTGCCATTGTTGGAGGAAAATGCTAGTGGAATATTGTAGATGGGTTACCTTGAAAACCAGAGGCAATGTTTCTGAAAAGAAGTAGACACTAGGGCTGGAGAGATGGCTCAGCGGTTTAGGCAAGTGCCTGCAAAGTCTAACTACTCAGGTTTGATTCCCCTGTGCTCATGTAAAGCTGGATGCACAAAGTAGCACATGCATCTGGAGTTCACTGGCAGTGACTAGAGGCCCTGGCATACCCATTCTCATTCTCTCTCTGCTTGCAAGTAAATAAATAAATAAATAAATAATTTTTATTTTTATTTATTTGAGAGAGAGAATGGGGGCGTCAGGGCCTCCAGTCACTGCAGTCAAACTCCAGACACATGTGCCACCTTGTGCATCTGGCTTACGTGGGTCCTGGGGAATGGAACCTGGGTCCTTTGGCTTTGCAGGTAAGCACCTTAACTGCTAAGCCATCTCTTCAGCCCAAAAGTATTTTTTTTTAAAAAAGAAATTAAAAAAGTAAGTAGATGTTATAAAAGGTCAACAGGTGTTACCCAAAGTTCTTTGGTTTGTGTTTATTACTTGGAATGGAAAATTCATTTTAAGATTTATCGTATTATCAGTGGAGGCTATGATACTGTTTTCTGATGAAACACTAAAAGAACTCACTCCAACATTTGTTGAATACTTAGTAAGAGCAAGACACAGAGGACGATTTATAAAAGGTCAGATCCCCAGCCAAAAGAACCCTATCATCTACAAGGGGTGTGGCAGATGTGCAGTGATAACAAAGCTAACATTTATGGAACACTTACCACATGCAACTAAACACTTTAAGTGTATTAACGCATATAATCCCCACAACAACCCTGAGGAAAATACTATTCTCTCCACTTTGCAGAGCAGGAATAGACATGCCCAAGTTAGTAAGTGGCAGTCAGAATCTAAACCTAGGTTGTCTGGCTCCAGAGCTAGGTTCCTAATTACCAGAACATTTTCTAAAACTGTAATGTGGACAACAAAGTACCGAAGCACTGGGAAGGGATTTTGAGTGAAGGTTCAGGGAAGCTTTTCCAAAGGTTTGATATTTGCTTTGGGTCCTCAAGGGGTCTTGGGTAAAAGAGTTTCTTAGGGAAGCTGACAAAATTAAGAGGCAATTTGGACACCAGCCAGCTGATGACAGCAAGATCTTCTTGCATGCATGCGAGGGAGGGAAGCTGTAGAGAGGCGTCCTGCCAGATTCCCGAAGGTCCCTGAGGATTGTCTACGAAGCAAAACTCTCAAACCAGAGACTCAGCAGAAAGGAATCTGTGGTTATTCCGTACTTTCAACAGCATCTCCCTGTAAACGACCAAGGCAGGTAGCACTCTCCTGCTTCTTTCTGGGAACACACCCAGTGGCCATGGTCAAGGTCGCCCGCGCGGTCTCTGGTGCACGTCCTGGCGGAGCACTCGCGTCCTACGCACACGCCGGGGGATCTGGCTGCCAGCCCGGCCTGGTGGCGACAGTCACCTGCTCAGCGGGTACAAGAAGACCTGTCCTGAATGCCCGCCGGTAACCTCCCAGGGTTGGTCTCCAGGCCCTGGAAGGTCAAGGAGGCAGGCCCCAGCGGACTCCTGCCGCAAAGAATAAAAGTCTTGGTTATTGGAACACGCCGTGCCAATCATCCCGGCCCCGCCCACACCTCTGCCGGTGTGAATCACATTGGTTGCATCATCACCAGCCTCCGATCAGATTCTCTTCCTGGATTGGCCACTAGCGCCTCTTCCCGCCCATCTCTTCTTCGTCAGCAGCTCGTGATTGGTTGACTGCGTTGCCAAGCTCTGGACGCGGCTCGGCCATTGGAAGCCGCGGGCCTGCCCCCGCCCGGTAGGTGAAGGTGAGAGTCTCCTCCAGCCGTAGTGCCCCGACCGGACCGAGCAGCTTCCCACACCCGCAGAGAGGTTTTGGCGGATTCCTGCTCTGTCGCTATGGCGCCTCCGTCCTTCTTTGCCGAGGTTCCGCAGGCCCAGCCGGTTCTGGTCTTTAAGCTCACTGCCGACTTCCGGGAGGACCCAGATCCCCGCAAGGTCAACCTGGGAGTGGGAGGTAAGGATGCTGAGCCGTGGAATGTGAGCCGCGTGGGATGGACCCAACCCTGGTGGTGGTGGGAGGACTTGTTGGGGGGGGGAGCTGAGGCTTAGCTTGGCTCGCCTGGGGATGGAGACCCTGGAGACGAGGCAGGATCTACGAGGGCTTCGACCAACCTGCCCATTTTACGGATGGGCATATGGAGTCCCTGAAAAGGTAGGATGTGTCCAAGGTCACGAAGAACACGTGTTGCATCCAGGACACAAACGCAGTCTTTTTGATTTCCCCATCATGTGTTCTGTGTACTGCATTCTCTAAAATAATGGGGGCGGCCAGGTTAGGAGAGGGAGGAAAGTATGGAAGCCTGATAAGATTGGGGTTCAGGTAGCAGGAAAGTGGCAATAAGAGAAGTGTTAGCCTTAGGGAACTGTGGTCTGGGTTGGTAAATATTTGAGTGACCACCAGGTACCAATTAGGAATCTTGTTAAACCGTGTAAGGAAGACTGAGGCTTGGTTTTTGTCTTCCAGGGTTTGGAAATCAGCAAGCATTACTCCAGTCGAGATCTGACGCTTTGAGATGAGCCAAAGCTGCCTGCAGGGGTCAGGGGAGATGGTTCTGGCCCTCACAGATAGATAGATAATGTGGAAATGAGTGTGGACCATGCACCACTCACTTGGGTTTTCATTTCTTGATTGTTTTTCTTGGGCTTTGGAAGCTCAGAGCATGGGCTCCAATTTACTCATCTGCTGAGGACATCTGTATTGAGGAGTCTCCGAAATTCCTTTTAACTCTAGCCCCTGGTGACTTAGTTAGGTCTGTAATTGTCACTAGGGTGTTTGAAGTCCCACAGACACTTTTTTGATTTGTGTGTTGCCACATACAAAGCCAGCAGGCGCTGATGTTCTGTGCTAGGGAACAGGCCAAGAAAGGACTAGACATTTGGAAAGAAGTGGAATTATTTTGTAGCAAGGAGTGACTTGAAAGGGATTCAGAGTTAGGATTTTCGCAGAGAATGTATTTGTGCATAGTGCTTGCTAACACACAAACACACACACAATTTCATCAAGGGACATGGGGGACAAGGGAAAAAAAAATCATTGAAAAGTGATGACCTATTGAATCTGGGTATCGGATGCATGGGCAAGAATGGTATTCTCTGAACTTTTGTATATGTTTGAAATTTTTCATAATGAAGTATTAAAAACAAAGTCAGTGCTGGGTTGTTTTACAATGGAGGGGATGTGATATTTTTAGCAGGAGCAGAATGGGAGAAATACTGAAAGATTATCTCAAATTTAATTGGAATGGGCATCTTTTAAGCTCTTAATCCATTCCAAAAATCTCTTAAGTGTTTTATTTCTGGACAGATTTTCATTACCTTTGATTTTATTGGGTCAATACCTTTGAATTATCATGCAGGGTTTTTGTGAAGATTACGTGCATTTACAGTACTTTGAACAATGTCTGGAATGTAAGTAGCAGTTATATAAGTGTTAGCCATTTCTGTTGTTGTTTTGGCTTCTCCTTGAGTGGGTCTCATAGAAACTGAAAAGTGAAATAGTTTCTGACATTGGTTCAAGAACTAACATGCTCAGTTCATGCCAGAGTCCAGATGGCCCCGAGTCATGGTCTTCAGCTTAGATTCCTATCTCAACTGTGAAGTGCCTTTGTTGTGCTTTCCAGGAACCTAAGAACATGAGCCAGTGAGTTACTTGTGCATTCTCACCTCGTGCCCACAGCAACTCCGGGTGGTTGTTCCATCTTCTTTTTGTCTAGCAGTCAGTAACAAGAAGGAAGATACAGTTTGCCCTGTGTCATATGACCACTTGGTTCCAGCCAGGTCTCTGGTCTCAAGGTCTCTGCTCACTCTGTTTTGGATGTT
The DNA here is from genome assembly GCA_036346955.1 of Dipus sagitta. NCBI lineage: Eukaryota > Metazoa > Chordata > Mammalia > Rodentia > Dipodidae > Dipus > Dipus sagitta. The sequence goes on from CM070770.1 coordinate 37,055,529, forward strand.
TTCAGATTATCTAGGAGCAACCAATGGCCTGCAAAGGGAAGATGCAGGAGACCCGGAGGCAGGCCAAACACTGAAGTCTAGTGAGGTATCCTTGGGGTGTTGGTTTGACATCTTTGAGACTTTGTAAAATGAGGTATCAGGACTGAATCATTTCTCTCTGATTCCATTCTATCAGAAGTCTACTCCAGGATTCCCTAGTACATTCCATGACTAGAGTATGGCAATTTTATTGGCCATTGGTTGACTGCGGAAAACAACTGTGTATGAAATATGATATGCGAGTGCCATCTTCCCAGCTCTGTGATATGTAACTAAAAGCTGCTGTCACCTATCTTGTGGATGGCAGGTACTCAGATGACGGTTTGATCAAATGTAGTAAAAGGTGACCTTCTGCTTTTAAATATTCTTATTTATTTATTTATTATGAGAGAAACAGAGAGAGAGAGATAGAGAGAAGGAGAATGGGTGTGCTTGGCTTTACGTGGGTCCTGGGGAATCTAATCCGGGTCCTCAGACTTTGCAGGCAAGTGCTTTAACCACTGAGCCATCTCTCTATCCCCCTCTTTGTGCTTTCATATGTTTCATCTTTTTTTTTTTTTGGTTTTTTGAGGCAGGGTCTCACTCTAGCCCAGGCTGACCTGGAATTCACTATGGAGTCTCAGGGTGGCCTCGAACTCACAGTGATACTCCTACCTCTGCCTCCCGAGTGCTGGGATTAAAGGCGTGCGCCACCACGCCCGGCTATCATATGTTTCATCTTTATTTCCACACATTCCCAAGTTTATTCTTTGTGAAGGAAATCCAGATTAAGGTCAAACTCAGTGGCAGTTTTCCCTCAGGTTCTACTGATGGCGGACAGTTTTAGAACGAAGTGCAGCTGTGATCTCATTAGCCAGTTCCTGCTTGCACATGGTTTCCTCAGAGATTTTCTTCTTGCTGTGACTATTTCAGTAGTTTCCTTGTAGCTAAGCAGAGCAGGGATCACGTTTTCCATTGCTCGGCACCATGCTTGCCCAGTCAGCCCTCTCAGTGCTTCTCAAAGCCTCGCACTGACGTGTCTGTGAGGGCAGGAGACACAGGTGCAACAGGGTATTTCATCAGACTCCAGTCCAGTTTTTCCCCAAATGTATAAATTTAATCTTCTCTTGGCCTATGTAACTGTGCTTGCTTTAATAGTTGTTATTTTCAATATAGTTTCTTGCATCTTCAAATAAAAGCATTGGAAAGATATGCTATATCTAGTGTTCTTGAGTCCCATTGGTCTTCTCCCAGTATCCTAGGTGGAGAAGAAACTTGGGCATACTTGCATGGGCTCTTGGGTGGGGATGGGTGCAGGCCATGGAGATCTGAGGAGGAGGAGGGTCAAGGTGATGGAACATTGGATTGCCTTTGTTCTTCCATTCCTTTTGGTCTACCTGTAACCCATGTGACTGACCCAGATAGAAAGGCAGTGATGCATGGAGCTGGATAGCATGCTGATAAAAAGGCCCCCGATACAATCCCCTTTGGCCACTTGCTTCAGGTTTTCTCTAGACATTTCCTGTTCTCAAAAAAAAATAAAAAGTTATTTTACATTTACTTTACTTTTTCTTTAGTTTTGTTTTTGTTTCTCCAGGTAGGGTCTTGCCCTAGCTCAGGCTGTCCTGGAATTCACTCTGTAGTCTCAGGGTGGCCTCCAACTCACAGCGATCCTCCTACCTCTGCCTCTCAAGTGCTGGGATTAAAGGTGTGCGCCACCACGCCTGGCTTACTTTACTTTTTTTTTTTTTTTTTGCTTTTTCGAGGTAGGGTCTCATTCTAGCCCAGGCTGACCTGGAATTCACTCTGTATTCTCAGGGTGGCCTTGGACTCATGGCAATCCTCCTACCTCTGCCTCCCGAGTGCTGGGATTAAAGGTGTGTGTCACCACGCCCAGCTACTTTACTTTTAATTTTACTTTAATTTTAATAAAAATTAAAAAGCTGGTGGGGATTATGCAATGAACTCAATAGTATCACAGCCTAACTCTTGTCATGTCAGGCACGTTACTTAGCTTTCCTGGCCTCAGTTTCCACGTCTCTAAAACATATGTTTTTTTCTTTTGTATTTTGTTACAAGGCTTGAATGAGAATGAAGTAATAGGAAAGATTTAGCACAGTGCCTTATGTGTGCATTTAGTAAATCCCTGTAGCTTCATTTACCATCAGTATCTACACCTATGAGATATTTCCATCTTGGAACTCTTCTCTAAATGCCCTCCATCTTTTTTATTTTCCTTTGCTCTGTATCTTGAGCTACTCTGCCTAGCCCCATCTTCTTGTTCATTATCCACATTGGAGGGACATTGAGGTTATCAGCAACATTTTCCTTTGAGCAACATGTATTTATCTTGTACTTATGGTCATTGGATTCTCTTCACTAGTTCAGAAGTCTGTTTGGATATCCCTCCTTATCTTTCATCCTCCACTGCCACTTTCTTACAAGTCTTCATTATTTTCCTTCTGTGCTGTTTCAGTAGCCTTCTTCCTTAGCCACCTCCCTCAGCCCCGTCGAGTTTATTTTCCATAGTGTCACTCAAGGGATTCTTTTGAAATGTACAGCTGTCCACGTCACTGTCTTGCTTTAATGCATTTGCTAATTCTTCAATAAAATAGAAGCTCTTTAGAAGACACTTCAAGATTCTGTGCTACTCTTTGTGGGTCTTCCATGAAAATGCAGATCCTCAAAAACCTTATGATGTTCTTGCCTTGGGAACCTTGCACAGGTGTCTCTCTGACTGGAACACCTCTCTTTTCTTGTCTTCCTTTTAAACCTTTATTAATCTTTCACACTTGATGCCCTACAAAACCTTCCCTAACCCTCAAAGAGAATTAATGGCTCAACATGCTTTGTTTTGTGGAAGACAGGTGATACCTAACCACTGCCTGGTTTATGGTAGATTCAGCAAACTAAACAACACTAAAACAAATAGCCTAATCAAAACAACAACAACAACAAAACAGGCTAGCGATCTAAACAGAGAGTTCTCAAAACAAGAAATACAAATGGCCAAAAATATTTTAGAAGTGTTCAACATCCTTAGCCATCAGGGCACTGCAAATTAAGACTACTTTGAGATTCAGTAAGTCTTTGTTAAATGAATAAGTGAATGAGAAATAGGATTAAAACAGAACAGGAACGGTCCTTGGCAGGGAAGGAAAGGTGCTGTTGAGAACTCTGGGCCTCCCTGCTCCATGAGTAACCTGCAGAGGTGTCCCGGAAGGGCAGTTAGGCAAGGCATTCTGAGTGTTTACAACTGAACCTGGGGAAAATTAAGTAATGATGAAGGAAGGAGTCATCTGAATTGGGCAATTTTTTTTTTTTTTTCTGACACACTACAGACATAATGCCTCAACTCCCTCTCTACTTTCAAGTGGTGTTACACATTCTTTTAGGGTTTCAGAGCGTACAGTAGCGGTAAGAATAGCAGCATTGTGGCCTTTTTTTCTCTTTCATATTTTATAATATAGGAAATGGCATGTTATAAATTTAGCTATACAGCATAATTGTACATTATATATGGTACCCAGTCACAGACCTGAAGTACAATAGGACTGATCTTTATGTGAATACTCACTTTTGTACATCTAAATAGCATTCTTTCTACATAGTCAGACAAGACCCCTGTTGGGAATAATCCTACTCTGATTGATTATTGGCTTGGGCACAAGGCCAAAGCAGCTACCCTCTAACTGATTTCAGGAAACCCTCTTTTGGAATGACCTCCAAAGAAGTAGGACACAAGAGACCATCTTTTTATAGTTGTTCTCCATGAATATGCTCCAATATATTCACCCATCTTTTTCACTGGAACTGATGCATTTCTAAAATTCAGTTGATTTTCAAAGGATAAAGATTTGGTACCATTGAAGATATTTACAATCATGAGATACTGACTATAAAAATGATTCCCCTAAGAGTACTCTTTTTTTTTTTTTAATATATAGTCTAGGTGGCCTCAAACTCACCATATAGCTGAGGGTAACTTTGAGCTTCCAATCCTTCTGCCTCCATTTCCCAAGTGCTGGGATTATAGGCATGTGCTACCATGCTTGCTTTTATGTGGTATTGGGGATCCAACCTAGGACTTTGCACGTACTCTACCAACTGCCTTATATCCCTAGCCCCCAAGAGTTGTTGTTTTTTTTTTTTTAAATCTTCATTAGGGCTAGAGAGATGGCTTAATGGTTAAGGTGTTTGCCTGCAAAGTCTAAGCATTCAGGTTTGATTCCCCAGTACCCACGTAAGCCAGATGCACAAGATGGTGCATGCATCTGGAGTTTATTTGCAGTGACTGGAGGCCCTGGTGAGTCCATTCTCTCTCTCTCTTTCTATCTGCCCCTCTCTCTAATTAAATAAATAAAATATTTTAAAAAATCTTCATTAATATGCATAATTTTGGTTTACCCTCCCCCTCCCTGTGTATTCCATCTCCCTGTTCCCCTACCCTGCCATCCCCCTCCCACCTCCAGCATTCCCCCTTTGACTTTCATATCACTTAGGATCTGATACCTTCCCTACCCTTCTCCCTTGAAGCTTAATTTTCTTCCTCCTCCTCATGGGCTTCTTTCTGGTTCCTTGGCATCTTCGCTCCCATTCTCACAATAACACCCACATGTAAAGGCTCTGAGCTGGGATCCTCATGTGAGGGAGCATGCAGGGTTTGCCTTTCTGGTCCTCACAATATAAAAATTTCCGGTCTTAATCTGTTTTCCAACAAAATTTCATATTTCATTTTCTTTATGGTTGAAGAGAATTTCATAGTATATATATACCATTTCTTCATTATTCATCCTTTAGTTGATGGTCATCTATGCTGGTTCCACATCCTTGCTTGCTGTTGTGGAATGCAGCAGTAAACATAGGTTAATGTATCTCTGTAATAGAGTGTAGAGTCATTTGGGAATATGTCCAAGAGTGGTATAAGTGGGTCATATGGTAGATCTATTTTCAGCTTTTTGAGACTCCTTCACACTGTTTTCTACAGTGGCTGTAATAGTTTACACTCCCACCAACAGTGAATAAGGGTTCCTCTTTCCCTACACCCTTGCCAGCATTTATTTATTACCTTGATGGTAGCCATTTTGACAGGAAAGAGATGGAATCTCAAAGTAGTTTTAATTTGCATTTACCTGATGGCTAAGGATATTGAACACTTTTTTTATTTATGAGAGAAAGAGAATTGGTGTGACAGGGCCTCTAGCCATTGCAACCAAACTCCAGGTGTGCGCACCATCTTGTGTGCGTGTGCGTCCTTGTGCATCTAGCTTACATGGTTTCTGGGGAGTTCGCAGGCAAATACCTTAACCACTAAGCCATCTCTCTAGCCCCCCCTTTTGTTCTTATTTATGAGAGACAGAGTGAGAGTGCACAGGTGCAAGAGGAGGGGGAGGGGAGAGAGAGAGAGAGAGAAAGAGATGGGACACTTTAAGAATATTTTTGGCCATTTGTATTTCTTTTTTTGAGAACTCTGTTTAATTCATTAGCCTGTTTTTTTCTCGGCGGGGCGGTGGGTCGCTATTTGTTTTGGTGTTGTTTACTTTTCTGAATTCTTTGTGTAGATATTTGTTCTCTGTTTGATGTATAGCTGGCAGATTTTTCTATCATTCTGTAGGCTGCATCCTCACTTGGTTAACTGTGTGTGGGGGGCACGCATAGAGGCTAGAGGTTGACATTAGAATGTCTTTCTCAGTTGCTCTTCACCTCAGTTTTTGAGATAGGGTATCTCACTGAACTTGGAGCTCACTCATTCTGCTAGCCAAGCTAGCTAGTAAGCCTTAGAACTCTTTCTTTTTTTCTTTTTTTAACATTTTGTTTTTAGTTTTTTGTTTTATTTTTATTTATTTATTAGTGACAGGCAGAGAGAGAAAGAGGGAGAGAGAGAGGCATCAGGGCCTCCAGCCACTGCAAACGAACTCCAGATGCATGTACCACCTTGTGCATCTGGCTTATGTGGGTACTGGGGAATCAAGCCTCGAACCGGGGTTCTTAGGCTTGACAGGCTTAACCACTAAGCCATCTTGCCAGCCCCCCTAGAACTCTTTCTGTCTGTCTGTCTGGCCTCTCCTGCACTGGGATTACAGTTACACACCACCACAACCCGCATTTTCTATAAGTGCTAGGGATCTGAACTCACGTTCTCATCTCATGCTTGTGTGGCAAGCACTTCCCCACTGAACCCTCTCCTTAGTCCCCCAAGAGCACTTTTGACAGTGGTAGCATTGTGATCAGGTAGGGTGATATGCCTCAATGACAGCTCTTCCTTGGATGCAAAAACAAAACAACAAAATCCAGATCGGATTCCACCTCTTAAAGTAGGCCTTTTAAGTTTGTTGAGAGGGAGTTAGCTTGGTGGGCCAGTGAGTAGGTGAGCGATAAGAGAGGATTGTGAGTTAGAGTCACTAACTCAGACTGCTGGTAGCAGTATCAGTCTGGAGTTTGGCCCAAATTTTATTATTTATTTGCCTGATATGTTTCTGAGGTTTGTAGAGGTTACCTGCTTTGAGGGTAGAGGAGAAGATAGACACAAAAATTTAAAATAGTCTTATAAAGAATTTTATTTATTGTATACTTTTCTCATTTGGGGAGGGGCAGGGTTTCAAGGTAGGGTCTCTAGCCCAGGCTGACCTGGCACCCACTCTGTAGTTCCAGGCTGTCCTTGAACTCATATTGGTTCTCCTACCTCTGCCACCTGAGTGCTGGGATTAAAGGCGTGCACCACTATGCTCAGCCCTCTTTTTTTTTTTTTTTTTTATTATTTGCAAGCAGAGAGAAAGACAGAGAGAAGAGAGAGAGAAAACGGAGAATGAGAATGAGTGCACCAGGGTCTATAGCCACTGCAAAGGAACTCCAGACACATGTGCCATTTTGTGCAGTCTGGTTTACATGAGTACTGGGGAATCAAACTCAGGTCATTAGGCTTTGCAGGCAAGTGCCTTAATCACTGAGCCATCTCCCCAGCCCTCTGTTTTCTTTTTGAGGCAGTGTCTCACTCTAAGCCAAGCTGACTTGGAATGTATCCCAGGCTGGCCTCCAACTCATATCCTCCCACCTCAGCCTCCTAAGTACCAGGATTAAAGGCATGAGGCTCCATGCCCAGCTTGTTGTATACCTTTTGATCTTGTAGTTTTACATTTAGAAATATTTCCACTAAAACACTCACACATAGAGATATAAGAACCTGTGGCACACTGTTTGTCATTATAGTGACAAATATTTGAAAGCAAAAGACTTAATGAATTATGCATAGGAAGGAACATTATCTCATTTTTATAGTGATATTGTAAATGGCTCTTACATATGAAAAATGCTGAATTGCATTCAAATAAGAAAAATGCAAATTAAAACTGCCTCAAGGCACCATGTACAGTTTGACATGGTAAAAATTTATTCAGTGGGCAAGGCTGTGGGTAAGCTGATATTGTTTACAATGCTGGTGGGAATGTACATTGATACAGTCCCCGAGGAGACCAATTTTGAAATGTCTGTCCAAACTACAAATACACATTCTTCTTTGCCAGCACTTCCATTTTCAACCCTATATCTTACAGATGTATTTGTGGATATGTGAGATGACATATGTACTAGGTGGTTCACTAAAGTATTGTTTTTAACATCCAGAGATTGTAAACAACTCAGATATCTAACATGAAAACTGGCAATATAAAATACATTTCATTCATCAGTTGTCACCTGAAAACAGAACAAAGATGCTTTCTTTTCTTTTTTTTTTTGGTTTTCCGAGGTAGGGTCTCACTCTAGCCCAGGCTGACCTGGAATTCACTATGTAGTCTCAGGGTGGCCTCGAACTCACAATGATCCTCCTACCTCTGCCTCCCGAGTGCTGGGATTAAAGGAGTGTGCCACCACGCCCGGCTCTAGAACAAAGATGCTTTCTATGCACAAATATAAGAAGATTTAGCCAGGAATGGTGGTACACAATGTTAGTCCCAGCACTCAGAGGCTCTGGTAGGAAAATCACTGTGAGTTTGGGACCAGCCTGGGGCGATGAGACCCTATCTTGAAACACACACACGCATGCAAGCAAGCATGCATGCACATACACGCACATGCACATATCTGCAAGTGGAAAAGAAGGAACAAAACAGTGTAGCATGTTAGTAGACTAGCAAATGTGAAAAGCTATATTTACTTGCTTATCATAGAAAAAGTTTTGGAAGGATGGTAAGAATCTAACAATAAAGTGTTTGAGGAGAGAGAGAGGAATTTGGGAAGTAGAAGAAAAGGATAGGATGGGGTCATACAGATATATCACCTGTCAGAAAACTAATGAGGTATTGATGTAAGTGAGAACAAAGCATGTTGAAAATCTTACAGTATGATCCAGATTTCACAGAAGCGTGTACCCATGGAAAATAAAGCTGAGAATGTTGTGCTTGGATTACATGTTAATTGCAATGCTTATTATTTTCTTTCTAGGTTTTTCTAAACTTTCTACAATTAATGTGTGTTTAGTAAGTAATAACTACCACCCTAAAGTATGTTTTCTTTTAAAGATGGGCTAATGTTGGACAGAAATCAACAAGATAAAATTGAGTCAGCATTACCCCTAAAATTTTGTTCCACAATCATCTGCATAGGATTATTAGAGGCCTACACACTGGAGCAGAGAGGCAAATGACCCCTGTCAGGAATCCTATTCAGAGAGATTATTGGCTTGGGTGCAAGGTCAAAGCAGCTAGCCTCTAAGGCTATAATCCCAGCATAAGCATAGAGTATTGTAGGGGAAAAATCAGTGACTGGCTAACTCAAAGTGGCTTAAAATGTATTTAATATAGAAGAAACGCTTAGAAACTACCATAAAGCAAGATTAAGTATTGTGAAATAGATAAAATAAGATCAATATGCAGCAGACATAGTGGGTGAACTGTGAGAATAGTCAACACTAGTGTCAAAATATAGAGGGTGGACAAGGATGTTTTTAAGTGGGTCCTTGGTGATTGTGTAACCGGTTACTGGACTCTAGGCACAGGGTGTTTGCTCTCTGTTTGTGCATTTTCAGGACAAGTGGAGGAGTATGTGTGCTTTTCCCCTTTCTTTCTTCATGTTTGTGTTGGAAAGTATGGATTTTTGGTGAAGTAACACCTAGATTTTTTTGGGGAACGCTCTTGGAGACATGCAGATGCAAGAAGACTGCTATGCTAGATCACTGGCTGTAGAGACTTCAGTGCACCAGCAGTGTCTGTATCACATTCAGAGTAGGGTTTTCTGTTTACAAAATGCTTCTCCTTCCTCTCTCTCACTTGATCAGGCTCTGTGATGTCCCAGGTGTAGTTTAGCATCTAATTCTGGAGCTCACATAGTGAAGAGCTGTCTGGTCCACAGGGAAACAAACCACATTGTCCCTCTGTGCAGTGCCCAGCAAGTGAATGCCTTTGCTTATTCTGTTTTAGCCAGAAGGTGGTGGAATTCTCTCTGCTCAGAGTTCCAGAGTGAGACTTCTGTCTGTTGTTCTTTTCCATGCTCAGCGTACCGCACGGATGATTGCCAGCCCTGGGTTTTGCCAGTGGTGAGGAAGGTGGAGCAGAAGATTGCCAGTGACAATAGCCTCAACCACGAGTACCTGCCCATCCTGGGCCTGGCCGAGTTCCGGACCCGAGCTTCTCGCCTTGCTCTTGGGGATGACAGCCCAGCTGTCAAGGAGAATCGGGTGAGTTTGGGGTGAGGATATATTTTCTGTTCAGAAACCGTGAAAGTAAGAAACAAACTAAAAAGGTTGAAAATTCAGTTTGTTTTAGAGTTTTACCCATCTTGAGAACTGTGAACAAATAAGTTTTTAATTACTGTGATTTCAGGAACCTCGTAGTGCAAGTAGCATTGCTGTACACAAAGCCCAGCTTCTTCACTTGCTGAGTTTTGTCCAGTAGATCATCATGTTTTAGCTGCTGGGTGTGAAGCAGTCACTGGAGATGGCAAGTAAAGGGATTTTTTTTTTCCCCAAGGTAGGGTCTCGCTCTAGCCCAGGCTGACCTGGAATTCACTATGTAGCCTCAGACCGGCCTTAAACTCGTAGCAGTCCTCCTACCTCTGTCTCCCGAGTGCTGGGATTAAAGGTGTGTGCCACCGTACTTGGCTTCTGTGCACTCTTGATACATTTTTATTGCTGATGTGAAGTTGTGATACCCGGCTGTCTGCCCCTGCCATGCTTTCCCTGCCACCAGAAAACTCAAAACTGTAAGCTGGAAATAAACCCTTTCTGGTCAGGTGTTTTGACCCAGCAAGGTAACTGCCAAAGACAGATTCCAGGTGGTGTAGTAATTTAAAGGAAAGGGAAACCCTTAAGGACTGCAGGTGAGTTGAACTTTGAACCTTGAAGAGTGTGTGAACCCAGCCCAGCCAGGACCCTGGCTTCTACATTAGTATCATGGGGGACTTTGTCAACTGGACCCCTGAATCCTATGTCAAGACAGTTAAATCAGAATTTTAATCAGTATCACCCCCTCTTCCCCTCTCCTTTTCCTGCCCCCCTCCCATGGATATATGACTAAAAGGCTCCTCAGGTGATTGCAAAGTATATCCAGGTTTGAGAACCACAAAGTACAGAAGAGGGGAAAACACAGGGGCACTCCTCTTAAGTGGAGGTGTCCAGGCACAGAGGGGACACGGAGTAAGTCCAGGTTGTAAAGACGTCTGCCTGAACAGAGCTGGGTACTCTGGGTAGATGAAGCGAGCTGATTTTGGCAGCCAGAGCTGGAGAAGCCGCCTGAAGGTTTGTACAGAAAGTTAACTATGAAAGTGTTGTTTGAGGAAGATAAACCTGACTAGAGGTGGGAAGCAGGGAGAGCAACGTTCCAGTTCGGTGTTGTGCAACTAAACCATCTGTCCCCCTTACCCTCTGAGCCACATTGTAGTACAGGCCACAGTTCATAGTTCATTGAAGGAACATATCTTGGATTCATCTGAGGTGTCTGTCACCTGCTGTTTGCAGTAGGTTTTTTTCTCTTGTGTATTATGTTGACTAGATGCCCTGGTGACCAGAGCAGCAAGATAAAGGTTGGGCACCTGCATATTTATGCATGTGTTCCAAAGCAGGCAGGCTCTGGGGAAGGTCATAGAACTCAGGTTATTGATTAGGCAAGCAGTTAACTAACTAATCAGGAGTTTGGACTGGATTGCTGTGTGAGGCTGTGGCTTGCCTCAGGGAAGTGAAGGCATGGGGTAGAAATTGATAGAGTAGGGTCAAATGGGAAAGTTGCTTTGTAAATTGATTCCTCCCCCAGACAGAAAGAGGAAGTTTTACTGAAGTTTGAAAGTAGAGGACTTTGGCATTGGGGGAGGAAGATATGTATCTCTGCATACACTATATTAAATTAGTTGGAACTGTATTGCTGACACATGAAACCAGAGATTCTGTGCTGGGGAGTTGCTTCCTCTGAGAATTCTGCATTTCTTAAAGTTACTTTGTTGGCAGATGCTTGTTTCTCTGCCCCTGGATCCCTGTTTTGACCTCTCAGTACTGTTAAGACCCAGGCCGGAGCTGGTGGCCTTGACCTGGGGACATAGCTCTCCCTCTTAGTCTAGTTCATCCTGGGTTGTATTTTTGGTTGTAAAACAAGATTAAATGCCAGTCTTGATGGCAGCAAATACCCTGTTAGGGGCTAGTTTCAGATACTCTTCTGGCATCTGCATTATAGCAGGTTGTAGCTAGCCTGAGCTCAGAGCTTTTCCTGTCTGCTTGGAAGTCCTTCCCATCCCTGGGTCTCTGTTCAGCCCTGCAGCAGCTCCTGTAGATTTTCTTCTAACAGCCTTACTGGCCTTCTTGCCTCTAGTCTCCTCTTTATTCTAGTTCTAATGTAACCTTTTGTTTTGTTTTGTTTGTTTTCGAGGTAGGGTCTCACTCTAGCTCATGGTAGTGCACGCTTTTAATTTCAGCATTTGGGAGGCAGAGGTAGGAGGATCCATGAATTCGAGGCCACCCTGAGACTAATATATTCTTTATACTACTGCTAAAAAGTAATGGAGTGGGCCTTTGGGTGAGTGTGTGGTGGCACATGCCTTTAATCCCAGCACTCAGGGGGATTTGAGGCCAGTCTGTGACCACGGGTCAGCCTAGGCTAGAGTGAGATCCTGCTTTGAAACAAAACAAAACAAAATTTAACCCCCCTCCAAAACAAAAACCCAATTAGTATATACAAAAATGAAAAAAAAAATCCAAGTCATAGGAAACAGAAACATCTGTCTTAGGAAAAAAAGGTAATCATGTCACCTCTCCTCCCTACCCCCACCATGGTAGCTCTCCTGTTACCTACAGAGTAAAGTCCAGCCTCTTAACTTGATACTTGAAACTTGCTGTTTTTCAGCCCTGTTGGTCCCTGTCATGACTCAGAACCCTTGCTGGGCTCTTTGCTCTGCGTGAAATATTCTGTCTCATTTATCCACTCCTCCAGTTCTGACCTCTGAGACCTTCAAGCCATCCACACCTGACCAAGGGTCATTTCTATGCATCTCAAGCAAGGCTGAGTTATCATTGAACTCTTTTTGCAGCCAGGGATTAAGAGTACTCACTGTGTTTTTACTATAATGTCTAATTTTATAAGGCTCTATCTTCCTCAAGTTCATAGTTTACCCCCCAAGCAAGATCCTGGTGTTGTTATTTACCTTGTAATTAATTGTTCAGCATTTAGCTCCTAAAACCTGCATGGAATCCCCTGAGATTCCAGGATGTTTGAATTTGTCGTTCATTAACTCAGCAGATGCTGTTAGAAGGGCTGAGTGCTCTGCTAGATACAGGTACCAGCAGAGACCAAACACTAGAAGGTCTGCTAAAGTTCAGTTTTGTGATGATAAATTACAAGCATAGTAATATTTTATCATAGTAAAGATGATAAATGTTACAAGAGTAGGAGGAGACATGCTAGCAGTGTGGAGAGTGAGGGTGGATTCAGTTTTAACTAGAGTGGTTGAGTCAGGAATACAAATGGTATTTGAGCCAAAACTTGGGGATGAAGCATGAGTGAATGAACCAGAAAGCAAACAGTAATTATATGTCTATCTCGTGTGTGGCCCAGAGCAGCCAGAAGTCTGGACACCCTACCTTAGAGCATTCTTCTCAACAGTTAACATTGTCAGGTCCCTCACCTATTTTAAGGAGCTCTGTTTCCTAGGATCCTATTGCTTCTTAATACTTTCCCATTTTCAGACCATAGAATCCAGACAAAATGTCTCCTTTTCATCCTGTACAGTAATGCTTCAGGTTCTGAAGTGACTGAACCATGCAGATAGCCATCGGCCTTGTGGGCCATGATGCTATCTGAGTCTCTCATTTTGAGCATTGCTTGTAGGAGACATGGCTTTGGCTGTGACTCAGGTCTTTTCCATCCTACATGCAGCCAGTTCAGCATGTTTGTGTAGTACAGTGTGTTACATTCTGTGAGAGTTGCTGTGACCCTGGTGAATGCAGTGTGTCTACAGACAACTCCCGGTCAGCTCTCCTGTCCTCACAGGAAAGCAACATGAGCAAGTTATGATGTCAGAGAAGTTTCTAGAGTTCAGAAATTTTACGCTAACATAGTTAGTAGATGCAGAGCCTGTCTTGTCCATTTTTTATTAAGTATTTTTATTGAGCAAATTAGGTGGAATAAAATGTATTAATGTTAACTCTGTGTGTCTGTTATAATTCCTTTTTTATTTTATTAATTTAAATGTGTCTTGTTCAGTTTTAACCGGTCCTGACTGGCTCTCCCTTACTATGTTTAGCCACCTGGATCTAGTTACCTGGCTCTTTAGGAAGTCTGAACTTATTTCCTTGGATATTGATGACTTCCCTTTTTTACCATGTATAGGAATATTTTTGCCAAATATAATTTCTCAGAATTTAATTGTTACATTATTCACTATACGAAACATATTTCTTTCTTTCTTTCTTTTTTTGTAGTTTTTTGAGGCAGGGTTTCACTGTAGTCCAGGCTGACTTGGAATTCACTCTGTAGTCTCAGGGTGGCCATGAACTCATGGCGATCCTCTTACCTCTATCTCCCGAGTGCTGGGATTAAAGGCGTGCACCACCATGCCTGGCTACAAAACTCATTTCTATTCATCGCTGATATTTAGAGCTGGTGCTCTCCAGTGTTTTATGTAATTTTAGGGCATGACAGTTTCTTGAGAACCTGATATTTGTTATGCGTTGTTTATGCTATGAATGACAAGGTGTAGTTCAGGCTAGTGAAGTGAATTTATCTCTTTCAAGTACATTTTTGGTCTTACCTGCTGACTTTCTGACAATGAATTTGCTTTCTGGAATGAGAGAGGGTGGCTTAAAAATTAGGGGCTAGAAGGCTGGAGAGATGGTTTAGTGGTTAAGGCACTTGCCTGCGAAACCTAAGGACTCATGTTCAACTCCCCAGTAAGCCAGATGCACAAGGTGATACAAGTGCAAGGTCACGCATGTGCACCAGGTGGTACATGTGTCTGGTGTTCAAGTGCAATGTCTGAAGGCCCTGGCATGCCACTTCTTTCTTGCTCTCTCTCATAAAGAAATTTTTCTCATAAAGAAAATTAAGGGCTGGAGAAAGAGAGTTCAGCCATTAAGGCACTTACTTGCCTTCAGTGCATAATCCCTTTGATGTCAAAAGCTAACAAAGGAAAAACAGACAAAAAGGAAGACAAAGCTCCTAATTTTAAAAAATATTTTACTTTTTTATTTGCAAGGAGAGAGGGAATAGGTGCACCAGGGCTTCTAGTCACTGCAAACAAACTCCAGATACATGCCCCACTTTGTGCATCTGGCTTTATGTGGGTACTAGGGACTTGAACCTGTGTCCTTAGGCTTTTCAGGCAAGTGTCTTGACCACTAAGCCATCTCTCTAGCCCCCCCCTCTTTTTTTTAAACATACTATTGAGGTTTGAATCCAGGTCCTTCTACATGCTGAGCAAATGCCTTTCCAGTAAGTCACATGCCAAGCCCCCTTCTTTTATTTAGACAGATGTTTTCATGAGATGTTTCTTTCTCTATCCTCATAGACATATTATGCAACATGCAATTTATGATATTTCTCTCTTGGAAGAGTTCTTCTGAAACCTCACTAGAAGTTTGAAGGGGCACAATCTGAGATAGGTGACAGAACAACATATAGAGGATGTGGTGACCAGATCCAGAGTGGGAGGACGTGATTCATACCAGCCCTGCCCTCACCAGCTGTGTGTCCTCTGGTGAACTCACTACTTCTCTGGATCAGTTCCACCATGTGCCAGTTAGGGATGTAGAACTTGTTTTACAGGGTATGTGAGGATCAAATGAGAGTGGATATGAAAGCAATTTGTAAATGGCATAACAGGACTTTTACTATTGCCCATATTTGGTCACTTTAAGATGAGAGGAGGACGCTAGTGAGAGGGAAGAAGCACTGTGCATCACGTTCGTTTCATTCGAACACCTTCCTAAGGCTCATAAGCCTGAGTTCTGGACACACAGTTCATGCAAGGAACAGCTAGAAATATTGGTCTAGGCTTCTGTTGGAAGTCATGGCCTTGGGATGGATGCTAAAGAGATGGAGATGGAGATGGAGATGGGTTTGCCTTCCAAGGCCCAAACCAATATGGCCCACATCCATCTTCTGTCTGTGTTCAGAAGGGAAGCTGCCCACCAGCATGAGGCTTGTGGGGTTGAAGACCAGGCAGGCCCTGCTGTTCAGTGGCTGGTTACTTGAATAAAGGTGTTCCATCTCTCAGTTTTCTCATTTGAAACTCGGGCAAATAAGTAGGACCTTCTTCATGTAGTTGGACATTTTTTAATGAGATGGTATACCTCAGGGGCTCAGAACAGAGCAGGCACAGACTAAGCACTTGTCATTATTCCTCTGGCTGATACATTGTCTGCCCATGATTCTGCTTCCTCTCTTTCAGGTAGGAGGTGTGCAGTGTTTGGGGGGAACAGGTGCACTTCGAATCGGAGCCGACTTCTTAGCACGATGGTACAATGGCACAAACAACAAGGACACACCTGTCTACGTATCCTCACCGACCTGGGGTAAGCTGCAGAACAGGATGATACTGGTTACACAGGAACCAGAATCCAGCCCTGCCACAGGCCTTTGGGAGTCCCTGAGCAGTGGATTATGGCAGTACACGAGAAACCTGCTGCTCAGCTTCCAGTCAAGCACACCTGTTCCCAGTGTTCTTGGTGTCTTTATTTCAGTCTGTGTTGAACCTCCCCAGAGGAGGTAAAAGGAGGATGCAGGAAGCAGCACTGTGGTAGCATATGAGTTTAACATGCGTGTAACTGGTTGAACTCGTTCTTGGTGCAATCATTTATCTCTGTCTCAACCCTTAGCTTTCATGACATACAGTGGACAGGGAGCTGAGGGCCTTGAAACTGTGTCCCTTGTAATTATGCTTTTTCTCTCATGCTTGCAAAAACACTTAACATTTTGCCCCGTTGCTTTGCAGAGAATCATAATGCTGTATTTTCTGCTGCTGGTTTTAAAGACATTCGGTCCTATCACTACTGGGATGCACAGAAGAGAGGACTTGACCTCCAGGGGTTCCTGAATGATCTGGAGGTGGGTCATTTAAAAGAAAGAGAATTCTGTGGTGTCAGGAACAGTAGGGTAGATTTTTGAATCAGTTGAAAAGTGAGAATCAGAGATGTTTCTCCCGAAGCACATAGTGAATTCTATAAAAGGTATGAGAGAGAGACATGGAAGAACCCTGCAAATACAGTTGCCCTTTGTCTTTTGTTGCCAACTTCTTTGCTACTGACTCTGTCTCCTGATGTCTCTGCTGTGTCAAAGCTGACGTAGCCTCCTTCTCCTCAGAATGCTCCCGAGTTCTCCATCTTTGTCCTCCATGCCTGTGCACACAATCCGACTGGGACCGACCCAACTCCAGAGCAGTGGAAGCAGATTGCTTCTGTCATGAAGGTAACTGCTCTCCCAGAACACCTCCAACAAGTGTCATTTAGCATGTTCAGAAGCACAGATGGCTTACTGAGGAATTCAGGAATCAGAGAACAGTCTGAAGAAGAAAATACACACTAGCTATAAATCCTGTCACCCAGGCAGATACTGCTGCTCATGTTGTGGTGGATTGTTAGGCTCTGTGTGTGTGCATAGTTTGTGTTTTGCAAAGATGGAATCATTTTGCTTTGTAACATACTTTGCTTTTTCCCATTACTTGCTTTTTTTTTTTTTAATATTTTATTTATTTGTTGGAGGGAGGGAAAGAGGGAGGCAGATAGAAAGAATGGGCACGCCAAGGCCTCTAGCCACTGCAAATGAACTCCAGACACATGCGCCACCTTGTGCATCTGGCTTATGTGGGTACTAGGGAATTGAACCTGAGTCCTTAGGGTTCACAGGCAAGTGCCTTAACTGGTAAGCCATCTCTCCAGCCCCCCTCCCCATTATTTCTTTATATGCATGTCATTTAAAATTTTACAGCATTGTTTTTCATAGCTATATTATATTCTTTTCATGGATATGTCATCTTATGGATTGAGTAAATCAGTTGAAGGACATTTAGGTTTATTTCAGACTTTTTGAACAATTATATAATAATAATCTTTGTTTCTTTGGGACAACTTTCTAGATTAGAATTTCTTATTCACTGTGTGTATATTCTATATGGATGTGATTATAGGATACTTATGAAGAGCTGTTATATACTGGGTATCATGGAGCTCTAGTAGTGAACAAAGCAGACAAAGCCCTTCAAAGAGCACACAGCCTGTTTCTGGAGACCAGTTGAGTACTAGGGCAGCTGTGGTACTGTGAGACACTATGTGAATGGGTTCCGTGGGGTACACAGCCTGAACCTCAGGCAGTACATAGATAGTGGTGCTGGTGGTGGCTGAAGCCTTCCTGAGAAAAGTAGTTTCCAAGCTGCCTTGTAGGAAGGGGAGGAGTTGAGCCAACATTGGCAGGAGCTGGTGGAGGCAGAGGGCAGAGATGATGGCTCACTTAAGGAAGTGCTGACCAATCTTGTTACAGCCTGGACTTCTGAGAGAGTGGAGGGAGTGTGAGTGATACGGCTTGAGTAAATGGGCTCTGGTCCGTGCGTCCATTGTCTCAAGGATCAATGTGGTTACTCCCCATGGAATAGATTAGAGGAGGAGGCAAGATTAGATAGGCTGGGAGAGCAGCTAGAAGGTGTCCTTGTTCAGATACAAGTTGATGACAACCTGAATGAAGTATGTGGCAGTGGGGAAAATGAGACCAAGTGTGATTGGACATAAGGGATGAGCTGGAGAGGCACGCCCCAGAAGTGGTGACCACTCACAGATTGCCCAGCAGGGGGCGCAAGTTCAGTTTGTGGAGCTCCTTGAGGAGATGAGAGATTAGAACAGAGGGTTTGCCTGGTTCATCTTGAGTACCTGGTCGGATGGCCCTGAGGTTGAGGAGGCCCTGGATGCCAAGTCTCACTTTACTAACAGCACACCAGGTATTCATGCAGACACTTACCACAGGACAGTACTTCTAAGCCTCAGAAATGAGCCCTATTGGCAAAATTGTATCTCAGTGCTCTGGTACAACATGCTATTAAAAAGCACGGTTTGCTGAAATGGTTAGGTTTGTTGGTTTATATTTAGCTAAACAGAAAATGAAATATAAAGTGGAAGGGGATGAATACACACAGATGAGAAATATAAGAAAAGTTCAGTTATAGAGGTTCCTTCCAGGTGCCAACTGGGGAAGAAGGAAGGACCCATGTCTGAGGTTGGTTCCAGAAGGATTTCCTGCCCTGACTTGCTTTCCTTCCTCGCAGCGCCGCTTTCTGTTCCCCTTCTTTGACTCAGCCTATCAGGGCTTTGCATCTGGAGACCTAGAGAAAGATGCCTGGGCTATTCGCTATTTTGTGTCTGAAGGCTTCGAGCTCTTCTGTGCCCAGTCCTTCTCCAAGAACTTCGGGCTCTACAGTGAGTGCTTTCCAGAGTCACAGCCCTGCCTTCCCGTCCCCACTGCCTATCAGCAGCTAAGCCTAGTTCTCATCTTCTCTCCAGATGAGCGAGTGGGGAATCTGACCGTGGTTGGAAAAGAATCTGAGAGCATCCTGCGGGTCCTTTCTCAGATGGAGAAGATTGTGCGAGTTACTTGGTCTAATCCTCCTGCCCAAGGGGCACGAATTGTGGCCTTTACCCTCTCAGACCCTGAGCTCTTTAAAGAATGGTAAGCCTGATGGGCGGAGGATGCGAATGCAGTACTGTAATTGTCCCATGGCTCTAACTAGGTCTCTTCCTTTCACCTCGGCATAGGCAGGCACAGTCACTTTATACTCTGAACCTCAGGTATTCTATAACGTGGGGTTGATAGTTACCTCGTGTGTAGCACTGCATCTGAGACAGGAGGAGGTGCCCTGTGAACAGTGGCTCCCTCCTCCATGCCCACTTCTCTCCTGTGGAAGGAATTCCTCATAGAATAAAAACCTCAGGGCAGTCTGACAGTTTTTGGCTCTTCCTCCTTATCTAATTTTCATGAATAGTAGTTCTCCTTTGTCCACAGGGAATATGTTCCAAGAATCTCCGGGGATTCCTGAAACTACCCATAGCATAGAACTCTGCCTGTGTTGTTTTTTCCTCTACACATCTACCTGTGACTAAACTTAATAACTTATAAATAAGGCATGGTCAAAGATTAATAATAATAAGGAAATAGAAAAATTATCACAAGACACTGTGACAAAAGTTAGTTAAATGTTACAAAATCTTCTAGCATTTTCCATTTGATATTTTTAGACTATAGTTAACCACAGGTAATTGAAGCCACAGGAAGTGAAACTATAGATAAGGCAGAAGAATTCTGTATTTTATCTTGTTTTAAACCAGAGTGGCTGGTATAGCCAAGTAATAGCTGAATGTACAATATAATTATTAGGACTGACACAATATATTAGCCTGTCTCTATCAGCATCTCAGCGAAGCCTGGATAGAAACGTAGTGGTATTACAGCCAGTGTACCTGAGCCTAGCACTCAACTGAAGTCTATGGCTCTGGCTGCTCGTTCACCTGTCCAGGTATCCATGTACTGTGAAAGGCAGGTTGTGAGCCCATTTTTAGTTTGGTTTAAGTTACAGGTTTAATAAGCCTATGTGTTTTTGTGCCCCATCTCTCCTGTGTGGATGGGTATTTATGTCACTGTCCTTGCTTCAGGACAGGGAATGTGAAGACAATGGCTGACCGGATTCTAACCATGAGATCTGAGCTCAGGGCACGATTAGAAGCCCTTAAGACTCCTGGGACATGGTCTCACATCACTGAGCAGATTGGCATGTTCAGCTTCACTGGGTTGAACCGTAAGTGGCCCCTACTCCTTTGAGCACATGTATCCACATAGACACAACTTCCCCTTGAGCACTGGTTGTGAGCTCACATCTGCCAGCTGTTGCCTAGTTGGTCAGGCATTGCGTTGGTCTGGGACAAGTTAGGTTTTCTCAGTCTCACTATCTTCTGAACTCCTTGAGTCTCAAGAGCATTATTGTGGTCTGTCCTACTGACCTGTGACTTAGCTCTTTTCATATCTGTGGGTTAGGAAGAGAAGCGAAAGGATTTGTAGTTTGGAACCTTTTCTTATGAACAGCATGTCATCAGGTGTCCTTATACTTTATGTCTTTTGGCTTTACCTTGATCCTAAGTGTAAGAATTACATGGAATTTTCCAGGGAACTGAAATTCTTAAAAGGTCTTTCCTATTGTCCAGGTATTGTCCTCAAAAAGATATTACAAAGTTACCTTTGCATTTCATAAATAAAAACTCACATAGTTGGAATTAAAACCTGAAGAGGAATCTGGTGGAAGCCGTGTATGATTTTCGTCAGCTGTCAGCGGAGCACATCAGTGATTAGGGGTCCTTTATGATGCTAGAGAAGCCATTTATTTTACTAAGTAATTCCTGAGCTCATATTGGCTACCCATTGTCAGCCTGTTGCAGACTGGCTACTTACCTGCATACTCAGTGGCTCTAGGGGAAGTGTATTGTTTTAGTTAGAGGTAGCATGGTGGAGGATACAGGAGTTATTATGATGGGCCATTAGAGTGCTAGTTTGAAATGGACTTAGGAAAAAAAATAACAGAAAGAAATTTCAATAAAGAAGTAATAGAGTTTGTCTTTAAGATCTCTCAAAATACTTTGGGGAAAAATGAGGCTACTCAAGAAAGTGAAAGAATAGCCCAGCTAGCTATACATGTTCGTAGGATTGTGGAGTGGAGAATACACTCACTTAAAAGAAATGACATTCAGCCAGGCATGGTAGCACACATCTATAATCCCAGCACTTGTGAGGCATAGATAGGAGGATCTCCATGAGTTTGAGGCCACCCTGAGACTACATAGTGAATTCCAGGTCAGGTCAGCCTGAGCTAGAGTGAGACCCTACTTCAAAAAACTAAGAAAAAAAAAAAAAAAAGGAAAGAAAGCAATGACATCCTGATGCAGTTGTAACATAATGGGAATGAGCCTTGGTTGTCATCTTCTGAAAGCTCCCAGGATGGGAGGCTTCCCACAGAATAGTCCTATTCTCCTGTCACCCAGAGTAGAAAATCAGTTTTATTCAGAATTGAAAAGCAATGAGAATGGACCTCTACACATAACACTATATCATTTATCATATATACTTATCATTTTTTTTTATTTGTCCCTTTAAAGAACAGGGTTTGTTTTATTTTTCCTTTCCGTCATTTTATTAAGAAAACATACAGGAAAGTTAGAGGAATGACACAGTGAATCTCCATATGCCTACCACTTTATTTCTGCAGTACTAATTTTATTCCTTTTAGCTGTCAGAACAGGAGCTTTTAGCCTGGAGTCTATGGATGTACTTCAGGATATCTATGAGGCCCCCAGAATTACAGTACAAAATTTACATATGTTGACATGGCCTTTTTCTGAGGGAGAGTTCAGAACCTTTATTGGCATCTCAAACTCCTCCCTAGGAATAGAAGTCTCATTTTTATTAAAAACCAAAAATAGCACCAGTCCCAACCAGGGTAGGGGCAGTGAGTGCCTGTAGAGCAGAGGCTATCGAAGTGCATAGAACACTCCCTGCATGTTGTATTGTGCCTTTAATTAGCATGATTTTGTTATTCCATTCCATCAGATGAATGCTGTCTTCAAGGTGCTAGCTGGTACAAAAATCTGCTAGAATTCTATCATGGATTTACAGTAAAGCAAAACTACCCTAAGGATTCTAGCATTATATGCAGGCAGCCCCTTCCTGTTTCATGAGTGGTATGTTTCTGTAAACATGGAACCTGCATCCAAAGAGAGGCTGAGAGGTGAACAAGATCTGATGGTGCGAGGGCACAGGGTGTGTGCGGTTTTTCAGTCTGTTGTTTTATTCACACAGCGTTTGTCAAGTATACAGTGCACAGGACCTTGTCCACTGTTTTGTGAGAATGAAATGTCAAAGGGAGGATGTTACTGGGTGCTCAGGAATGAGCAGACAGTCCAAGAAGAGAAACACTGGGTAGCCAGTTTTCTGTGTCAGTGGGAGTCCTGTAGTATCATGGCTGTTATCAGGTGATGGGGTGTCCTGAGTGTAATGTGAAAGTTTTGGTTGGGAGATTCCCAGATTAAAAACAACCCTTCAGCAGTAGTCATACTGAATCTCCTTAGAATTAGACATTGGTGACTAAGAGGTCACCCCACGATCCAGTGAATGTAGTTTCCTATTTGTTGACTGGACAAAGCAGCTCCTTTTGTTTGCTTCTCTATGCAAGGAGAAAGAAGGCAGATTCTAACTGTTCTACACCCACTGGATGCCCACTGCTTCAAGGATCCCATTGCTCTCATTCTGTCTTCTTTTCAACAGCCAAGCAAGTTGAGTATCTGGTCAATGAAAAGCACATCTATTTGCTGCCAAGTGGTCGGATCAACATGTGCGGCTTAACCACCAAAAATCTTGATTACGTGGCTACCTCCATCCACGAAGCAGTCACCAAAATCCAGTGAAGAAACACCGTCCTGTCCACACCACCAAAGCGGCTGCCTGACGTGTTCCCTGCCTGCACAAACCTAGTTGTACATATCCTAGATTAGAGATGACCAGAGGCCTGGAAGCTGCCCTGTGGTGAGGTGGTGAGGTGGCCACTGTTTAAGGTGGCCCCACATAAGGAAGACATCCTTTAGAATGAGTCAGGGGTCTGTGACTAGAGCCTTCTGGAGGCCAGTACAAATTAAGGTTTTAATTTAAGAATTAAAAGTACTTTGATACAAGATGGATCTACCTTGCCTTCCTCGACAGAGACCCACAGGAATGCTGCTCACATAGCGTCTGTGCGTCTGTGTGCTGCTTGACTCGGAGCAAAGTCCAGTCCCAAAGATGAAGTTGTCTGAGGAGCTGAGCTGGGTGTCACTATGGGTGTTGGCTGGGGCATTAAGACTCATCACTTCCACCCAGAGTCCCCTCTCTCCCTGCTCTTCTGCATGATTGTGTCCCTTGTCTGAGACTTTAGTTCTTTAGGGCAACTGTGGCAAGAAATATTTGTGTCCCAACACATACACGGATGCATACTAAATAACTGAAATGTACCATTATTAGGCTCATCCGTGACCTACCCCCTCCCCTTGGCCCCTCCTTGTTGAGGTATGCGGGTCATGCATTGTGGAGTTAGCCCACAGTTATGGGTAAGCTAAATGTCTCTGCATATCATGACCCAACATGTGACTCACAAAACAGTATTTGCCCTTAAAATGTGTAGTACATTCTGGTATTTTCTAGTCGATTCTGTTGTGTTCTGTTTCATCTAAAAAATAAAACTGCCGATCAAAGCCCATGGAATTGATTTTGTGATCTTTTAATGGGTTGTAACCCACAGTTTAGCATGAAGGCTGGAGAGGGATTCATTAATGGGCAATTAAAAACTAAAATACATCCTTGAAATACAACTCTCTAGTGTAAGTTTTATGGGCTTGCCATTCAGAGGCCAGCCATCTTAATTTTCTTAAGGAACTGGATTTCATGGCGAGCTGATGTCACTCAGGGTGATTCTAGAATACGATTCTAGAGTAGCCCGTCCCTGTGTAGGGCTGCTTAGTCTATTGGAATACTAACAGACTTAAACACAGATTTCAATTTCCAGAGTTGAATCTTATTTTAAGCATGTGGGTTACTACTTGGAAGTTTCATAATATTTAAAATCCCGCAGTTTTGAAGGAGAATTAGCCTAGCCTCCTCCACCCCAGTGAAATAGTCACTTGCATATTGTTCCTGACATACCATTTTCAACTGGGGAGGGATGCTTGGTGAGCTCCCCTTCTGCTGATGGGACTCTTTCCTTATAAAGATCTTTTACCTTGAGCCAAAATTTGCTCTACCTGCCTCCCTCACCTTCCTTTCCACCATAGATAGTAAATCTGTAATGGATGGAAGTGGCAGTGATTCCTGGTTTATGCCTTCCCACGTGAGCCCTTCTCCCCTTTCCAGTGTTACCGCAAGGATCCTCTCCCACTGCTGGCCCTCACTGCAGGTGTGTTGCTGGGCTGGTTGTCATAATGGTGACTAGATGCTAGCTTGCCCTCATTTCTTATCTTCCAGTCTTCCCTTGTATCAGCATTTATTCTTAAAAGATGATTGTCAGTAAGCAGCTAGCTCAGAACCCGAGCGAGTCTATTTTGTGGTAGACTTCTCTAATTCTCACTCTGTGTGACATGAGCCACCCTTCTCCTGGGACCTCGGTACTACCAAGGTGAAACTTGGCACTTGTTTGCAAGAAGGTCACAATCCGATCAACTGTGGCCTCCGAAATGTAATGTTACTGGACAAAGTTGTTTTTAGTATTCCTCTTATTAGGAAGAATGTAATTCTCCCCTAAGGGAAGTGCTAAAACCATTAAAAAAAAGTCATCGGGAAACTGCTTTAAATTTCATTGTCAGTACCAAAGTGCTAAGATGGATTTAAGGGAAATCAAGTTCCAGCTTTAGTTAGAATTTGGCTTTGGTTGTGTTTTTCCATATCTTTTGGTCAGTGTGTCCCCCACTATGATGAGGGACTCTGTGGGAGTTGAGGGGAAGCTGCGTCACTTCTGTGGCATGGATACAGGGTGGATTGCAGAGGTAGGTCTGTCCCATTTTGCCTGTTCATGAGCAAGACACTCAGACATCACAGTTTGCAGAAGCCAGCCAATGGGACCAGTACAGAGGTTCAGGCAGGTCTCGGTCTGGCTCTCAAGGTCTTGAACTTGGAAGGGTCCCAGTACAGGGCCTTACTGGTCATGGATTCAACATGCCTGCCTGCCCTTTGCATTGTCTTAGCACAACAGCACATCTTCCTGGCCTCCAGTCACACTCTGGCTTCTTGTCTGGGTTTTGCTTCCCACTTTTGGTGTTTGTTCACAAAATTGGATCCACCTGGAATCACAAAGTAGCAATCTAGACCATTCCTATAACCTTATGTTAGCCTCACCTCTAGCCTCGAGGCATACCCTTCTGGACAGGTAGGCCACAGGTAACATGGTTACACATAATGTGCCGTCAAACCTCCATCTCAAATGAAACTGCTTTAGAATTCCAAACTTCCAGGGACAAGGAAAACAAGCATTTCAGGAAAGGTCTTTTCATTTTATTTAAAAATTATTTACAATTTGTTGAGCCTTCATAAATGCTTTATTTTAAAATCTTCTCCTTTTAAACTTTTAACCTGAAGAAAATGTTGGGGCTGTTGGGGATGGAGAAAGGAGTAGCAACCAGCTCCTTAGAGGTTCTGCGGACAGATGGAAACAACACAGCAGCAGTGACCTGAGCCTGGCAGCCTAAGGGGTAAGTAAGGAAAGGAGCCTCACCAGGCAGGCTCCCTTGGACCACTGGCCAGCTGGGCAAGAAGACTGAAGGATGACAGTTCTTGCTTAAAACACCGTTGACTAGACTGGGTCTGAGGTGCCCAGCATTGAGGGCTGACACTGTCTATTCCTACCGGGCAAGAGCAGGTGGGGAGGGGTGGCTGCGGAGTTAGCTAGGAAAACACATGCATGCCTGAGCCTCAGGCCAAGCAAGGGGCATGAGGAAGTCAGTGACACGTTGCTGTAAGAGGCGCCTCTAGTTCTAAGTTGTCCCTCTGATGGGCTGTGGCCCTCCTGTTGGCAACACCTGCTCTGGTTTGGTGGGCAGTGGGCATAAGTTATATGGGGTCTAGGTTGTACAATACTGTATGGTATGAGGACTCCTGATTCTTGGTGGGTGCCAGCCTTCCCCACTGACTAAGGGACACTTGACCACTTAGAATTAAATATTTTCTCAAAGTGCCCAGTATTCACTTCACTCTGCATTGCAGAAACACTGGGTTCAAAGTTCCACTATTCAAAATAGTGTTTGCTTTCTTTAACCCTTTTGTAGGTCTGAGGACTTTGAGAATCTTCGGAAACCTTCAACTCTGGAAAACATACACAAGAACACATATACCAAATTCTGACAGTTTTGAGGGTTTTATAGACCCTCAGATGTCCAACTATGGACCCTCTGGGGTGATGGACCCCAGGTTAACAACCCCTGAGTTACACAGAGTTCCTGCAGGTAAGTATTATCTTTTGAGACACAAAAAGCTCTGAGGAATTATCAGTTTTCCGCCTGCTATGTGACTGGATGGGTGTGAGGAGAGTGATGGTCTGGAAGGAAGAGGAGGAAGGCTGGACAGTGCACCACAGGGAAAAGCATGGAAGTGGATTGGAGATTCAGCAGGCAGCGCTGGGTTTCTGGGTGCTGACTGGGGGCAACTAAGGGTGGGAGATGATCCAGAAACTTCACTTGTAAATTTTCCTTTAAGCTGGCTGTGGTTTCCAGTCAGAACTATTTTGTTCTTGGGAGTAAATATGTGTAGATACCCTGCTATCTTGTGGTCATGCTTGGAATTACACCCACTCCAACATCCAGGAGAAAAACTAGAGATCTAGCAGACTTGGAATAAAGGACTGAGCTAACCTGCTAAGGGTATAAGGCGTGGGGTGGGGTGGAATAAAAACAAAAAAGTGATTTGTCAACATTCCTTTGTAATGCACACTGAAGTTCCGTGAGAGCACGGGCATCCTTCTTGGCTGACCTGGGCACTCTTTGGTTTATCATGGCTAAACTCACTTTTACAGCTTGGAGATATATATATATTTCCTGCCTCCATTTGCACTTAAAACCTGAAGTTCTATGTTTGGCTCCCAACTGGTTCTCTGCTCCCTTGCTCCTCCTTTTCTGGAGCAGATTTATTGATAAATTAATGACTAGTGATTGGAAGCCAAAACTGATTCATCCCTGGGAAAAGCAATGACTAGCTCCACCTCACATTCCTTCCCCAAGCTGCTGGAGTCTTTATCTGGCAAGAAACCAGTCATTTGACAGTTTGTGTACTGTGACATCAGTCACAGGTAGGCACAGCTGAGTCTCACACTTTGAAGTTCTGCAGGAATTCTTGGTCTATCCCAGGAACTGACCTTCATACCTGCTATTCCAGCCTCCCACATGCCTGTCTGCTAGCACCACCTTTTGACTTAAGTTAAGCATGAAATATGGTTGAAAGGATCATTTTGTTTTGAAGGAAAAAAATGGTAAGTTCCAGAACATGAGTCGCCCAGGGCCCTGGGACACCAAAAGAACCAGAGTGGCATTGTCCACTTTGCCCTCTTCTTCAGTCCTGGACTGTGCTATGGGCCAGACCATCTCTAGCATGTTCCATTAGAGGTATCTCCTTCTGTGTCAAACTGGAGGCAACTGGTAAAACCTGCCAAATGGACAGCGAAGGGTGAAGAGGTGGAAAGGAAGGCAGAATGTTCTTTCACTGGTGGGAGGCCGTGGGGAGGGGATGATGGGAGGGCAGATCCTCCCCCAAAGCCCTGGAATCTCACACTCAGACAAAGAAGTCTCCCCTTCATCATGTGATCAGTGGTGTTAAATTGGAGTTTTCTTCAGAGGTTCTCTCTCCATCTGCTGACCTCTTCCTTTTTCGACCACCTGAAAAATAGTTTGCCTGCATCAAGTCTGTAGGGGAGGCATTCATACACTCTATTGGTGCTGGAGGGGGGGGGGGAATCTTCAGAACAAGTGGAAATGGTGACAAATCCCTTTGTGTTTGGTTGGAATTCAGCTGTAGTGTATCCTAGTGGACACCTTGAAGCATTAGGACACACTTTCCCAATTAGAGGGCACCTCTGAAAAGCCCCAAACTCAGGCTAGTGCCTATGTGATAAAGATTCCCTGGAAGGGATTGAGGTAAGTCCTATAATGCTTTCCTTCTTTCCTCAGAGGGCCTCAGCCCAACCTACCATGTACCCTGAGAGAGGTCTCGTCTCCTAGTTATCGTGTCCCATGAGCCAGGGTTGGCCGGCAGAGATGGGAGTTATTTCTAGGGACTCTAGCTCTGAAACCACCTCCCCCTAGAACACTGGGCAGGTGACAGTAATTACATAAATATCCTCATGGTTGGAAGAGCCATTTGTTTCTAGCTCTCCTTTTAGGAAGAAATATTTTTCTCTCTGATACTGACTTCTATCTAAAGAGGATACCCACTTAGCTATCCCAAGTGCTCAACCTTGCCATTGTGCCCACTGATCAGTGATCTATGACCCAACAGGTCTCTAAAAGCAGGTGAAGGAGAAAGGTCAGAATTTGATTCATGGACATGTCTGCAGACTTCTGTCCCAGGAGGCCACCAACTGAATGGGACATTTCCGACACTATCAAGAATAATTACATATTGGCCCAGGTTCTATGGTGGATGTCCACAATTGTGTCTACTGGGAGAAAGACCCTAACATGCTTTCCCTGCTAACTGGTGAGGGGATTTGGTCTGTCTGAGGAGCTACTCACTCAAGGTTCTCAGTAGCTTCTTGCCCATGGTTTCCTCATGATCACTACTGCAAGGGTTGCTGGTCTCTGGATCCAGGTCAATATTACAACATTCATTATCTGATGTTGAGAGAAAGGAAAGGAGAGTGAATTCAAGTCTCTTCAACATACACTGGGGTCAAGGCAGGGGGATTCTGAGTATCTCTCAGTGGATAAAAGTTCAAGACAAGTTGGGGGGAAATCCCTTGCAAAGTGCTGACTCTTACTTAGCAAGAGGTATTTTAGTACCACAAAAGGGACAAAGAGATGGACAACAGGACCAGGAATCCAATAGACCTTGTCAGGTCTGAAGAACTTCCCTCTCCTCAAACACATTCTGCAAAAGGGGAAGAGAGCACTGTGTCCTATAGGTAGTATCTCTGGTAGTCACAAAGCACATCTGAGGACAAGGAATGCCGCTTTATTTGCACAAACCCTGGAAAACTGCAGGGCTCCTGAATTCTTCCACAAGCCAGATGTTCTCCAAAGACTATCCCATCTCCTCTATTCTTAGTCCTTTGCTACATTTTCTAGCTACAGGCTTTAGCTACTAAATTTGGTATGGGAAGGGTGTGGGGAGGGGTTAGAAAAAGAATATCAGTTCTTAATTCAGATCTGGCAACTATATGTCCTGGATTTTTCTGGGCTAGCTTCATGTTCAAACATGTCTCATTGACCTTATAAATCTGAGTCTTTCCAGGTCTTTGCTCTAGACTTGAGGGGTTTCTTACTATGGATCAAAGTAAGTCTGAAGCATGGGAGAGAGGCACAGTTGGTCTGGTGGGTAGGTGTATGGGGTGCTGAAAGCTTGGGAAGACACACCTTACTGAAGCAAGCACAGAAAGACCGCAGGACTGCTAGACACTGGGAACTCAGAGCAATCCCACTGCAGAAGTGCTCCAGGTCTCAAGGGGTGATCTGATCTGAGAGCTCTGGAAAAGTCCATACACTACCCTTGTTCTCTGTGGCCCAAAGGAAGGGATGAGCTCTGCCAGTGAGGGTGATATGGCTGGTACCAATTTCCTGATGGATGAGGTAGATCTGTTTATGAACTTGGTGCTAAATACTGTGACGTGTCCCAGAACCCATGTAAAGCCAGATGCACAAAGTGGTGTATGTATCTGGAGTTGTTTGCAGTGGCAAGAGGCCCTGGTATGCCCATTCTCTCTCTTTCCAATTGCAAATAAATTATGAATAAAATATTAGAAAACATAAGGAAACAGAATCTTATATTAAGTAAACTTGCTTAATGAAAAAGCTGGGTTTGAATCCAGGCAGAAATGTAGCTCCTACAACTAACTGCCCGCTGCCCAGGTTTCCTAGCAGAATGCGTTAGATTAGGCCTGCTGATGAATGGTAGGTGCTCAGTAAATGCTGATGTGTTAGCAGGGGGAAGTCTAATACAAGTGCTGGGGTCACGGGGTCTCCCCATCCTGCTTGCCCTGAGCCATGTTAGTCTCCAAGGGAGGGTGGTGATCCCCCTTGCTCCTATGGGCCCATCCCTGACCTGCTGTCCCAGAAACAGCTGCAGGAGACAGCGAGTGTTGAGTCTTGTGGCTCTCGAACTTGGTCACTTCTTCTGGGGGGAAGGCCATCTCCTCCATCCTCAGGTACACCACCTCGCTGGGGCTTCTCAGCCCATCCGAGCGGCTGCCTGGGGAGGACAGTGACTGCATCAGCTCTGTGCCTGGCAGGAGACCTGGGGATCTGTGAGGCACAAGATGGCAGCCCTGGCAGGGGTGGGAGAGGGAATCAGGGCCGTCCTCACCCCACCCCATCCACACGACTCACACGGCAGGCTTGTCCTATTGCTCAGGAGGGTGAGGGCAGGGTCATCTTTGGGAGTCTGGGGTGTTCCCCGGGCTGTGGGGGCCTTGGTGGAGTCTCCATCAGTGAAAACTTCCATGTCTGGGGACTGGGGGGAGTTGTCCATGTGACAGGCAGTGAGTGCATTCTGGTACTGCTGCCGGGTGACCTGGAAAGAAGTGGGCAGAGGGTAACTCAAACCATATTCCAAATCAGAAAATATGGACTATGTGAAATTATCCTAAGTTAGTGATTCTAGCATCAGATTCCTGAAGGGTTGGTTAAATCAAGATTGCTGGGCCAGCTCTCCAAGTTTCTATCTAACTCACTAGGTCTGGGGGAGAGCAGAATGTGCATTTCTAGCAAGTTGCAGGTGAGGTTCTTGGAACTTGAGTACCTTGAGGAGGCTGACTTGAGGCCTAGTTCATATGAGACACAGCTCCTTGACCTTTCCCTTTAGGGCTTTAAAGGATAAAGCTATGGGTTAGCAAAGGGCTCCAACATTTTCCAGGTCAGAACTGTTTTATGCTTTGAGATGGAACTGTGGGTCTCAACTGAGTGTTTGACCGAAGTCTTCAGTAGAGTCAGTGTTATTATTGAAAACATGGCTTTTACAGCCCATGCCCCCCCATGCCCAAGTATTGAGAAATGAGAGTGAGGTTCTGAAACAGGACAGGAAATTTTTCTATACTTGATAGGCCCAATAGAGCAGTTAATCTTTCTGTAGTTGTATTCTTTAAAATATTAGCTTAGATTTGTTTTCTTGTTTACCTGAAGAAGGTAAAGAGACCCTTCACCTAGAAACACTGCCTGCTCAGCACACATAGCTCAAGTCCTGATTTTGCCACTTTTGAGCTGGGTAACCATGCCAAATCATTGACCTCTCTAGATTTGCAAAACAGGATGAGTGGATGCATTGTACAACAGTTAGGAATGATTATTTAATACATGTCACAGAATTTGACTCTAGAATGGGCACACATTCAAAGACAAGGGTCAAGCTTACCATCTCACTCTGTCTTAACTGTCCATCACAATGCCATGAGATGTGGGTGGGGAGGACCCCTTGTGTCCAGCCCTCCCTCCCTCAGTCAGCAGTGGTACTGTGAAGGCAAGGCTAAGTCTTGGCAAAATAAAGGCTTAACTAAGAAAATACAGCCAAAAAGGGGCAGGAGAGATGGCTTAGTGGTTAAAGCACTTGCTTGCAAAGCCAAAAGAACCAAGGTTCAGTTCCCCAGGACCCATGTAAGCCAGATGCATGTATTTGGAGTTTGTTTGCAGTGGCTGAAGGCCCTGGAATACCCATTCTCTCTATCTCAAATAAAATAAATAAAATTAAAACAAGAAAGAAAGAAAATACAGCCAAAGACAGTGCAGTGGAAGGAAGCAGATTCCAAGTAGGGACAATGGACAAAGAAAGAGGAAGAGGAAAAGATACAGTGAGCGAAGGAGCGTCAGGGAAGAGAAAAGAAAGGGGGTGTGTTTTGTTTTAACTGTGAAGTGGGTCTGCCAGCTTGGGGCTCCCACCTGCTGGTAGGCTGGCTGAAGCCTGCATAAGCCAGAAGCCTTTTGGGAGTGACAGTTATTACAGAATGCTCTTTCTTACTGGAATTCATTTATTTGTCTGTTTCTGCACAGGTTACACCTGCAGTATTCTCCCTCTCTCTTCTTAGGGAAATATGCCCTCTAGTTATCTAGAAGTTGATCCAGGAACTCAAACCCTCTCTTCAAATGTTGTTATGGAGGAAAGAATGAGTTGGGAATTAAGATCATTTCTTGTAACAATACTGAGTAAGTGGGAAGGCTTCCTTGTAAGATACGAAGTTTCCCATCATTGGAGGCATTTACAGATGTTTACCCACCACTTGTCAGTGGTGTTAAAAAAGACTC
This sequence comes from Dipus sagitta, assembly GCA_036346955.1. Lineage (NCBI taxonomy): Eukaryota > Metazoa > Chordata > Mammalia > Rodentia > Dipodidae > Dipus > Dipus sagitta. The sequence goes on from CM070770.1 coordinate 37,087,990, forward strand.
AGATAGGGCTGGAGAGATGGCTTAGCGGTTAAGGTGCTTACTTGCAAAACCAAAGGACCCAGGTTCGATGCCCCAGGACCCACATAAGCCAGATGCACATGGTGGCGCATACATCTGGAGTTCGTTTGAGCATCCATTCTCTCTCTGTCCCTCTCAAATTAAAAAAAAAAAAAAAAAGACTCAGATGGCTACAGTCAGGATGTTAGAGGAAAAAGTAGGTACTGGGTATGAGTGGAGGGGTGGTTGGCCTAGGTAGTAGTCAAAGGGAAGAAGCTTTGTGGGGGAGGCCTGCACTGTCAGAGGGTGGCTGTGGACGAGGAAAGACACAGCACACTGGTTACTTTCTCTGCGTGTCCCACAGCTTCACCTTCACACTGTTTTCTTTAAAAAGAACAATTCTTGTTTTAAACAAACTATCGCTGTACCAATGTGTCGCCTTTGAAGACACGGTTGACAAAGGCACTGTCTTGGAAAGTGAATTCAGGTTCAAGCATCACTTCTCTTCTGTTCTCTCCCCCAGAACAATCTTGTTTGTTTGTTTTTAGAGTGCCGAGTATTGAATCCGGAGCCAGCTACAGACTAGGCAAATGCTCTACCACAGAGCTATACTTCCAGCCTTGACAATTTCTTTTTATTTACCACATTACTGTTAAATAGAAATATAATGCAACTTGCATAGCTACTTAAAACCATTTAGTATTCACTAGAAAAAACAAACAGGGCAGCCAGGGCTACCCAGTGAGACCTTACCTAAAAAAAAAAAAAGAAAGAAAAATGGGTGAAATGCTTTTATCATGGCCTTGGATGCTCAACTGTTCCCATACCTCACTAGCCCAGGACTGCAGCATCAGACCAGTGGTTTTCTCTTCACAGCGTCTTGACCACATCATGTATACTTAACCCTCTACATTGCACTGCTTTAATGCCCCTCTGTTTCCTTCCCAGTTTTTAAAGGACCAGATGTTCTCCAGCCAACATAGTGCTTTAAAAATATGACATAACTCTATAAACCCTGCATTAATCACTGTTATTTATTTTATTTTATTCTGATTTTTTTTTGAGGCAGAGTTTTACTCTTAATTAGCCCAGGCTGACCTGGAACTCACTCTGAAGCCCCAGGCTGGCTTCAAACTCATGGTGATCCTCCTACCTCAGCCTCCTGGGACTAACGGCATGTAAAACAACACACCCCGTTGTCACTGGTATTTATATTTCCTCTCCCTAACTAGGGCGTATCTGCTTATAAGGTAGGGGATATATTCTTATATAAAACAGTTTTTATATATACACCTTATATTAAAATATCTTATATTTAACATATTGCAACAGTACCCCAAACCATTGTTAATGTTTAAAAAAATACCTATTGATTGGCTGATGGGGCTAAGCAAACTAATTTTCATAAGAAAGCATGTTTTTATTTTCTCTTCATTGCTGTACATAAAATCATGTACATAAAATCATTGTCTTCTCATACTTTGGCCAGTTAAGCAAAGGCACCCAGAAGTTAACCTTTAGGCTGGTAGATGTCTCCTGGCATTCTATAATGGGTTTAACTTACAAGTTTTATCAGCCTTCTAGACGCGATCCTGTAATTTAGGGATTCTGCCACTAGATGGTGGTAGGGATCTTGGTCAAGGTTACACAACCCAGAGGGGATGCATTTGAAAAATAATTCCTAAGGATGCTTTGGTACCTTCATAATGTACTAACTCCTACTAACAATAGCTTTGCTTAATATGCCTTTCTCATTTTGAGCTTGTCTTTAAATCATGTTACTCTTAGACCTAAGGATTTGGGAGCTTTAGCTCAATGGACTTGAAAAAGTCATGAAACTTTCTGCAGCCAGGCTCGGGGCTTGGGCCTATGAAAGCACTTCTCCACAGAATCTTCTCTTTGGCTTCCTCAGGGACTGGGCTGTCGTTCAATAGTATAGCACTTGGCCAAGGTGCCCAAGGCCATGGGTTTGATCCCCAGCACTATAAAGTTAAATAAAAAGTACATAAAACTCCCCCTGCTTAAATAAAAAGAAGGTCAGGGTGGGGAGAAGCTGGTGAAGGACACTGCTAAGGAATGGCTCTCATAGTCTATTAAGTTAGGAGGAGGTCATTTGCAACTTTACAGCATAATATCTCTCTCTCTCTCTTTTTTTTTTTTTTTTTGGTTTTTCAAGGTAGGGTCTCGCTCCAGCCCAGGCTGTCCTGGAATTCACTATGTAGTCTCAGGGTGGCCTGGAACTCACGGTGATTCTCCTACCGCTGCCTCCCATTGCTGGGATTAAAGGTGTGCGCCACCACGCCCAGTTTACAGCATAATCTTATATGAAACAGCAGCAGAGAAAAACAAACCCAAACATATGTTTGTGCTTGAACTCACCAAGTTCTCCTTGGTGGGACTAAACATTGTCAAGAGACTGAAGCCCTGAGTTTAAGGAGGTTTATGAATAATTTTTAATTTGCTTTAACTGGCCAGCCTTTTCAATTTCAAAATGTTTAGGTGGACAAAAGGTCAGCAGTGCTAACCAGAGCTAGCTCATCTGGTATGACAAACAGGACAGACACCTGCTTCGAGAACTGACCCTGGATATGAGGTTCCCAACACTGCCATTGTCTCATGTCAGGAAAGAGTCTTCCCTTTTATTTTCCTTGTTATTTGTAGAAAGTTCCCTTTCTTTATGCTCTAAGGGTCAAGAGGTGCAACCATCCTGAAGTTTTAGGAAAACCCTTACAAATTTCCTGCGCGGTAGACAATCCTCTAAGGAGCTGCCACACCTGTCTAGGTTGCCACAGCTGCACATTAATCCTGCTCGTTAAAGAGAGATGGCTTAGCGGTTAAGGCGCTTGCCTGTGATAAGCATGCATGTTCGAATCTTCAGGTTCCATGTAGCCAGTGACGCAAGCGTGCAATGTTGCACATGCACACAAGGGGGTGCACACATCTCGAGTTTGTCCACAGTGGCTGAGAAGTCCTGGCAGGCCCATTCTTTCTCAAACATAAATAATAAAAAAAATTAATAGCCGGGCGTGGTGGTGCATGCCTTTAATCCCAGCACTCTGGAGGATCTCTGAGAGTTCGAGGCCACCCTGAGACTACATAGTGAGGTCTAGGTCAGCCTGGGCTAGAGTGAGATCCTACCTTGAAAAACCAAAAAATAAAAAAGAAATTTAAAAATGAAAGAATTTCATACACTCTTCTCTTCAAAGCAGCAAACCAACCCCTCATGTCCATCTCCCCAACTTGGGATATAAATGGTGCTGTGACCCCTCCTACCCAGAAATCTACATGCTGAATCCTAATTCCCAAGGGGAAGGTCCTTAGGAGGTGGGGCATTTGGGAAGTAACTAGGACCCTAAGGTTGGAGCCTTGTGGACATGAGGAGAGCTCTTCTACGCTCTACCATATGAGAACAGGAGCAGACCATGTACAAATAAGGAAGTTGTCACTCATTGCATCTGTTAAACTCTTGACCTTGAACTTTCCAGCCACCAGGACTGTGGGAAATCATGCATAAACTACTCATTCTGTAGTAATTTGCTATAATAGCCTGATCAGACTAAGCCATAGAAAGACCCAACAAACTTTTTTTAAAAAAAAATTCAGTCATGGGTCAATACACTTAAAATAGAATCCAAATTCCACTTGCTGGCATAGAAACCCCAGGGCTATTGCTTCTGACACTCCACTCCCATTTCACACCAGCTGCTGCCTTTGGTCTTCACTCAGACCACTGACCCCCTCCCCCCCCCCCCCCCCGCCTTTGCTGCTTCAGCCTTGAGAATTCTCCTCCACCTCCCCATCCAGGTCTCAAAGAGTGTCCTCTCCTCAGCCTGCTGTGGCAACCACTTCCGAGGCAGCCTCCTTGTCTCCTCTATAATCACCGCCTATCCCACAACTGTGTTTCCGTCACAGCCTTATTGTCACTCCAACTTACCTAGCTTATGTGGTGACAAGTCTTCTTTCTCCTGCTGTTGGTTTATAAGCTCCAGAGAGAATGAGTTTGCTACCTTCTCCACAGAATCTCACCAATGCCCTCTCTCTATCTTCCTCTTTCTCCAGTAATAAATAAATAAAAAATAAAATATTAAAAAAATAGCCAGGCATGGTGGCGCACGCCTTTAATCCCAGCACTCAGGAGGCAGAGGTAGGAGGATCACCGTGAGTTTGAGACCACTCAGACTACATAGCGAATTCCAGGTCAGTCTGGGCTAGAGTGAGACCCTACCTTGCAAAAACCAATATATAATTTAAAGGGCTGGAGAGGTGGCTTAGCAGTTAAGGTGCTTGTCTAAAAAGTCAAAGGTTCAATCTCCCAGGACCCACATAAACCAGATGCACAAGGTGATGCATGCATCAGGAGTTTGTTTGCAGTGGCTGGAGGTTCTGGCATGCCTATTCTCTCTCTCTCTCTGTCTGCCCCCTCTCTTTCAAATAATAAATAATATTTAAGAAAAGAGTTTCATGAATGCCAAGCACAAAGCAGAGATCGAGGAGACATTTGTCGAACAGAATACTCAAATTATGGCCTTTCCCTCCACAATGCTTCCAGCGCTACAAACAAGGAAGAGCTGGCACATTGGTTTCCCTTACCCCACTTTCTGTCTACCTCCACTTCTAAGGAACATTGACATTAGCAACGAAAGGGCTTCCAGGCTGGAAGTCACATGCTGTGGATTTCTGAGGTTTAATCTCCTTGTCCCTTTAGGCTTCTCAAATGTTCTCCATCAAATACATCAGTGAACGATGCTCTATTAATTCCTAGCTACTTCTTCCTGGCTCTGATTTCCTACAACTCTCCTTGAACACCAAGATTTCAGGGCTTGGACTCTGGAGGCAGGCAGAAGCTTCAACCCTGAAGTTTGATTCTACAACTTAGAAGCCATGATCTTATGCCTCTCAAGCCCCAACGTGACCCGTGTGATGGAAATGACAGTAGTGTCAACCTCATGAGGAAGGTCTTGAGAGTGAATAGATAATTCAGACAGAGGACTCAGTAAAGTTCCTTTTACAGAGCCCCCACCCCCACATCCGGTAGTCACTATCCCACGCCATCCTCCAGCTTCTGCCCCTCCTGCTGGCAACTTTCCATGGCTTCTTTGTTTTTGGCTAGAGTCGGTTTTCATTTAGAATCTGCAGCTACCTGGAACAGAGAAAGTCACCCAGCCCACCCTGCTCTAAGAAGTCAGGGCATGTGTTTTGGGCAGAAGGAAAGGACGTCCTACCACTTGTGTGAACTCAGTGTCCTTCTCATTAACCTGTCCTGCAACTGGAATAGCTACCAAGTGTACTCACTGGATATTTCACTGGACTGGGGTAAGTGGGCTCCAGCCAAGATCTGAGGGCAAAGTTGGTAACAGTTTATTAAATGCTAGAAAACACAACAAATAACATGAAACCTAGTAGAAAAAGAAAAGAAAGGTGGGGGGACTTTTAAAAGACTGTTGCTAACCCTGAGGGAAGATATGAAGAGATAGCTCCCTCCTCCTGAACTGCGGGGCAATGAGTGTGGCTGCCTCTTTCTGTGTTGAGCTTTCAGAGTGGTTCTCTGAACAGTTTTGAGGGTGAAGGAACTGTTACTAGTTCCTACAAAGGACTTTAAGTTAACCCATAGGAACACTTGTGTTTTAGACTTTAAAGATTATGATGCAAAAATACTGTTATATATACATATATATTAATGCACTACCATAAAATATTATAGCATGTTTTTTATACACTTGGTTTATTTTTCTCCTGTAAAATGACCTCAAAAAGAAATGAACAAAATGAATCTGATACCAGTGATGTGGGTCCAAGGGAACATTCTGGGTTGGCCAGAAACTTGTCTTGGGAAAGCTAATGTATCCTAACTTTGTGCTTAGTTTCTTCACGTAAAAACAGAAAACCAGGAGATCTTACCTGTGACAAAAAATGAATAATAAGGCTTTTTTTCTGCATATGTGTAATAACGTGGAGGCCAGAGGACAACCTTGGATACACTGTCTGCCTTGTTTTGAGACAGTGTCTCTCACTAGTATGAATCTCGCTGATTAGGCTGGACTGATTGGCCCCCAGGCCCTAGGGATCTGCTCATCTCTGCCTCCCTAGTGCAGAGATTATAGGCATAGGCCACTGTGCAAACACTGATGGTGCTAGAGATGGAACTCTCCCAGCTGAGCTATCTCCCCTCTAATAGCAGGGTTTCCATTTAGCTAGACAACAACGGCCACCAGCAAGCTATAGGGCAGAAGGGATGGGATGCATATTATGCTCAGGGATACGGGTCTCCTTGTCCCAGCACCCCTCCGCCACCTTTCTGAACTGCCCTCCTAGAAGAGTTACCTTCACAAACTGCACATCGCTGAGGATGTGGACTGAGTAGTCAGGTGTGTAGAGGTTGTTGCTGCCACTGTACAGCTGGGTGTTGCTCCCGCCGAAGTCGCTGCGCTCTCGGTTTGGAGACTCGGAGCGATTCAACCCGCTGCAGCGAGAAGGGGACCGGTTTACTGCAGATGGTGAGGAAGAGGGAGAGAAAACACAAGGAGCAACGGGTGGGGGGAAAGAAGAGGGAGTGGAAGAAGGGAGAGAGAGAGAGGTGTTGTTTACCAAGGTCCCACGGTGGCAGAGGGGTCCACACCTTCCCCCCTGGAGCCCCAACAGAGGTGAGGTGGTTTGTTGGTGTTGATTCTTGTGAGGAGCAAATACTACTCCATGGGACATGACCTTGCCCGGTAAGGAGCTGGGGTGCTTGTTTCCCCCAGGTGGTGGGCGGAGGTGGTTTGCTACCTTTCTTGGTACTTGTCTTTAAGTTAAGTATGGGAGGACCCCCAAACACACAAGGCTAGTGCTGTGCATGTGGTAAGCCACCCCAGCCCATGGGACCCTCTCTCCTGTGGTCAGGTATCGTACATAATACCATGACATAGCTTCTTTTAGAAAGGACAAGGCTGTAGGTTCTTTCTTAAAACTACCTTTTACCTCACATGGCTGTACATCTTAGTGGGGTTAACTCAGGCTTGCTTCAGCATTAGTAGAAACTGAAACAAGAATTCAAAGGCCCACAAGCCATATAGATATTTGTAAGTTGTAAATCACATTAATATGCAGTTAGAATGTTTTATGCTTGTCCTTGAGAACTGTTCATAAAACCTTGGAAGGCCAGATTCATATACAAGATCCTGGAGTTTCCTATACAAACAGCCCTAGGAGAAACTGAGCCTGGAAGCTCCTCTTTTCCTCAAGTGTTAATTACATGCTTGCAATTATTTGTTAGATCTACTTGACTCTAAAATTCTGTGAGGGCAGACTTTCCTGGTCATCATCAATGTGTATCCAGTATCTAGCACAGCACTTGACCTGGAGGTAGGTAGATACTCAATCAAAATGTATAGACTGGGGCTGGAGAGATGGCTTAGTGGTTAAGGTGCTTGCCTGCGAAGCCTTAGGACCCATCTTCTACTCTCCAGATCCCACCTTAGCCAGACACAAAGGTGAGGCAAGTACAAGGTCGCACATGCTCACTAGGTGGCGAAAGTGTCTGGAGTTCGATTGCAGTGGCTGAGGCCCTGACCTGCCAATTCTCTCTCTTCCTTTCTCTCTCTTACTGTATTTTTTTAATATTAAAAAATGTGTAGAGTGAACAAATATATATCAATGGCCCTTGAAAGGGTTTTAACCTACAATCTAAATTTTCTTTAAAGAATGATTTCAGAATTCTCAAATTATCCTGGGGTCAGAAAGCTTTCCTCTGCAAGCTATTCTATTCTAGGGGATTTGATTTCTCTAAAAAGCTAGGGCTGAAGCAGGACACCAGAAGTTCAGCCGGACAAAGTTGAATCCAAAAAGCCTCAGGTCTTGGCCCAGTAACGTAGGAGAGAGGCCAGGAAGGATCTGTTTGTTTAGAACATGAAATCAGAGGTCTTGGAGTCCAACTTCTAAGGCCTGCTTAGTCACAGGTGATGGAGCACCAGATCCTTCTCCATTGACTAAGGATGGACAAGACAAGGACACAGAATATAGAGAAGCACCAAGGTGACTGTAAATTGTAGTAGTATTGGGAAGGAAAAGGAGCATTTCAGTTCTGATCCTGGTCCCTTGAAAACAAAATGATGAGTTCTAGTTTGTAGAAATACAAGGTGGCAGCTGGCTAAGAAAGTCACTCCGCTCTTCTCAGGAAAGTTGTTGTGGGAGAGGTAGGCAGTCTGGTAGGAGGACGGCTTCTCTGTTGTGTGCGTGAGCTCTGGATCGGGGAGAGGATGTGAGCAGGGTTTGTGGCTTCAGTTACCTTGACAAAATACCACTGTACCTTGATCATCCTCCACTTTGCCTGGCTAGACATGGTCTTCACTACCCAACCTACTGTTCCACACCCTTATTCCTTGGGTCACAATTCAATATGTATTTGGAGAGGATGGCTGAGAAACAGAACCTGATCTTTTCTACAAAACATTTCCCACCTCTAGCACTTTTCTGCCTGAATCACTTCTGCTCCTTGTTGGAAACAGAGGCAGCAGTTACATCCCAGTTCCCCACAAAGCTCTCGTCGTGTTGTCCTCTGGGTACCCAGTGTAGCGCTGCCACTCTGGGGCTCACAGGTCAAGTGCCAGCTGCATCACTATTGTGTTGGAAGAAGAAACATGCTTTTTATTTTTTTTTAAAGTAAATACATTATTTAAGGATTATTTGTAACACCAAATATACAACTGCCTTTCAAAGGCTGGGATTATAAAAGCATTTTTAGAAGAAAAAAGAACTATCGTTTTGTGACAAAGAAAGTCCCAGCTCATCCGAATGTTGTGCAAGATAAATGTTTTCCTGTCCCAGAGCCTGACATTCCTCAATAGGTAGGATGCTGATGACTCGGCATTTTAGTAATTGTGCACATGCACTCAGAGGTTTCCAAGCAAGGGAAATGGAAATGGAAATGCTTTTAATAAAAAAGAAGAAGAAGAAGAAGAAATCAGTAACAGACGAGTGTCCCAGCAGCATGGCAAACTAGTTCAAGTTGTATAATTCCCCTTGGCATTTCCTAAGAGCACAGAGGCACAGCTTGGGGGAATGAAATAATGTGGAAAATCCTCAGTGCAGTACAAGGATGGCTGAAAGGAGACAGATCAAACAGCAGGGAATCAAACTGACCACAGGACCATCAACAGGAGGCAGGCCAAGCTGCCAACATGTCTTCCTTCCAGTGGGCTGAGTGGTAGGGAACAAGATTTTCTACTCAGACCCCCAAACGCTATAGAGTAGTATGGCTGACCTCATTCTTGCAGCCATTGTGTGGTGAGCCTGCCACAGCTTATTTATCAAGGCTGGGAGCCTGGAGTGACTGAGGTTGGAGAGAGATGGGACAAAACTGGAGAAGGGTATGGGAGGGAAATTTCACCAAGCAATTAATGCTTGATGGAGGATCCCTGTCAGTCTGCACTAACATGATAGGCCCTGAAGACTGTCATGCAGCTTGGGGACTCTTGCTTCATGTGTGCCACCTTTAACCAGGGAGCAGGACTCAAGATGTAAAAGTCTAATGCTTGATCCCCTTTGGGGTACAGGAATTTGAGAAAAAGAAGGCTCCGTGGCTGTCTGTCTACATGTTTTGGATCATCAGATAATGATCAGGGACGAAGGGGAAGCTGCTTCCTTTGGTCATGGTTACTACTACGGGCCATCTGTGTTCTCCAAATTTGATGGGGGGAGGTTAATTACATAAGCTTATAAAACTACAAGCTAGTATTAAAATTCATCATTCCTTGGTACTATTCAACATCAGACGACCAAATGCCAAGAGCCAGCCCACTGTCAAAGCTCCATGTGAACTTTGCAAGTCAGCCCCAGTTACGATCCCAGATGAACTTGCTCACGTTACAAGGAGTTTTAATGGTTCCCAAATGTTTACTACGCAAGAGCCAACCCCAAGGAATATTTCCACTTGCCACATTGTGCAAAGTAGAAAGATTATTTTTAGGGACTCCCTGTATATTCTTGGAGAAAACGGCATTGTCTTTGATTTCAAAGCACACTACAGATAGACAATTAAGTCCTTGGTTCTGAGACCTCTCTTGTCTCCGTGTTCTGGTGGATTCAGAAGGATTATCATAGGGGACTCAACACTACTTCTACCAGGAGAAGAATGAAGGAGTAAATCTGGTGAGAGGGGATGATAACTGCTGTGGGGGTAACTAGAAATTTTACGTTTTCAGTGAAAGTATCTGCAAAGTTGGCTAATCACACCACACTCTGGCGTTTGAAGCTCTCCTTCAAACTGAGGTTCAAGTAGAAAGATTTAAATACCCTATATATAATGATTTGCAGTCACATGCTCAATATTTTTGCAAATTGTTGCAAGGACTCTTGGCTTCAATCCAGTGTGAGCATCACCCGCATGGCTACTGCAAATAAATCCCAGCCCTCTAGGGGGTGCAGAATATGCCTACATGTAGCAATACAGCCAGGTCCCAAGCTTAGGAGAGTGGGTTCTAAGTGCCCCTACCTACTCACTACACACACAACACCGACTAAATGGTGTCATTTCTCAAGGTCTGTTTCCATAGTGCTTCCCAATAGTAATTCCTGCCAATCTCCCGAGCTGGCTGTGGGGAGTCTGATTTATTTCTAAACTTATTAATTTCTAGGTCTTTTTTTCCCTGGATAAGATGGGTTAACACTTTATAGTCAATTTTTATTTCTGGGTCAGAAATCAAGTATGGGGCTAGAGGTGCCCAGGACTTCTCATGTCCAAATCTGGAGTTCCTTTGGAGAATGGGACAGAAACAAGAGTAATGGAGGTAAACCATAGCAGGGTCCCCAGGGTGTTGCCCAGTAACTCTGAAGACAAGCCAAAGAAAAAAGCAAGGTGCTTCCTACTCCATGCTTTCTCCTGCAGTGCTCATCGCTGCTCTATCCTGAAGAGCTGGTCCAAAATCAGGGAAGGGTGGCTTTGCTTTTACTTCTTCACTGGTGGGTTTCCTGCTGGGTTGAATACCCACAGCCATGGGGGATGGGATGAAGACTGAGAGCTCTCAGGGGCCCTAGGTATCAGCCAGGGTTGGAGCAGAAGTCTAAACCTCTAGTGGGGGAAGGGCTGCATAGCAAAACCAAATCACTTTGATCTCTGCCTGACACTGGGTTTCATGATTTTTTTTTTTTTTTTGTAATAAACATTGGTGAATGAGAGTTAACCTTTAGACTGGGAAATTACAATTAACTGGGTTGTCTGGTTAAGTGAAGGTTAATTACAAAAGAAAATAGATGCCTCCTTTGATCTTTTTGAAAAGTGCTTTAAAAACATGCATCTTCCCTTTCCGCAGCACACTCTTGGCATTCCTCAAGATTCACCACATATGAAGGATCTTGAAGTCCCATGATGTGGTCACTTCTAATTTTGCTGGCACGCAGGGTTAGACTGCTTAGCTGCTAAGGGCACCACATTGGCATCTCACATTGACTGTAGTAATCTGTAGCCATGAGGAAGGCATGAAGTCCCAGAAAGCGAACAGTTTTATTTATTTATTCTTTTTAGTGGAAGATTACCATCAAATGAAAGAGAAAACTTGAGTGAAATTTGAGAAGGCATAACTTGTCTTGAACAGATAAACATGGGAACCAGATGGTTTTTAATGGAAAAATGAGTTTTGGGAGAAAAGTCAATAAATATAAATGGCTCTGAAATTATGAATGTGGGGTTTGAGGTCTCAGGACATGGCCTTTTCCAATGTTGATGGTTTAATGTCTAGGATACGTAGATATAGAGGTCATAGGAGACCATACTATGTTCTAACTGCATGGCCATTTGACAAGTTCCTCATTTGGTCATTACTCAGGCTATGGGCCTAAAAGATCAGACTCTAGAGATGAAAACAATATAAACAGCTATTTCATTATCCAGATTTATCACCTTGACTTAGTCATTGAGTTGTTGTGTTTTAACCAAAGCTCTATGAGGCTTTGGTTAAAAAGAGAAAACAAATTTTATTGCATTAGCATGAGAGGTTGAACCTAATGAAAAGTTGTTTTGAAAATTTTATGCACAGCACCCATTGTATGAGCAGAACCACAGGGAATGTGATCCTTCTGAGTACATTACTAGGAAGAGGGGGATGGGTTAGCACTTAGCTAAAGGCTGAGATCACATAGAAGGAAAGGTGGAAGAAAACCAGATAGACATGTAGGATAGTGTTTCACCATTTCTTTCTGCTTTTCTCCTGCTGTACTCCTCCTTATCCCTCCACTTTGTAGTCAAACGATGAGGGAAAAACTTGCACTATTCTTCACAACCACCATTATTTCATGTATATACGCCGATACATCCTGGGAGAGAAACTCAAATGATGCTTTTGAACCAGCCAGAATGCAAATTCCTGTGTGCAAATGAATGTTATTTACAATGTACAGTGCCTTAGTCATTGGAGTGCCTGCTGGGAAAGACCCGTTCTCACGCAGGACAGTAACAGAGACCACAGGCCTCCTACAAACCCCACCGGATCTAAGGAGGTCCCAGACACTCATGCATGTTTACCTGGGGAGCCTGCCAGAGAGTCCCCTCTGCTGAAGGCGAAGGTACGAGACACAGAGGCAGGCACTAAAGAGCCAGGGGCCAAGAAGATGTGAGTAGCGAAGAGGAAGGTAAACAGAAAAGGAGAGAGACAAAGAGTAAAGTGGGTGAGACAGTCTGCACCTGGTTCTTCACAACATCACATTCGTCAGCACACAGGAACTGTGCCTCTGAAAACTGAGGATGGCATCTGTTCACAAAGTCATTCTCCCGAGAGACAAGAAAATAAAATGAACTTTGCTCCTGGAGGTCTTCTTAAAAGACATGCAATAATCTCAGAAGGATTCAGAGCTGATGGCTAGCCTGGGCAGTGCTCCTGGGTGGGGGGTGGGGAGCCACATGAACAGCAGTTTCTGTGAGGTGCCCACTTTAAGCTGACAAATCTGCTGGAACTGCACCCTACCACTCAGCCTCATGTCCTGCAGGAGGGTGCCTGTGCAGGCATTCAGAGGCCTAGAAGCCAAGGGCATGCTCTTGTGAGGGCCATCCTCAAGAAGTCTGGATCCTGTCTGGGGTTCCTAGGTGCTCCTTGTCTGGTCATAGTGCTGGTGAGGAACTGGGCATTGCTTGACAAATGCTGGTGGGGACAAAGGCAGAGCAGTATTCTAGTAGGTCTTAAGGAGCCAGCCTGAGGAATCCAATCCCAGTCACTTTTCAGGAAGCACACATGCTCAGGAGCACAGCGCCTTCTGTCCCTCCTTCTCTTTCCCCACAGAATTGGAAATGGCCATCACTGGGGCTTGGGTGGGGCAGAGTGTGTAGCACCCGAGTCCTCTTTCCACCCTGATCCTGATCCAGTGGTGTGTCTGCATGGTAGCTTCTGTGGTCTTATTCTCTATATATACTACAGGATTTGATCTGAAACTACTCATCCATGCAGAAGAGTGGGAGGAGAACTTACACCTACCTGATAATCATTAGTTCTGACACAGAGTGTTACTGGATATTTGAGTTGGCCTCTGTTGGGAAACACACTGGAGCAAGAAACTCCAGTTTCAATAAGAATCATGGTTCTTGAATTGAATGTATACACTGCCAAATCAAGACTTGTTCTCTCCCTGCTGCACACCCTGTGCACCTGTGCTGGTTACCCTGTGCTCAGGTAAGATTCCTCCAGAGAACCAGAGCCAACATAAATAATACCCCACTCAGAAAAGTGCAGAGATAGCCTATCCCCCTTAGAATCGTGGTGAGTATCCCAGCCTGTCACATGGGAGACCAGGGTTTGATTCCCCAATGGGGAAGCCTTGTGCCTACTGAATGGGAAAGATGGCTTAGTGGTTCAGGCACTTGCCTGTGAAGCCTAAGGACCCATGTTTGGCTTTCTAGATCCCACATAAGCCAGACACACAGGTGACACAAGTGCAAGGTCACACATGTGCACAGGGTGGTACGTGCCTCTGGAGTTTGATTACAGTAGCTGGAGGCCCTGGCATGCCAATTCTGTCTCTCTCTCTTTCTCATAAAAAAAGGCTAACAAAACAAAACAAAACAAAAAAATGCAGAGACTTCCTTGTAACCTTAAGTTCAACTTTGAGGCACAAGTAACCAACTCATCATTTCACTATTTAACCTCAAAGGCTGAGTAAGTTGCAGTCTAGCTAGACCAAGACCCTACAAGAGTTTACTGCCCTGGGATTTAGGCTTCAGCTCCCTCTACAACTACATGTTGAGATTCTTGGCCAGTGAAAGGTGTGGCTGAGTGTCTGTGTCCTGGACTGAGCACCCACCTGAGGTACAACTCTGGGGTATGGGTGGTCTTTGAAGTCATTCCAGACTTCATTGAGGACGGAGGGCTTGGTCCATAGAATGGAAACACTTTCTTTACCTTTACTGGCTAATGAAATTAACAAAGCCTCAGAAGTATGGGGAGGGAAAGAGAGTTAAGTGCTTCTTTTAGTTAACTAATATACAAAATATAAGGACCCATATACTTAGGATAAAACTCATCACTTTTTTTTTTTTTTTTTTTTTTGGTTTTTCGAGATAGGGTCTCACTCTGGCTCAGGCTGACCTAGAATTCACTGTGTAGTCTCAGGGTGGCCTTAAACTCATGGCAATCCTCCTACCTTTGCTTTCCGAGAGTGCTGGGATTTAAAGGAGTTTGCCACCATGCTCAGCTACTTTTTTGTTGTTGTTTGTTTTTTCTGAGGCAAGCCCAACAGACTGGCCTTTTTTTTATGCAAGAGAGAGAAGGGGAGGAGAGGGAGGGAGGGGAGAGAGTGAAAGAGAATTGGCATGCCAGGTCCCCCAGACACTGTAATTGAACTCCAGATGCGTGTGCCACCTAAAGTGCATGTGCGACCTTGTACGCTTGCATCACCTTGTGCGTCTGGCTTATGTGGGGCCTGGAGAGTCGAACATGAGTCCTGAGGCTTGGCAGACAAATGTCTGAACTGTGAAACCATCTCTCTAGCCCGAAACCTATCACTTTTTAAAGTTAAAAGTTTCTTTAGACTTCTTAAATTAATTAATTAATTAATTTGTTTATTTATTTATGTGGTGTGTGTGTGTGTGCATGCACGTGTGCCAATTTCTAGTTTTTTTCCATATGTGGAGCCTGGGGATCGAAAGTCAGGTACTCAGAGTTGTGTGATAGGTGCTTTACCCACTGAGCCATCTTCCCAGCCCTGAAGCCCATTACTTTGTATGCTAACCTAAAAATTAATGTAAAGAAGGAAAAAACAGAGAGATCAGCATTATAAATTTACTCTTTTCTCACTGATGAAAATCAAAAGATTTTGGTAGAACTAGAATCAGAGGAAGGATGAAGTTAGATATCATCTTCGTGGTTATGTTATTATTTTAAGAAAAGCCATCTAAAATTGGTGGGGAGGGCTGAGGAGGTGGCTCAGTGGGTAAGGGTGCTTGCTTGTTCAGTTGGTAGGGATCCTTGTGAAGCTCTGCCCTCTCATCCTCTCACAGTTCCTACCTCTTTGTTTTTTGCAGGAGCCATACATAATAGGGCCAGAATTTCTAGATAACATATTAGTTCTAGGAGTAGTCCTAATGGGATACAGTGGAAACTTCCATTTGAGAATGAAGGTATACCTGGGACCCATCCCTCACCAGCTTCTTAACAATGCCAATGCTCCCTTCATCAACTTTGCTTAAGAGTTGTTGGCTGATATAAGTAACATAAAGTATCATAGATTAAAAAACCTTTTTTTTTTTTTTAACAAATCTCCTTAATTTCAAGTTCAACAGCCTTATAGGTGTGGCAGATACTTTGACTTGGTTTCAGCTGCTTGCTGGGCTAAGAAGTGAAATAGTTCAACCATTTCCATATTGCAATTGCAATTCATAACATGATGGACCTAACAGTCTGTATTCATTGTGATGTGTGAGCTATTCAGGACACTAGGATGCATCTAAGCATGTCGTCAACTTGCTGGGTGATTTGGAGCAAATACTTTATCTTTTCTCATGTTACTTATTTATCAAAAAACATTTTTTTTTTTTTTCCTGGAGGGCAAACACCACAGACAAAATAACAGCAAGTCTGAGGGTTCTCGGGTCAAGCCAGGGGTCAGTTACCATGGCAGAGATGGATGGGCTGAACTGCCACCAGAGCGTAAAAATCAGCCGCCTGCATTCCCTGGCAGGTGACAATTCCCAGTGCTCCCACTCACACCACACACCTACTACACTATCTCAATCATCACTTGCATGTTGAGCAGAGAAGCCACAGCACACATTCCAGACATGTGAACTGAAGCCTGTGTGGTGTGTGGGTACCTGGCAGGAGGCAGAATTCCTGGCAGAGAATTACAAAGGGGCTGCTAGCATTTGTGTTAGCCTAGCCCCGGTTCAAAGTGCTTGGTCCAGGTCCCCAAAGTGGGCTGACCATGATGGGGAGGACGAAGAAGGGGTTTGAGAAATACATACGAAAGACAGAGGATCCAGCCAGACTTCCAACCTTCCGCACGTCATTATCTAAGGACAGAAGGATGCAGTGGGTTTCAGAAGAAATGCAGAAAACACCTTCCTTGTGGGAATATCACTTACACTCTACCCCTAGCATCAATTAACCCTGTAGAAACAAGTCAGTCAAATTGGGAGGGTTGGGAACAATGGTAAAAAGGTGAAACAAATCTGTTGTTTTTTATATTGAAAAAATGTATTCTGTAATCCCAATACTTGCTAATGTGATTTTTTTCCTAATTTATTTTTCTTCCTTTTAGTTTGAAAAGCTTAAGAAACTCTGAGTAAACAGAGATTCTTATACCCATTTTTCAGAGGAGGAAGCTAAGCTATCCATGTCTGTAACAGGATTCAAAAGAAGAGTCACAACTTGAGCCCAGACACTTTTTCTTCAAGACCCCCTTCCTTCCCGGATATCCTGTGGTGAGGAACTGGAATACCTGAGCAGGCAGTGGTCATGATGGCTGGAACACCATAGTAGGTAAAGGCTCCATTCTCAAAGCGAAGGCCTTCCTTACCAACCTCCACTTCCACTTTACCCTGGAGAGAAAAGGAGTGTGCTGAGGGTGTGACATGCACTTCCAGGTCCAGTATTCACTAGGACCCTGAGTACTTTCATGTGCGTTAAGTGTGGGCTCATGTCCATACCTCAGGGCAGTGTGGTTTACTTTTCAGAAATAGCACTTCCAACTCCGGAAGCTCTTGGTAGTGAATTCACTGCTTCACTGTTCCTAAGTAGCATCCAGTCATGAATAACTAAGCTCTCCTTGCCTGTAGTGATGGCCTTTCCAGGACACGGGTCAAAGCTCCAGCTAAGTCATGGCCCCAGAAACTGCCTCACTGGCTTAGTCTAGATTAGACTATTTCTAAGTCCGGCGAAGATAAAATCCGATCTTGTGTGAAGCTTGTTGGGCTCATCATCACTGATAATGGTAGCTAATATGAGTATACAAAGTAGGACTATGCACCTGATGCGGTGTTATGTCCGTTACATGGATTCTCATTCTGTCAGCCCCACAGCACCCATGGGATATAGACCATTCTTATCCACAGTTTATAGAACATCAATTTTAAGGTTCAAAAAGGATAGATAACTTGGTCAAGGTTAGTTAGGAAATGGCAATACTAGAATTAAAAAATATTTATTTATTTAATACTTATTATTTATATGAATGTATTTGTATGCATGCATGTGTGGACATCAGTGCTCCACACCTTGAGACAGGGTTTCTTTTTTGCTGCAAATGAGTCTGGCCCACAAGTGGTTTTATGTGGATCCTCTGGAACTGAACCCAGGCAGACAGGCTTTGCAAGCAAGCATACAGGCTTTGCAAGCAAGTACCTGTAATAGCTAAGCCGTGTTCATAGCCATTCCCTTCAGGTTTTATTTGAAAAATAAGATTTTATTAAATACAAGGTGAAGGATTGTATGTGTCCTTATATAAATAATGTAAAAGGATCCACCTCTATTTCTAACAGTGAAAAATGTGACACCATTTTTTGAAGAACAGTTATTTTTTATTTTAAAAAATATTTTATTTATTTATTTGAGAGATAGAGAGAGAATGGGCATGCCAGGGTCTCCAGCCACTGCAAACGAATTCCAGACACATGTGTCATCTGGTGCATCTGACTTACATGGGCACTGGGGAATCAAACCTGGGTCCTTGAGCTTTGCAGGCAGGCACCTTTACTGCTAAGCCATCTCTCCAGCCCAAGAACAGTTATTTTAATGAAGCTGTTTGGAAGGATATATGAACACTACAGTGTTCAAAAGGGCAGACTGAAGTGGACTATAACAGAGGTTATTTCTAAGTAACTGTGAACTATATCAAGATCTTAAAACCATCACTGTATTTAGGCACCATAAAATTCTGTTGGGACTGATGTGTCTGATGGTGGGGGTATGGGGAACTGGGCACCAGCCATGTTCCAGTGGAAACACACATGACACTTCTTTTTACTTTCTTGGCTTTTTTTTTTTTCCACTTTGCAAAAATTTTATTTACCAGAGAAAGAGAACGAAAGTAAGAGAGTATAAATGAGAATGGGCATGCCAGGGCCTAGTGCCACTGCCAATGAACTCCAGACACATGTGCCACTTTGTGCATCTGGCTTTACATGGGTACTGAGGAATCAAACCCAGGCCATCATGCCTTATAAACAAGAACCTTTAACTGCTGAGCCATCTCTTTAGTCCATTTATTTTCTCCCTCCCTCCCTCCCTCCCTCCCTCCCTCCCTCCCTCCCTCCCTTCCTTCCTTCCTTCCTTCCTTCCTTCCTTCCTTCCTTCCTTCCTTTCTTGACAGGGTCTGGTCTGGAACTCACTAAGGTTGTCTTTGAATTCACAGCAATCCTGGCTGTACTTCCTGAGAGCTGGGATAGTGCTTGGCTCTGACACTTATTTGAGACACGTCTGTCCAGGAACTCAGGGCAGGTGGTCATCTTTGTATGAGTCTTTGAAAGGTGCTGCACTTTTTTTTTTTTTTTCCAGTCACCAGTCACCACCTCCCTTCCTGGTCCTCTGCAGGGGGAGAAATTCTAGGGGCTGCAAATGATGAAGTGTAGCACAGAGGATGTGTGTTCCCTGCATTCCAGCAAGCACAACAAGGACCCATGTGGTGTCAGAGATGGTGAGAATTCAGTTTAACCGAGAGGAAAGGGTTTCACAAGGATCACCTAACGATTAGGAGGCAGTGGGGGATACTCAAGCAGAGACTTCAGGTATCAGGGATCACAGGGCAGTGGTTTTGGAAGTTCAGAAGCTGAAACCCTCTACTGGAGAGACACACCTTTCACCACAGCCCAAATATGCCCGCGTGGTCAGATACAAGGCCATCAGTGATGCACAGCTCCCAGGACACCAGCCTTCTATGCCTATATCCCCCTGAGGGTCATACGGAAATGTCCACCCCACCATTCCTTAGGTGCCTGGAAATGAGGGAAGACAGCCATTCCCTTTCATGCTGAGTATGCCTTCTTCGGGCCCTTGAAGTTCCCCAATCTTGTCACTGACCTGTAAAAGCAGCACAAAGTAGTCGACAGGGCGGTTGCGCTGGTAGAGGTAGTGTTCCGGGTCCTTCTTGTTCCTCTCGTCAAACTTCAGCTCCTGGATCACGTTGGGATGTTTTAGGAGTCGGAGCAGGATCTTCTCCGAAAGGTATGGAGATTTAAAAGGCTCCACTTCTAGGGGATAGTGGCAGGAAGTGGGAGTCAGCACCTCTCATGGCCAACCCGTTCCAGCAGCAACAGATGAGAGGGATCAGTGTGCATGCCACTGGGGCTGCATCTAGAACATACTCCAGGACACTGAGCTGGGGGTTTCTGTGACTCTTTGGGGTGAGGAATCCTAAACCCAAATGAGTGTCTCTGCACGGGCACCACGGCACCAACAAGCCACCATTGAAAGAGCAATTTTGTTATTAATTTTCTCTTTAATTTGATTTAAAGTTGGATATGGATAATTACATCATGTAGACAAGAAAGACTTTAATTTTACCATGGAATGACATAGAGAGAATTTAATCTGGTTTGTTTGGATAACAATATGTTGGATGAAATGAAATCCCAGTAGAGACAGGTAATCACTTAAATGGTAAGTTGCCAATAACATGAAGTATAATTGCATAATATTTAACCACTAATAGATATTGCATATTGATACTTGAATTGTTATACTAAGCAGATCCAGCTGCTTGGTTTTGGGAAATTAGCCAGTGGTTAAAAAAAAAAATATGTATTATTACATGATATAAACTTCCTTACCACTTCCTGCTTTTTAGAACCTGGAACAGAGATATCTAGCATTCATTGTATACTCAACAAATACATGTTAAGTGTGGAACTTAGTGTTGGATATGGCCATTCTAGGCCAGAACATTAATTACCCTTGCATGAGGCCAGAGTGCAGACATACTTTACCTTCTTCATGAAAACATTTAGATTCTTTCACCTTTTCATATAAAGACCCCAAGATTCACAGTCCACTTTTATGCTTTGGTAACTTGTAGTTCTTAAAGCAGCGTCCATATAGTTATATGGACCTTGGATTAAACCATAGGGTCAATTGGTAGGACAATGCCTTTCTCTCTGGGATAAATGCTTTAGGGCACCCTAGGCCTTGGGCTCCAGCTTAGAAGTGAGCAGAGAAACAGAAAAGTGCAGCTCTAGAGTAGAAGAGAGAACTGGATACTCATTTCCTCCCCTCCCCACAAGCCTGGGGCTCATCATGTCATCCCATGGAAGCAGTCCTGTGGAAGACAGCCTTCTTCCTGGAAGAGTGGTTCTCTGTCAGCCACACGGAGGAAAGGGTTGGAAGGTGATAAAATGGGTGATGCTTGGTTCTACCCTAGATTCTGTTAGAAGTGCTGGAGTGAGCCGGGGTGGGGGGAATGGTTGGGGCAGGTCCTACCTGTGGCCATGAAGCGATGTGTGGCAAGCAGAAGCTGTGGTGATATCTTCACCCTCATCTCTGAGTCGGAAAGCTTAAACAGGGAGAAGTCATGCCGCCTCCTCTCCCGGTGAGGGACCCTCTGCTTTTTCCGATTGTCAGCTGCAGGATCACAGGGAACAGATGACAGCTACCTCAGCATCAGTTAGTTTCTGCAGTGCCAACTACAGAGGGTGTGACCACTTTCCCAGGGAGTGGGAGGTGAGGGCTAGCAGGGAGCAGATGGCTTAGCGTTGTTGTCTACTCTTAGGTAGCAGACACCCAAAAAGGGGAACCAGCTCTAGGACCCAGGTTGCTGCACAACCTCTCTAAGCATCAGGGTTTTGTTTAATCTACATAAGGGGACTACAATGTTTAATAACAACTCTTCTACTTACCTCATGTAGTTATTATGAGACTCCAGCAAGAAACTACAGCTGACAGTGCTTATAAATAAAAAAGTCATATAAATAGGAGTAGTTGGGATTCTTCCTCTCTTGTGTTCCTCTCCCTCCCCAGAGCTGGGTTCACCTGGTCTCTTACTGATGATTTAAGCAATGCTATGAGTTTTACTTGAAGCATGCCGTCTTCTTACCAGTCTGGCTTAAATCCCGTAGAACCCTTCCTCCACAGAGAGAGGATCAGGGAAAACAGAAGGAAAAAGAAAGAAGAAGAATGCACATGTATGCTGTAAAAGCAGGTTCTTTAGGTGGAGGAGTCTGGCAGCGCCTGAAACCTCCAAGAGCCTGAAAACTGGATGTGATTATTGGCTAAGAAAATTTGTTTGTTCCAATTTAAATTTTCCTTGCTTTTAAAAAAATTTATATGTGTGTGAATATGTATACATATGTATATATGTAATTTTAAAAAATACAGCGAGTATTTTCTTTAGTAATTTTCCCTTTTGCTCTCCTTGTTCTTTGAAAAAAAAAATTGAAACTGCCATTTTATCTCACCATGTTAATGGGGATAAGGAAAGGGATAAATCTGGTTCTCCTCAAACCTGGCCTAGAAAACAACAGGGCTTCAGGGAGCTTCTCGTGCAAGAGGAATGGATGCAGTGAAATAAAAGGGGATGAACCTGCAGGGAAGGAAACTGGGACCCTGAAACCTGGCTCCCTTGCTCCTTCCCACTTCTATGAGCTTGCTTCTTCCAGTTCATTTCCTTCCACCCACGCAGCCCTCCTGTGGGCCTGCCCTTGACTTTGGCTCTTTGAACTCCTCTGGCTGGTTTTTAACACTCCTTTATTTAGTTTGAGACAGTAGGGAGTTTCTGACTCAGATGATATAAGAAGCCAGGGTCATGTAGAAGAAACTGTATTCTAGGCTCCTCAGCCTTTTCATAACTGTAAAATCTGAATCATGCCACACTTCCTTATAAGGATGGAATCTCCCTGACCCTCTCCTGTAGCAAGAGTATCGGCCAGTCAATGAGTAGCAAATACAAGTTCAGGAACCATTTTTTTTGGCTTTTATTAGGGAACCATTTGATTTATTTTATTTTATTTTATTTTTCCCAAGGTAGGGTCTCACTCTAGCCCAGGCTAACCTGGAACTCACTCTAGTGCCAGGCTGGCCTTGAACTCATAGCGATCCTCCTACCAAGTGCTGGGATTAAAGTCACATGCCACCACGCCCAGCAAGCCTTCTGATTTCTACAGCATGTTTGCTTACGTGTTCCTTACCCCATTAGAATGCCACGAAACGTTTTCTCAATAGAGAAGTGTGCCTCTGATTTTCCACTTTCCTTATTTAATTTTCATAGTGGACATCTGAGATATTTAGGTAATTCAAACAAACGTCCCAGGAGAAGCCTACTCATTTAGCCTGCTACCATCCATCAACACATTGGTGAATGTCTTCACCAATATTCCCTCTGAGTCACCTGAGAATTCTAGAGCATGAGTGGTGAGCAGAGAAGGTGAAGGGAGACTGGAATGGGGAGGAAGAGATCCTTTTTGAGCTCAATCCTGTTTAAAGAAGATACCCTGGCCAGTGCAGTGCAGCAGCAGCAGGTAGGTCTCTGACGGACGTGCTGTGGTCATTTAGCTAGTTTTTGTCAAGGCTTGGTCTATATTTTAAGTTTGATTTTTTTTTCCCCTTGGACCAAAGGACACCACTCACTGCCTCATGGTCTTAAGGTGTTTTGCTATGAGGAGCCAATTTCTGAAAGGCTGCTTCTGGCAAACCAAGGACATGGGTCCCAAATGAGATATCTGAGGGGAGAGAAGGGCATGGATGTTTCAGGGGGCAAAACTCTTAGGAGGAAACATTTCAAGCCCAGACTCCCATGGATTCAGATAACATTCCCACCCCAGAGACAAAGCATGCCCTTGTACTGCTGCAAGCAAAGCTGTGATAAAGCTCAGTTGCCCAGAGTAGTCACTCTCTGCAGACAGAAGTCCAAATTGTTCCTCAGAAACCTGGGCAGAGGAGGAGCCCAGAGAGAGGAGCAGGGACAGGAGCCAGCGGCCAGAAGAATGAGAAAACCCAGGGGGCTTCTGCAAGTCAAAAGGCAGTAGAGCATATCCAATGGGGGCATTTAAATTTTGGCTTCAGACAGGGGGTTAATGTCACAACAGTCATCTCTGCTCACTGATGGTTGGGTGGGAGGGGAACTCCTAGGGGAGCTGGGCTCTGTATCTGCACAGAGACAACACAGGAACAGCACAGGGAGAAGAGCGGGGAAGAAACAAAGGCAGACAGGTCTCGTTCCTGGTTTAGGCACATTGTGTGTCCTTTAATCCCTTTTCCATCTGATGGCTGGGAGATCTTTACCTAGTCATGGCTGTGTTCCAGAAGGTTCTCTCCTGATAACACTTAGCCAGCATGTTCCTAGTGACTTAGAGAGATTTGAGCCAAGGAATCCTACTTACATGCCAGCACCGGGCAGAGGTGGCTGACACACACCAGTGCACAGGGCTTGTCCTGACAGCCTTTTACACTGCGTGTCAAACAACTCTATCCCTGGGAGTCCTGACGAAAATAAGACGACTGCAGAGTTCAGCTATGGATGTGCACTTACTGTAGAGGTCTGTTTCATCCAGGATTTCTGACTTGATGATCTCTTCTATGATGTCCTCCAGTGTGACAATGCCCATCACCTCATAGAAAGGGTCCCCTTCTCCCTCATTATTCACTCGCTGGACAATGGCTAGGTGAGATTTTCCTGGAGAACAAATGAAATTGCAGTTAAGTACTGAGGGCATTTTCATAGATTTTTCTTTATGAAAAAAATAATACAAAGTTGCTGTCTGGCCAATATTAGGACCACCTGAAAAATAGTGAATCTGTAAGTTCTTACAAACACAATCTTTTATTTATTTTAAAAAAAAAAAAACCCACAATTGAATGCTCCTTAATGATTTGAACACATTCTGAGACCTGCATCATTAGGTGGTTTTGTTGTATGGACATGAAAGAATGCACTTATACAAATTAAGATGATTTTGACAACACTAGATGATACAATCTTATGGGATAGCTACCTTACTTTCTCTTTCTCTTTCCTTCTTTCTTTCTTTCTTTCTTTCTTCTTTCTTTCTTTCTTTCTTTTTTTTTTTTGCGGCAGAGTCTCACTCTAGCCAAGGCTGACCAGGACTCACTTTGTATTCAAGGCTGGCCTTTAACTCCTGGTGATCCTCCTACCTTAGCCTTCCAAGTGCTGGGATTAAAGGTGTGCACCACTGTTGCAGTTACTTTTGTGTTGCTGGGATAAAACACCCAACCAAAGTAGCTGATGGGAGGAAAGGGTTTACTTTAGCTAACAGTCTTAAGAGGAAGCTTCATAAAATCAGGAAAAAGCATGACATAAGCAGAGGCTTGGTATCACTTCTGCCACAGCAGAATGAGAGTGAGCCAAGCTCTGTCAAGGGGGAACTGGCTATAACCCCCCTAAGCCCACCCTCAGAAACACACCTCCTCCAGCAAGGCTCCACTTTCCTAAGCACCCAAAACATATGAGTTTATGGGAGACATCTGATTCAAACCACCACAACCACCACTCCTGCCCATATTCTATTGTTGGCTGCAATATCACCAAGTGCCACGTGGCAATGTTTTATAATTTTAATTGGTACAAGAGTTGCACATATTTTGGGGGTATAGTGTGATATGTCAGTATATTTACACAATATGCAACGGTCAGATCAGGATAACTGGCATGTCCATCACCTCAACATTTACCACTTCTTTGTGTCAATTCCCCAATTCTTTTCTACTAGTGGCTTCAAAATATACAGCTTAGTGTTGTCTACCACTGTAGTCTACCATGCTATGGAATATGCCATTAGGAGTGACTCTTCCAGGCTGCAGTGGGACACCCAATATTCAATTCAGAAAGCTCAAAGCAGGTGAGCTTACCCCATGGCAGGCTAATACATAGGATGCCTCAAGGACAAATACATGTGCACTCCCCACACAGCAAAGAGAGAGAGAGAGAGAGAGAGAGAGAGAGAGAGAGAGAGATGGCTGTCCTATCTAACTGCACCTCAGTATCTGCTAAGTACCCTCTCTCCATCCTTCCTCAACCTCCCACCCTTTCCATGTTCTGCAAATGTTTTTTTTTTTAATGTTTTATTTATTTATTTGCAAGTAAAGAGAGACAGAGAAGAGAGAGACAGAATGGGCACACCAGAGCCTTTAGCTGCTGCAAATGAACTCTAGATGCATGCACCACTTTGTATATCTGGCTTTATGCAGATACTGGGAATCGAACCCAAGTCTTAAGGCTTTGCAGGCAAGTGCTTTAACTGCTGAGCCATCTCTCCAGCCAATGTTCTGCAAATCTTATACTTTATATTTCTATTTTTGAAGGGAAGTTATCTAACATGCCTAAAACTTGTGAGATTTTTCTTTGAACTTTCACATACTAGCAAGTATAGGTTAGCTGAAGGAAACTGAATAGTCTAATTGGAAAAGCAAAAATTTAAAGAATTAGGTTAGAAGTCATTCTTCCCATCTGTTCTGGTCATATCAGTTACTATCCTTGGGCAAATTATTTATCTTCCACTGGGTTGCCATCTGTTATCCAGAATCAGAGGACCCATTGGTTTGCCATCTGGTATCCAGAATCAGGGGACATTACAGTGTGGTGATTTAAAAACAAGGCTCCCAAATTCTTGGAACTGCTTTCCATGGATAAGTATGGTTTATATCCTCTGACCCTGGGAGGGCTTGTGACTGCTTGAACCAACAGCACTTGGAAGAAGTGCTGCTCTGGCACTTCTGAGCCTAGGTGGTAAAAGGTAGCAACTTCTGCTGCAGAAAAACCATGAGAAGTCTTGATTATTACCCTGGAGCCACCATGGTGGAGAAACCTAGTGTAAATGTTTAGGTGACGATCTAGCTGCAGTCTTCCAGCCACCCCATCACAGTGATACACAGGTATCCTTGGAAGTGGGTCTGCCAGTCTCAGCTGATCTAGCCTTTCAAGTCATCTCCAGTGGTGTCCTGGACATTGAAAAGCAGAGAGAAGCCATTCCTGCTGTCATAAGTCCTGACTTACATAAGCTACTAGCATAATAATATGAGAGTTGTTTTCTACCTCTATGTTTTGGGAACTGACTTGTCAGCAACAATTTAACTAGAGCAACCAGTGCCTATAAAGTGGCTATGTGGCTCAAATGACCTGGGGGTCATTTGAAAAATGAAAAAGCTTTGTAAATTATAATGTAGTATAGGCAGATGTGATTGATGGTTAGTATTTTTTTTATTACATTTTATTTACGAGAGAGAGAGGATGTGAATGTGCATGCCAGGGCTTCATGCCACTGAAAATGAACTCCAGATGCATGTGCCACTTTGTGCATCTAGCTTTATGTGGGTATTGGGGGATCAAACCTGGGCCACCAGGCTTTGCAAGCAAGTGCCTTTAACTGCTAAGCCATTTCTTCAGCCCCCAGCCTGGTTAATTTCTTATTGTCAACTTGATTGGTTTCAGAGATAGCTAGGAGATGACTAAGCATGCTGCAGGGTATGACTGTGAGGGCATTTCCAGAAAGGATTTACTGAGGGACGAAGACGCTGCCCCACCCCCTGAGTGTGGGTGGCATCCATTCCAAATGATGCAGTTCCACATGGACTGAGAATGTGTGCTATTACAGGCATGCTCTGTCTGCTTTCTGGCTAAAACGATATAAGCTCCTCTGCCTCCTCCATGTTGCCATATCTCCCTGCCACGATGGACTGAAACCTCTGAAACCCCTGCCCCATCTCTGCTGGACCTTCAGGTTCAAGCTTGCATGACAGGGCCTTAAGTAGTTCTCAGCTTGGCTCCTTTCATAATCAGAACCGATCTCCCCTTATCTTGTGCTCCTAAACCCTTGATAACCCATAAGGACATTATTACAATTTGCTTCTTAAAAAATTTTTGTGTGTGTGTGTGTGTGAGCATGTCTCATATGTGTGTGAGAATATTGCTTGTACAGCCTACAGTGTGTATACGGTCAGAGAAAAACCTCCAGTGTTGGTTCTCTCCTTCCACCTTGCCCAAGGCAAGGTCTCTTGTGCCCTGCTGTGTACACCAGGCTAGCTGCCCCTGAACTTCCAACAATTTCCTGTCTCTGCCTCCCATCTGGATATAGGAGCACTGAAATTACAGATGCTTAAGATACTGTGTCCAGCTTTGCGTGGGTTCTGGGGATCCAAAGGCAGGTCATCATTTTTATTTGGCAAATGCTTAATCCATTCAGCTGTCTCCCCAGCCTCTTGTTTGTTTGCTTGTTTTTTGAGGCAGGGTCTTGCTCTAGCCTAGGCTGACCTGGAATTCACTGTGTAGTCTTAGGGTGGCCTTGAACTCACGGTGATCCTCCTATCTCTGCCTCCCAAGTGCTGGGATTAAAGGTGTGTGCTACCATGCCTGGCTTCCAGCAGTTTTTTTTTTTTTTTTTTGAGGTAGGGTCTCACTCTGGTCCAGGCTGACCTGGAATTAACTATGTAGTCTCAGGGTGGCCTTGAACTCATGGTGATCCTCCTACTTCTGCCTCCCAAATGCTAGGATTAAAGGTGTGTGCCACCACGCCCAGCTGAGCCAGGCTTTTTTTTAAATGCATGTGTGTGGAGGCCAGAGGTCAATATTGGGGGTTGTTCCTCTGGAACACTGTCCATCTTTTTTGAGACAGGGTCTCTCATTGGCCTGTGTGTGCTGTAAGGTGGCAAGTCCCAGGAATCTGCCTGTTTCTGACTCCTCAGCGCTGGGATTACAATGTGCATCATCACACCTGGCTATTTTTATGTGGGCTCTGGGCATGAAGTCCTGTTTATAAGGCCCGTTTGCTGCTTCTTGTATCTAGTAATGTATGTGTCCTACACGGACAGTGTGTTTTTCTGAGATCATGAACGCCTTTAGGACAATAGATGAAATCCTCAGATGGGTTCCCCCATTTACCAGACAGCCAATAAGTATCTGATGAACTGAATTAAACTGAAGACTGAATACATATACATAGTTGATAGGATAGATTGTATTTATGTCTTTATTTTATTATAGGATACTAGAGGTTTAAATGAAAATTTAAACTTTGCATCAGTGAGTCTAAAATTATCCTTCTTTGAAACAGTTGCCTGTTCCTGGACCAAATGGACTGAAGTATTTTGTAGCTTAAATTAGATTATATTGTTATAATGTATGTAACTTAAAGTTTTGTTTTTAATTCTCAACACATTTTCTCTTAAACTTATGGCACCTGTTCTCACTTTCCTGCTAAAATGTGCTAGCAGATGACAAAACAAATGAGCAACATCATGGAAAAACTTAGAAAAGTGATATTTAAAAAAACTGTCTTCTATAATTGGATGCCCTTGTAATGTGGAGTCCAGAATACATGCAATATGGTCACACTTTGCACAACTAGTATGATAAGTTCATTTGAAGGAAGTGAATACGTGAAAAGGTTTTGCTATTTTACAAATTAGCTTCTAGATTAAAAAGCCATCATTACTTGCTGGGCGTAGTGGCGCACACCTTTTTCCCCAGTACTCGGAAGGCAGAGGTAGGAGGGTTGTTGTGTTCTCTTGGTTCTTAAAAATGTTAAACACAAAGTATTATTCCACTCCTACAGAAATGAAAATGTGTGGCCAGCATTATTTATGATGGTGAGTGAGCACAATCCAAATACTCCTGAACAAACAATGCGGCCATAGGAAGGAGTGAAGTACGTGCCACAACCCGGTGAACTTTGGAAACATGATGGTAAGTGAAAGGAGCCAGACACAAAGGGTCACAGTCGTGTGATTATACTGATGGGTAATTCCCAGAATAGGCATATCTACATAGGAAGACAGTAGAGTAGTGGCTGCCAGGACCTGGGGAAAGAAGGAAACGGGGAGTAACTGCTGTTAAGGCATTTGGGGTTTTTTTTTGGGGGGGGGATGACAGAACTGTTCTGGAGTTGGTAGTGAGGATTACATAACTCTGTGAGCATATGCAAAACATGCATTTTAAGGAGGTGAGTTTTATGATGTGAATTATAGCTCTACTAATTTTTTTTTTTAAAAAGAAAGCCAACTGGAAGAAAATAACCAGTAATTCATGACTGAATGAATAGAAGTTGGTAAGGCTCAAAGTTACAACCCACATGCAGGTGAGCAGAAACAGTGACTGCTTCATAAGGAGAATAGGTTGAAATGGAGGAGCAATATGGGTTTGGACACTGGAAATTGCGCTGGTGTTAATTGAGAGCACACATTGCTGTTTTGTGCACTAGGAGGTGGGCATCAAAAGTGGACATGGGTGAGGTCATTGCAAGACCAGAAGTAAGAAAGGTCACCATTTTGTGCTTTTCTGTGAATGAGTAAATGGTGAATAGGGCCATGGGCTTGGCCACAGATGGAAGAGAGAGTTTCTAATTTCCCAAGTGTTTCCATCTTTTTCTTGGCAAATGTTTTCTAATCTGCATTAATTCCCCTTCCATGGGTGAGGGCTGTGTTTACCTTTTATTTAAAAATATTTTTACTTATTTATTTTCAAGTGGGGGGGGAGAGATGGAAAGAGAGAGAGGCACGAGAATGGCATGCCAGGGCCTCCTGCCACTGCAAACAAATGCCAGATACATGTGCTACTTTGTGCATCTGGGTTTATCTGGGTACTGGGGAATTGAACTCAGGTTGGCAGGCTTTGCAAGCAACCTCTTTTAAGCTCTCAGCTATCTGTCCAATCCCCTGTGCTTACATCGTCATCTTCTCCTCCTCCTCTTCCTCTTCTTCTTCTTCTTCTTCTTTTTTTTTTTTTTTTTTTGGTTTTATGAGGTAGGGTCTCAGCCTGGCCCATGCTGACCTGGAATTCATTATGTAGTCTCAGGGTGGCTTCAAACTCACAGTGACCCTCCTACCTCTGCCTCCCCAGTGCTGAGATTAAAGGCGTGCGCCACCACGCCTGGCTTTTGTGCTTACTTCTTAATGGCATTTGTGGTTTACACTTGGCTCCTTCCCTCATCTGCCTCAACGTGACAGTCTGAAAATGGGGACTGTTACTACTTCTACTGGGCCATCCCTCTACAGACTGGCAGCAGATTTCAAATTCCTTCCCACAACTATGAGTTCATTCATTTCAGTTTTCCTCCAGCCTTCCAGAAAAGTAAAATTCCTGAGAAATAATTTAGGCAAATGATCAATACTATCATTACTATTTACACGGAACCTCCCAATTTATCAAAAGTCCTTATAAGGCGTATAGAAGAACCTTGGAATGGGTGAGATGTTCTTGAGAATTTCCTGAGTTCTTCACTGTATAAATAAGAAATAATTCAGAGCCCCAATTTGTTCTAGGATCTACTGAGGAAACAGATCTTATGCATATTCTTAAATAAGTTCACTTCCCTCTTTCAACTTTCACTAAATAGTCCTTTCTCACTTGGTGGCCATGTTCCTGGGGGTGGGCAATGCTCCTTTAGGACCATCACTGCAAACACGACATGTGCAGAGAAGCAAAGCCACGTTGAGCTGCACTTGTGGAGGAGTAAACCAAGCTATGTGATCTGCTTTGCACATCCTTCGCCGTGTGTGGAGGAGTAAACCAAGCTATGTGATCTGCTTTGCACAGCCTTCGCCGTGTTCAAAGCAATAATGCTCTGGCAGAATTACCCTTTTAGTTTCCAATTAGTTAACCTGACAAACTATAAGCCTGTGGAATCCATGGGCACATTGTATGTCACTAAGATCTAGCAGAGATAAGATGTAATTCTTTAGACAGAAAGCTGAGTACTACTACTTCATAAGGCATTTTTACATGTTCCTTGAACATACTACTGTGGCACAGAATGGGAATTTCTGGGCTGAGTGCATTTTACTACAATGTACTGCCTAAACACGAAGTCTACATCTGTCTTTGAATTGTAAAAATGATATTTTAGTTCGAGTTCATTGGTGCCCTAAACTGATAAGCACTTATTTGAGCCCCTAACATGTTCCTGGTGTGCACCTCCACAAAAGCCCAGCCATCTGGATAGCCTGGCTTGTTGACATTTCTTTTCTTGATTCTAGAAGCTTTTAAGCTCTTAACCCCCCTTGAGGTTCATCTCAAGCCTTCTCCCACTCAAGCCCTTTCCTACTCATTTACAATCTCTGGCTCCAGCACTGTCCATGTCCTAATGAGGCACAAAGTAAAGAACATGTACCTATAGCTTGATCTTTGTTTGGATCATAGCACTAGGATGGTTTTGTTTGAGCTGGAGAAGTCGTCCTCATGAAGCTCCAACAGTCTGACTCACACCTCACTAGGATTAAGTGATATTTATAGCAGTCTATTTTTTTCTCTTTTAAAGAGCACCACAAGCAAGACCCCTCCTCTTCCAATGCCTTGGAATGCAACTCAGCAGTACAATGGGCTCCCAACTCAGGCTCTATATTTGAGTTGCTTGAGAAGTTTCAAATATATTTCATACTGCATCCTACACCCAGGGATTTTAGCTCGAATGCTGTTCATATTCAGAGACTGGTGTGGGGTAGCGTCATGATTTAAATGGTTTAAAATATTTCCCAGAAACATTTAAAACTGTTCACCTGAAGTTGAAAGCTATTATCTTGGTCTATAGCAATGGCTCTCAAACTGTGGTCTCTGAGCCAGAAGCATCACTGAGGGATTTACTGGAAGTACAAATTCTCAGGCACCATTCCATACTCAGTGAATCTCTGGGGCTACACCACAGTGATCTATGGTTTAATAGGCTTTATAGGTAGTTTTGATATAGGTTAGTTTGAACAATCTCAGATGAAGGGTAAACTTTGTGTCGCTCTAGTTATTTAATGACCTATGAGAAGGGGAGACAAATACTGAGATGTTTAGTAATTCTAATTCCTTCAATGTGTCTGGCTTAAGATGTTAAGTATTCACAAAAATGAAAAGAGCTTGAAACAAAGGGTAGTTGTAGTCAAATAGCTATCTCATGTCACATGAGAGAAAGCTAATGCATGAGATAGCTATGGCATTTTTGTTGACACAAAACAGAAAGCAGTTGGTGACTTGGGAAGGAGTCTCTTGTGGCCTTCATACCAGTCACTCCAGAGACATGCTCTTGACATATCTGAGGTCAACTTTTCCACTACTGAAAGTCAAACTAGTTTTTCTTATTGAGAACTATTAATCTAGGAGTATACAGTGATTTGACTGTTCTTCCTTCATGTTATCCTCTTTTGTGCCCTCTCCCCCGCCCCCATTCCACTGAGACCTCCTCTATCTAGCTCGTCCTTCTTCTATTTTGTTGTCTCATTCCCTTTGTTTTCCTCTGTCATCCATGTCAAAACATTGATGGGCTCAGAACAGTGCAGGCATTATGGTCTTATGGGGGTACTGGCAACCCCTATGGGGTGATGAATTTATCAGTCATGACTTGTCAGGAGACAAGCTAACTTTTTTTGTATGTCTCAAGAATCCAAAGGGTTTCTAGTACTGGTTACAGGTGATTTTTTTTTGTGTAAGGGTCTACCACCATCTGGTGGAACCTATCCAAAGTACAAGTTAGACTTATTAGAAAGGCAGCATTTTTAGATGTTACTTTTAACAACAGGTTCTCAACTGGGGGTGAACTTGCCTCCCCCCACCTACCCCAGGAAACATTTGGCAATGTCTGGAGACAATTTTGGTTGCCAGAACTCAGGGTTGCCATTTAGTGAGTAAAAAATAGGAATAAGGGTAAACATCCTACAATGTACAAGATATCCTCCCTTATCTCCAATAAACATTTACCCAGCCCTACATTTTAGTACTGCTCAGGTAGAATCCCTATTTTAAAAAGAATGAGTGTTTTGTAGCAAAAGAAACAGATTTTTTTTTTGGGGGGGTATCTGCAGAAGGGGAAATATCTTACAAGGGTCATGAGTAAACATAGAATCATGGTTTAGAAATGGCCCACAAAGAGCTTTCAAGGACCCTATGCCTTGAAAAAAATAGCAAATAATTGATCTGATTCCTCATTGTTTTAAAAATAGCTACAGCACTTTGGTAAGGTTATTATTCCCCAGATTAAAAAAAAATAAGCTAGGAGGAGGACATATTGATTGGAAATAGACAATGATGGCAAGCAGAAATAGTTTCATGGTTTCTGCCACTTATGACCTTCACCTTGGGAAATACAGTGGCTTTTGCTCTGATCTTTCTGCTACCCCTTCAGGATTTTTCATTTATTTGATAGACAGTTCTGAGTGCCTCTTCTTTATTATCTTGGACTTTGTGACAAAGTGTGGTCTTTGGAGCAGGAGCATGAACAGCACCTGGACACGTGTTCTAGGACCCTATAGAATCAAGATCTTGGGGGTAAGGTGGGGCCTGAAAAATTAAGAGTTATCTCTCTAGAGGACTTTCATGTCCACGAACATTTGAGAAGCACTATTCTTGGCACTACTCAAAGTACAGTCCCTGGATCACATGACTGGTATCACCAGGAAACTTGTTGAGAGATGCAGAATTTCAGACCCCAGCCCAGATCCAAGTTAAAATCTGTACTTCACCAAGATTTCTAAGTAGTTCTTATGCACATTTGAGTATGAGAAAACTGGCCAACACTAACCCAATTTTCTCCCCATCCTTATGACTAGTATTTTCTGTCTCCATCGTGGCCTCTTTTCTTTTATGCCTACAGACAAATATATTTTAGACTCCATCTCAGAAGTTCTCAATCATAGCTGCACATTGGAAACATCTGAGAAGCTTTAGAACCTACTGAGATTAAGTCTCACCCACAGAAATTCTGATCTCAGTGTTCTAGATATGGTCAGAGTATTTGGATGAGCCATTTAAGCCCTCAGTGAGAGCTGGAGAGATGGCTCAGCAGTTGCAGGTACTTGCTTGCAAAGCCTGACAGCTCAGGTTTAATTCCCCAGAACCCACATAAAATGCATGCATCTGGAGTTCATTTGCAGTGGCAAGAAGTCCTAGTGCACCCATTCTCACTCTCTGCTTACAAATACATATGTTTTTTAAACTTCAGTTGATTCTAATAGGCTGTAGCAGTGAGAACTTCTGCTCCATTTATCAATCCTCTCCTCATCTCTCAACTAAAGGTCCCAGCAGAGTCCATCACTTTAAATATTACCATCATCTCTTTCCTGAAAACTAGATTTCTATCTCACTATCAGTTCCCATTTCGATTTTTCATTATTTTATATATTTGCATGAGCTGTCCCCTTGTCTTGTCCAAATCTTTAATCCAACTATGACCTCCAAGATCCGCTATTCCTGCCCTTCCACTTGTTCCTTACAGTAAATGGGACCATCCATCTTCTTTTAAGAGTCTTCTTGTACCTTCTCTTCCCTTGCTTCTATTGATCAGAAGTCACCACATTCTTTCAATTTTTCTTTTACTCTTCCAGTATTTATTGAAAACCTAGTATGTGCCAAGTATCTTCTAGACATTAGAAATACAGCCTTGTACACAACAGGTAAAGGCTGTTTTCCTCCTGAAACCTATGCTTTTTTAAGTGGGATAAAAGATGTTAGACTAGACCAACATATACAATGGATAACATAATGCAAAGAGGAAAGGTAAGAAGGGAAGAGTGATGAGAAAGAGAGTCTGGGAGAAATTGAGCAAGTGTTAAAATTTAGGTGCAGGTGGCCAGGGATGAACCCCTTGAAAAGGTGATATTTGAATAATGATCTCAAGGCACTGAGGTAGGGAGCCCCATGCATACTTAGGGGATATCTTTTTAGAACAAGCTGCAAAGGTCTTGTTGGAGTGGACTAGATGTATTTGAGTAATGGCAAAGTGGTGCATGCATTTGGAGAGTTCATTTGCAGCCACTGGAGGCCCTGGCTTGCCCATCCTCTCTGTTTCTTTTCTCTCTATCTCTGCTTGCAAATAAATAAAAAACATTTTTAAAAAAAATCCACTGTAAAGCCAGGTGTGGTGGTGCACACTTTTAATCCCAGCACTTGGGAGGCAGAGGTAGGAGGGTCACCAAGAGTTCAAGGCCACCCCAAGGCTGCATAGTGAATTCCATGTTAGCCTGGGCTAGAGTGAGACTCTACCTCAAAAAAAAAAAAAAAAAAAAACCCAGGCATTATGAATTATTTGTCTCCAAAACTGTGACATGGTCTGACTTATGTTTTCAAAGAAATTTTCTAGTTTCTGTGTTAAGAATAAACACAAAGTGAGTAGAGGTGGAAGCAAGGAGACCAAATAGAGAGCCATTTAGACTTCCAAGTGGAGATATGAAGTGGTAGTTGTAAACATAAAGATGGAGTTCATAAATAGGGTATTTTTTTGAGAATGAATGAAGGAGCCAAGGGAGTGAGAAGAGACACAGAAGACATCCCTTACTGAGTCCTGGCACACACCAACATTTAGAGATCAGAGAAGTACAATGTACATACACCAAGTATTTGAATATCTGATGTGGTCAGGCATTGTTCTAGGATCTGGTGTTTGAGGGATCAGTAAAGGAGGCTGTGAAGGCATCTCCAGAGGTAAGGAAGCCTCTGATTTTTCCTCCTTGCAATGGTAAGCATATGCAACTTTTTTCCTTGCTCTTATTCCATTCCAGATGACTGAGCTAATAATGCTGGCCAGTCATCATTTTGGTTTTTCTAATCCATTCTATACACTAAATCCAGGTAAGCTGTCCCCCAAACATGCATTTTTAAAGATTTTTTTTCAGTGACATGTACCATGTGATTTCCGAGCTCTTCATCTTGGTAATAAGGCTTACTTGAGTTTTTTTTTTTTTTTTTTGGCATATACTTTGCATTCTTTCCAGGAACAATATATTATGGTATTAGGATTATTTCCAATTTAGGAAATAACTCAGCTGAAAATGGTAAAGCCAACAACTGAATTCTGGGAACTGAATAGGATTCACTCTGGCTAGGGTTTGAGGAAGTCTTCAAGACTCAACTATATAAGACTGAATAGCTAACCCAAGACCTTTCAGACCCAGAACTGGTCTTACATTCCATGTTGTAGTTTTTTGCCATAGTAGGGAATGTGGATACCACCATTATCTCTGATATTCACAGCCTGTCTGCAAAATGCAGATTGATATCACTAATGTGTAGTTGAAGAAACAGACTCATAAAAATAACCCTTGTCCAAGACCAAACATTAGACTGTGATGGAGCCAGGTAGAGACAATGTAGGTCTGTCTTCCCCCACAGTCTGGGCTCTAACTCAGTCTGTACCCCACATTTCAGGCCAAATCTTAGGTCTTAGATGTATAGTGAGCAGTGAGTTTATATTTTATAAATGTTCAGGGCCTACAGGTATGCACACAGTGCTCCCTAGAACCACACAATAGGCAGGTGAAGGACTTGGATCTTTGACAGTTAGAGTCACAGTCTCCCCCCCCCCCCACCTATTGTCTCTTGGTGCACCTCTTCACATGTATATGCTGATATTTTATTCTGATGGTCTGCTTGGGGGTTTGGCTATGATATTTGTTATATGGTATGGCTTTTCTCTTTTAATTTACCAGAGATATCTGAGGAAGGACAAAGAGATGGGAGAGGAAACCTAATTCTAACCAACAGTGGGATAAAAGAAATATACGGACACTATCACAGTTGGGTTTGGTCTCTTGAGCCCTAACTAATAATGATCTACAGCTTCCATTTTCGTTTCCTTCTTGACTCACTTACATATAGTATTTTTCTTACTTTTTTATTTACAGCTTTTATTTATGTACATAATGTATTTTGTTCATAATCCCCATCATTCTCTTTCCCCTTTCCTCCATATTCCTTCCTTCCTCTAACCAGTCCCTCAACTATTTTGATGTTTCACTCTTTCTGTCTCATTTTTTACTTCCTTCATCATCAATGGCATGTTGATGGGACCGATATTGTACAGGTAATGACAGCCACTGTGAAGTCATGAATACAGCTGCCACCTCACATCTGGAAGAATACAACTGGACAGCCAGTCAATATGAACCCATTGGTGTAACAGTGACATGACTATTATGGGAGTAACTGACTGCTCTCTGACTGCAGCACAGTCTTCCTTCACCACAGAGGATTCATGAAACCTATGGCATCAAGGTCATAGGCCCTATGAGGAAAGCAACTACTGTGTGGATAAATGGACAAGTTGTGCCCATCAAAATGCTCTCTACATGCTGCTCTCACTTTTGATCAAAGAAGTTTCTATTCAAAGATGGCTGTACTAGGCAGATGCAAAAACTGTCAAAGTGCTAAGAAGTGGTAGTTAAATGCTCATTAAATAAGACATCACTATCATACCCTCCAAGGCTCAGGAAGCATTGCAGAAGTGGTGGAAAGATTGTAAGAGCCAGATGAAGGGGAGAGTGACTTGAAACAGTTAGTTTTTCGTGGACTGGTTCAGAGAAAGAACTTATTATACCAAGTAACTACACGCAGCCCACCCATGTAGATCAGGCAAAGGTGGAACGTCAAATGGCGCAAGAGTTAGCCTTTGTGCTGAACTTACAATGTCTGTCATTATTCTACTTTTATGAAGGAAGATCAGTTTCAGTTGACAGAGTGACCTGCCCAAGTCACACAGTCAATAGAGAATCTGGGACTTGAGCCCAGGCTTCTGGCATAGTTACATCTGTGTTTGTGGTTCCATGGATTGTGGTGGTCAGTTCTGGTTCAACTAACACTGAGCAGGACACTGGAGCGTCTGGGTGCCAGGAACCTCATATATGAAATAGGGATTAAGAAAGTCCTACTCCACAGTCACAGTGAGCACAAAATGTGTCTATTTTAAAATATCTTTGCAAATTGTAAAGACTTTGCAACTAAGAGGGATTAATATGATTTTTTTTTTTTTTTGAGGTAGGGTTTCACTCTAGCTCAGGCTGACTTGGACTTTACTATGTAATCTCAGGGTGGCCTTGAACTTGTGTCGATCCTCCTACCTCTGCTTCCCGAGTGCTGGGATTAAAGGCATGTGCCACCATGCCTGGCAAATATGGTTTTTAAAATCTTTCCTGGGCTTCAATTTTTTCAACTTTAAAATTAAGGGTGGGGTCAGACATAGTGATACATGCCTGTGATCTCAGTACCCAGGAACTGCTGAGGCAGGAGGATTTCAAGTTAAATACTAAACTGACCAACAAAGAAAACCTTGTCTCAAAAATATCAAAATAAGCCAGGTGTGGTGGCATGCACCTATAATCTTGGCACCTGGGAGGCAGGGGCAGGAGGGTTAAGAGTTTATGGTCATCCTCAGTTTCATACCATCTTGAGATAACAAGACTATCTCAGAAAACAACAAAAATGAAAATAAAGCCAGTGTGGTGGTGCACACCTTTAATCCCAGCACTCGGGAGGCAGAGGTAGGAGGATCGCCATGAGTTCGAGGCCACCCTGAGAATATAGAGTGAATTCCAGGTCATCCTAGACTAGAGTGAAACCCTACCTTGAGAAACAAACAAACAAAAACAATTAAAATAAATAAGATAAATAAAACAAAATTATAAGTTAGGATAAAAGTTCCTTTTCTGTTCTAAAGTTCTCTATTTTTTTTATAAATCAAAATAATCCCAGGCTACAAAATAGTTTAACTTTACAGGGTACATTTTGGTGATGATATATGATATAGTAGAATTTTAACTGTGTCAACAGTTACATCCTCTTGTGTTAGAACTCCAAATGTTTATATCTTAATATTGAAGAGCCTCATTGGCATGAAATAAGAAAGAATTTTTCTGACACATGCTAGGTGTTTTTTATTTATATGTTCATCCACTTTTTCACCAATCAGGATGAGAACACAAAAATGTTCCACTACTAATCCTGTATTAACCAACTTGACCTGGAGAAATAAAACCATCTCTTTTTCCCTGATTAAAAATAAAAGGGAGACCACCTTTCTCTCTCTCTCTCATCTTTTTCTCTCTTTCTCTGATACGTGTACCCCCTTTTCTCTCCTCTTCCTTCCTCTGAAAATAATAAAATAATAATAATAATAATAATAATCAGCAACAAAATGGAGCTACAGCTGCACTTCATTGTCATGGTTGTGTTTTACTCTATCAGAAATAGGAGTAATCAACACCTTTATTACCAAAAAATTTGTTTCGCTACTAAAAGGCAAATATAAAAACACCAACTGTGTCATCCAGAGCACCATGGTAACCAACATCACTAAGGCATGAAAAAATAGATGTTAGTCATTAGAATCAAAGCCAGTTGGCAGTTTGGCTTGCTAAGCAACATTACAAAAATAGCCTAGTAACAGCCCGTCAGCTAGAGGTCTGATTGTGTAGCTTTAAACCTGGCTAACGAAGGAGCTGTCCCAGGTCCCTCCATCAAGCCCATGCCTGAGGCTCCCAGTCAAAGCTCAGTCACTTACTCAAACAAGATTTATCAAAGCTCACTGTTTACCAAGCACATGGTATACCAGGCATACAGGTTTCCAATATGCATGTTTACTTGGTTTCTCAGCTAAACAGAAGCTGTAAGTGAGATGGATGCAGCAACTGTGGCTTTGTGAAGAGCACTGGCGTGGGGGTGGACAACAGGATTTGCCTGAAACAGACTCAAAGAGAACTAATAGCTGACAGGCAGAGAAAAATGTGAACAGTACAGAGAGCACTGATTATAACACAGCATAAGATAACTACCCCCAAATGACCAAGATCCTGCATCATCAAGAAGTTATATTTCAGATTCGTTGTTAAAGCAAAATTAGGTCTAAACCTTTTTGTAAAAAGCACCATCAAAAATGGTTTAAAAATGTGTTTAGCATTCAAGGGCAAGAAAGTGACATTTGACAAGTCGTTTGTTATGCCAAGTTTGCCACCTTGCTGGAAGAAGAGCGACCTAAGTAGCGTTGCTTCACCAGCACTCAGATGTAGCATTGGCTCCCATTCTGCCTTTCTTCTCTCAGCTCAGACTCGCACCTCAGCTAGAATGTCCTTTCTCTTTATAATTACCCATCACAAGCCTTCTCCTTCTTCAAGGTGAAGCCGAAGTTGTACTTCCTCAGATCACCCACAGTTATGCCTCCTTTTCTTTTCACCTACAGGTGCTCTTGCCTATACCAGAGGCTGCCTCTTCTTTTGCATCAGGGTACTTCCTCCCTTCATCTGCCCACATTTATGTCTGTCTGCCAGTGCCTCAGCGAATGGTACTGAACCAAGCTGTCTATAGATCCACAGTCACAAAGAGGCAGAGGGATGGTTAACTGGCACTTTCCCTAATGGATGTATCACAACCCAAGAACCCTGCATGCTGCTGGTCCTCTTCCTTCAGAACCTTTGTAAGCCTGCTCCCTTCTCCTGGAGAGCTCTTATTTGGAACTTCTCACTACCTTTTAGGGTTCATCTCAAACATTACTTAGGGCAAAGGAATCTATCTTTACCCATAATATCAGGCTAGGCCCCTTGTTATATAATTTTTCATTAAGAGTTTATAATTATGTTTGTGTTGGTTAGTGTTTCTTTTCTACAAGCCTCGGGAGGCTGGCATGATGTCTACCTGGTTGCTGCATTCCTAGTGCCTAGCACAGGCCCGATACTAATGCCCCATTAGTACATGGAAGGGAGGAAGGGAAGAAATGGAAAAGAATTTCAATTTGGAAAGGAACACAGATCAGAAAATAAATGAGGCTTGAGAGTTGTTACTGAAGATTCAGGGGACCCTAAAGGCAGGCCTGGAGACAAAACAGTGGAGGAGAGTTCCAGGAAAGTCCACAGACCCTCCTCTGAGAAACCCAAATGCTTCCCAGGAGCCAGAAGCATACCCACATGCACCTGGGGTTAAAACACGGAACTGAAGTGAGCTACAACATCATTAAAATAAGAGAGAACTTGGGAAAGATGATAAAAAGAGGAAACTGAATTTAACTGCAGTCTGTGGGATTTAGATTAGATAAAGAAGATAGTCCACCAACCATGGCTGGCATGGCCTGGAAAGGAAAGCTAAATCTAAAAAAAGAAAAAGGCAAAAATTAGATTCTCTCACAGGTTTTCTTATGCTCCTTCTGGCTCAGATTCCATTGTTATCTGTTTCTTTTGTCAAGCTGGAAAAAACACGCCAAATATCACAGAACAATATTATAACAATCATACTGAAAGCTGTGAAAGAAAGGGAAATAAAAATACAGTTTTTCTATCTTAAGTCATTATTTTCTTGTTTCCTTTTGTGATCACCCTGTACATTGGATTGTGCTTTGTCTATTATCTGTTGTACTTATTAGAAAGTACACATCTCTTTCTAAATCTTACTAATTACTTCACAATGATTAACATATTTTAAGGCATATTATATCTAATTTTACTGGTGAACTACAATGTTGTAACTTAAAGTTATTAACCAGAGCACGGTGCTTCCGTGGTCATCCATAGAAATAAAGTAAAACTCTGATTTTTTTCAACAAAATTATTCATCAGTGAAAATGTTACAAGCTATAATTGGGCCAGGAGCACTTTCTTGCTGGTTGGACATACTTTAGATAATAGACCCCTTACAGGAAGAACCCAGATGGAAGAGAGTAACATTTCAGTCCCATAATAGCTGGCCAATGTCTACCTTCCTGTATACCTAGAGCCTTGCAAAGTGGAGTTAAAAATATTTGGATGAATCAGTAAATGAGAAAAAACTGAGTATGGAAATGGCAATATGACATTTTGTAGCCATGCTAGCCTACAGGCAGAGTAACCAGCAAGGGCGGGTTGAATTGTCATTGGTTTGGAAAGAGGCAGCTATTAACTCAGCATAGCTATGTTGTTTAACTGAGTTGAACACTACTACTAAGTTGCCAGGGGCTTCTGACTTCAG
The DNA here is from genome assembly GCA_036346955.1 of Dipus sagitta. NCBI lineage: Eukaryota > Metazoa > Chordata > Mammalia > Rodentia > Dipodidae > Dipus > Dipus sagitta. Next base: position 37,130,047 of record CM070770.1, read on the forward strand.
AACAGAACTTCATTCCTTCCCCCTAGTATCTTCAAAGGGCTGATCTCCTCCTCCTAAAACAATCTAGTAGAGGGATTATGTTAAGTATGAGAAATTTCAAAGGTTCTATTTTATACATTAGGCTTCCCAAGTTTCAGAGCTCAACTCTGAGGAAACTGTAGTGAAAATATCAAATAAGATAATCACTATAGGGATTATAATGGGGCATTGGAGTTGTGGATGATAGAAGGATCATAGGTTTTTCTCTTTATTTTCGTTTCAAGAATTTAAGATTGCTATTATATAATTAATAGCGCACGCACACACACACACACACACACACGTGTGTGTGTGTGTGTATGTATGTGTGTATTTGAGGTAGGGTCTCTCTCTCTAGCCCAGGCGGACCTGGAATTTACTATGTAATCTTAGGGTGGCCTCAAACTTGGCGATATTCCTACCTTAGCCTCCCAAGTGCTGGGATTAAAGGCATGCGCCACCACACCATGCTGGGCTACAAAATATATGTAATACAATGAAATATTAAGATTTAATGACAATGTAATTATCTTCAGATGGCTCTCTTTCTTTTCTACTATTATACATTTATTTTTATATGAAATATAGAAACCTATGAACGCCAGTAAAAACTTTATAAAAGAAAAATATGCCACATAATCAGTTACTCTGTCCTCCATATTCCCATTTTATATTTTTATATCTCTATTATAGTACTTTTGTTTTAATGGTTAGGTACAGGTCTGCCTTACACATGTATTTTTATATTCATACATGACTTATGAATTACAGCGTCGTAAGTCGTGGGGAAAGGTATAGCTTACCTTCCACCTTTGTGAGGAGGATAATACTCAGCACTAGAGTCTAGGCTGTTTGCGAGCAGGTTTTCTAATTCATGTACTGACTCTTTCTATGGGCCTCAGGGTTGCCTGCAACTTGAGACTTTCCTGCCTCTGCCTCCCAAGTGCTGGGATTGCAGGTGTACACTGCCATTCCCAGTCTTAACATAGCACTTTGACTGTGAAAAGGAACTGTTGCAATGAGCAGATGTGCCTACGGAAGCAGAGAGACAATCCAAGCAGCACTTTCACTCGACCACTTAGAAGTTTACTATGTCCTGCTGCATGACCCACAATTACTGGACTCGTCTGTTGTAGTATAGCTTTGCTGCTCAGTCATCCACTTAGTCTTTCAAGAAATATTTATTGAAAACTTACTAAACTGGACATGGTGGTGCATACCTGTAATCCAAACACCAAGGAGGCTGATCATCATTTTGAGCTCATCTTGTTAGTCTAGTAACATATAGGTACATGGAATAATGAAGTTTGCACCAAACGAAGTTTACGGAGATGATTACAGACAGGGTGGCCCCTGAGCTAAATGTTAAAGGAGTAACTGGTGCTGGATTAGTTAGGCCATGCACACTGATGAAAAGCCCAATAAGAATCAAGCATATACTCAAGAAGCAGCGTTGTGCAGCTATGGAGTTCAAGATGGTGGGAACCTATAGCTGTGGCAGGGAGTGGGGAACATGGAGGCCGGAGGGGCAAGCAGATGACAGATCAGGAGGGTCCTGCCAGCCCTGTTCCTTGCTTAGACTATATCCTATGAATAGTGGAGGCTACAGAAGGATTGAAGCAGAGGCTACTGTTACTGGAGATTACTTTAGTGGTACTGGAGAGGACAGATTTTGGTAGAACCATAATTTCTTAGGTGCTATTTTCACAAATGAGTAATAGCCATTGCTAACACTTAGCACTTACATCAGGTTCTAAATAGCATTATAATGCAATAGCCTTAATATTCTGAACAACCTTATGAATAAACACTATTATTGCCTTCATTTTATAGCACATGAGATACAGTTATGTAACCCAAGCTTGTGCTCTTAGTCACAATCCATCCCGTTTGTTTAATGTCCATGTCTTCTATTAAAATGAAGCTTCTGTACAGACAAGGGGCTGCACTGGTGGTGGTGTTTTGTGAAGGAAGTAACTGTTTGTTGAATAAAGTCAACGAATAACCTAAATGGAAGAAGTAGTGGAATAAATTATGCATAGGTTCAAAAAATAGTCTGGATGCAGTACTGAAGGTTATTGTGATCTGAATAACTGGACTCTGGTGACTGTTAGGGAGTGAACAATTGAATTCCTACCAAATTCACATATTAAAACCCTAGCCTCCAGGGGAGGCTTTCAGGAAGCAGTTAAGAGTAAAGGAGGTAATAAGAGCAATCCAATAAGATTGGTGTTTTTCTAAGGAGAGACAAGAGCTCTCTTGCTCTCTGCATATACCCTATGGAGAGGCCATGTAGGGGCACAGAGAGAAGGCAGCCAACTGCACGCTGGGAAGAGAGCTTTGCACCAGTACCTTGATCCAGGACTTCTAGCCTCTAGGACTATGAGAAGATGAACTCCTGTTATTTAGGCCACCCAACTCTATGGTGTTTTGTAACTCAAGGAGCACACTAGAACAATGATGACAGGATGATGGGTGGCAAAGGGGAGGATTTTGGCTTGGGGGATTGGAAGGATAGTGCTGTGTAATTGGAGGCAAAACCTTGGAAGAAAAAGAAGAGATATTTGTTACAGGTCAGTGGAATAGCACAAGCTATCTGTATTTAGGGTTCACTCACTGAAGCACAGAAACATAGGGGTTACCAATTAAAAACCACTTAATACATATCTATTTATAATTACATACCTAACCATGGTGACCTCAGTGCTTGTCCTGAGAATAAAAGTAAGTAAGATTCATTTGCTACCCTCAGGGAACCCAGGTGAGTGGGAAGAGATACTATTCTGTGAACTAAAGTTCCCAGAAAAGTGCTACACTTATTCCCCGCAAGGGCTGAATGGACTGATCACAGAGAGAGGGACGGAATGTTGCAAGACCAAAGCCTAATGACCTTTAGTCCCTCAATAGCCATTATTGCCCACTTTTGTGTCTGACTATCAGTTGATCAGGTGCAACCCTTTTTGAAATTTACTGACAGACCACCAGCTTCCACCAACCCAAGGGCTAAGAATGTCATCAGATAACATCTAAAACCTATGGTGGAGATTTGCCCCACGCCCCCATAACCCACCTATTTGATGGTCAGCCAACATATTTGAAAAGTGCCTTGATTTATGACTTTCTTTGTTCTGTAACTATAAAACCTTCATAAAATTGTTACCACATTGGAAAATGGAATTTGGGGTAACCTAAATCTATGTTCCCAGGCCATGGTTACTCATATTTGGCTCCAGAATAAGCTATCTCTTATCCCATTTGAGGTAAGAACTGTGTGTCTTGCATTAACAATTCCTTTTTGTGAAGCTGGTAGATGAAATGGAAAGGTAATTTTCCTTTTCCCCAGTCTGAAAGAGCTCATCAGTATATAGATAGAATCTTACACAAAGAGCATTGGGTCATGTGATCTGAATTTGAAGCTGGGTCTTGGAATGTACTGGCTGAGTAGTGATCTTATAAAGACCAGTAATCTTTCTGAGTATTAGGGTCATTCACTGTAACTGTAGGAGGATCAGATAAGAAAAGGTGGATAGAAACATCTTGTTAAGGGCAAATACATTACACTAGTTATTATAATTATGAAAGCTACATTTCTGTGGGTTAGAGATGTAGCTCAGTTGGCAGAGTGCTTGCCTAGCTTATCTAGCATCGATGGAGTCCTGAACTCTATCCCTAGCACCACATAAAACCAGGTGATGGCACCCCAGCACTTGGAAGGTAGATGCAGGAGATTTACAAGTACAACGTCACCCCTCAGCTACATTGCCAGTTCAAGATCAGCCTGAGATACCTGAGACCCTGTTTCTAAAAGTAAAAAAAAAAAAAAAAAGAAAAAAATCCAAACTAAGTAAGCAAAATCCCAGCTATATTCCTAACCCAAAAAAACTAACAGTGAATTGTCCACAGGCAGCAAGTCAGAACTGAAAAGGCAAGTTTTGATCACAGAGTGACAGAAATTTCAGGTTGGAGGGATAAGGCTGGAGTAGCAGAAGTGGAGAAAGTGGATAAATAGGCTTTGCGGTTCTATAGACCAAGTTTAATCACAATTTAGTCCATTATCAGTTATGGGAAGTTGAACAAGTCATATCATTGATCTTAGCTTTAATTTTTTTCATCTGTACAATGGAGCTAATAACATCTACCCAGGAGGGTTGTTTTGAGTATATAGAGGGTTTGGCATAGTGCCTGGCAGAATTGTCACTCATTAATGGTAACTGTTGCTCCTATTAATATAATCATTTTTCTCTTTCACTTCCTGTGGGATTTGTTTAGGAGGTTAAGTTACTTGAAATGTGAGGAAATGGAAGAGGTATTAAGAACTCGCTTAAAAAGTTATTTTTAAAGATAAACAGTTCAACTTGGCTTTCTTTTCCTAACCTCTGGTGCAAACTAAGTCTTGTCGAAATTGACTATTATGTGGCCAAGGAGCTTTGCACAACTTCCTTGTTAATGATTTCTTATCTTTTATCCCAAGTAGATCGACCAAGCCCTGTTAGTCAGAGTTCTCTGAAGGTAATGCCTCTCCAACTTTCATATGCAAATGAGCCACTTGAGGACTTGTTAAAATGCAGATTTTCATTCAGGGGACTTAAGGTGGGGCATGGAATTCTGCATTTCTAATAAACTCCCAAGTGAGCCTCATGCTGCTGTTTCAGGGACCACTCTGAGGAAATGGTAAGGCTCTGAAAGAATGTGGAAGTATCTTTCTTGGCATGATGCTCATTACGATGGCCTACTTCTTTTTAATAATCTGCCTAATGATAGACTATTAATAGAGAGTTAACAAGCCAGATTTCAGGCCAGATTTAGAAAAGCTACATAGAGACTCATTTCAGACCAATATCATTTCTATTTGAACAATCTAGGGGGATAAAAAGTTTCATAAGACAATCCTCTTATTTCTCTTATTAACCTGATATGCCCCACAGACTGTTAACCTCTCCAAGGCAGTCTTGTTCCCATTGTTGCTCAAAATGTATAGACACTAAGGGGTGAATTAAGGAATTCACTAGAGTCTCATTAAAAATGTCTTTTACGGGCTGGAGAGATGGCTTAGTGGTTTAAGTGCTTGCCTGTGAAGCTTAAGGACCCTGATTCAAGGCTCCATTCTCCAGTACCCATGTAAGCCATATGCACAAAGTAGCGCATGCATCTGGAGTTCATTGCAGTGCCTGGAGGCCCTGGTGTGCCCATTTTCTCTTTCTCTGCCTCTTTCTCTCTCTGTCTGTCACTCTCAAATAAATAAACAAAAATAAACAAAAAATTTTTTAAAAATGTCTTTTGTAGGGCTGGAGAGATGGCTCAGCGATTAATGAACTTGCCTGCAAAGCCCAAGGACCCAGGTTTGATTCCCCAGCACCCACATAATGCCAGATACCCAAGGTGGCACATGTGGCTGGCATTTGTTTGCAGTGGCTGGAGGCCCTGGCAAACCTATCCTCTCCTTTTCTCTCTCCCTCATAAATAAATAATATATAAGATATTTTAAAAATGTCTTTTGGAACTACAGGACAGAGACACTTTTTAAAAACTGTTCTTTCTTAATTCTCCTATATAAGAGGTGATTATGTCACAATGAAGCCATCAGATTGGCCCCAATCCAATCCAAGCAGTGTCCTAGTTAGAAGAAGTTTCAATACATAGACAACAAGGATGCTGTGAACAGAGAAATGGCCATCACCAAGCCAAGTAGAAATGCCTCGGAAGAAATCAAATGCCTGACACCATGATCTTGTATTTGTAGTATTACCAGAACTGTAAGAAAATAAATATTCATTGCTTAAGCTGTCATTCTGTGAGGTCCTGACAGCTGGTGTCACAGCACACTAATACACATTTATTTAAAAATAGCTTTCATGCCCAGTTCCAAAATCATGCTCTGTAGGGTACACAAAATGTAAGAATTGATGGGTGAACCTGAGAGAGTAGTAGACAGAAGAGGATGAGACAGTCAGTCAGGCTAGGCTAAAACAGCTGACAGCTGACAGCTGACATGTTCACATGCCCCTCCCCTTCCTATGACACCAATAAAGTCTAGTGCTGCTCCTTTCCCAAGATCTGAGACTGAAAGTAGCATTTAGGCATCTTTTTTTCCCTTTTAAAGTTACATTTTGATGTGTAAGTTGATTCCAAAATAGTGTGTTAGGAAGAGGCTCCTAGATTTATTTCTGTATTCCATGCCTCAAAGAGTACCTGTCATGATAAGGTAATGAGATTAATTTTTGACAAACAAAAAATACATTAAAAATGCTCAAATGAGAGGCCTACTCACTACAGCAAAGCTTACATTTGAGGCCTGATTCTGATTCTGAAGCCAGGGCACTGAATTCTGTATGTTTTAAAGAAATATTTGAACTCACAGATAAGTGCCTCCTTCAAAGTGTTCATTCTGCAAAGTTCTATATTTATTCTGACCACATCACTGTTCTCAAACTATGTTTGGATTTGCTTTCAGGGGCTGCAATACAGTCTTTTGAATGTTCTCAATGTTGACTCCTGGAAGTAGGTTTGCTTTTCAAAAACAACTAATGGCAGTTCTGGGACAGATTTGGTAACCTAGGGGAGCAAACAGTTGCGGAGCCAGCTGACTCAAGTAAGTAAGTACCCAGGCTGACGTTCCTTGAGTGAATTTGTACTCAGCAACAGTAGGCAGTTTCCAAAGAGAAGCCCCAGGTATAAATTCAACACACTCATGTATGACAACAGGTTTGAGGTTAAGGGCAGGTGGGGGAGCAGAGACTGTGTTGAAGGAAACTCTCCTCATTTGGGTAGGCACGTTTTTTTATCCTCCCTGCAGAGATGTTTCCTCATTTTGAGGGTCCAGACTTCTCCAACGTGTAAGGACTCCAGTGCTTTAGCCAACTGCGAATCCTCTGATGGTGGTTATGGGGAAGAATGCCTTAGGAGCCGGGGCTTATTCTACCTGACTCAAAGGGCGGAGTTGGGAAGTTCAGGAGACTTGCATTTCGGCTCTGTGTAAGGAAGACCATGACAGCAGCTGGAGCTGTCCAGCAATGGAGTGCATTTGCTTGCGAAATGCTGAGCTTTCAGCCCTGGGAGGAGGCAAAGCTGCTTGCCATGGGAACTGTAGAGGTGCCTCTGCCATGGGTGGGGAATTATATAGTGACCTCTAAGGGATATCCTGGGTTCAGCACACACTACCTGGCACTCGGTAGGCCCCAGAAAAAAAAAAAAATTGCAGATGGGAGAGAAGAGATGAAGAATGTGGTGTAACTAGTGAACCAGGTAGAATGGAAGAGGCACGAGGCTCAGCCAACGTCAAGGAAGGTGAGCAACGAGAGGTGAACATTGTCAGGGAGCCAATGGGTGTGGGGCAGGTGGGGGAGCAGGTGGGAGGGGGCTTCAGGAGGCTTTTGGGTCTGTAGATCAGAGAACTTGCTTTGAGTACCTGGAACCTTACACGGCTAAAGGAAGGGGTCTGCGAAGGGGATAGGTGTTCAGTGCTCACCCTTCTTAAACTCCTCCAACACCGTGTCCAGTCGGGTGTCGTTGAAGACGCAGTGCAGGGGCCGGTTGTAGAAGCGAGTGACTGTAAGGAGCGGGGTACAGTCGTCGGGGTCCACAAAGGCCAAGTCCTTGACGAACAGAATGTCCACAATGTTGTGCCGCTGGTCGCCCTCGTACACCGGGATGCGAGTGTAGCCGCTGCGGAGGATCTCGGAGACCGTGGCGAAGTCCAGCACGGCATCGGAGCGCAGCATGAAGCAGTCCCCCAGGGGGGTCAGCACCTCCTCCACCACCTTGGTGCGCAGCTCCAGGGCGCCCTGGATGATGTTGAGCTCCTCCTTCACCAGGTCGCTGTACGGGTGGTCGGCGGCCCTCAGCGTCTCCAGCAGCTTCTCGCGCGTGTAGAAGGTGCTGATCTCCTGGCGCAGCGCCCAGTCCAGCAGGCGGCCCAGCGGGTAGCACACGGGGAAGGCGGCGGCCATCAGCAGCCGCGTGAGGCACACGCTGTGCGAGGCGATGGCCAGCCCGTGCCGCGAACACACCGAGTAGGGACAGATCTCGGCTCCCAGGAACACCGCGCCGGTGCACACGAGCGCCGGCAGCCACGGGAAGTGAACCCCAGCCTCGCCGTAGCCTTCCCCGGGGTCCCCGACGCCCGGCGGCAGCGAGGCGTACAGCCAACCGGCCAGGACGGCGTTGGCCCCGGCTTGGCCCAGGAGCAGGGTGCAGAGCAGATGGGTCCCCTTGCCGCGCACGGCCTGCACGCGGCGCGCCTGCTCCTGCTCGGTGGCCGAGCCGCTGTTCCGCAGCACCCGTAACTCCACCGGGTCCAGCGACAGCAGGCTCAGACGCAGGCCGCTGAACAGGGCGGACAGGGCCAGCAGCAGGAGCGCGCCGAGCGCTCGCAGCCACGCGGGCGGCAGGTCCCCACCAGGCCCGTAGAGCCGCGGGCGGACGCGCAGCAGGAAGCCGCCGGCGGCGCCGTGGTGGTGCCAAGCGCGCCCGTCCCAGGCGCACAGCGAAAAGAGCTTCCCGCCGCCGCCCGCGCCGCCGCGCTCCGCCTCGCCCTTGCGCAGCTCTCGCACCCGCACCTGGACCAGGGCCGAGCCCGCCACGCCCCCGGGCCGCAGCGGCCCCAGCACCTCCACGTCCGACGCCCAGTCGCTCTGCTCACGGCAGCGTTGCGGTCCCGGGGGGACGCGTGGGCACCGCGCTGGGCGCCACGCCGCTCGCGCCCGGGGGCTCCTCGATGAACACGAGCCGCGGGGTCCAGTCGCCCGTGCCGTTGTCCGCCGGGGCGACGCTGGGTGCCGCCGGCACGGGCTGGGCGGGCGCCGCGGGCCCAGGCTGGAAGTAGACGCGCAGCAGGAAGCTGGTGCCTTCGGCCGCGCGCAGGGTGCCCCCCTCCAGGGAGACGCGGCCTCCGGCAGTGTCTTCAGGACGCAGACCCAGCAGCCAGGCGGCCGCGGCCGGGGGCCGAGGAGACAGCGAGAAGAAGAGCAGGAGTACGGCGCCCCGGCTGCAGCAGTCCCGGAGCCGGACACCCACCGCCGCCGCCGCCGCCGCCGCCGCCGCCGCCATCCTGCACCCGGCGCGGCTGCACGTGATACTGCAGCAAGCCGAGCGCGAGCTGGAGGAGGAGGAGGAGGAGCTGGAGCCGGGGATCCGGCCCCAGGCAGGTCACCACGTGTGCTCCCCTTGCGCGCGTGGGCTGGAGGCTGCCAGGGTTCAGAAGCCGCCCGAGAGGGGGAATCCTTGTGGGAAGCTGCAGATGGCTGGGTACCACCGCTCTGTGCATAGCATGGGCAGATCTAAGTGTATCTGAGCTGCAGTCTGGGGAAGACCGGGTTTGGAGCATGGCCTGCTACCCCCGGGCGTTCCCTGCACAACCTTCCCCCGCCCCGACCACCAGCTACCCACGTTCTCCACCCAGCAGTGGTTTCTTACCTGTCCTTCCGTTTCCTATGTGGCCCAGGAAAATTCCCAGCGTTTCTCTTCTGTTAGTTACCACTTGCTATGTTCCTTCTAGTTAAAAGATATTCTGGAGGACAGTCCTGAATCGGTGAAAACTTTCAAGGTTTGGTCCCCATTCCAGTTGACCTTTCATACTGGAAGAATGTCTGAATTATGTAAGCTCAGTTCTTGTTAAGATCCCAGTGACCACCAATGAATTGAAATACGTAATGCTACCGCAATGCAATGGAAGACTATGCAGCAGGAAAAAGAATGTGAGAGAGCCAATGTGTTTGTGACAGGGAAAAGAAGTGGCAAGGCACAGAACAGTACGTGTAATGTGTTGCCATTTGTGTCGAAAGTATTTAGGAATCAATTTGTATGCACATGCACATTCATATACATAGAAACACTAGGTTCCAAATGCACAAGATACATAACAGCATTTATCTCTAGAGAGCAGAATTAAACTCTCAAAGTTTGGCTGAGTGAAAGTGATAGACTAATAGAAGTTAAAAACGTCTACCTTTCCCTCAGTTCCTTCCACCGGTTAGACCTTAACTACATACAGTACAGTATCAAAACCAGGGAATTGACGGTGGTGCAATATGTGTAGTTTCTATTTTTTAAAACTTTTTTATTCACAACTTCCATAATTACAGACAATAAACCATGATAATTCCCTTCCCTCCCCCACTTTCCTCTTCACAAATCTACTCTCGATCACACCCCCCCCTCAGTTAGTCTCTCTTTTATTTTGATGTCATCATCTTTTCCTCCTATTATGAGGGTCTTGTGAAGGTATTGCTAGGCATTGCAAGGTTATGGATATTGAGACCAATTTGTGTCTGAACGATTGCATTGTAAGCTGCCCTACCCTTCCTTTGGCTCTTACACTCTTTCCTCCACCTCTTCCACAATGGACCCTGAGCCTTGGAAGGTGTGATAGAGATGCTTCAGTGCCGAGCACTCCTCTGTCACTTCTCAGCACTATGGTGCCTTTTGGGTCATCCCAGTGGTCACTGCTATCTGAAAAGAGAAGCTTCTCTAACCAAAAGTGAGAGTAGCATTAATATATGGGTGAAAGGAAAGTGCTTACAGGACAGTTTGGTGAGCATAATATATGCATTTATCCAGATAAGAGTAGGCATTACATTTCTAGGGCTCATGACCTCCCCCGCCATAGGCTTTTGATTAGGTTTTCAGTATCAGACATGTACTGCCTCCCATGGAGTGGGTCTCCAGTCCAAGTACAGAGTGGTGGGTTTCCTCCATAACAGACATGCAACTATTGCACCTGTTCAGTCATTTGGCCTGGCTGGCCAAACTTAAGGTGCACAGTGTCCACTGTTTTCACCATTGATGACTTCTCTCTCTCAGAGGGCTGCACGCAGCATAGCTTTTTCCAGCATTCTGTCAGCTGGTCTACATGGAGAAGGTTTTCAGCTCAGCTCTAGCTTGATTTCTCAGTGATCTTGGAGACCATGCATGTGGAGTCTTCAGCAATAGGGTTTTACCATCTATTTCTGGTGGGTGCCAAGAGCCTTGGCAATGGCCTGTAACATTCTGGGGGCATTAGGAACCTCCCTGGTCAATAACTCAATGGAAGGTATGCCATTCCTGGCACTGAAATTTGTTCTAGTTACAGTCTATGGCTTCTGAGTGTGCCATTATCCAAAAAAGTAGGCTTTTGTTGGCTTATTCACAATATCCTCAATTTTACTCAATCTCTTCCCCTGATCTCACTTAGGCCATTCCACCTCCAGTAATCTGTTCATCTACTTACACATATATAATACCATCCCCTTAAATCTTCCCCTCTCCCCGCTCCCTTATAGCCCTTTTCTAGCTTACTGGCCTCTGCTACCAATTTTCTACTACAACACTCATGCAAGTCCAAACATTTGTAGCTAGGATCCACATATGAGAGAGAACATGTGACATTTGGCTTTCTGGGCCTGAGTTACCCCACTTTGTATAGTCCTTTCCAGATCCATACATTTCCCTGAAAATCTCATGATTTCATTTTTCTTTACCACTGAATAGAACTCGATTGTATAAATGTACCTCATCTTCATTATCCATTCATTATTTGAGGAGCATCTAGGCTGCTTCCATTTCCTAGCTACTGTGAATAGAGCAGCAATAAACATGGTTGAGCAAGTATCTCTAAGCAGTGAGAAGAGTCCTTAGGATATATGCCTAGGAGTGCTATAGCTGGGTCATATGGTAAATCTATTTTTAGCTGTCTCAGGAACCTCCACACTGATTTCCACAATGGCTGTACCAGATTACATTCCCATGTAGTTCATGTTTTATCACCAGTAAATTTGTATAACTATCACCACAATCAAATCACAGTCCTAAATTCTTCATGCTATTTGTACCCCCCTCCACTGGGCAATATTTATTTTTATTTTATGCATTTATTTTTTAAATTTATGTGGCAAAACTCACTTTTAAATTTATTGTAAAATAAGTTTTTAAGTTTTTAATAAGTTCTGAGATAGGGTGTCTCATACCCCAGGCTGGTCTTGGACTCACACTGTAGCCCACGATGATCTTCAGCTCCTGATCCTTCTGCCTCCACTTCCCAAGTGCTGGGATTACAGGTGTGTGCCACTGTGCCCTGCAATTGTTATATAAATTTTGATGAATACATGTTTATGCAACTATCATTATCAAGATACTTCCATCAGGGAGACGATGGGAATAGCTCAGTGGCAAAGCACTTCTGTAGCAGGAAGAAGGCCCTGGATTCCATCCCCAGCATTTGGATGGTAAGGGAGGTCCATCACCTTTCCCCCATGGGTTCCGTTGCTAGGCCATCATATCAATAGCACATTAAGCATGTAGCCTTTGGGAGCTACCATTGCTTATTCAACACACTTAGAGATTCGTCAAGTTGTGTTTGTCAGTAGTTCATCCTTTGTGTGGCTAATATTGATGGTAGGGATGTGTTGCAATCTGTTCACCTAGTTAAGGAACATTTCAGTTACTTCCCACCTTTGACAATTATAATAAAGTGGTATAAACATTTGTGTGCAGTTTTTATCCTCAGGTGAATTTCTTTAGGTCTGTATTACAGTTAATAAAATATTTATTTATACAGAAGTTACTTTTCTTAAGTTTTATTTTTATTTATTTTGGAGCTGGGTGATTAAACCCAGGGCTTCTTGAGTGCTAATTGGTCTATGCTAGTTCTTGTTTTTATTTTTACTTGACAAATAAAAACTGTATTATTTGCATGGGATAAATTGTGATGCTTTGGTCCATGTTGCTGTGACAAAATACTTGACAAAAACTATGTTTATGCTTATTTATTTTGGCTCACAGCACAGCCCATCATGCGAGTGAAGGCAGATAGTCACATTGTGTCTGTAGTCAGGAAATGGAGTGAATGCTGGTGCCCAGCTCTCTTTCTCCTTTTTTTTTTTTTTTTTTTTTGGTTTTTCGAGGTAGGGTTTCACTCTAGCCCAGGCTGACCTGGAATTCACTATGGAGTCTCAGGGTGGCCTCGAACTCACAGTGATCCTCTTACCTCTGCCTCCCAAGTGCTGGGATTAAAGGCGTGCGCCACCACGCCCGGCTCTTTCTCCTTTTTATTCAGCACTGGACCCCAGCCTATGGTGCTGTCCACAGTTAGGGTTGGTTTCTCACCTCAGTCAACATAATATAGAAATTCTTTCATAGACATACCCAGATATTTGTCTCCTACGTGGTTCTAGATCCTGTCAACTTGATGACATCAACCACCACAACTTTACTACACTGTGGAATGATCTCAATAAGGTAATTAATACCTTCTGCTTTCATTGTGGAAATGAAAACACCTAACTTTCTGTTTCAGCTATTTTGAGGTATTTGGTGCATTACCAGTAATGAACTTGCTATGTAAAAGAGTGGCAGAACTTATTTCTTCTGTGTAGCTGTAACTTTGTAGCTTTTGGCCACCTTTCCCCCTTTCCAGATCAACCATCTCCCTAGTCTGATAAACACCATCCTATTATGTGCATCCGCTTGCTTTAGATTCCACATATGATATGAGACCATATGGCATAAGCCTCTAGGTTTATCCACATTACCAGAGGTGACAGAATTTTCTCTTGTTTTAAGGCTAAATAGTATTCTATTTGTGTGTGAATATCACATAAACAAAGCCCATTCTTCCTGTGGGCTGGAGAGATGGCTGTGTGGTTGAAGGTACTTGCTTGCAAAGCCTGATAGTCTCAGTTTGATTCCCCAGTAACCACGAAAAGCCAGATGCACAAAGTGGCACATGCGTTTGGAATTCTTTTGCAGTGGCAGGAAGCCCTGGCACACCCATATTCTCTCTCTGTCTGCCTCTTTGTCTCTTTGTCCCAAATAAATAAATTTAAAAATATTTAAATAAAAATAGCCATTCATCCATTGACGGACACAGGCTGTTTCCTTCTTGGCTGTTATGAAGAGTGTTGCAGTAAACATGGAAGTGCAGTCATTTACAGCATTCAGACTTCAATTGCTTTGCATATACACCCACATGAGAGATGGCTGAATCACATGGTAATTGCATGTTTAGTTTTTTTAAGTTATTTTTAACTATTTTAATTTTTCTTTGACAGAGAGAGAGAGAGAGAGAGAGAGAGAGAGAGAGAGAAATAGGCGATGAGGATGGGAGAGAGAGAGAGAATGGGCGCGCCAGGGCCTCCAGCCACTGCAAACAAACTCCAGATGTGTGCGCTGCCTTGTGAATCTGTCTTATGTGGGCCCTGGGGAATTGAACTTGAGTCCTTTGGCTTTGTAGGAAAGCGCCTTAACCACTAAACCATTTCTCTAGCCCCACATGTTTGGTTTTTAAGGAATGCCCAATACTATTTTCCAAAGTGGCTATGTTAATTTACATGTATTACTTTTAAGAATACAAAATTAACAATAATTTTATTTATTTGGCACCTCTGACTAATGTACAAAGTCATTGTTGTGTGTGAAATCATATTTTTATTTAATTTTTTATTTTTACTTTTTTGGTTTTTTGATGTAGGGTCTCACTCTAGTCCAGGTTTACCTGGAACTCACTATGTAGTCTCAGGGTGGCCTCAAACACATGGTGATCCACCTACCTCTGCCTCCCAAGTGCTGGGATTAAAGGCGTGCGTCACCATGCCCTGACAATTTTTATTTTTAATTAATTTATTTTTTAAAAAAAATATATATATTTATTTAAGAGAGAAAGAGGGAGAAAGAGAGAGAGAGGGAGAGAGAGAGAATGGGCATGCCAGGGCTCCAGCCATTGCAAACAAACTCCAGACACATGTGCCCCCTTGTCTATCTGGCTTACGTGGGTCCTGGGGAATTGAACCTGGGTTCTTTGGCTTTGCAGACAAATGTAACTGCTAAGCCATCCCTCCTGCCTGAAATCATATTTTTATGACATTTCTGGGATCCCAAAGATATTGGTCAAGAAAACTTTGCAAAGGATAAAGCCTAATACATATGATTAAGGCTACACATCACCTCTTTTCATAACTTTTACAATCCACACTGGAATTAGCCTCTTCCTGGTTGGGCTATGCAGACCGTTGGTCACATTCCTGCTTAGATTGCCTTTCATGTACTGGGACTGTGAAACAAACTTTCCATGGCTTTAAAATAAACTAAAGCCTATGGACTATAAGCTGCTTTTTGCATGGACTGCTTAAGACATGGAAGAAGGTTGAGTCTGAAGAGGAACATTAAGGCACTTAATAGAAGTTTAGGGGAAAACAGCAGTGGGGTTGAATATGTGATTGTTTAAGTGTTGTTGAGAAAGCTGTCATTTGTCTCTTCTACTTGGGTTCCACTACCAATAGAGCATGTGACTTAATAAAATCATGCCCCCACAAGACAGATCGCAATTTTTTCCCCAACTATTATAAGGACTACAAGGGATAATGTTCTTGACACAGCATAAAACTCAATATATATTAACAGACTATATTATTAGAAATGCAAATATGTTTTCAGTTTTTATTTCCTTTCTTTCTTTTCTTGTGTGGGGGGCAGGGTCTCACTCTAAACCAGGCTGGCCTTGAACTCAGAGAGATGCTCTTACCTCAGCTGCACAAGGGCTGGGATTAAAGGTGTGCACCACCATCTGACACATTTTCATAGTTTCAAAACTGGTATAAAAGGGAATAGAAGACATAAAATATAACGTTTTAACATTTATTCCTAATGTATAAATTTCTATTTCATTATATCTCATTTTTGGAGTTTCTTTTCCAACCTTTCCTCTCTATGTGGTACTCAAGTTATACACCTTCACTAAAAGTTCTCATGTCTTTCCTGTCATTTAATTTTTTAACTTTATTTACTTATTTTGAGAGAGAGAAAGACAGATAGAGACAGAGACAGATAGAGAGAATGGTGTTCCAGGGCCTCTAGCTACTGCAAACTCCAGACGCATGTGCTACCTTGTACATCTGGCTAACATGGGTACTGAAGAATCAAACCTGGGTCCTTAGGCTTCACAGGCAAGCACCCTTAGCTGCTAGGCCATCTCTCTATCCCTTTCCTGACATTTAGAGTTCTCTTCCCTCTCAACCTGAACTTATAGTATAAAGATACACACTGGTTATTCTAAGGGTTCTTGAACCTCTTAGGCCCAGAACTTTATCATCAGATTATCATCGAACATGTTTTATTAAACTCAAGAGTTACATCGAGCCGGGCGTGGTGGCGCACGCCTTTAATCCCAGCACTCGGGAGGCAGAGGTAGGAGGATTGCCGAGAGTTCGAGGCCACCCTGAGACTACATAGTGAATTCCAGGTCAGCCTGAGCCAGAGTGAGACCCTACCTCAAAAAAAAAAAAAAAAAACCAAAAAAAAAAAAAAAGAGTTACAAAGGAATTTATATGCATTATTTTATACAGACAAATTCCCCATGAAGTAGAAACAATCACATCCACTTTTCAGATCAGGAAAAATAAATGGTAAAACATTTTTGGAACTCTAAGTAGATGGCCCTTTCATCTTGTAGAACTGAGCAGTACCAAAATAAATTATTTCAAAGGTACTTTTGTGGAGAAGGAGCAGAAAGATTATAAGAGCTATAGGGTGGGAGCGATTATCCAGAAGCATCCCCCACACCTTGCAAAATGACTGGCTGTTGCTAACAACTCATAACCCACAACCCCATGGTTAATACCAGCAATCCAACTAAGGAGAGCCCTCAGTGGAATAGGGACAGGAAGGAGGGAAATGATGGTACTCACACATGATGTGTCCACACAAAGTTTCTAGTTAATAAAAAAAAAAATCAGGAATTTAATGACCTGAAATTTTAAATACAAAATATTATACACTCATAGAAGCAAAATTTTAATAATCAAAGCATGAGAGGGCTGGGAAGGTAGCTCAGTTGGTATAATACTTGCTCAGCAGGCATGAAGTCCTGAGTTTGATTCCTAGTACCTCAGAAAGTCAGATGTGTTGGAAGACACCTTTAATCCCAGTACATAGAAATAGAGGCAAGAGGGTCTGAGGGTATGTCTTAGCAGTTAAGGCACTCATCTGCAAAGCTAAAGGATCCAGGTTTGATTCCCCAGGACTCACATAAGTCAGATGCACAAGGTGGCACATGCTTTTGGAGTTCATTTGCAGTAGCTGAAAGCCCTGGCATGCCCATTCTCTCTCTCTTTCTCTCTCTCTCTCAAATAAAAAAGAAATAGAGGAAAAGGATCAGGGTTTAAGGTCATTCTAGCTACATAAAGAGTTTGAGGCCAGATCTCAAAATACTAATAAACATGATGTGAGGGCGATCTCGCTGCAACATCTGTCAGCCCATTGATTGCCAGGGTCCAGTTAGCTGATCTGGCTGGCTAGGCTGGTGTCCCCTTCCTCCCTCACAGCTTCATTTGCATCCCCCCCCACCCGAAGCTGCACGGATCTGTTGAAGGGGAAGACCTTCCCTCAATGGAGGAGGGCCAGTCTTCAGTCAGGGGTATATGAATACTTGTGCTCCCATGCTAGAACCTTGAAACACCAATAAATACATAAATAATAAATAGATATTAAAATTTACAAAAAGAAAAAGCATGAGTAAAATAAACCATGAAACCAAAAGAGATACAAGTATTACATTTAGCAGGTTCTTTCAAATTTTTCTACATAGATACATGAGAAATATACACATGCATTTTTTCCCATAGGGATATTTTATAATTGAATATATCATAGATATAGTTCTAGTCTATCTCTTCCATTTAGCAAGATATTTTCCTCTAGTGTACTAAAATGTGTTCAAAATCATAATTTTATCTTTCCCTGTATGTCTCTCTCTTTAGTACTGGATCGACATATCAGCATGCAAAGTATGAGTTTTTCTACTGAGCTACAGCCCTAGCCCCTCATAATTGTAATTTTATAATAATGAGAGAGGAAGAAGGGAGGGAAAGGAGGGAGTAGAAGAAAAGAAGGAAGTGAGGGACAGAGAAAGAGAGAGAGAGAGAGAGAGAGAGAGAGAGCGCGCGAAAGAGAGAGGGATGGAACTGATTCTATTTACAGTTTCATCAGATCTATAAACAAGTGTTAGGTTCAGGAAAATAAATTAGTTATTTTCTGGGCCCAGTCTCTCATCTGTGAAATGAAGGTTTTCAGGTTCCCACCCCTTCATGAGTCAGTGAGTAAAGGGCTAATGTATCCACAGGGGAGATAATCTGGAGAGACTGAGTACTTTTCCTTTTACTGACAGGAGGTGCTGGAAAAGTACTGGGTTTCCAGTGCTGTGCTGTAACTGGTAACAGGTTCATGCAGTGAAATTCTCTTAAGAAAGAGCTGCCAAAAATAGCTCCCCAGAATCCAAATGCTCCCTTTTAGTTCGCAAGGCAGGCAATTCCTCACTTCTTAGAGAGAGGGAGGAAATAATAACTACCTCTAATGTAATAAATTGTTGTTTCAGAATGTACCTGTTAGAATGCTTTTGTTTATGTCAGTAATTGTTCATTCATCTAACAAATATTTGTTAATTGGTGAAGAGCCAGGCCCTGGGCTCCATATTGACACCATCCTTACCATGCTGAAGTTACTGAGGAAAGCCAACATAAACAGAAATTAATAAACTACTCCGATGAAGGAGATGCTCAAAGTGAACGAAGATGTGTAACTTGGGATGCATCTAGAGCAGAGTCTGGAAAAGTATTTCCCAAAAGGAGATGTGAAAATGAATGAGTTTTTATAGTTAGAAGAACATGAAAATTACTCCTTTATGTCTTATTTTCCTGCTTATATTAACTTTAAAAACTATAATATGTGGGTATTAATAATTTTATTTTTAATTTTTATTTGTAACTTTTGTATGTTTTTATGTGTATGGACATGCATGTCTGTGCATGCAGCATTTGGAAGTCATAGGAAGACATAGGGTGTTCTGTGTTGGTTTTGCACCTTATTCTCATAAGACAGAGTCTCTCACTGAACCTGAAGCTTGCATCATCTTTCATTTAGACTGGCTGACCAGCACTCCCCTATCTTCTTCCTTCTTCTCTGGTCACCTCAGCACTGGGGTTACAGGTGTGTACAGCCATGCCTGAGTTTCTATGTGAGTGCTGGGGATCAAACTCAGGTCCTCATGCCTGTGCAGCAAGCCCTTTTATATTGAGCCACCTTCTCAGCCCCAATAACAGTCTTGATAACACAATCTGTTAGCATGTATTGAGTCATTACTCTGTGCCAAGAAAATTAACCCTTATAATCCTCAGAATAGTTGAGGTAACTTTTGTGGGGTAACTGTGAAAATCACATGATTAATGGAGTCTGAATTTAGAGCCTTTAATTAATTAACTAAGCAATTTTTTGTTTTGTCAAGGTAGGGTCTCACCTCAGGCTGACCTGGCACTCACTCTGTAGTCTCAGGCTGGCCTCAAACTCACAGTGATCTTCCTACCTCTGCCTCCCAAGTCCTGGGATTAAAGGTGTACATCACCATATGTGGCTTGTTTTTTACCTTAAAAAAAATTTTTTTTTTGAGACAGGGTCTCTCATTGAACCAGTGCTCACTGATTGGGCTGGACAAGCCGGCCAGTAAGCTATGTCTCTTTAGCACTGGAATTACAGGCACATACTGCCACCTGGCATTTTACATGGGTGCTTGAGATATGAAATTAGGTCCTCATGGTTGCATGGTAAGCTCTTTATCCATTGAGCCATCTCTCCAGCCCTCTACTTTCATTGTTTAAAAAAAACTAGTATCAGAATAATGACCTTCATTATATTTTCACTCATGTATATCATTATAAATTGCTCAGATTCATCCCTCCTATTATCCCCTTTCCCCTCCTTCTCATACCTTTCTTTCCCCCAAGTAGTATGTACAATACATATGTATAATATAATATAGTAAACACACATACATATATGTGTGCGTACATACTAAATTTAGATTTCTGCTTATGAGAGAAAACCTATGACATTTGTCATTTTGAATCTGGATTATTTCACTTCACATGGCTATCTCTAGTTCTATCCATCATACTGCAGATGACATCATTTTTGCTTTTCTTTATAGCTGAATTAAATTCAATTCTTAATATATAACACATTCTCATTCTCTTTTTACAAAATATTTCATTCTTACTCACTTATTTGACAGAGAAAGAGGGAGAGAGAGAGAATGGGCATACCAAGGCTTCCAGCCACTGCAAACGAACTCCAGATGCGTGCGCCTCCTTGTGCATCTGGCTAACATGGGTCCTGGGGAATTGAACCTAGGTCGTTTGGCTTTTCAGGTAAATGCCTTAACTGCTAAGCCATCTCTCCATCCCACAATCTGTTTCTTTTTGTAAATTTTATTTGCATGCACACATGTGCATGTGTGTATGTGTGGTGTACAGGTGCCCCAGGATCTCTTGCCTGTGCAAATGAACTCCAGATGCATGAGCCACTTTGAGTCTCACTTTATGTGAGTCCTGGGATATTGAACCTGGGCTGACAGGCTTTGCAAGCAAACACCTTTAACTGCTGAGCCATTTCCCCAGCCCCTACACCACATTTTTTAAAACCCATCTATCTGTTGATGGCCATCAAGTCTGATTCTAAATCTTGACTATTGTGAACAGTGCCACAATAAACATGGGTGTTCAGAAATATCTGCGTATGATGAATTGGATTCCTTCAGGTGTACACCCAGACTTTGTATAGCTGTATCACAGCAGTTCTATTTTTAGTTTTTTGAGGAGTTTCCATAATGTGGCTGCACTATTTTACATTCCTACCAGCAGTGTTTAAGTTCCCTCTTGATATATACATTTTTTCTTTTTAAAGACAAAATATTATCTTTTGAAAAAAATATTTTATTTATTTATTTATTTGAGGGAGAGAGAGAGAGAGAGAAAGAGAATGGGCGTGCCAGGGCCTCCAGCCACTACAAACGAACTCCAGATGCATGCGCCCCCTTGTGCATCTGGCTAACGTGGGTCCTGGGGAATCAAACCTGGGTCCTTTGCCTTTGCAGGCAAGTGCCTTAACTGCTAAGCCATCCCTCCAGCCCCAAAATATTATCTTTATTGAGATTCTCCTTATTTTGTAATTTTGATACTATTTATTTTTTTATTAGTTATGAACTTTACTATATGAACAGATGGTTTGTTCATCCCATTCTCTTTGTGTTGTCCTCATATAACCCCTCTTCCTCATCCATATTCTACTGAGGGCCCTTCTCAGCAGAGTTATTGGTATTCACCATGGAATTATGAATACATCAGTCAGTCTCTGTGTGGGGGCAATGCCTCAGGATACTCCTTTCCAATTCCTACCCTGTGGCTCTTAAATCCTTTTTTAATGTGAGAGAGTGAGTGTGAAAGAGAGAGAGAACTGGCATGCCAGGGCCTCAGCCACTGAAATTGAACTCCAGATGCATGCACCCCCTTGTGCTCATGTATGACCTAGTGCCTGTATTACTGTGTGTCCGACTTATATGGGACGGGGAGAGTTGAACATAGCACTTAGGCTTTGCAGGCAAGTGCCTTAACTGCTAAGCTGTCTCTCCAGCCCTTCAATATTGTTTTTTAAATTAAAATTTAAAGTTATACACTTATGTCCCCTTCCCCTGCCCCCATTCCACTAAGGGATCCCCTTGGTTGGGTTATTGTTATTCAATGAGGGGTCCTAAAGGCCTCATTCAGTCTTTTCTTGGGGTGGGGGCATGCCTCAAGTTTAACCTACCCACCCTGTGGCTCTTATAATGTTTCCACCCTTTCTTCCAGGATGTTCCCTGAGCCTTAGTGTGTTAGAAATTCAATTTAAGTGTTGAATTCCTTATTGCCTATGAATTTCTGCTTTGATTACTTCTGAGTGACCCTAGTGTCTGTCATTATCTCCCTGGGACTGGTTTTCAGAGGAGCAGTGAGATCAGTACTGGTGTTGCCACTTCCTCTGCAATGATTCCTGGGCCCCTCGTTGTAGGCAGTCTGCTATCTTTCTTGTATTGATGTTTCCTGGATGTCCCCAGTATTCTTTGCCATCTTTAAGATAAAATAATTCTTGAAGCAAAAGAGAGAGCAGCTTGGATTAAAGGGGATAAATATAGTTAAAGAGCAGTGGATTAGAGTAGTAGACATTCCCTCTGAAGTCTATAAATTTTGATACATGGGGATTCTGACTTGGTTTCCAGTACCAGGCATGAGTTCTCTCCCTCTGAGCAAGTCTCATGTCCACTTTGAGAACAGTTGATTACCTGCATAGGCTGTGTGCCACTATTGCACAGGTGTGTACTTCTTGCCTGGCTGGTTAATTTCATAGCTTGCAGGATATCCTGCTTATTCATGCTGTTGGTAACCATTATCCCTCAGAAGCTTCCATAGCACTTTCTAGTGCTATGAGGGATAGCCAGGAAGGTACTGGTTTCCTTCTCAATTCAAGTGTGGTCTCTTGATATCCTAAGAGTACAGGCTGTAATATCTTCATCATTATAGTCTTACCTTTTAGCTCTGGCAGATAACCTAGTGCTTTGGCAGCTGTAAAATGACTAGAAGAAAAATAGGGAGAACACTGTAAGATATAGGTATAGGGAAAGACTTTCTGAATAAGACCCCAGTAGTCCAGAGAACTAGATAAACCCTCAACCATTGGGACCTCATGAAACTAAAAAGCTATTATACAGACAAGCAAATCATTAACAGAGTCAGCAGACAACCTATTGAATGGGATAAAGTCATTACTAGCTATGTAACCAACAAAGGTTTAATATCTAGAATGTACAAAGATCTAAAAAACTAAATAATAAAAAATAAGCAACTCACTAAAAAATGGGGAAGGGAATTGAATAGGGAGTTCTCAAAGGAAGAAATACAAATGGCCAATAAACACCTAAAGAGATGTTCAACATCTTTAGTCATCAGGAAAATGCAAATTAAAATAACTTTGAGATTCCATCTCTCATCAGTCAGAAAGGCAATCGTCATAAAAATCAAATGACAGTAAATGCTGGCAGGGATGTGTGGAAAGAGGAATTCTCATCCACTGCTGGTGGAGTGCAAACTTGTTACAGCCACTGTGGAAATCAGCATGGAAAACACTCAAAAAGCTGAAAATAGATCTACCATTAGATCCAATTATACCTCTTTTGGGCATACACCCTAAAGAGTCTACTATTTACTACCAGAGACACCCACTCAACCATAGTCATCACTACTGAATACATAATAGCTAGGAACTGGAAGCAGCCCAGATACCCAGAGAGGAATGGCTAATGAAGATATGGCATATATACACAACGGAATTCTACTCAGTGGTAAGGAAAAATGAAATAAGGAAATTTACAGGAAAATGGAGGGACTTGGGAAAAAAATCATACTAAGCGAGGTCACACAGGCTCAGAAAGACAAATGCCACGTGTTCTGTCATATGCAGTTCCTAACATGGAGCAGCTTGAATTGATTGTAAGCAGTAGTAAGCATCAGGAGTATTGACATGGGACTAGAATGAAACTAGGAAAAAGGGAATATGGGGGGCGGGGAGGGCTACTTGGCAAACAAGTTGAGGGAGAGGAAAAAAAGAAGAAAAGAAAAAAAGAAAGAACACAGCGGGGTAGAAGGATCTTCAGGGAGGGGCAGGGGAAAGAGGCAATTACACAAAACAAATGACAACATGAATCAGTACCATAGAAACCGTCCTCCTGGATAGCATTCTACATGTTATAACCCTCAATGGGGTTGGAGGGCGGACAGAGTGCCCAGTAGAAGGTGGAGAAAGCTTAACCCTAAAACCATGGGTTTGGCTGGTAAATTTCAGGGCTAGAATTGGGTTATTGCCCACAGTGAGCTGTTGGTCAGGGAGACCCATGAGGTCCCCAAAATAAAGCAGCCTACATATATGTTATCAGCTTTTGTGTTTTGTTTTCTAGATGATAGTCATTCTGACTGGGTCAAGATGGAATCTCAATGCAGTTTTTATTTGCACTTACCTGATGCAGAGCCTACAATTAAAAAAATAGAAATCTAATAATACTAGGTAATCCTTACTTAAGGTTTACTATGTGTCAAGTGTAAATAAACTCATTTAATTTTTATAAAAACCTGTGGAAGTAGGTATTGTTATATCTATTACTATCTGAGGAAATTCAGCTACAGAAAGATTAAATCCTAGGTTTTCAAGATTTATGTACCCAGAGACAGAGGAGGACCATCATACTCAAATTTAATTATAGCTTTCTATTGTACTAATGTTTATTTACATACATGGTTGTACATATAATGTTCCTACAATTGTAGTATTTCCTTCATTTCTTCTTCTTCTTTCCCTTTCCTTCCATTTTCATGTCTTCTCCATCCTTCCACTTTCTCCCCTCCCTTGCCTTCCCTTTTCTTCTCTTCCTATCCCATCTCTTCTGTCCCCTCTCTTTGTTTTCTTCCAACATTTCTAGAAGTAGTACCTTATTAATAAATAGATGATAGATCCCTCAACAATTCTTGTCTAACTACATCCTGTTCACAAAAATGTTAATGAAAATTTCAGATGACTCTAAAAGAAAACATACTGTAAAAATCAGGAAAAGTTAATAAAAAAGAGACATTAGCAATATGAAATAGAGAATGACACTCAGAAAAATTTCAAGTATAGGTACTTGGGGAAAAGTAACTGGAAGGAAACATTTTTATGGCAAGGGCAACACCTGGAAAGTAGTAATGGCTATAGGAGGCCCAGGGGTGATGCTGAACAGCAAATTAAATACAAGACTGCTGTATAATATTGTGAGAAAAATATGACACTGACCTCTTGTCATAAAGCAGGAAGATAATGGCTCTTTCTATTTGGCCCTAGCGGCAGCACCTGGGATACTGTTTTTTGTTTTGGACACTTCATTAGGAGAAAATTGTTAATTATCATTTGGGAATTTGAAGGCAAGAAGCAATAACAATTAAAAGCATTATTTGATATGACTCACTCTTTCAAAACCAATAGTGCCGAGGGATAAAACAATAACTTGGCTCTGTACTTAATAATGTGTTGCTGAAAAGTCAAGTCTCTTCATTTCAAATTCAGCATACTGACTATTGAAGTTGGGAGGGACTTTGGACAAGAATTTTCATGACCTTTAAGTTTCTAGGCTAAAAAATTTTGTTAGTTGAGTAAGTTGTTCTTTGGCTGTACATTGAACAAAGATCTAGAAAGACTCTTAAAACATAGACTTGATAATATTGCTTATTTGCTTAAAAAGTCAATGACTTCCCATGGCATTTAGAATAAATCTAACCTTCTATTAGGGATCTTGGAGATTTTGTTGAATTTGACCTTTGTCTAAATCTTGGTTTTGACTTCAACCACCTCACCTCCCAAGATCACCAACCTTCAGCTATACCAGCCTCCTTACTGTTTCTAGAATACTCCATTAATGAACAACTTGTTTAGAGTCTCTATTCCTTTCCCATTATAATGTTTAACATACTATAACAATCATTAATTTTATTATTTAATTCTTTATTACACTTTCCTGATAAGGGCGTAACATCCAGATGGGTAAAGCCCTTTTATCCCATTCCTGATTCCAGTACTTAGCTATTCAGTGTTTTATATAAATCCACTCATTTGATACTCATAGAAAAATTATGCAATTGGACTGTTATTATCTCTATTTTGTAGGAAACTATGTGGGGGAACGGAAGTGCTAAGAGGATAAGTATAGCAAGCCCACAATATACAGGAATGTCCAACTTTTTGCCTTCATTGGGCACACATTGGGCAAAGGAGAATTGTATTGGCCGCCCATTAAATGCACAAATGCTAATGAAAGCTGATGAGCCATTGTGTAATTTTTGTGACATTCAGTACCACAGATAAGCAAGGAGTCCTCTTATAATAATCTTAATTATGTGACACATTCTTAAGTAAGTTTTTTTTTTGGTTTTTCAAGGTAGGGTCTCACTCTAGCTCAGGCTGACCTGGAATTCACTATGTAGTCTCATGGGCCTCAAACTCATGGCGATCCTCCTATCTCTGCCTCCCGAGTTCTGGGATTAAAGGCATGCATCACCACACCCAGCTTTAGGGAGTCTTTTAAAATCATTGAGCCGGTCCCAAGTTTGTGACCACTGATAAAAAAAAATGAACATATTTAATTTATAGACCCTCATTAACTTTTTTGATCTAATGAGAGAAAATAAGGCAATATAAATTTGGGGGCTATTTGCCATTATATTTGAGAAACTAACTGATCAGTATCTGGTTTGATGAAAGTAGCTGTAATTCTCAGTGAGTTCTCAAGATTTTCATCAGATATTTGAGTTCAAATTGTAGTGTGCTTTATTTTTATTCTTGAAAATATGGGCTCACAAATATCAATGCTGCCAAAAAAGTGTTGTTATGAATAAGGTGTGAAGTGAGAAATATTTGTCTCTGGAAAGATAAGACCTATAAAAGTCTAATTAAAAGCAATGATCAGAAGATTGTGGCACAGTAGCCATACCAAAGCAGCCTGGGGTAGGGGGGATTAAGCAGAAAAACAGCAAAATACACTTTTCTACCAAAAAGCAAAAGTGTATAAGGAGTTATCAGCCCCAGCAGACAAGCAGGCAGACCCAGAGCTTATAGAAAACAGGCAAGGAGCCAGAATTGGCTCCCGACACAGTGGAGCATCAGAAGTAGGTGAAGGGATTTCCATTCACATCAGCCTCCTCACAAAGTCAAGACACCTGAAGGAGAAGACAGCAGGGACCAACTGAGCAGCTTGTGAGGAAACGAACCTCAGGGATCAGCTATGTAGCTCTGGTACAACTGCAGGGTCACTCCTCAGCCTCCCATGCCCCAACTGCCAGCACTGGCAACCACTGGGGACCTGGGGAAGGGAACTCAGCTGCACAGTACCCATCAGGCGATCATACCGGTGGACCCACTGACCCAAGCAGCCTAGCTGAGCCCACAATGGAGTAATGAGGGACCCAAGTGGGCATGCAGCGTAGGTGAGACTGAAGCCATTCCAAAAGGTAACAAACAGGGCCTACTTATACCAGGTCAATACCTGCCTCAAAGCCTGCCATGTAGGCCAGCATTGGGAGTGCTATTTGCACCTTCCATGTCAGGGCAGGTTATGTGTTACATTTAATTGATGGTGGCTTTACCATTCTTAAATAAGCTGTTATTTTGGGGTTGTTACTTACTGATTTATAGTGCCTTTGTTTTCCTCTTATGTCATTATTGGGGTTAGGGTCTCACTTGGCTGCAGGCTGACCTGGAACCCTTTACAGACAAGAAATTTCAGCTTCCCAACTGATAGGATTAAGGGTGTAGGGCAACACACATCCTTAGGGACTTTGACTTTGTTAGATTAACTGTTTGTTTTAATACCCGCACTTACATAAATACGTTGTGCTGGTTTTAATTGAATGGGTATATTGCCCTGTTGAATATTAGAATTTGCCTGTATTTTGCTCTACCAACCTACTAGAATACTGGCATAGCAGGCAAACCCAACACCTAGGGTCACTTCTGTTGTTACTCTGGAAGTAATATAAGAGCCATACCTGGCACCTTAAACTTCAACCCTGAAGATATATAATGACAGATTTACATATCTAAGAATATTGCAGATAATTAGAAAACCCAAGCATCAAATTAATTCAAGATGCAAAAATCTCTACATCATATTAAAGAAACACAAAAATCAAGATAATATAATTCTACCAAAAATTACAAATCCATTAGAAATGACCTCCAGTGAGACTGATATAGATGAACTGCCTGACAAAGATTTCAAAAGAACGATTATAACTATGCTCAAAAAAATCAAAGAAGAAAACAAACTCCTGAAGGAGAATACAGGAAACCAACTTAATTAAATAAGGTGGTCAATATAAGACATGAGCAAGGAAATTGAAATACAGAAGAAAAACCAATCAGAAATACCAGAAATAATCCTTGGAGGGTGCATGCACAGAAATATATTTTTCTTTTTCAGAAGGTAATGAGACCTAAGGAGATAAACCACACCTGACATCTCAGTCAAGGCCCAGGTGAAACCACCAAGGAATTGGGGAGATGATCAAGACTGTTGCTTCCATGGTGAGCCTGGCAATAAGCAAGAGGACAAAGGAGACAGATGCTGAGATACTCAACACGTTCCAAAGCAGAAGTCCAGAAGCTCATAAGAGCTCGTCTCTAAAGTAGACTTAAAACACACCCACAAAGGCTCAGGGAATTTTGCAGAAGAGGGGGCAGAAAGATTATAAGAGCTGCAGGGTGGGATGTCATGCCCAGAGGTATTGCATCCCCAAAATAACTGACTTCTGCTCCCACAACACATAACCCACAACCCCATGGGGAATACCAGAAACCCCACTGAGGAGGGCCCTTGCAGAATGGGGACAGGGAGGAGGAAAAAGATGGTACCAACACATGATGTATCCATACAAAGTATGTTCTCAATAAAAAAAAAAGAAATTGTAAACTCACAGAGTGTGGGGAAAAAGAAATGCTAGAAATTAAAAACACAGTAAGTCAAATTAAAAAATCTCTGCAAAGAGTCTCACCAGTAGAATGGATGAAGGAGAGAACAGAATATCTAAGCTAGAAGACCAGGTGACAGATCTAATACAGGCCAACAAAGAGAAGGACAAACTAATAGGAAGGCATGAATGGGAATTTATTTTTTTTTAATTTTCTCAATTTTTATTAATATTTTCCATGATTATAAAAAATATCCCATGGTATTACCCTCCCCCCCTTTCCCCCTTGAAATTCCATTCTCCATCATATCCCCTCCCCATCTCAATCTTTCTACATACATATATACAATACCAACCTAATAAAAGCCCTCCTCCCTTTCTTTCTCTTCCCTTTCGATCTCCTTTTTTAACTTACCAGCCTCTGCTACTGAGTTTTTTCCTTCTCGCACAGAAGCCCAATCATCTGTAGCTAAGATCCACATATGAGGGAGAACATGTGGCGCTTGGCTTTCTGGGCCTGGGTTACCTCACTTAGTATAATTCTTTCCAGATCCATCCACTTTTCTGCAAATTTCATAACTTCATTTTTCTTTACTGCTGAGTAAAACTCCATTGTATAAATGTGCCATATCTTCATTATCCACTCATCAGTTGAGGGACATCTAGGCTGGTTCCATTTCCCAGCTATTATAAATTGAGCAGCAATAAACATGGTTGAGCACGTACTTCTAAGGAAATGAGATGAGTCCTTAGGATATATGCCTAGGAGTGCTATAGCTGGGTCATATGGTAGATCAATCTTTAGCTGTTTTAGGAACCTCCACACTGATTTCCACAATGGCTGGACCAGATTGCATTCCCACCAACAGTGTAGAAGGGTTCCTCTTTTTCCACATCCCCGCCAACATTTATGATCATTTGTTTTCATGATGGTAGCCAATCTGACAGGAGTGAGATGGAATCTCAATGTAGTCTTAATCTGCATTTCCCTGATGACTAGGGATGTAGAACATTTTTTTAGATGCGTATATGCCATTCGTATTTCTTCCTTTGAGAATTCTCTATTTAGCTCCATTGCCCATTTTTTGATTGGTTTGTTTGATTCCTTATTATTTAACTTCTTGAGTTCTTTGTATATCCTAGATATTAATCCTCTATCAGATATATAGCTGGTGAAGATTTTTTCCCATTCTGTAGGTTGCCTCTTTGCTTTCTTCACCGTGTCCTTTGCAGTGCAAAATCTTTGTATTTTCATGAGGTCCCAGTGGTTAATCTGTGGTTTTATTGCCTGAGCAATTGGGGTTGTATTCAGAAAGTCTTTGCCAAGACCAATATGTTGAAGGGTTTCCCCTACTTTTTCCTCTAGCAGTTTCAGAGTTTCAGGTCTGATGTTAAGGTCTTTAATCCATTTGGACTTAATTCTTGTGCATGGAGAAAGAGAAGAATCTATTTTCATCCTTCTACAGATATATATCCAGTTTTCCCAACACCATTTGCTGAAGAGGCTGTCTTTTCTCCAATGAGTATTTTTGGCATTTTTATCGAATATCAGGTGGCTATAGCTACATGGGGTTACATTTGGGTCCTATATTCTGTTCCATTGATCTACAAGTCTGCTTTTGTGCCAGTACCATGCTGTTTTTGTTACTATGGCTCTGTAGTATAGGTTAAAATCAGGTATAGTGATACCTCCAGCCTTATTTTTGTTGCTCAGTATTATTTTAGATATTCGAGGTTTTTTGTGATTCCAAATGAATTTTTGGATTGTTTTTCTATTTCCATGAAGAATACCTTTGGAATTTTGATGGGGATTGCATTAAATGTGTAGATTGCTTTTGGTAAGATTGCCATTTTCACAATATTGATTCTTCCAATCCAGGAACAAGGGATGTTTTTCCACTTCCTAGTGTCTTCTGCAATTTCTCTCTTGAGTGTTTTAAAGTTCTCATTGTAGAGATTCTTTACTTCCTTGGTTAGGTTTATTCCAAGGTACATTATTTTCTTTGATGCGACTGTGAATGGGAGTGATTCTCTGATTTCATCCTCTGTGTGTTTGATGTTAGCATATATGAAGGCTACTGATTTCTGGGTTTTGATTTTGTATCCTGCTCTTTGTTTCATTAATTCTTTGGATTGTTTTTTTGGTTTCTATTTCATTAATTTCTGCCCTAATCTTTATTATTTCTTCCCGTCTACTGATTTTTGGTTTGCCTTGTTCTTCTTTTTCCAAGGCTTTAGGGTGAAGCATTAGGTCATTTACTTGCGACCTTTCTAATTTCTTAATATAGGCACTTAAAGCTATAAATTTACCTCTTAGAACTGCCTTCATTGTGTCCCAGAGATTTTGGTATGTTGTGTTCTCATTATTGTTTGACTCTATAAATTTTTTGATTTCCTTCTTGATTTCTTCATTGACCCATTCATCATTTAGTAGTGTATTGTTTAGTTTCCATGATTTTGTGTATGCTCTATATCCTTTCTTGCTATTGATTTGTAGTTTGATTCCATTGTGGTCAGATAGAATGCAAGGAATTATTTCAATTTTCCTGAATTTGTTAAGATTTGCTTTGTGTCCTAATATATGGTCTATTTTAGAGAATGATCCATGTGCTGCTGAAAAGAATGTATATTCTGAAGCATTTGGATGAAATGTCCTGTATATATCTGTTAGGTCCATTCCTTCTATGACCTCATTTAGTCCAGATGTCTCTCTGTTTATTTTTTCCCGGGATGACCTGTCAATTGATGAGAGTGGGGTGTTAAAGTCACCCACTACCACTGTGTTTGGTGTTATCTGTGACCTTAGTTCTAACAGTGTTTGTTTGATGAATTTGGGAGCCCCCATGTTAGGTGCATATATGTTTAGGATTGTAATGTCCTCCTGTTGGAGTGTGCCCTTAATCAATATAAAGTGACCTTCCTTATCTTTCTTGACTAATGTTGGAGTGAAGTCTGCCTTGTCAGATATTAGGATAGCAACCCCTGCTTGCTTTCTGGGTCCATCTGCTTGAAACACCATTTTCCAAACTTTCACCCTAAGATAATGTTCATCC
Source organism: Dipus sagitta (assembly GCA_036346955.1). Lineage (NCBI taxonomy): Eukaryota > Metazoa > Chordata > Mammalia > Rodentia > Dipodidae > Dipus > Dipus sagitta. The sequence continues at coordinate 37,161,428 of CM070770.1, forward strand.
TTTGTAGAAAGGTGAGTTTCTTGGAAACAACAAATTGTAGGGTCCTGCTTTTTAACCCAGTCTGCAAACCTATGTCTTTTGGTTGGGGCATTGAGGCCATTGATACTAAGGGATATTATTGAAAGGTGTGTATTTATGCTTGCCATTTTTTTTTTTTTTTTTTGTGGTTCCGGTTCTACCTTTGCTCTCTTATATTAACTAGTATTTGAGTATTGCTTGTTGTTTTCCAGGTTCCTTATATGTGTGTTTTTCCTTCTCTTCAGCATGGAGGATTCTTTCAAGTGTTTTTTGTAGAGGTGGTTTTGTCTTCAAATACTCCTTTAGCCTGCTTTTGTCATGGAATGTCCTTATTTCTCCGTCTATTTGAATGGATAGTTTTGCAGGATAAAGTAGCCTTGGTTGACAGTTGTTATCTTTCAGAATTTGGAATACATCACTCCAAGCCCTTCTGGCTTTGAAAGTTTGTGTTGAGTAATCTGCTGTGATCCTGATGGGCTTGCCTTTGTAGGTAACTTGATTTTTCTCTCTAACTGCTTTCAATATTTTTTCTTTGGATTGTGTGTTTGGTAGTTTGATTATAATATGGCGAGGAGAGGTTCTTTCCAGGTTTTGTCTGGCTGGTGTTCTAAAGGCTTCCTGTATCTGTATTGGCACCTCTTTCCCAATTTGGGGGAAGTTTTCTTCTATGATTTTGTTGAAGACACCTACTATGCCTTTGGATTGAAATTCTTCTCCTTCTACTATACCCTGAATTCTTATATTTGATCTTTTCATAGTGTCCCGAATATCTTGAAATTCCCATTCATACTTTTCTATTAGTTTGTCTTTCTCTTTGTTGGATTGTATTAGATCTGCCACCTGGTCTTCTAGCTTAGATATTCTGTCCTCTCCTTCATCCATTCTACTGGTGAGATTTTCTACAGAGTTTTTTATTTCATTAACTGTGTTCTTCATTGCTAGTAATTCTGACTGGTTTTTCTTCATTATTTCTATTTCCTTATTTATGTCTTGTATTGATTTCTTTATTTCGTTAAATTTTTGTCCTGTATCTTCTCTGATTCCTTTGATTTCTTCTTTGAATTCATTGAACATATTTACAATCATTCTTTTGAAATCTTTCTTAGGCATTTCCTCTAACTCGTTCTCACTAGAGGTCATTTCTGATGCATTGATGCTTTTTGGTGGATTTATATTGCCTGGTTTTTGGTGTTTCTTGTGTTATAATGTATATATTTTTGCATCTTGGATTAAGTTACTGCTTAGATTTTCCAGTTAGCTGGGTATTCTTTGCTGTATCAATTGATCTGATGTTGTATATCTTCCATGTAGGAGATTAAGATGTTAGGTGTGGCTCTTACCACTCTCAGAGTATCTAGACACATGTCCCTCAAACCCAGGGGTTGAGTTTGTCTGCTATGGGAGTATTCAAATAGGTTGAGTGGAATAAAATACAGGTATATTCTAAAATTTAACTAAACCCTATACACATTCAGTCAAGAACAGCACCGAGCATTTATGCAAGATTAGGTATTATAAGAACCAGATCCTCTATCAACAAAGAGGTTAAGATTTCTGGTCTGTTGAGGGATCCAAGTCAGCTTGTGACCAAGTGAGACCCTTCCCTGGTTCAATCCCAGTTACCTTTTGGGATGCTTTTGGTCTCAGTCAAGTTGCTGGCTGGGACGTTGGGCCACTGTTCTGCTTTCTGGAACTGGGTACTGGCTTTTCCTGTGGGGCAAACCAAGCCTGGCAACTGTGGCCCTGCAGATCAGCACCCCTGCTGCTGGATCCCCGCTGCTGTCGCTGGAGCTGCCACTGCTGGATCCCCGCTGCTGCTGCTGGAGCTGCCGCTGCTGGGACCACTGCTGCTGGATCCGCCACTGGAGCTGCCACTGCTGGATCTGCCCCCGCTGATCCGCTGGAGCTGCTGCTGCTGGATCCGCCCCCGCTGATCCGCTGGAGCTGCCACTGCTGGGTCCACCACCTCTGATCCGCTGGCACTGCCGCTGCGGTATCCGCCTCTGCCACTGAAGCCACTGGAGCCTCTGCTGCTGGATTCGCCGCTGCTGAAGCCGCTGTGGCTGGTACCGGAGTGGCTGATGTTGTTTTTGGAGCTGGAGTCACGGCTTCCACTGCCGCTTCCGCTGCCGGAGCCCAAGTCGCCGCTGCCGGAGCCTGAGTCGCCGCTGCTGGAGCCCGAGTCTCTGCTGCTGGAGCCCGAGTTGCTGCTGCTGGAGCCCAAGTCGCCGCTTCCGGAGCCCAAGCCACCGCCGCCGGAGCCCGAGTCCATGAATGGGAATTTCAAGACATTAGGGACACTACAAAGAGATTCAAACAATTCAAACAAGAAATTCAAACATAAGAATTCAGGGTATAGTAGAAAAATTTCACTCCAAATTCATAGTAGGTGTCTTCAACAAAGTCGTCGAAGAAAATTTTCTTCAAATACAGAAAGAGATGTCAATAGAGATACAGGAAGCCTTTAGAACTTCAAACAGACAAAATCAGGAAGAAAAAAAAAAACACCTTTCCTTTCCATATCATAATTAAACTACTAAACACAAAACCCAAAGAAAATATATGGAAAGCAGTTAGAGAGAAACATCAAGTCATTTACAAAGGCAAGCCCAACAGGATAACAGCAGACTACTCAACACAAACTTTAGAAGTCAGAAGGGCTTGGATGTATTCCAAGTTCTGAAAGATAGTAATTGTCAACCAAGATTACGTTACCCAACAAAGCTATCCATCCAAATTCATATGTAAATAAGGACATTCCACATCAAAAACGGGCTAAAGGAGTATATGACCCTAAGCCAGCTCTACATAAAATACTTGAAGGGATCCTTTATGCTGAAGAGAAAGGAAAGCATACAGGTGAGGAAACAGGAAAGATAAACCATGCTCAAATAATAGTTAATTCAAGAGAGTAAAGAAAAAACAGGAAGCCCTACAAAACAAGAAGAATGGCAAGAATAAATATACCTTTCAATAATAACTGAATATCAATGGCTTCAATGCACCAACCAAAAGACACAGGCTTGCAGACTGGATTGAAAGGCAGGATACTTCTATTTATTGCCTCCAAGAAACTCAAGTCTCCATACAGACAGTATCTTTAAAAAATTTTTTTGTTTATTTTTATTTGTTTATTTGAGAGAAACAGACAGAAAGAGAAAGAGGCAGATAGAGAATGGGTGCATCAGGGCCTCCAGCCACTGCAAATGAACTCCAGATGCATGTACCACCTTGTGCTTCTGGCTTATGTGGGTCCTGGAGAATGGAGCCTCGAACAGGGATCCTTAGGCTTCACAGGCAAGCACTTAACTGCTAAGCCATCTCACCAGCCCAGCCCAGACAGACAGTATCTTAGGGTGAAAGGATGAATAATGGTATTTCAAGCAAATGGACCTATAAAACAAGCAGTTGCTGCTATCCTAATACCTGACAGAATATACTTCAAACCAACATTAGCTAGGAAAGATAAAGAAGGCCACTTTATATTGAGTCAAGGAACAATTCAATAGGAAGACATTCTAATTCTAAACGTATATGCACCTAATATGGTCGCTCCTAATTTCATCAAAAACAGACTATTAGATTTATTGTCACAGGTAACACCAAGCATAATTGTAGTAAGTGACTTCAATATGGGAAGAAACAATAAAGATTAAGGCAGAAATTAAAGAAATAGAAACTGAAAAAAAAAAACAATACAAAGAATCAATGAAACACAGAGTTGGTTCATTGAAAGGATAAACAATATTGATAAACCCTTAGCAAATCTCACCAAAAGAAAGAGGGATGAGACACAAGTTAATAGAATTAGAGATGAAAAAGGCACCATTACAACAGATACCAGTGAAATTCAGAAAATCATAAGGGCATACTTTAAGAACATATACTACACTAAATTTGAAAATCTGAAGGAAATAGATGATTTTCTAGATTTATATGACTGACCAAAATTAAATCAAGATGAGATAAATCATTTAAATAGACCTATCATAAGCACATAGATCCAAGCAGTTATAAAAGTTAAAAAAGTCTAGGCCCAGATGGATTCACTAGTAAATTTTACCAGACTTTCATGGAAGAACTAACACCACTGCTTCTCAAACATTTCTATAAAATAGAAAAGAAATACTACCAAACTCCTTCTACAAAGCCAGTATCACCTTGATACCAATGCCAGACAAAGACAGAACATAAAAAGAAAATTACAAACCAGTTTCCCTCATGTACATAGATGTAAAAATTCTCAACAAAATATTGGCCAATAGAATAAAAAAATATTAAGTATATTCACCCCAACCAAGTAGGCTTTATTCCAGAAATGCAGGGTTGTGTCAACATATGCAAACTGATAAATGTAATATACCATTTAAATGAACTGAAGGACAAATATCACATGATCGTTTCAATAGATGCATAAAAGGTATTTGACAAAATCCAACATTCCTTCATGGTAAAAGTCCCACAGAAACTGGGAATAGAAGGAACATCTCTCTCTCTCTCTCTCTTTTCTTTCTTTCTTTTTTTTTTTTTTTTTTTGAGGTTGGGTCTCACTCTAGCTCAGGCTGACCTGGAATTAGTCTCAGGGTGGCCTTGAACTCACAGCAATCCTCCTACCTCTGCCTCCCGAGTGCTGGGATTAAAGGCGTGTGCCACCACGCCCAGCACATATCTCAACATAATAAAGGTTATTTATGACAATCCTACACCCAACCTAATACTAAATGGGGAAAAACTTGAAGCTTTTCCACTGAAATCAGGAACAAGACAAGGGTGCCCACTGTCCCCCTCCCTTTTAAAAATATAGTACTAGAAGTCCTAGCTATAGCAATAAGGCAAGGGACACACATAAAAGGGATACAAATTGGAAAGGAAGAGATCAAATTATCATTATTTTCAGATGATATGATTCTATACATAAAGGACCCTAAAGACTCTACCAGCAAACTGTTAGAGATATAGATTTTATCAATGTAGCAGGATACAAAATAAACACATAGAAATCAGTAGCCTTCCCATATACTAACAAAAAACATGCTGAAGATGAAATCAGGGAATCACTCCTATTCACAATTGCCTCAAAAAAAAAAAAAAAAAATCAATCTAACCAGGGAAGTAAAGGGTCTCTACAATGAGAACTTTAAAACACTCAAGAGAGAAATTTCAGAAGACACTAGGAAATGGAAATCCTATATTCTTGAATTGGAAGAACCAATAGGGTAAAACTGACAATCTTATCAAAAGCAATCTACACATTTAATGCAAACCCTATCAAAATTCCAATGACAGGGATGGAGAGATGGCTTAGCAGTTAAGGTATTTGCCTGAAAAGCCAAAGGACTCAGGTTAAATTCCCTAGGACCCATGTTAGCCAGATGCACAAGGCGACACACTTGTCTGGTGTTCGTTTGCAGTGGGTGGAGGCCCTGGCATGCCCATTCTGTCTCTCTTTCTCTCTCTGTCACCCTCTTTCTCTGTCAAATAAACAATAAAACATAAAAAAATTCCAATGACATTTTTCATGGAAATAGAAAAGACAATCCTAAAATTCATTTGGAATCACAAAAAACCTCAAATAGCCAAAATAAGTTTTAGCAACAAAAAATAAGACTTACAGTATCACCATACTTGATTTTAAGCTATACTGCAGAGCCATAGTAAGAAAAACAGTATGGTACTGGCACGAAGACAGACACAGATCAATGGAACAGAATAAAAGACTTAGATATAAATCCAGGCAGCTGCAGCCATTTGATTTTTGACAAAAATGCTAAAAATATTCATTGGAGAAAAGACAGCCTCTTTAACAAATGGTGCTGGGAAAACAGGATATCTATATTAGAAGGAAGCAAATAGTTCCTTATCTTCTCCATGCACAAAAATCAAGTCTGAATGGATCAAAGACCTTAATATCAGACCTGAAATTCTGAAACTGCTAGAGGAAAAACTAGAGGAAACCCTTCAACATATTGGCATAGGCAATGACTTTCTGAATATAACCCCAGTTGTTCAGGAAGTAAAACCACTAATCACCCACTGGGACCTCATTGAATTATAAAGCTTTTGAACAGCAAAGGACACTGTGAACAGAGAAAAGAGACAACCTATAGATTGGAAAAAAAATTTTTGCAGGTATACACCTGACAGGATTAATATCCATGATATACAAAGAATTCAAAAAACTAAATAATAAGAAATCAAACAACTTAATTAAAAAAGGGACTATGGAACTAAATAGAGAGTTCTCCAAAGAAGAAATACAGATGGCATATAAAGCTAAAAGATGTTCTACAACCTTAGCCATCAGAGAAATACAAATTAATACTACTTTGATATTCTGTCTCACTCTTGCCAGAATGGCTATCATCAATAAAACAAATGACAATAAATGCTGGCAAGAAGGCAGAAAAGGAGGAACCCTTATACACTGTTGGTGGGAATGCAATCTGGTCCAGCCATTGTGGAAATCAGTGTGGAGGTTCCTAAGACAGCTTAAAATAGATCTACTATATGACCCAGCTATAGCACTCCTAGGCATATATCCTAAGAGCTGTTCTCACTGCCTTAGAGATTCTTGCATATCCATGTTTATTGCTGTTCTATTCACAGTATCTAGGAAATGGAATCAGCCTTGATGTCCCTCAACTGATGGATGGATAATGATGATGTGGTACATTCATACAATGGAGTTCTATTCAGCAGTTTTTTTTTTAAAAAAGAAATTTGCAGGGAAATGGATAGATCTGGAAATGATTATACAAAGTGAGGTAACCAAAGCCCAGAAAGCCAAATGTCATATGTCTTCTCTTACATGTCAATCCTAGCTACAAATGTTTAGAGTTGTATGTGAGTTGGAGTAAAAATCAGTAGCAGAGGCCAGTAAGCTTGAAAGGGACTGTAGGCGAGGGAGGAGGGAGGATGACTTAAGGAGATGTTATTCCATATATTTAAATAGGTGAACAGATTACTGGGGTTACAATGACCTAAGTGAGGTCATGGGAAGAGGCTGAGTAAAAGGAGGGTTAATCAAAAGTCCACACATTATGAATAAGCCATACGGAAACCTACTTTTTTGGATAATGGCACATCAGAAACCACAGACTGTTACTAGAAAAATTTCAGTGCCAGGGATGAGTTGTTGTTCAGGGAGGTCCCTGATGCCCCCAAAACATTATAGGCCATTGCCAGTGTTTTTCGGTTCCCACCAGAGCTAGATGGTATGACTCTATGGCTGAAGACTTCACATGCTTTGGCTGCAAGGTCATTGAGAAACCAAGCTGGAGTTGAGCTGAAAACCTCCTCTGTGTAGACAAGCTGACAGAAAGATGGAAACAACCACACTGCATGCAGCCCTTATGGGAGAGAGAAGTCATCAGTGATGAAAACAGTGGGCACTACAAGCCTTAAGATTGGCCAGCCAGGCAAATAACTGAATGGGTGCCATAGTGCCATGTCTGGTATGGGGGAAACCCACCACTCTCTAATTGGACTGGAGGCCCACTCCATGGGAGGGAATACATGCCTGGTACTGAAAACCTAATCAAAAGCATATGGTGGGGGAGGCCATGAGCATTAGGAGTGTAATGCCTGCCCTTATCTGGGTAAATGTATATATTATGCTCACCAAACTGCCCTATAAGCACTTTTCTTAATGCTCATACCCATGTATTAATGCTACTCTCACTTTTGGCTAGAGAAGCTTCTCTTTTCAGATGGCAGTGACCACTGGGATGACTCAAAAGGCACCATAGTGCTAAGAAGAAGTGACAGAGGAGTATTTAGCACCCAAACATCTCACATACCTTCCAAGACTCAGGGTTCATTGCAAAAGAGGTGGTGGAAAAAATGTGAGGGCCAAAGAGGGGTAGGACTGCTTACAGTGCAATTGCTCAGACACAAATTGGCCTCAATATCCACGACCTTGCAGTGCCTAGCACAGCCTTCACAAGTCCCTCATACTAGGAGGAAAAGATGATGATATTAAAATAAAAGAGAGACTAATTGAGAGAGAGAGAGGGGATATAATGGAGAGTGGATTTGTGAAAGGGAAAATGGGGGAAGGAATTATTAAGGTTTATTGTCTGTAATTATGGAAGTTGTCAATAAAAAAAGTAAAAAAAAAAACCAAAAACATGATCAAGGGGCTGGAAAGAGAGCTTAGTGGTTAAGGTGCTTGCCTGGGAAGTGTAAGGACTCACATTTGGTTCCCCAGTACCCATGTAACACAGATTCAGAAGGGGGTTTATGCAGCTAGAGTTTGTTTGCAGCAGTTAGAGCCCCTGGCATGCCCATTCTCTTTCTATCAGGCTCTTCCTGTCTTTTTCTCAAATAAATAAAAATTAAAAAGTAATAACATAATAATACATAAGGGTCTAAATTTGCTTCATTATAAAAATTAATTGACAATAAAATAGAAATCAAGGTTTGGGCCTTTACACATCTCAGCTGCTGATGCAGCGTGAAGCAGAGGGCTGGTTGTAGAGTGCAGAAGGAGGTATGTAAGTTATAGCTGAGATGCAGAAGTACCTTTAGTAATCAAATAAGAATATTTTATTGTTTTCTAAATAGCATTAAATGTCTACCATTTGCAATGGTAGGTTAAAACATTATTAGTATTCACTGCATTTTATTCACTAAGTTTCCACAGACACATGAAACTTCTGCTGGTGCCAATTTGATTATCTGTACTTGCTGAGAAGATAACACACACTACTCAGAAGTCACACGTCATTATAAAACTGAAGCCATCCATGAGTACTAGTGTTTGTGTTAATCTTATTTGTGTGACATTTCAATGCAATTTCCATGACCAACACAACCATGACCTGTTGGGGTGACCTGAGGATTAGAGAGCAAGAAAGACTGACACAAGTAATAAAGTGAGTGTTGGGATCGGGTGGCCTGCAGGCTCTGATGGAGACATTGCAGCCCTGCCTAACCTGTGCTGGCTTATTCTATACATAAGCTAGAAGTCTTCACATGTCGCCAGCTGAGTTTGAGTTGTCTATCAAACATGGGAAAAAAATCATGAGATTGGAGGTGGGAGGGGAGTAGTCAGGCCATACAGGAATTAGGAAAGCTGGGTCCGATGCTCCCAACGCAATGTTCCCCACACAAAGTCAGGCTTGCACAAACAACCTGTAAGAAGGAAGTAAGTACTGGCCGTGGCTCTGCCCAGTGCAGGGGCCTTCCCATGAATGCAGTGTCTAATCACATGTGACTGTCTACATACAATGTTGTCATGTTCAATGTTCACACTCATGATCCAACAAATGAGTTATTAAAAAAAAACCTCATAATGTGGGGCTGGAGACATGACTCAGTGGTTAAGGCACTTGTCTGCAAAGCCCAACATCCCAGGTTTGATTCCACAGTACCAACGTAAAACCAGATGCACAAAGTGGCACATGCATCTGGAGTTCATTTTCAGTAGCTAGAGGCTCTGGCAATCCATCCCTGCCCCTGTTCTGTTGCTCTCTGCTTGCAAATAAATAAAAATATTTTAAAAATGCATAATGCTTTAAGTACGATCACAATTTGGTGTTGGCCCACATTCATCCATATCCTTGGTTGCTGCAGACAAACAGATACCCCCTGACTCAATAAATAAGAGACAGAACATGGATTTAAACTAAACAACATGAGTTGTCCAGGGTCTGAAGACCAGGCAATGGGGAAATTAGTTGGGTAGCTGTGTGTTATCTTTTCCCCTGTGACAAATTCTAGCAAGGAGGATTTTGCCTCTATTTTTGAGAACATGTTCTTGAGTCATTCCTTCTACAGAATATGAGGAAAAGGAGACAATTTAGGGTGAGTTTTGTGGTTATTTTCACATTTCTGGGACAAAACACCCAACCAGAAGCTGCTTATGGGAGGAAAGGGTTTATTTCAGGCTTATAGATTCCAGGGAAAGCTTCGTCATGGTGGAAGAAGATGACTCACTTTCATACACCCATAGTAGAGAGATAACAGCCAGCACTAGCAAGCAGGAGCTGACTCTGCACACACACCTAGGGCTGGACTCAAGAACAACCCCCAGGAACATACCTCCTCTGACAGAGACTAAGCAGGAATCAAGGATACCTGAGGTTGGGCTGGAGAGATGGCTTAGTGGTTGGGGTGCTTGCCTGCAAAGTCTAAGGACTAAGGTTTGTTCTCCAGTACCAACATAAAGCCAGATGCACAATGTGGCACATGCATCAGAAGTATGTTTGCAGTGGCTAGAGGCATAACTATTCTCTTTCTCTCTTCCCTCTTGCAAATAAATAAACAAAATATTAAAAAATACCTGAGGTCATGGGTCATTTACATTCAAACCACCACAATGAGCAATAGGAGCAAAAATAGGATATAGAACATATAAAGGAACAAAAGTTGAGCTTTTAGTGATAGTCTTGGGAGAGTCAAATAAAACAAAGAAGGCATTTACTGGTCTAATAGGGGGCAGAGGTTTGGTATAAGAGGAATTGAGAGCATACATTGGTATGAGCTTACCAGGGGATCAAAATATTACCTTTATCTGTATTTTGAAGAGGAATTATTTGTTTAGCCAGACAAAACAAACTAAAATGTTTCCAAAGTTTTTTTTTTAATCCAAAGAATTGAACCCAAAGTCTTGAGCATTGTTAAACATGATCTCTACACTGAACCACACTGCAGCCCTTCTGAGACCTTTCTTTATTGAGTATACAAATGTGCAACCAAGGATATGGGAGCCAGTAACAATTCTGTGTTATAAAATAAAAAAGATAGCCAGTAGGGTTACCTTCTTAGTTTACATAGTACTGCAACTGAACAAAACAAATTTGTAAGCATCTTGTCAAAACTATAATATTTTTAGTAAAAAGGGGATGTTACATTGAAATCACTTGGACAAACCATTATTATTGTTCATGAAGGTGAATGTTATCATTAACTACATTTCCCCATTTAATTAACATGCATGAAAACTTAGTTCACTCGTAGTGGTCTTGACTTCTTCAAGCTTATTTTCCTGATTCTACTCTTGTTTTGTTTCACTTTTCCATCTTTTACAATTCCATGAGTGATTGTATTACTCTCCTGTTTAAGATCTTCCAAATGGATTTTTATTGCTCTTGGGATAAAGTCTAAGCCACTTAATATGCTTACCAAAATCTTTCACAAGTTGCCTTTTCCAACCTTTTGCTTCATTTGTTTCTCAATAGTAGTAAGTGGTAGAGCTGGGATTTGACACCAGAATAGGCTATGTCCAGAGCCCATTATCTTAGCTATTTGCCTACATTATCCCAGGATTCAGCAGCCATCTTGAATTTTTTTCAGCTTCTCTATAAGTCACACTTTCTCCTGTTTCCAGGCTTGCTACATGGTGCTGACTCTGTTTAAAAAAATTTTTTTTATTCACTTTTGCTTAAAAAACAACTTCCTATAGTGTCCTTCAGTTCTCATTTTTATAGTTTCTCCAATAATCTTGCAGAGGTCCCCTATATCTAAGTCAGAAGCCTCTGTCCTATGTTGCCAATCTAGTAGATAACATATAGAAGTTTCCAATTTATTACAGTTTAATTTATATATATTTTTTGCTGTTATAATAGTGAGAAGTGACACATTTATTAGAAACAGGCTGAATCTCTAATGAGAAGGTTCTTTCTGTGGTTTTCATGCTAACTCTAATCTGTGATCCTCCTGCTCAGTCTCCCAAGTGTTGGGATTAGAGGAGTATAGCCATCATGTGTGGCTAGTAGATTCTGAATTTTGATTTTTTTGGGATAGCAATATGTGGTATGGAGGCAGGATAGCTAGCTAGGAAACAGAGAGATCATGAAAAGGGAAAGAACCCCTTCTCTTCTCCTGGTTCTGATTTTCATCGTTTGCTGGCAGACACCCAGGAATTTCAACATAACTAATCAGACCACCTGTAAAACAATGGCATTCCCCTCTGAGAAACATAACAAGGCTAAATGAACTATGCCTTAAGTCCAACCTCCTTGTGACCTATGTATAAATAAGGATCCTTTCAATTAGTTTTTATCTCTACTAGTAGTCCCTTCTCCAGTTGTAAACATGCTCAAAGTACCTAAAAAAATTCTCATCTTCAAGGGCGGAATTTCGTGGATATGTAAAAGGAACCTACCAGGCCGTATTTTCTAATATGTAAAATTAGTTGCAGGTCAAGTAGCTTCACAACCCTTAGATCACATAGATACTTCGGTGCTTTCCACTGCCAAACGCCCTTCTCCCTCACTGGCTTTCTTCAAGTGTATCTTGTCTTTTTGCTTGCTAAATAAACTTTGTCTCACCATAACTCTCCTGAAATTCTTTTCTGCGGCAGATGTGAAGGACCCAGGTTCACGTGGTTAGAGTTCCCCAGAGGCTCTTCGGGGGTACTCCCCAACCTGCACTGCAGAGTTACAGAATTTTATTTCCTGCTGCCAGTGAGGGCTTGCTTTTCTCCTAGTGGCAGCCACAACTCCCAGGTAGCCCAGTGATCACAGAGGGGGAAAAAATTGACTCTTGTGGCAGGACTCTGTTATTAAACTACCATGTTCAGTCGGGTTAGGTGGATTAAATGCGTTTCCAGTTTACAATGTGGTGGGTTAACCCAGATATGACACCATCGTAAATCGAGGAGTTGTCTGTATTATAATTGCCAGCTAATTTCCCTACCTCCCTGACCAAGCTTTGGATGCTGTAATTTAAGGGGCATGTGATTTTACGTAACATCTATATATCCTCAGCAAGTAGGAGATTTTAAAAACCTCTTCATAGGGTCTTCTGCTTTAGGGACTGAACACTGGGAGTTGAGAATGGCCGACCATTTTCCTGTTCAAATCTGTCATGGGTGTCCTGCAAAGTCCTGGGTGACCCGCTATCAGGGGACGGGATGAATTTGGAGGCGCCGGGCTGGGCTGTGGGGCTTCTCCAGGGCCCTTGGCCGCGGGGCAGGCGCCGGCCGTCGCGGGGAGCCCTGGAAAGCCGCGGGGAGCGGAGCCCGCGCGTGTTCCGGAGCCCCCGAGCCAAGCCGCGTGGGGCGCTGGGCCGCCTCCTCGTGGGACACGCACGGCGGGGCTGCCCTGCTCCCCGCGCTCCGCCGGGCCCTCACCTTCCCTGGTGACCAGAACAGGCGGACGTGACTCCCGACGAGGCCTGGAGAGGACTGGGCCTCCTGACACGAGCGCCTGAGGCTCCCGACGAGGCCTGGAGAGGATTGGGCCTCCTGACACGAGCGCCTGAGGCTCCCGACGAGGCCTGGAGAGGATTGGGCCTCCTGACACGAGCGCCTGAGGCTCCCGACGAGGCCTGGAGAGGATTGGGCCTCCTGACGCGAGCGCCTGAGGCTCCCGACGAGGCCTGGAGAGGATTGGGCCTCCTGACGCGAGCGCCTGAGGCTCCCGACGAGGCCTGGAGAGGACTGGGCCTCCTGACGCGAGCGCCTGAGGCGAGGCGAGCCGTGGGCGTCGCGTGAAGAGCGGCCGCCCCTCGGGCTCTGTGGAGCATGGAGGACACCCGGTACTGGCGCTCTGAGAAAGCTCCGCCTCCAACCTGGCATCGTTTCCATTTCTCTCTGCCAGCAGTGGGGAAGCTGCCACCTCATAGCCGAGGCCGTGGCCGGCGGAGCCCCAGCCCCGGTGTGACCTGACCGCAATGGACGTCGTCGCAGCCCAGGGCGGCTGGAAGGAAGGTGAGTAGCACCCTCCTTTGAGGACTCCTGGGGGGGCCACTTTGCCCAGGAAAACAGGCTCCCTGCTGATGAACGGGGCTGCGCCAGACTGAGCAAGAGCACTTGGGTTATAGGTGTGAAGATATCCAATTTATGGTTGCCATTTTGGGAAGGCCTTGCCGAGGGTGAAGGCCTTCTTCCCCCTTTGGACTTGGAAGTGGCTGCAACTGAGGAGCCTCTGTGGAACTCAGCTGCAGAACGTACCTACAAACTCTTGATATAAAGCCACCGTACAAAGAACTACAATTCTGGATATGAATCACCAAGCCATTTCCAGAGTTCTAACCCAATTTGAAAAATGTTTTCTTTCTTGCTACCATTCCATTCCTTTAACTTGTCCTCTGTTCTTTCTCTTCAATTCCCTTCCCCCTTGGCTGCTTCTTTTCTCCCTCCCTTGTTCCTTCTGTTGAAACTGGACTGTTTATTTATTTTTGTTTGTTTATTTATTTATTGTGAGTCTGGCAAAGGAGATTTATTGAAAAAAAAAAAAAAGGTGAATAAGTGCCAAAGTGTTAGGGCAAGATGCCCAAGATCCAAAGACAAAAGGAAAAGCTTTAAAAAAAAAAAAAAAAAAAAAAAGGGAAAAGTTATCCTTTTTGAGTTAGAACTCAGAAAACTGGGCTGGCCCCATGGTGAGGGTCTGTGAGCAACCTAAACCAGAAATTCTTTTTTATTTAAACATTTTTATTGACTACCATGCTAATTCCCTCCCTTCCCCCCTTTCCCCTTCACATCTCTACACTCCATCATATCTCATCCCCCTCTCCATTAGTCTTTCTTTCTTTTTTTTTTGTTTTTGATGTCATCATCTTTTCCTACTACTATGAGGGCCTTGTGAAGGTAGTGCTAGGCACTGCGAGGTAATGGATATCAAGGCCCATTTGTGTCTGAACGATTGCATTGTAAGCAGTCCTATCCTTCCTGAAGCTCTTACATTCTTTCTGCCAAAGTGGAGGAAATGGACCCAGACCTTTGAAAGATGTGATAGAAATGTATCAGTGCTGAACACTCCTCTGTCACTTCTTAGCACTGAGGTGCCTTTTGGGTCATCCCAGTGGTCACCACCATCTGAAAAGAGAAGCTTTTTTTTTTTTTTTTTTTGGTTTTTCGAGAAGCTTCTCTAACCAGTAGTGAGAGTAGCATTAATATGTGGGTTTGAATGTTAAGAAAAGTGCTTATCTGACAGTTTAGTGAGCATAATGTATGCATTTAGTCAGACAATGGCAGGTGTTATACCCCCTAGGGATCATGACGTGCCCCCCCCCACCACCATGGACTTTAAAAAATACTTTATTTTTATTTATTTATTTGAGAGAGAGAGAGAGAGAGAGAGAGAGAGAGAGAGAGAGAGAGAGAGGATGAGAATGGGTGTGCCAAGGCCTCCACCCACTGCAAACAAACTCCAGACGCCTGCAGCCCCTTGTGCGTCAGGCTAACGTGGCTCCTGGGGAATCCATCCTGGGTCCTTTGGCTTTGCAGGCAAATGCCTTAACTGCAAGCCATCCCTCCAGCCCTGCCATGGGCTTTTTAGCTAGAGTTTAGTACCAGGCATGTTTTCCTTCCCTTTTGCTTCCTGTTAAGATGGAGAGGTAGTAGCCATGCCAAAGTAGTCCTGGGGGGGGGGGCAGGGAATGAAGAAAAACACCAAAATACACTCTTCTACCAAAAAGTGAAGGTGTATAAGGAACTATCAATCACAGGAATTCTTTATTTAAAGTATGTTCTTATTTATTTGCAAGCAGAGAAAGGTATAATAGATAGATAGATAGATAGATAGATAGATAGATAGATAGATAGATAGGAGCAGGGTGTGGTGGTGCACACCTTTAATCTGAGCACTGGGGAAGGGCAGAGGTAGAAGGATTACCATCAGTTCGAGGTCACCCTGAGACTACATAGTGAATTTCAGGTCAGCCTGGGCTAGAATGAGACCCTACTTTGGTAAAACAAAACACTGCAAGTGAACAAGTGCCAGATGCATGCACCACTTTGTACGTCTGGTTTTATGTGGGTGCTGGGGAATTGGACCCCAGGCCATCAGACCATGCAGGCAAGCTCCTTTAAACTGCTGAGCCATCTCCCCGGTTCCTAAACCAGGAATTCTTATTACTAGAATTCTGGTGGTCTGTGAGCTAGCATGGAAATAAATGCATGTGTGTGTGTGTGTGTGTGTGTGTGTGTGTGTGTGTGTGAGAGAGAGAGAGAGAGAGAGAGAGAGAGAGAGAGAGAGAGAGAGAGAAGAGAAGAGAAGAGAAGAGAAGAGAAGAGAAGAGAAGAGACAGAGAAAAGAGAAGAAAAGAGAAGAAAAGAGAAGAGGGGAGGTGAAGGGAAGATAGGAGAGGAATAGAGAGAGAGGGGTCTTGCTGTGTTGCCCAAGCTAGCTTTGAATCCCTGGTCTCAAGAAGTCCTCTTGCCAAGACTATAGGCACTCCATATTTCACAAATACCTTGATGAGGAAATGGTTGTGGTTTTGAGATCCCTCAACATTCTAGCTGTACAGCTGACAAAATTACTAAATCTGGATTCTTGGCCT
Organism: Dipus sagitta; assembly: GCA_036346955.1. Classification (NCBI taxonomy): domain Eukaryota; kingdom Metazoa; phylum Chordata; class Mammalia; order Rodentia; family Dipodidae; genus Dipus; species Dipus sagitta. Next base: position 37,177,676 of record CM070770.1, read on the forward strand.
TCAAGGTCCCATGTCTGCAATTGTCTTGAATAAAAACATGGTAATAGAAACATGGTAATAGATTTTAGTATTGATCTCCAGGCAGAGCTTGCTTTCTAAGTATCCATTAACTCTAGGAACTACCACTTGGCTTTTCTGAAGTTTTGATTTGCCTTCAAAAATCAGAATATACTTTGAGTGTGGACCTTGTATTTGAGGCTTGTCAAATCTCCAATTTTGTCACTGCTTTCAAGTGACTCAAAAGTTTTGTTCATTTCTCTAATCTGAAGTAGCTTGGCCCACTTCCAGATCTCAGCCACTAGCTTGTGTTCAGAAATAATAAATTTTCTCAAAAACAGCTCTAGAGGAGTTTGCTGATCCTGGAATTTTGTTTCCTGCATTCCTTATTGCCTCATCAGCTCTTTGATGGCTGTGAAAAATGATTTTTGCTATTTATCCAGCTTTAGTTATAAGTGGTAATGTTTGCCTGCTTCAGATTACTTAATAATTCATGAAAACACAAGTGTTTAGGGGCCTGTATTTTTAGAAAGTCTTTTGGAGGACTATGTGAGCAACCTTCTGAAGCTCTACTTCCAATAGAAAACAATTAAACAGGGCTGGAGAGATGGCTTAGAGGTTAAGATGCTTACCTGCAAAGCCTAACAACCCAAGTTTGATTCTCCAGTACCTAAGTAAACCCAGATGCACAAAGCATGCATTGAGTTTGTTTGCAGCAGCTAGAGGCCCTGGTGCACCCATTCTTTCTGTCTCTTTTCTCTCAATCTCTTTGCTTGGAAATAAAAAACATATTTTAAAAAGAAAGTAATTAAACAGATAGTACACTAGTATAATAAATATTATGTCAAGTTTAGGGGGGAAGTAAGGACTAAGCTGAGGTTAAAGGAGCTAGATTTGGAGTATCATGGGAAACTCTTAACATGATAACATGAAGGACATCTTGGTCTTCACTTAGGATTGAGAAATTATGTCAAGTTGCTTTCTAATTCATTTTTACCTGAATCATCTCATTTGATTTTCATCTTAATTATAGGATTTGTTTATAGTACCATTTTCCAGATGAGAACAAGTCTTCCTTAAAGTGGTTAAAATTTTCAGTCCAAGTATTTTATTATATAGCCATAGTCTTTTTTTATCAACTCTTTTTAAAAATATCTTTTAAAATCGTGAACTTTACCCTATGAACATATTGCACATTGGATATACTCCTATCAGATTATACTCTTATGTTTCTCCTCCCTGTTCCCCTGACAGTTCTTCTCACTGCTGTTATCTGTATTCATTGTGGGGTCATGAATGTATCAGTCAGTCTCTGTTTAGGAGACAATGCCCCAGGATACTCTTTCATATCCTGTGGCTCTTATAATCTTTCTGCCCCTTCTTCAGCAATGTTTCCTGAGTCTTAGAGGGCTTGTTATAAATCTCTTTTAGTCCTGAGCTTTCTGTAGCCTCTGATTTTCTGCTTAAATTTTATTGAAATGTGCATTATTTGTCTTTCATTATATAGTTAAAGCACATTGTTTCCATAAAGGTTTTCTGGCCTTTCTGACTTTTCTGGCCCACCCATTGTTTCCCAGTTCCAATTCATAACATTTGATATATGATCATGGCTACTTTGAAAAATAGCTTATAGAGGTTGCTTTTTTCTTTTGGTTACTTCCTTCTATATTAATATTTTGCTTTTTATTTTATTCATCTTTTGGCAATTCTCAAATATGTATTATATGTGTGATAGTGTTGGGGTATGAGTATGTGCACATTAGGTTTTATAGGAGAGGGTCACAGGTGCCTTAGAAAGTCATAGATTTCAACTGATTGGTTATAGAAAAGGTGAAGTGAAAATAGAGATGGAATTTCTCCTTGAACAGTTTGAAATTGGGAAGGAGCAGGAAAGATACATACCAGAAACTACAGAGGTGTGTGACATTTGGTCTTATCAAAAGAAGTTTGAGATATCCACTAGCCACATGAGGTTTTGAACACGTGAAATGTGGCTAATGTGAACTGAGATGTGAAAATACACATTGGGTTTCAGACTTAAAATAAAAAAAATTCAAGACCTAAATATTTCAATTTCAAGTTTCTGTATTAATTACACATAGAAATAATATTTTGGATATATTGGGTTATTACTAATATTGAGTTTTACTCATTTTTATCTTTTTAACATGACTGCTATAGAATTTTAAGTTACTATGTGACTTTGACATGTGGTTTTTGCTTTATTTCTTTTGGTCAATATTATTCTAGACTGTCAGTTTCATTAGTGCAGTCTCACTCATTTCTGTAATACTTAGCACCTAGCACAGTGCCAAGAACGTAGTAAGAACTCCCTGAATGCTTTTTTTAATCCTACATCTTCCCCTCCAATTAAATCACAAGCTTTTGATGACTTGGGACTGCATTTTTATGTTGTGAGTATCTCCCTGAAGGCTTAGTAGAGTGATAAACAAACATAGTGGGCAGTCAGAACACATTTATTAGATGAATGAATAAAAGAAAAATGCTTTCTCATGGAAATTTCTAGCCAACTTCCCAACTGTTTCCTTCCTTTGTTATTTAGCCAGTTTCCAGCTGGCTTTCAAACACTTCCAATATGATATGTCTGGTGATTACTCCTTTTCTTTCTTTCCTTTACTCTCTCTCCTTCACCTTGTCTTATAAACTTTTCCATTTCTTGGACGTTTTCAAACCAACCAATGTATGTAGCCTCCTTTTATTCCCTCAAAAGGCCTTTAGTGAGTCCTCTTTGGTTTCTAGATTTTTGTTTATCCATATAATTTCAGTTGAATTCCACTGAAGAGGAATGGCATTTCCCACTGGCTAAGTGGAACAATCTAGATTTCCTCTCCACTCCAGACACCTGTATAGGCTTTCTCAGTGGGGTTCACTACAGTATAATTTACTGGCAAATTGGAACCCTCTACAGGTCATTATCTTTTACAACTCAATAAATAAATGGGAGTGAGAACAAGAGTGAGAATACAGACCAAGAAAGTAAAAATACACGGACCCAAAGACAATTTGAAGATCTGGTGGTGGTCTCAGCCTCAACACTTACATAAAGAGGGTGATTTTTTTTTGGGGGGGGGGCAGAATTTCTTCTCTTGAAGCATTAGGAAATAACAACAACAAAAGAACCCAAGGAAATAGAACACCAGGTGATTTCTGTGATTCTTTCTTGCAATAACATTCAGTGATTTTCTAACCATTAACCAGAGTGGGCAGAAATGAGGAGCAGGCTGTTGTAAACTCAAGACGGGAACTCCATTCATTTTGATTCATCTCCTGGGACCTTGTGTGCCAGTTCATACTAACATCACCCTTGTAAACTCTCTTACCTTTTAATCCCATTTGAACTTTTTTCTAGGAACAAAATACTCATAAACAAGGGAACTCATTTAGTGTTCACTTTGTTCTAAATATATATATTTACATATATACATAGATATACACATATATCTATGTATCTATATCCATATCCCTTTCTTTCCTTCCTTCCTTCCTTCCTTCCTTCCTTCCTTCCTTCCTTCCTTCCTTCCTTCCTTCTTTCTTTCTTTCTTTCTTTCTTTCTTTCTTTCTTTCTTTCTTTCTTTCGGTTTTATGTGCAAGAGCAAGACAGAGAGACAGAGACAGACAGAGAGAGAGAGAGAGAGAGAGAGAGAGAGAGAGAGAGAGAATTGGCTTGCCAGGGCCTCTAGCCACTGAAGTCAAATTCCAGCCCTTGCATGCGTGTGCTTGAGTCACTTTGTGCATCTGGCTTATGTGAGACCTGGAGAGTCAAACATGAGTCCTTAGGCTTCACAGGCAAGCGCCTTAACCACTAAGCCATCTCTCCAGACTTAATTATATACATTTTAAATAAATTTTATTTGCAAGTTGTATGTGTGTGTGTGTGTGTGTGTGTGTGTGTGCCTGCATCCCCACTAGGGGACTCTTGCCACTGCAAATAAATGCTAGATCCATGTACCACTGATACATTGGATTTACATGGGTGATGGGAAATTGAACCTGGGTAGTCAGGATTCCAAACAAGTATCTTTATCCACTGAGCCATCTCTTCAGCCCTACATTTGGTGTTCTAATAATTACTTTTAGTATTCTTACTTACATCAGGCCAGAAACTATTTTTTCTATGATTGCTAAAAGTAAGTATTCTTGGATGTAATCTTTTTGATGAAAAATATTGAATAAACCTCTAAATAACCTCAGAAATCTTCAGGTCCTCATGCTTGTTGGGGCAAGCACTTTGCTAACTGAATTATCTCTCCAATCCTCAGAAACTTTTTTTTTTAAAGTTTTTATTTATTTATTAGAGAGAGGGAATGAGAATGAGAACATGGGACAGCCAGGGCCTCTCACCACTGCAAACAAACTCCAGATGTATGTACCACATTGTGCATCTGGCTTTATGTGGATACTGGGGGAATAGAACCCAGGCCAGCAGGCTATTGTTACTTATATCTGCTCTGAACCCAAATGAAGACAAAGATGACTCCCTTCCCCTACTCTGTGTATCTTATCACTTGATAAGAATACAAAATTTAAAAAATGAATTTTTGTCAAAATCTTATATATACATATATATTCATTCTATAAAATTTAAATAATTTTATAGGTTTATAGATTTAAGAGGGACACCCCCCCATATGTCAGAGGTCTATGTTGAGTGTCTTTCTTGATCACTTTCCACCTTGTTTTTTTTTTTAATTTCTTTTTGTTTATTTATTTATTTATTTATTTGAAAGTGACAGAGAAAGAGAGGCAGATAGAGAGAGAGAATGGGGTGCCAGGGCCTCCAGCCACTGAAAACGAACTCCAGATGCGTGCGCCCCCTTGTGCATCTGGCTAACATGGGTCCTGGGGAATTGAACCTCAAACCGGGGTCCTTAGGCGTCACAGGCAAGCGCTTAACCGCTAAGCCATCTCTCCAGCCCTCCACCTTGTTTTTTGAGACAGGGTCTTTTACTGAACCTGGAGCTCACTGAATCCCTGATTAGGAGCCACTTTCAATACAAAGTAATTTTTGTGCTCAGAAATTATTTAATGTTTAGCAGTCTCATTTTTATCATTGTTAAAGGTGAGCAACTTGGGCAAAAGTGATTGGTAACTGAGCTTGAGACATCAAAAGTAGGAATTTTTACACTGAAATATAAGTGCTACTAATTTTCAGATGTAAGCCTCTATAACCTCATAAAATAAGTTATATAACTCCAACATGCTTTGGCACAGAGTAAACATTCTCAATACAAAAGGAAAGAATGCATAGCAAGGAATGATCAGACCAAAGCAAGAGTTAAACTTAGCTGGGCAAACTACAAATCTTGAACTCCATGTCTTGCACCTGGGACTTGTAATGGTACCATCTGGGTTTCAAAAGGCTTGGGTAGCTCCACTCCTCCAGTTCTGCTTGCCTGTAGCACTCATAGACTCTCTTTGGTTGGCTCTTCTCTGAGCCTGTTGCTTTCCTTGACAGACATCCTATGGTTCTGGCAACTCCAAATCCTGTGGTCTCCGTTGAAACTTAGGGTTCATCTTCATAGCTTTATGTAGGGGATCTCAGGGTTTTCTTATAGGGACTGTGACCCTGCCACTCATTGCCTGGCTTCAGTGGCTATCTGGAACTGTGGTGAGATATTTCATGACCTTTTCAAGTTTGTATTTCTCATGCCTCCAGAACCATTATCATGTGGACGTACCACAATGTATATCTGGTTTTATATGGATATTAGGGGAACAGAACCTAGGCCAGCAGGGTTTGCAGGCAAGTGCATTAAATTTTCTGAAATTGTGAGTCCAAATGTATCCTTCCTTTGATGATGTTCTGTCAGATATTTTATCATAGCTATGCAAAAGTAACTAGTACAGTTACCACTTGTGATAGTTTATACTGATTGTCAACTTAACAGAATCTAGAGTCACCTGAGAAGCATTATATAGATCTCTGCATGTCTGTGAGGAATTATCTTGAAGATTAATTAAGGTGATAATACCTTCCTTAACTGTGGGTGACAGCCTTCCATGGGCTGGGGTTGTGGAGTATAAAAAAAGGAGAGAATTGGATGAGCAGCAGCATTCATCTCCCTATCTGTATTACTGGAGTTTCAATGCAATTTCCTTTGTCAATATGTCTCTTCAGATAGAAGTACCATACATTTTTGGTTATTATTGTTTTGTAGTAAGTTTTGAATCAGTGAATTCAAGTCCTCTGATTTTGTTATTATTTTTGGCTTTTTAGGGTTTCTTTTCTTCCAAATACATTTTAGCAAGAATTTTTCCATTTCTACAAAAAGTGCCACTGGGATTTTGATGAGAATTTCATTCAATATGTACATTGTTTTTTTTTATTTTTATTTAAATTTTTTTGTTATTTTTATTTATTTATTTGAGAGTGACAGACAGAGAGAAAGAGGCAGATAGAGAGAGGGAGAGAGAATGGGCACGCCAGGGTCTCCAGCCACTGCAAATGAACTCCAGACGCATGCGCCCCCTTGTGCATCTGGCTAACGTGGGTCCTGGGGAGTCGAGCCTTGAACTGGGGTCCTTAAGCTTCACAGGCAAGCGCTTAACCGCTAAGCCATCTCTCCAGCCCACACTGTTTTTTATGATACTGTCATATTAATGATATTGAGTTTTCCAGGTGCTGAACATGTAGTATTTTTCATTTGTTTAGTTCTTTAATTTACTGCAGCATTGTCTCATAGTTTTCAGTGTATAAGTTATACCTCTCTGGCTACACTTACTATTTTTTTTTTAAGGAGACTTATTGAGAAAAAGGTGAGAAACCCCAGAATGTTAGGTCAAGCCATGGTAAGGATTTTGGCTGGTATCCAAATGAGAGAAAGAAAGGAAAAAAAAGAGAAAAGGTTGTGCTTCTGAGTTACAACTCAGAGAAGCAGGCAGGCTCAGTAGTAAGAATCTGTGAGCAACTGCCCATTTATTCTTAAGTATTTTATTCTTTCTGATTGCATTGTGAATAGAATTTTGCTTCATTTTTTTTGCAGATTGATTGTTGTTAGTATATATTCCTATATTGTTAGTGCATATTTCTGTATAAGTGGCTTAATGCATCTCACTGTTAACCTGAATTCATTTGTGTTGATATGTTTGTATGTGTGTTCTTTAGGATTCTACATACTAGCCTTTTGTTGTTGTTGTTGTTTTGTTTTTGAGGCAGGGCCTTACTCTAGCCTAGGCTGTGTTCCAGGGTGACCTCAAACTCACAGTGATTCTCTTACTTCAGCCAAGTTCTGGGATTAAAGGCATAAACTACCATGCCCAGCTTATACAGTTTTGTCATTTGTGAATAGTGATAATTTTTTTTTGTCTTTCCAATTTTGTTCCTTCCTAATTCCCCTGGTTAAAATTTCTGATACGTGAACTGGTAGAAACATTTACTAACATTGGTTGATTTATTTACTCATCATAGTTCTTAAAACTTGCCTGTTTTTCAGTATTGAGAATGATGTTAGCTGAGGGTTTTTCACATGTAACTTTTATGATTTCGAGGAATTTCTTTTAATTTTTGATTTATAATTTTAAAAAATCATGAATGAGTACTAGATTTTTTCAAATGTCTTTTCTCTATCAAGGTGATTACTTCCCCCTTCATTTGGTTAATATGATGTATTACATTGATTCATAAGTGCATTGAACTATGTTTACATTCCTAAGGTATTACTTGCTCATGGTGAATAATTTTTATAATATGCTATTGAACTCAGTTTGCTAGTGGTTTCTTGAGGATTTTTTTAACCTTTTATCTTCAAAGTCTGTTGTTTTTTGTGATGTCTGTCTTCTGTTAATGGGTAATGCTTATTGGATAGAATTGAGTTAGTAAGTATTCTTTCCTGTTCAATTTTTTGGAAGGATTAGTGGTAGAATTTGTAGAACTCCCAGTGGAGGTATCTGGTTTCTTTGTTGAAAGGGTTTTGATTATTGATGTAATCTCCTAGTTTCAGTTTTACTTAAATGTTTATTTCTTCTTGAATTAGTTTATAGTTTGTGTGTTTCTAGGAAATTATATATTTAATCTTTTCATTCTTTAGTTCCTCAACAGGTTCCAAATTGTTCACCATTTCCAAAGAAGAAATGAAAAAAATCATGGTTTTAATATTGAACACTTTAAGCATTTTAATGTGTAGATATTTATTATATGATTTAGTATCAAATGAGAAAGATAAACTACAAAATATTAAATAACCTTCAAGGCAAATAGAAACTTTTTGAAAAAATAAAGTTTTTAAAGGTCCATTTTAAAACAACCATTTGCTAAACAGAATTTACAAGACACGATTTTTAGCCCTATAGAGATATAAATAAAATAATAATGGAAGCCTTCATTGTTGAGAAAAGACATGCATAATATCATGTCCAATAATTTAATCTTTATAGAAATTGTGAGGTTAAGTAGTATTCTTTATTGCCTTACTCCATCAACCAGTGTTTTTTGCATCTATTTCCAAAATATATCTCATTTCAGTGCACATCTTGCTATCTTTGTTGCTTTTACTCTAGTTTGAACTCAGTAATTTTCATATGATGTGCTGATCTCCCCATTTGAATTCTTATCTTCCTGTGCTCCATTTTTTAGACAGGACCAGTGAGAACCTCTAAAACTGTCACAAAGTTATGGTAGTCATGTTAAACTATTAAATCACTTCCTAGTACATTTAGAATAAAATCTAAACTCTGCACTGTAATCTACACTGAAGAGGTATCTAACCTTTTGACATCTCTGGTCCACATTGGATGAATTGTTTTGGGCCACATATTCAATATACAAACACTAAAGAAAGCTGATGAGGAAAGAAAAAGCCTACGTATAATTTTTGTGATGTCTACCATTGCAGATAAGCCAAACAGTCCTCGCATAATAATCCTCATTTTGTGGTGCCAAGTTCAGAGAGTCTTTCAAAATAATTGAATAGGGGATGTAGCTCAGTGATAGAGTATGTGCCTAGCATACACAAGGCCCCAGGTTCAATCCTCAATACTGTTAAATAAATTAAAATACAAATTAAAAAATAATTGAGGAAAATGAACACATCTCAGTAATAAAATTTCTTTGATTTTTTTGATATTTAAAAAATATTTATTTGAGAGAGAGAGAATAAGAGAGAGAGAGAGAGAGAGAGAGAGAGAGAGAGAATATGGGCATGACAGTGCCTCTAGCCATTGCAAACAAACTCCAGATACAAGTGCAACCTTGTGCATCTGGCTTACATAGGTACTGGGGAATTGAACCTGGGTTCTTTGGCTTCACAGGCAAGTGCCTTAACCACTAAGCCAACTCTCTAGCCCTGATTTTTTTTTGAAATTATAAATGTAGAAGAAAAGAGGGCAACACACAACTAGTGAGGTATTTGACATTGTATTTAAGAAATCTGTTCATTATATCTGGTTGGATGGAAGTGCTTACAGTTTTCAGTGAGTTCTTATGATGCTCAGTACATTAAAAAAAACAAATTTATTTATATGTGTATGTGCATGCATGTGTGTGCATGCATGTGTGTGGATGTTTGGGCACTGCAGGGTATCTTGCCACTCGCCAGATATTGCACCATTTCTTTAGTCTGGATTTTCATGGCTGGGGAATTCAGTCCAATCTGACAAGCTTTGCAAACAAGCACATTTAACTATGGAGCTATCTTCCCAACCCCTCAGGTATTTTGTTTCTAATTTTGCTCAGTGTGTGTCATTTTTGAAAATTATTCCTCACAAATGTGGGTGTCACCAAAAGTGGTTATATAAATAAATAAGAACATTATTGTAAACTGATTAAGATTATTTGTCTCTGGAAAGAAAGGACCTATTAAACAAATTAAAAACAATAATTAAAAATATTAAAACAAAATTTTGAGTTGAATTTCAGATTGTAGTAATTCTATTCATTCCATTTGAAAATTAGCAGGTAACATATTTGTATCAAGTGATGATGGAGTAGAAGATATACTAAAATATTATTTTCCTTGAAATATTGAAATCTGCTTCCAAATACTTGTGTTATATTTAAAAGTAAGGCTACATATTTTTTTCGCTGCTCACAGGACTGTGTTTGGCCAATGTGTTGAAATACATAAACTTGTTTGCCTTAATTTAAGATTGCCATAATTTCAGTTTCATTGGGACTATTGTTATGATTTGAAACATATTGAGAAACTGGATTTTCACCTTGGAAACATATGTTTAACTCATTTAAATGAGTGGTTAAATCCATTAAAATGCTAAATATGTAAGCCAGCTTTCCTTGTCAGTTTCTGACACAAATTTTGTTTTTCATATCATATATTATTTGATATAAAACATTTTCAAAATTTGACCTCAATTTAGCCATCTTTTTTTTTTTTTAATTAAATAGAAACTCTGTATGGACACATCATATGTTGTTGCCATTATTTCCCTCCTCCCTGCTCTCACTCCACTGAGGGCCCTCTTTAGTGGGATTGCTGTTACTTGCCATGTAGTTGTATGTTATGAGTTGTGAGAGCAGCAGTCTGTCATTGTGGGGACGGCTGTGTCTCTGGATGTTCCTTTCCACCCTGTGGCTCTTACATTCTTTCCACCCCCCTTTTCTGTAAACTTCCCTAAGCCTTGGTGGGTGTGCTTTAATTCTGCTTTAGTGTTGAGTTCTCATCAGCTTCTGGATTTCTGCTTTGGTGTGTTTTGAGAATTCTAAAATCTGTCTGCATCACCTTGGCCCAGCTTATCAACCTTGCTGTGAAAGCAGCACACTTGCTCATCTCTCCAGTTCCTCTGTGGTTTCACCTAGGCTCTGGCTGCTGTGTGAGGGGTGGTTCATCTCCTGTGAAAGAGTCAGCTATCTATTCTTGTCTTGTTGGCACATTATGGCTGTCCTTGGTTATCGTTGCTTTCTGAAAAACAAGAACAGATTCTCCAATGGAGAGTGAGATCAGGATAGGTTAAAGAAGATAATTTATAGAGATTTTGATGAGTGTAGCCTCACTTTTTGATGAAAGTGAGTGGGAGATTCTCATTGCAGTCCATTATTTTGGTTTCCATAGGGCTCTGACTTGGTTCCTAGTTCCAGTTATGGGTTCCTTTCTACTGAGTAGATATCATAGCCAATCAAAGAGCCAGTGGTTACCTACCTAGGCTGTGTGCCACTATTGCACAGGTGTGTACTTCTTGTTAGGTTGGTTGTTTTCATATAGCAGTGTCCCCTGCTTGCTCATGACATTGTTGGCCATTTTTCCCCAGCAACTCATATAGCACTTTTCAGCACTATACAGGCTAATCATCTGGGAGCTGGCTTCCTTTCACATTAAGGTAGATCTTTTGATGTTCTGTACTTGCAGTTTGTGGTACCTTCATCCATAGGGACCTTTTACCTCAGGTGGGTAATGAAGAGCTTTGACAGAAGCCTGTCTTGTTTTGGGGACCTCGAAGGTCTCTCCAATTAACAGCTGTCTGGACTATAACTAATTTCTGGTACTAGGAGCTACTAGCCAGAGCCAAATGTTTTAGGGTTAGGCTTCATCCCACCCTCTCTCAGGCCCTTCTTACCAGATGATCTGTCCATGCTTCTATTGAGTATTATATCTTTTAGTCTGTTATCCAGAAGAAAAGTTTCTATGGTACCAATTCATTTTGGATTTGATTTTGTGTATATATCCTTCTTCCCTCCCATTCTCCATACCCCAAACCCTTCCTTCCCTCTTGTCTGTTCCTTGAGTTGTCTGTCAGGTATGCCTGCAACTCAAGCTGTTCCAGATTAGGAACTGCAGATGAGGGAGTACATGTAACATTTGTCTTTCTGTGCTTGTGTGAGTTTGCTTAATAAGATCTGTTCCAATTCTGTCCATTTTACTACAAATCTCATTATATCATTTTTACTTAGTGCTGAATAGAATTCCATTGTATATATATGTACCCCATCTTCATTATCTATCTGTGGAGTGATGGACATCTGGATTGATTCCAGTTTTTAGCTATTGTGAATTAAGCAGCTATAAACATGATTGAGCAAATATCTCTGCAGTGAGGAGTGGAGCCTTTAGGGTAAATGCCCAGTACAGGAATGGCTGGGTCAGTTGGTAGCTCAATTTTCATCTTTTTTCAAGAGTTTTAATATTGATTCCCATAGTGGTTATACAAATTTGTACTCATTCCAGCAGTGAATAAGGGTTCCTGTTTCTTCATATCCTTACCAGCATTTATTGTCATTTGATTTTTAATGATTGTCATCCTTTCTGGAGTAAGATGGAATCTCATAGTTGTTTTAATTTGCATTTCCCTGATGGTTAAGGAAGTTGAAAATTTTCTTAGGTATTAGCCATTTTTATTTTTTCCTTTGAGAATTCCCTATTCAGTTCTCTGCCCCATTTGTTTGAGTGGATTGTTTGATGTGTGTGTGTGTGTGTGTGTGTTTGATTTTTTTTTATTGCTTAGCTTTTGGAATTCTTTCTAGATTCTAGATACTAGGCTTCTGTCAGTGGTATAGCTGGTAAAGATTTTCTCCTGTTCTGTGGGCAGTCTGTTGGCTGTTTATGGTATGTTTGTCTGTACAAAAGCATTTAGCTTCATGAGATCCCACTGGTTGAGTGTTCGTTTAATTTCCTGGTGCATTGTTCAGAAACTCTTTCCCTATTCCTATATTATAGAGAGTTTTCCCTATGTTTTCATCAAGTACTTTGAGAGTTTCAGGTCTTATATTGAGGTCTTTAATCCATTTGGAGTTTATTTTTGTGCATGGTGAGAGGAGTGAGTCTACTTTAGTTTTTTCTACATGTGGTTATCTAATTTGTCCAGGACCATTTATTGAAGATGCTGTCTTTTCTCCAGTGTATGTTGTTGGCATCTTTGTGTCAAAGACAAAGTAGCTATAGTTACTTGAACTAAGAGCTGGGTCTTCAGTTCTGTTCCATTGGTGTATATGTCTGTTTTGATGTTAGGACCATGCTGTTTTTGTTACTATGGCTTTGTAGTATAGCTTTAGATCCAGTATGGTGATATCTCCAGAGGTGTTTTTATTGCTGGATATTTTTGGATATGAAGAGTCTTCTGCAATCCATATGAATTTTGAAATTATTGTTTTCTATCTTTGTGAAGAATGATGCTGGGATTTTTATTGGTACTGTGTTGAATCAATGTATTGCTTTTGGGAGAATTGCCATTTTCCAATATTAATTCTACCTATCCAGGAGTATGGGAGGTTTTTCCATCTTCTCAAGTCCTCCTCGATTTCTTTCTTGAGTGTTTTTATATTTTCATTACATAGGTCTTTAACATCCCTGGTTAGTGTTATTCCAAAGTATTTGATTTTTTTTTTTTTTTTTTGGCTATTGAAAAATGGGAAAGCCTGGCTGATTTCTTTCTCTGTATATTTGCCTTTTGCATATAGGAAATCTACTGATCTTTTTTTCTTGGTTTCGAAGTAGGGTCTCACTGAAGTCCAGGCTGTCCTGGAATTCACTATGTAGTCTCAGGGTGTCCTTGAACTCACAACAATCCTCCTACCTCTGTCTCCCATGTGCTAGGATTAAAGGCATGTGCCACCACAACCAGCTTGTGTGTTAATTTTTTATCCTGCCACTTTAATGAAAGAATGAATTAATCATCTTTAAAAGTTTTATGGTAGTCTTTCAGGTTACTTATGTATAGGACATGTCATCTGCAAATAGGGCTAACTTGATTTCTTCTTTTCCAATTTGTATCCCTTTTATTGTGTTGAGATATAAACTGTCCATGCCTGTTCTCTCCAGCATTTTGATCATGAAATGATGTTATATTTTGTCAAAGGCCTTCTCTATATGCTTTGAAATGATCATGTGGTTCTTGTAATTAATTTTATTATGTGGTGTATTATGTTGACTGATTTCCATATGTTGAACCATCCCTGCATTCTGGGATGAATTCTGCTTGATCTAGGTGGATAACACTTTTGATATGTTGTTGGATTTGGTTTGCGAGGATTTTGTTCAGGGTCTTTGCATGTAAGTTCTTTAGGAATATAGGCCTATCATTTTATTTTCTTGTATATCTGTCTGGTTTTGGTATTAGGGTGATGCTAGCATCATAAAAGGAGTTGAGGAGAATTCCCTGTTTTTTAATTATGTGAAGAAGTTTAAGAAAACTAGGTTTCAACTCTTCAATGAAGGTTTGATAGAATTTGGCTAAGAAACCATTTGGTCCTGGTCTTTTGTTTTTGGGGAGGTTTTTTATTACTTTTTCAATGTTGATGGGTGTAATAGGTTTGTTTAGGAAGTTAATCTGCACTGAGATTAGTTTTGGTAGGTAGTATGTGTCTAGGAATTCATTCCTTTCTTTTACATCATCCAATTTTGTAGAATAAAGGTTTCTGAAGTATGACCTGATGATTCATCCAATTTCATTGATGTCTGTTGTGACCTCTCCCTTTTCATTTTTAATTTTGTTATTCACGCTTATAGATCTAGGGGAAATTCCATAATGGCAGAAGAAGCTGGGCTGCCTTTATGTCCAAGCAGACAAAGAGAAACACAAGCCTAAAAATCAAAAGACACACAGCACAGCACCTTTCAGGAACTCCAGCTAGGCACACTTTGCATATCTACAGATTGAAATCTCAAACCCACCACCACACATTAAGATCTGCCCAGTGACACCACCTCCAGCTAGGTGCCTGCAGATACAAACTACAAACTAATGAAATACTGAATATATTAGGGGCCATCTATTCAAACTACCACACTCTCTTTGGAGGCTTATCTGATTTTCTTCAATTAATTTAAGCCTAGTGACAAAAGCTGAGTGCTCTAAGAGATTATTCTGCTCAATTTAATTTATTCAATTGTTGATTTTTTTATCCTTTGCTTCCAGTTCAGGAATTCTCTTTATCAGGGTCATGTAGCTTGTTGTGTTTTCAATTTGGGATTCAAATTCTATTGGTTTCTCTATGATTTCATTGGAGACTTCCATTGTGGGACTAGGCATCCTTGGTGGAGATCTCTCAGTTTATTGACTTTCATTGGTTTTTCTGCATTGTAGTCTATCCATCTTGGTGTAAAAGTCTAATTTTATTGGGGAGGAAGCAAGTATTTGTCCTTCAGGATCTTCAGTGAGTGTTCTGTTTTAAATGTGAACCAAATTGGAGTAGAATGGTGTTATAACCACAGATGTGCAGATTGTGGAGATTGAAAGTTCATGAAATGTAACTGGGGTACTGGGAGGTGGGGAACTGGGAGCTCAGGCCTAGTTACTCTATTTGGGAGCATTCTTCAGCACAGGGGAATAAGGGGTTGGGGAACCAGGACCCAAGAAGCTGGGGAGTAGGTCAAGAGGCCAGCTCCCACAGTGGCCCATGAACCCTCTGTCTCAGGGCAATAAGGATTTGGGGACCCAGGTACTGGTCAATGAGGAATCTGGATCAAAAGGCCTGTTCCTGTAGCATGCCCACAGGGCTCAGACTGTCCCAAGTCATGGGCTCAGGTACCAGGACTAGGGAACTTGGAGATGGGGAATGAACTATACCAGGAGCTTTGGCCTACTCATTCTGCATGTGTACCCACCAGAGCAGGGGATCTTGGAGTTGGGGACTCAGGGGCCTGCTTCCACACTTGTTCATTTTTTTCTTGAGTTCTGTTTTCATTTGAGACTTGTTGAAACTGTGGTGGGATTATCAAACAGTAACAGATAATAATACCTAAGGGACTGAACTAATTGACAAGGAAAAGTCAGGTTTGAGCTCTTCCACATCTCAGCTTTTGATGCAGTTTGAAGTGGTGATTGTAAAGAATAGCATGTGATGTGTGAGGTATAGCTGAGGTGTGGAAGCACCTTTAATCATCAAATAAAAATACCTGTCTTCTAAAATAACATTGACACCTACCTTTTTTGTTTGTTTTTGTTTTGAGACAGAGTCTCACTATAGTCCAGGTTAACCTGGAACTCATACTGTAGCCCAGGCTGGCCTTGAATTTATGGTGATCCACCTTCCTCAGCCTCTTGAATGCAGGGATTAAAGGCATGCACCACCATGACTAGTAGCACCTATCATTTGTAATAGTAAGTTAAAACATTATTGATAATCACTGTGTTTCACTTTCTGTGTAGCCACAATGGTACCAATTCTGCTGTCTCCTTGGAGGAGATCACAATGGACACTGCACACTACTGTAAAACTGAAGCCATGCATTTTTATAAATAGTGAGAACATATTTGTTTATTTTGTGTAACATTATGACATGATGCTGAACATCTACAAAGATGATACTTGGAGAATCATGAAATCAAGTTACAAAAAAATCACAAAATTCTCATCATATATGTAAATTTAAATGCTCTATTAGTTAGTTGAGAGAGAGAGAGAGAGAGAGAGAGAGAGAGAGAGAGACTGAGTGAGAATATGAGAATGGGCATGCCAGGGCCTCTAGCCACTGCAAATGAACTCCAAACACATGTGCCACCTTGTGCATCTGGCTTATGTAGGTACTGAGGCATCAAACCTGGGTCCTTAGGCTTTATAGGGAAGCACCTTAACTGCTTATCCATCTCTCCAGCCTCCACTCATAATATTTTGAGTAACTTTACAATTTTGTGTTAGACCACATTTATAGTTATATTTGGCTACATGGGGTCCATGAGCATGTGAGTTGGACAGTTCTAGTCTACAGGACCTGTTGTATAGGGAATTCCCCCAAATTGAAATATTCTCTCTTCCCTTCAGAAGTCTAGAAGTCAACTGTGAGAGCTGAAACTTAAAAGTCCACAGAAAACTCCCCAAAGTTATAGGACTAATTAACAACTGTTGAGGGGCAGATTCTGTCTGATGTTGTATAGAAATTTTCTCTGAATTGAAGAAGCATTCCCTCCTGAAAGGGGGAGGGAATCAGGAAATCAGCAAATCTGGAGAAAAGGTTGAAAGATCCCTCCATAAGGTTATCTATAAAGGCCAAGTATTCTGAGAAGAAACTTTCCTACCTGCTGTGCCAACCTGCTTGTAGGTTGGGCAGTGTGCTCCAGAGATGCAGTTTCCCTGAGTTATCACCTGTGCTGGGGTGGGCTTTTCATTGATGCAGTTGCCTTTGAGTCATCCATGCTCCTATAAGCAGTCCCTCCATCTGCTCTGTATGTAGCCCCAGCAAACTCCTTGGTTCACCAAACTGGTTTTAGTGTAATTGTACTTTGGTTTGCCATCTGAGCCTTTCTTTTTTACAATTTATTTATTTATTTGAGAGAGAGAGGCAGATAGAGAGAATGGGTGCATCAGGGTCTCCAGCCACTTCAAACAAACTCCATATGCATGTGCTACCTTGTGCATCTGGCCTACATGGATACTGGGGAATTGAACCTGGGCCCTTAGATTTCACAGGCAAACACCTTAAACACTAAGTCATTTCTAGAGCCCTTCTTACCAGATAATCTTTTATACTCCTGTTGAGGGTTATATCTTTTAGTCTGCTAGCCATCAGAAAGGTTTCATTTTTTATTTTTTTTGTGTGTGTGTGTATCTCCCCCTGCCTTCCCATTTCCCTTCCCCCAAACACTTCCATCCCTATTATCTGTCCCTTGAGTTGCATGTCAGGTATGCCTGCAACTCAAGCTGTTCCAAGTTAGGAATCACAGATGAGGGAGAATATGAGACATTTGTTTTTCTGTGCTTGTTCATTTGTTTCAAGTTCATTCATTTTCCTACAAATTTCACTGTATCATTTTTCCTTACTGCAGAGTAGAATTCCATTGTGTATATGTACCACATCTTCATTATCCAATTATTTAAAGATTTGCATCTGGGTTGATTCCAGTTCTTAGCTATTGTGAATTGAGCAACTATAAATATGGTCGAAAAGTATGGAGTGGTTGACAAATTTGCATGTCATCCTTGTGCAAGGGCCATGCTAATCTTCTGTGTATCATTCTAATTTTAGTGTATGTGCTGCCAAAGCAAGCAACTTAGTTTTTTTTTGTTTTGTTTTTGTTGGTTGGTTGGATTTTGAGTTTCTTGAAGTAGGGTCTCACTTTAGCCCAGGCTGGCCTTGAATTCACAGTGATCTTCCTCCTTTTGCCTTCCAATTGCTGGGATTAAAAAAGCGTTCACCACCAAGCTCTGCATCTTAGGTATTTTTGATTAAACTTCCTACTGTGGATCCCTGCTGGAGGAGGAGCATCACTAAGGGCAGGTCTTTAGCCTGCTGTGTGTTCAGAGACTGCTGGCACTGCTGTTTTTTCTCTATGCTGTGGATGTGGGATGAAGTGAGACAACTTCTCCAATTATAAACTTCCCCTTGAAACTGTAAGCCTGAAATAAACATGTTCCTCCCATAAGCTGTTTCTGGTTGACTGTTCCAGCAATGAGAATGTAACTGCATCACCCTTCTTTCTCTAGATAAACTTTCCCTTTTAACTCTCCCCCCCCCCATTATTGTCTACATCTAATCCAATTATCTGGCTCTTTGCAGTCTCTCCTCTTTCCTGAGTTCCAGCCTAACAAAGCTGATACCCTTCCTTGGGATAAATCTGGGATTTTCACAGCCTATTTCAAAAGTTGCAAGTAATTTGAAGATGTTTTACTCTAGAAAATTGAAGAGACTTGTCTAAAGCCACATCACAGTTACTGTCAAAGCCAGTCAAGAACCTAGCTCTCCTAGACTTGCAGGCACAGAGTCTGTGCACAGACTCTCAGCTTTGGGTTGCTAGAAGTTGCTTCTGAAGTGTATGTTGAGAGGGCCTGTACATCTCCTCTGACATCAACTTGAAAATATGTTCCAGTGTGAATTTTCATCTACAGAGTATGGGATATTTCAAGAAAGTCACGACTGTTTTATTTACTTTGTGTAGTCCCTGACAGCAATATGCAAATAGAGATTTTATTTAGTCTGTCTTCCCTGGTGACTTGCCAATCTCTGAGGGAGGAGGAACACATTTTGTGTTTCCCATGGGTTTTGTTTGTCATATTTTGAGTTCCTATAATGAAAGAGTCCTGGGTAGCCCCATATGGGACAAAGCTGAAAATTATTAAATGCTTCTGTCTTCTGTACATTGGGCATTCATACTTGCTTATGAGGTTCTTCCATATATTAAATTTGAACTTGCAAAAACCTACCACTCAAAAATTAGTTTCTTGGCTATTCTAATGAGCCACAATATTTAATAAAAGAATACTCACTTTTCACTTACAAATTTGAAACCTGTATTTTATTTACAAATTAAGGATCTTTCAGAGCTAAATATAGTCCCTTAGGAAAAGAATAAAAGCCTTGGTTATTATGAGAAGTATGCACTCCTTTACAACCCTTACCTGGGTCAACATGTTATTAGAATGTTCTTGGTCTCAGAGTCCAAAACCATCCTACCTTTCTGTAAGTCATTTTCTTGTAGCATTTTCCTGAGATAGCTCATTTATATGCTACCATTTTCTTGTTTCTTTTTTTTTTTTTTTTTTGAGGTAGGGGTCTCCCTCTAGCCCAAGCTGACCTGGAATTCACTATATAGTCTCAGGCTGTCCTTGAACTCATATTTATTTGAGAGAGAGAGAGAAAGAGAAAGAGAAAGAAAGAGCCAGATAGAGAAAGAATGGGCCAGCCAGGGCTTCCAGCCACTGCAAACAACCTCCAGATGCATGCACCACCTTGTGCATCTGGCTTATGTTACTGGGGAATTAAACCTGGGTCTTTGGGCTTCCTAGGCAAGTGCCTTAAGCACTAAGTCATCTCTCTAGCTCTATTTAACCATTCTTTTATTAACATATTTAGATTCTAACTTAAAAATATTACTAATGTTTATGTTTATATTGTCTGTTAATAAATGTGGCTATTTCTGGGCTTTTCATATATATTGCTAAACTGCTTCCTATAGTTATTTTATTTCTTAACTAGAAATAGATGAGAATATCCACATATTATCTTTGACAAAAATTATATTACTGGGAATGATATGTTATACTCATAATTAGATGGTGAAAATTGAAATTTATAGTTTCTTCTTTCTTTGATTCTTGGTATTTTGTGTAACTAATTTCTATTGCACTGAGTATTGTCTCCCCTATATATCGCAATAGTGCTTCATTTACCTGTGTTTTCACTTACATATGGTCAATCAAGCTCTGACAGTCTCAAGTGGAAAATTCCAGTGGTAGACTATTCATGTTTTAAATTGTATCCTTTTCTGCATGGCATAATTAGATCTAATACTGTCCCATGCAGGACATGAAACACCTTTTTTTTCCTCAGCATGTTTATACTACATAAGATACCTGCTTATTAGTCACTTAGCTATCTGAGATACCACATCCACTATTGTAGTATCACTGTGTTTGTGTTAGGTAACCCTGTTTAACTTACTAATGGTCTCAAAGTGCAAGTGTATTGATGCTACCAATTCAGATATGTCAAAGAGAAGTCATAATATATTTCCTTTAAGTAATGATTTATGCTTAATCAAGGAAATTTCACAGTGCAGCTGTTAATGTAAGAATGAAGCTCTTATGCAGAAAATTATGAAGGAAGAAAAAAAGTAACTTAGTTTTACTGGTGAAACTCAATCTGAAAAAGTTATGGCCACAGTGCATGATAAGTGTTTTAAATGACACTTAATGTGTGTATCTGTCTATAGGAAAAAAGTATATATAGGATTTGGTACTATCAGAGGTTTAAGGCACCCACAGATGGGCCCTAGAACACTTTCCATACGGAGAAAGGGAGACTGCTAGATTTGTCTTGAACATTAGGTGTTAAATATCTGCCAAGTAGCTTAGTTTTTTAAATTTATTTTTTGGATCAGCATTGAATAAATGTAAAAATACTAAATAAGGCATTACATCAGGTGAATATTTGTTTGTATAGGAATTTTAAAAAAGAAACATAATAACCCATAACCCACAACACCATGGGGAATACCAGCAATCCCACTGAGAAGGACCCTCAGTGGAATGGGGGCAGAGAAGAGAGAAATTATGCTACCAACACATGATGTGTCCATACAAAGTATATACTTAATAAAAACAGTAATAAATAAAAAAGTAACATAATATGGACTGAGGAAATGGCTTAGCAGTTAAGGCATTTGCCTGTGAAGCCTAAGAACCCTGGTTCGATTCCCCAGGACCCACGTAAGCCAGATACACAAAGGGGAGCATGTGTCTGATGTTCATTTGCAGTGGCTGGAGGCCCTGGCATGCCCATTCTATCTATCTGCCTCTTTCCCCACCCCTCAAATAAATAAATAATAAAATAAAAAGAAATATAATATTTACAGATCAGATTAGTGCATTCATGATATTTAAAATGAAGGTTTATAGTCAGGAGTTAATTTCTTTAGAGATCCTGGGAAAATAATTTTTTCCTCTGCCATATTTTTATTATTATTAAAAGATATTTTATTTATGAGAGAGAGAGAGAGAGAGAGAGAGAATGGGCATGCCATTGCAAATGAACTCCAGACACATGAACCACTTTGTGCATATGGCTTAAGTGGGTACTGGGGAATTGAACATGGGTCCTTAGGCTTCTCAGGCAAGTGCCTTAACTGCTAAGCCATCTCTTCAGCCTCACATGTGTTCCTTTTTAAAATGGACTCAAATTGCTCTGTATACCTCAGGTAGTATACATGTGTATGCTTACACACATTGGACTTTATAAAACCATAAAATAATATAGATTGTTGTCCTGATGATACTTCTACCTCTGCTGGATATCTTGATTTATATTACATGAATGGGGGTTTAATTAACTCTCAGCACTTTTCCAATATGCTTGTTTGAAATATTTTCCCTGTAATTAGATAAAACCCCACAAGATGGCAGTAATTATCCATCTTTCCCACTTCCTCCTATTTCAAAATTGACTAGGTAATTTAAAGATTATGACTGGGTAATATAACACCATAATCACAGACAATGGACACACCAGAGTCTCCACCCACTGCAAACAAACTCCAGACACATGTGCCACATTATGCATCTGGCTTTCATGGGTACTGCGCAATGAAACCTCTGTCCTTAGGCTTTGCAGGGAAGTGCCTTAACCCTAAGCCACCTCTCTAGCCCCATAATTTAGCATTTTTTTTCAAACCAGGGGTAAGTTCAAGTGGTTGTGATCAGAAGTTTGATTCATTTTAACCTTACAAATACACACTACTATAGCATGATAGCTCTTTATATTACAGTCTTCTTTCTAGTACCTAAATCAATTTCTGGTATCACTTTATTTACTAGACTGTTTTCATGAAACTAATGATTACCTGTCCCTTGAGAAAATGAATTTGTCTTTCTGTATTTCTGTGATTGTTACTGTTTCAATGGCCTATGTAAGAGAATAAAACATATTATTTTTTGCTGTTATTAAAAGCAGCTTATTGCCAGTTATAGGACTTTTCAAGACCATAAACAAAGATTACAAAAACACACATATTCAACATACCTCTTTTTTTTTTTCCCAGAGGCAGGGTCTCACTCTATCCCAGGCTGACCTGGAATTCTATAGCACCAGGCTGGCCTTGAACGCGTGGTGATCCTCCTTATGTCAGCTTTCCGAGTGCCGGGATTAAAGGTGCACCACATCTGGCTTAAAAACTTTTGGGATGCATAAATATAATTTGTATTAGGCTCTTAATGTTCGATAATATTAGAAAAAGAAAGGACAAATAGGTTATTTGAAAAACATATATGATAGAAACCAGTGTGTAATGAAAAACCTTGGGTTGAAGCAAAGTTCTTTTTAAAAAAATTGGCCAGGCTGCCAGACGTGGTGGCGCACGCCTTTAATCCCAGCACTAGGGAGGCAGAGGGAGGAGGATCACCGTTAGTTCAAGGCCACTCTGAGATTACATAGTGAATTCCAGGTCAGCCTGACCTAGAGTGAAACCCTACCTCGAAAAAAAAATTAAAAAAAAATTGGCTAGGCAAAGTGTTACACAAACATCCAACCATGAAACAGTAACAGTCTTGTATGGGGTTTGTATACTAGTAAAATAATGATATTTAGTGATACATGACTAGTTCTTACACTGTAGGTTTATAAGCATTAGTAGAGGAAATGTTTATGAAGCACTAGGCCATTGTGGTTTTTACAAATGAGCTATTATGATTGTCATTCTAATGAACAATATTGCTATATACCTGATAAATAGTTAAAAATTAGCCTTGTACATTTTCCAACAAATATTTATTGGAAACTTAGACAAAATAGTATGTGAGCACTTACTATAGGAAAATATTAGGTGTGATAATAAGATGCATACGATATTATTTTGGATATACAAAGTATCCTTGTTATAGATTGGCAATAAAAGATAATTTTTAGTATCTCTCTTGCTGAGTGTTTATCATACTTATATGCATGATGCCATGTTATATGCGTGTATGTACACATATGCATGCACCCTGAGGGTTGAACCCCAGGCCTCATGCACACAAGTTAAGTGTTTTACCACTCAGCTACATTCCAAGCCCAATAACATGTACTCATCCCTGCCTTCTCCTTCTCCTGACAGAAGGAAAGGTGTTTATTCAAGGCTGACTCTGGGGGAAATTAAGGAGACCTCTCTGTTTCATATCTTCATCTCTAAGAGATCAGGGAGAGTAGAGGACTTTTATGGGGCACAAGAGGTTACAGTGAGACAATGGGTAGGAAAATCCTTGGACAGAATAGGGGCTTTCTCTTCAGAGACTATTTCTGTCTGGTCTTCAAGATCTCAACTTCCTTTGACCAGCATCTTCATAATTCTTTCTCTCTGTGTGTATGTATGTGTGTATGTGTGAATTCATGTTCATATGCACGTTCATATGTGTATAGGCACGTTTGTACATGTGTAGGGGCATATGCATATGTATATATATGTTTGTGGAGGCCATAGAACAGCCTTGGGTGTTATTTATCAGATATGATGATCACTTCTTTTTGAGACAGCATCTCTTATTGGTCTGGAGCTCACTGATTAGGCTAGACTGGGTGGTCAGTGAGTTCCAGAGATCTACCTGTCTTGCCTCCCCAGTGCTGGTATTACAGGGGTACACTTCCACACTCAGCATCATATGTGGGTTCCGGAGATTGAACTCAGGTCCTGATGCTTGCAGAGCAAGCACTTTACTGACTGAGCTATCTCCCTAGTCCATACATTTTTCTTTAGATAAAACAAGTCATACGTCCATAAAGAGAAGAAGAGTGTTACAGAAACTGTTATGTTGAGGGATTTAAAGGACTAGTATCTGGCTCACTATTGATGGATTGGCACACAGACCCCATCAAGGCCTTCTGATACATATAAGCAAAAGGAGCAAGATGCTTGTTCATGAAGGAAGTACTTTTATAAATTGTAGTGCAGAATATAAGAAATTTTCATAGGTGAATATTAGAAGACTAGGGAACATGCTGGGAAGGGAGGCAAAAATAAATAAAAGATCAGGGACAGGATTAGCAGAGAAGGCAATAATAAAAATCCCCCGTTCATCATTTCATATCCCAATTCTCCTCCTCCATAATAACCAATTTAGTAAATTTGTTATTCAGGGCATTTTCTATGCTTTCACATTCATTGTGTAAATATGGTCTCCACCTGCACTGTTATCCTCCAACTATTGTTCCTTCATTCCAATTTTATGGAATTTTTCTGGTTGCTTCCTGCTGAGTGGTGGTAGAGATAATGATTTTTGAAATGAAAGGTTTTGTCTTGTTGAGATATATGCAGGTCTAGGTATGATCTGGAGGAAGGGCCACAAATATCTTCCTCAGATGGTAACTGAAGTCTAAGGAAGAGTTTTCCTTCAGCAAAAATTATTGGGATTGAGTCAGGAGGCAAAACAAAGGGAGAGAGAACAAGATACAGTGTCAGCAGAACCTTTTAAGGCACTCTGTCCTCTTTCAGTCTATTGTTGGGTTGATAACATAGAATCCATCAAGGTCAACTGAAGTATGTAGATAAAAGGACCCAGATGCTTCTTATTGAAAGCAGGAATACAATCTGTATAGCAGAAGGCATCAACTTCGTATTCTTACCAGTTTACTTATTGGATATACTTTCCTTCTGGGTTCAAGACTGAGGTAGGTAGCCCTAAATTAATTCTTTCCTTTCTATTGTTAAGGTCAGTTGAGACTTTTTTTGGGTTCTTTTAGGGCTTTTTGAGGAACTCTTGGCTCCTTTTTATTTAACAATTGTGCCATTTGCTGGGATCAGCCCTGTTGACCATGTGGGTTCCCCTGAGGACATTTCTTTCTTCAATGATCCTCCTCTTTGCAAAATTTACTTGCCAAAGTGTAGCCTCTGGATTGCCTATGGTCTTTCTAATCAAGAGGATTCATGGATTACTAGAGCTACAGGAGCACCATTCCCTATGCCTAGTTGGCCTTGGAGGGTAAGTGACAAAATATTACTTTCTTAGTTCTCATAACTTTCTTGGCTTTGACTTTTAAGTCTTGGTGTTTAATTCCCTGAATGAAAGTTTAAAATTTGTACTGGTTTATGCACTATATAGGTGATTCATGTCCAGTGCTTTCAGTTGTCAGACTCACACTGCTTGGAGTGCATAGAGTTTAGGCACATCTGATTATCTTTGTTCAAAGATGATAGTCAAGCTATGACTAGGGTCACCCAAATATAAGCCTGCAAAAGACTATCATTACTAAATCTTTTATCTGGAGGACACCAGCTATTAGGTACTGTAAATTTGTTGTTGACATCATCAGGATTTTGAACACACACACACACACACACACACACACACACACACACCCCTTCACAGAGTAGTCTTTTTCTTTTGTTCCTAGTAGAAAGCTTCTCTTCCAGTCTTATGACCAAGATATTCCAATATTAGCATATTCTGTGCTGGTACCTAGGATTTTTTTTTCTGCCCTCCACAAACAACTACCCTGTCTTCTTGAAGAAGAGGGATGGAGGTGATCCAGACAGGGTGCTATCTGGAAAAAAAGGGAAGATTCAAAGAGAATGGAGGCTGGAATTAGGGGGTTGCAGGATTACATTTAAAAGGAAGGGAAGGAGAATGTTGTTGCTGGGATCATTTTTGACTCAGCTGAAGTAAGTAATACTTAGGCAGAGTACTATAATATTTTCCAGTTTTTCTAGGTGAATTTAGTTTAGACATTGATCATTATGTACATAATGGTATTCCCTTTAGCTCTCAGAAGTATCCTATATTGGACAATATTGCAGTCAGCTTCACATTGTTGCCAGAAAACACTGGAGCAAGAGCAGCTTGTGGGATGAAAGGATTTATTTTGGCTCACTGATTCCAGGAGAAGCTCCGTGATGTCAGGGGAAAATGACCAGAGGGTGGACATCACCTGCTGGCCAACATTTGGTGGACAACAACAGCAGGAGAGTGTGTTAAACACTGGCAAGGGGAAGCTGGCTTCCCTATAAGACATCCCCCAGCAATACATCACCTCTAGGAGGCTCCAATTCCCAATTCACCACCAGCTGGGGACCTAGCATTCAGAATGCATACGTTTATGGTAGACCCTGGAATCAAACCCACAGATGATAAATTTGCATGTTCATTCTTCTTTTTAGGGTACTAAGGTTTACAGGTCAAGAAAGATCCCTGACTCATGTCATGTACATGACCACCCACAGAGAGAACAGGCATGCAATGAAGGGAAATGATAAGGGTTCATTGTAGACATTAAGATAAATTTTAAAGATTTCTTCTGATTCTCTTTGTCTTGATAAAAAAAATCATTGGAAGTTGAATACAAAAGTATACAGTTCTCCAAGAGTCATTGCTTTCTATATTAGTACTTTTCTTGTCACTGTGACAAGATAACTGACAGCAAGAAGGGGGGAAAGGGTTATTTTAGCTCACAGTTTCAGTTTGTCATAGTAGGGAAGAGAAGGAGGCACTCATGGTTGTGGGAGTGTGTGACAGAGGCTCCTTACATCTTGCTGGATCAGGAAACAGAGAAGTACCAGAAACAGGACTGTGCTAGAATTTTTGAAGACTCACTGCCAGTGACCCACCTCACCAGCTAGGCTTGATAACCTCTCAAAACAGAATCAGTAGATGGGAACCAGGTGTTCAAACTCATGAGCCTGTGGGGGACATTTCAGTTTCAAACAATAGCACTTTCTTTAGCTTCCCAAGTATTTTTGAAAATATTTTTATTATTACTTATTTACTTATTAAAGAGAGAGAGAGAATGAGAATGGACATATGAGGGCCTCCAGCCACTGCAAATGAACTCCAGACACATGCACCGCCATGTGCATCTGGCTTACATGGATTCTGGGGAATTGAAACTGGGTCCTTAGGCTTCACAGGCAAGTGCATTAACTGCTAAGCCATCTCTCCAGCCCTCCCCCAAGTACTTTTTAGGAAACTAATAAAGAGTTCTGAAGGGGATGGATTTTAGATTTTACTGAATCATTAATTTGCTGTGTAATTTTTTTCTGGTCCTGGAAGGGAACAAAATGAAGGATTGAATTAAAATTGTTCTGATATTAAATGATTATTTTTAATGAGACATGAACTAGAAAGAATTCTTACAGAATTTTGTTCTAGTTTTAAAAGTTGTACATGTGAGATCGTTAAATCTGCTGTGAGGTGAGGTGTATTTCCCAGCAGAGCATTGCTTGGTTGGATTTTTCTATGTGAAGACTTTTCCCAGTTTACTCAGTGAAAATTGAAAAATAAAAAAATTGTTTATCTTTTTCTTTTTTTAAAAAAAAATAAAACATTTAATTCCCATTTGGAGAGTTAATATTGAATATAGTACAGTCATTGGAGATTTGCAAAGCTGTGTTTCATGAGATGATGGTATGAACATTTTAAGCAAACTTAGTACTTCCAAAAAACTAGAGAATTCTAAAGGTACCTACTGAATTTTTTTCTGCTTATCTTTTATTGTTTACAAAAGATAGATGTTGTGACATCCTTATTAGAGAATTTCAGTATCTATATTTTTCCTCTTAACAAGTGTTCTCAGGATGGGAAGCTCTGAAAACATCCAACTTGTCCTTAGAGATGTTATTTCTCATCAAGCAGTTTTGATACAGGAGTTATAAGTCCCATTTCTATTTCCACTTCCATCAGTTGATTGGTGGATTCTGGCTTAGCAGCTCCAAGCTTAGTCCTTAGTTTCTGCGCTTGTTTCTCTAGACTTTTTGCCTTAAGTGGCATCTAGCTAGTTTTGATTTCTATGAATGTTACCAGAGAAGTTATCTGATCTGAGTTTGTTTGCTTTTAGCTTCTAAAGGGCTTGTTTCATATTACAGATTAGAAATCTCATCTTTGACAACAGAGACAGAGCACATGTTCTCACTGGCCAGAGTATCATGACTTTTTTGTCCCCACTATAGACAATGGTCATGTATTTCTTCTTGTGATATTCATTTTTTCCTAAAGGGTTCAGTCCACTATTGGATTATATAATTATCTTTTTCTCCATCTGTCTGTCCATTCACCCATTTATCTGTCCATCTGCCCATTTTATATGTGTCCTGACTAAATATTTATATGAAGTAACTTCCAGACAGGTATGTCTTTTGTTTTCTTGGAAACAAGTCTCATACCTATGTGTAAATATGTGGGATAGTGGACTCAATGTTTCCAAATGTTAATGCCTAGTTTTCAAACCCTGTTTTCTTAGATTATATTTTCCTTGTCTATCATTTATCAGTTGCTACATTTAGGGCAGAGGCAAAAGCACGAGTAAACTTATCAGGCATGATACGTTTTTAATATTAAAAACTTGCTGTGGAGTGTTGCCAAAAGATTTTAAAATAGAATTGTTTCATGAATCTTCATGTATCTTTCATCAAGATTCAATGATTATAACACTTAGGGATGTCTTTTCTCTTGTCTTCCCTCTTCTTTTTCCTAGACTATTCTAAGACAAAGTTTAACATATATCTTCACTTATAATAAATACTTTGTATCATTTTTATGGCTTAGTTTTTGCATAAAGGGAACCTCCATATTAGGAACATTGTAAGAAATGAAGGGAATATAGGAGTGTATTAAACAGGGTTATGGCAATCCTTTTCCTTTTTATCCAGAATTTTACAAGAATATATATTGGAAGTCAGAGTTGTTAAAGAGAATTTTAAACTTTCTTTTCAAATCAGTTACTTATAATCAGATAATTAAACTTTTCCTAGCCTCGTCATGGTATATTATGTTATATATAATTTCACTTGTAAGTAGATATTCTTTTGGGTCTCTTCAACATTGCTCTAGGTCTTGAGAACATTTTCATTATGTATCTAACAGATAAGGACCTTTAAAAAAATAACAAAATTACATCACGTATATGACCTTAACACATAAAAGAATTGGACTTGTCATTGTTTCTAATCTACGTTAGTGGCTAGAAATAGAAAATATGATTATTTTAGAAAGTTAAGATACACTCTGAATTTCTTAATTCTAAATAATACTCGCAAATCAAAATCAGAACTATAGGATTTTAATGATCTTATCTGTTTGATTTTTAATATTAAATGTTCTTCTAATTTTATTTCCTTTCTTCTATGCTAAGAGCTCCAGTTCTCCTGAGTGATACATATGGTAGAATATCATATGCAAATTCATTTGCTTTATCAAACCACATTATACATGTAACAGTCTAAAGAATAATATCAAGACTACCACTCACAGCTATGATTATTGAGATATAACTAATTCTTAGATTTAAAATCACTTGAAATAATTTCCTTATGTGTGGTTAAGTTATACCTGTATAATACATATTTAGGTTGCTTTCTTTTATCTTATCTTAAATTTTAAGGACATTTTAAAAATAGGTTTATGGGGCTGAGAGATGGCTTCGCAGTTAAGGCTATGTTAGCCTATGAAGCCTAAGGACTCAGGTTTGATTCCCCCCAGTATCCACATAAGCCAGATGCACAAGGTAGTGCATGCATCTGGAGTTTGTTTGCAGTGGCTAAAGGCCCTGGTGTGCCCATTCTCTCTCTCTATCTGCCTCTTTCTTTCTCCCTCTCTTTCTCTCTCTCAAATAAGTAAAATTCTTTAAAAATATATTTATTATATATTTAAGGAGAAAAATTTACATGGTTTTAAAGTCAATAAACAAGCTATATTTAAAAAGTCTAGTTGGGCATGGTGGTGCATACCTTTAATACCAGCACTCAGGAGGCAGAGTTAGGAGGAGCACCGTCAGTCTACATAGTAAGTTCCAGGGAAACTTAGGCTAGAATAAGACCCTACCTTGAAACAAACAAACAAACAAAAAGTATACTATCTCTTTGTAATATAATATTCTATTTAGACTTCAGTTTTTCTCTTTTGGCTTTCTAATATAAGCAAAATTGATATTAGTTATATAAGCATTCTCTGTCATTCATTTTCTTCTAGCATTTGATTGAAGTACTATCTTTTTTACTCCTATTGATATGAGTCATCTTCTCTTATTTTGTTTTTGTTGTATTGATCTATGTTGTTAATATCATGTAGGTGTTACCTAGAATGTTCTGTCTCTTGTTACCATCATTTAGTCTTAGTTCTATAAGTAGATGTCTAGTTAATGCTCACAATCAGTTTTTACTTAGATGTCTCTCTAGTTATTTGAGTCATGTAAAATTTATTTTCTAACAGATTTCCCTGGAAGGGCTCATGGGAACATTCTTTGAGTTCTTATATTCCCTTAATAGGTTTTCTGTGGCCTTTATAGTTGAAAGTCATTTTGGCTTGGTATAAAATCCTTGGCTTATAGTTCAGTCCTTGAGTATATTCAGTCTGTTGTTTTCTTATCTCCCAGGATAAAATGTTGCTGTCGAAAACTGATGATAAATTTGATTTTCACCCTTGTAAGTAACTTGGTCTCCTTGCCTATACCCAAAGAATATTTTATTTTTCCTTTTATTATACTTTTTCTTTATTTTACCAGAATATATATAGCTGTGGTTCATTGTGATGCAATGTCTTTTCAATATGCAGTTTATTTTTGTTCAGAAGAATTTTATTATTGTTTTTATATCTACTTTGTTCTACCACCTTGTTTTTCTTCTTTATGAATTCCTATTATACTTATGTTAGATTTTTTATGTATGTATATGTACATGTGTGTGCATATTTGTGTGTGTATGCACATGTGTACAAAAGGCCAGAGGACAACACTGGGTGACATTCTGCAGGCACCATCCACACTTTTTAAAAATATATTTTATTTACTCATTTATTTGAGAGAGAGAGAGGAAGAGGTAGAGAGAGAGTGTGTGACAGAGAGAGAGTGAGAGAATAGGTGCACCAGGGCCTCCAGCCACTGTAAACAAACTCCAGACTCATGGGCCTCCTTGTGCATCTGGCTTACGTGGGTCCTGGGGAATCAAACCAGGGTCCTTTGGCTTCGCAGGCAAATGCCTTAACCACTAAGCCATCTTCTCCAGCCCCCATTCACACTTTTTTGATACAGGGCCTCTCATTGGCCTGGCTAGACTGGAGAAACAGTGAGTCCCAGGGATCCTTCTGTTTCTGCTTTACTGGTACTGGGATTACAGTCCTATACCACAACATCTGGCTTTTAAAATGTGGGTTCTGGGGATCAAACTCAGGTTTTCATGCTTGTAAAGCAAGAACTTTAATGACTGACCTATTGCCCAGATTCTGTTAAATATTTTTTTAAAATATTTTATTTCTATTTATTTATTTATTTGACAGAGAAAGAGGGAGAGAGAGAGATAGAGAGAGAGAAATAGAGAGAGAGAGAGAAAGAGAATGGGCGTGCCAGGGCCTCTAGCCACTGCAAATGAACTCCAGATGCATCATGCGCCCCCTTGTGCATCTGGCTAATGTGGGTCCTGGAGAATTGAACCAGGGTCCTTTGGCTTTGCAGGCAAACACCTTAACCACTAAGCCATCCCTCCAGCCCTCCCGTTAAATCTTAAAAAAATACTTTCTATATTTGTTACTTTCTTTGAAATTCTATTTTATATTCCTATTTTTTCCTTAAGAAATCTGCTCAAGACAATATCTTTATGTTTATTCACTCAGGTTATTTTTTTAAACTTCATTTCTGAGATGTTATTTTTTATTTTTCTGAGTTTATTTTTCTGAATTATATGCATCAACACATTTCAAAGTTTGTCTAGTTGTAACTTATGCCTTTCCACATGTATTCCATCATTTTCTTATTTTCCTTTATTGGGCTTTAAACTATTATATTAAAGTCCTTATAGCACATCTTTTGTGGTATGATTTTCTTTTCTTTTTAAAAATGTGTTTTATTTATTTGAGAGAGAAAGAGGGAGGGGAAAGAGAGAGAGAGAGAGAAAGAGAATGGGCACGCCAGGTCCTCCAGCCACTGCAAACAAACTCCAGATGCATGCGCCCCCTTGTGCATCTGTCTTATATGGGTCCTAGAGAATCAAACTGGGATCCTTTGGCTTTGCAGGGAAATGCCTTAGCTGGTAAGCCATCCCTCCAGCCTTGATTTTCTTATTTCTACATTATCAACTTGTGTGTTTTTCTATAATTTTCTTCACAAAACTGAATGATTTTTAATATTTTTCTATTTTTATTTATTTATTTGACAGAGAAACAGGGACAGTGATAGAATGGGCATGCCAGGGCCTCTAGCCACTGCAAACAAACTCCAGATGCGTGTGCCCCCTTGTGCTTCTGGCTACTGTGGGTCCTGGGGAATTGAATCTGGGTCCTTTGGCTTTGCAGGCTGTGGTGGTTTGATTCAGGTGTCCCCCATAAATTTAGGTGTTCTTAATGCTAGGTTCCCAGCTGATGGAGATTTGGGAATTAACACCTCCATGAAGCAGTGTATTGTTGGGGGTGGGTTTATGGGTGTTCTAGCCAGTTTCCCCTTGCCAGTGGTTGGCACACTCTCCTATTGCTGTGGTCCACCTTATATTGGCCAGTGGGTGATGTCCAACCCCTCTGCTCATGTCATCATTTTTCCCTGCCATCACGGAGCTTCCCCCTCAAGCCTGTAAGCCAAAATAAATCCTCTTTTTCCCACAAGCTGCTTTGGTTGGGTGATTTCTACCAGCAATGTGAACCTGATTGCAACAGTAAAGTGGTACCAAGGAGTGGGATTGCTACTAGATACCTGACTGTGTGGTTTTGGCCTTTTGGAGCTATGTGGAAGGATTTGAAACCTTGCCCTTAGAGATGCCTTGCAGTGCTGTAAATACAGCTTGATAGAATATTCTGGTCAGAGTTGAAAGGCCTGAATGCAGTAAGGACTATGAACTGTGAGGTTTGGCTTATGAGCGTGAGAAAGAGCTTTGCTTGGACTGGGCTAGCAGTTTGTGTGAGAAGCTTGCTGTTATGACCATGTCCTGAGAAGTTGTGCAGGGTTGCATTGCATAGAAATGGAATAGTGTGAGCAGAGGGATATGGCACAGAAAAGATAAAATCTTTGGGCCTAAACTGCTGCCCGTTTACCTGCAAATTGTCTGAGAGATTACAATCATTAAAATTGGGCCAACTCACCTGCACTGGGGCAACAGAAAGAATGTAAACACTTTTGAAGGAGCCTGAGTGCTCAAGGAGCTTCCTAGTCAAAGTTTGCTTTATTCCCCCTGGATTAACAAATTGGCACTCTACCTGGTATTATGGAGCATGAAAATGCAGGAAAGAGAGGGTCATTGCGTTTGCAATGCAGTCTTGTGTTTTGGCCATGGGCAGTGTGAAACAGGTTTGCTGATTGCCTGCATGGAGACCCCATGGAGCCATGAGGATGAACCATTGATTGCAGTGGAGACCTGGTGGAGATGCTGGAACCATGAGATGGCTGCTAAGGAAAGCTGCTGGCCCCGATGAAGTTTTCCAGGACTGAGAGTAGCCTAGCTGGAGGGGCGGAATTGTAATACCAGAGACTTGTTGCTGGTTAGAGTTATCAGACTTGGAGACTTGTCACTGGCTAGAGTTGTTGGTCTTGAAGCTACAGAGTTTGGTGTTTGCTCTGTTTAAATCATGTATTGCTTTGAAGGGACCAAATTAATGCCATGACAGGCTTCAGCTTCAGTAAGGTGCCACCCTAACTAGGCCTAAGTTTCAATTTCCAGGAGAGGAAGGCAAAACTTCTGGGAAAGGGCAGACTGTTTATCAACAGTGACCCTGATATGTGGCCGGAGAAGACAGCTGCCTAGGGGCTGAGTCAGTTCTTGAGGATATGCCCAGACATGTCCCTTTCCTATCTTTTGCAACCTTTTCGCCCCAACCAATCAGAGATGTACAACTGTAACTGTTGCTTGCCTAGCCAATCATTTAAAAAGATTACCTAACCCTGCCTGAAATTCCCCTAGTTGTGCTTAAAAGGGGCCTGCGTGCTCCTCTCCGGGTTGCCATTTTGTATTAATGGTTGACCCCCGCATGCTGGTTGATTCTGTAGAATAAATGCTCTTTGCTTTTACATACTATTTGAGTCCAGGTTCTTTCTTCAGCAATATTTGGACCCTTGCAGCTTGAGTATTTCTTTGCTATGCCCAAATGCCATCTTTTGCAGTGTGAATGTTTATTCTGTGCCATTATTTTTTTTTTTTTGAGGTTATTTTTGGTATTATGGCTTGGTTAAAAGATCTTGGATTATGGGGACATATGAACATTATTGGAATTGATCAAAAACTATGGGGACTCTTAATTTAGTACAGAATGCATTGTATTTTATATCATGAGTGGATATCAGTCTATGGGAGCCAGGGGTGGGGTGTGGTGGTTTGATTCAGGTGTCATCCATAAACTTGGGTGTTCTGAATACCAGGTTCCCAGCTGATGGAGATTTGGGAATTAATACCTCCAAGAGGCAGTGTATTGTTGGGGGCAGGCTTATGAATGTTATAGCCAGTTTCCCGTTGGCAGTGTTTGGCACAATCTCCTGTTGCTATGGTCCAGCTTATGTTGGCCAGGGGGTGATGTCCACCCTCTGCTCATGTCATCATTTTTCCCTGCCATCATGGAGCTTCCCCCTCGAGCCTATAAGCCAAAATAAATCCTCTTTTTCCCACCAGCTGCTCTTGGTTGGGTGATTTCTACCATCAATGTGAACCTGACTGTAACACAGGCAAATGCCTTAACTGCTAAGTCATCCCTCTAGCCCCTGGGTATGATTTTTATCTCTTGTTTGTTTTTGTGCAAAACTAATTCACCTGAACTTTTAGGAAAGAATGATGAATTAGGTGATTTTGTCTAGCTTGACAACTCTAGGTCTCCTGCATATGCATGTTTGTATGCTATTGAAAACTATGGCATCTTTATATTTTGTTTTTCTTTTCCAATTTTATTTGAGCTTTTTGTTTCGTTTGCTTCCATTGTTAATATCCAATATCAAGTCTTTTCCTGAAAGTGTTTGGCTGCTGGAATGGCTTATAGAAATACTAGCTTTATTTTAGATTGAGTTTTTCTCTGGCAAAAATAGTTTTTATCTGTTTTCAAAGAATTTCATGTGTATTCTTTCTCTTGAATGATGCCACTTAATTTTTATTATGCCTTTTACATAGTAGGCAATAAATAAATTTAACTGTTTTGTTGTTACAAATTATGAGTAGCTCATTAGATTGTTTTAGACAATTTGATCTGACTATTGCAGTCAGGTTTACATTGCTGACAGAAATCACACAACCAAGAAGAGCTTGTGGGAAAAAGAGTTTATTTTGGCTTATAGACTCGAGGGGAAGCTCCATGATGTCAGGAAAATGATGGCATGAGCAGAGGGTGGACATCACCTCCTGGCCAACATCAAGTGGACAATAGCAAGAGGAGAGTATTCCAAACACTGGTAAGGGGAAACTGGCCATAATACACATAAGCCTACCCCCAACAATACACTGCCTCTAGGAGGTGTTGATTCCCAAATCTCCATCAGCTGGGAACCTAGCATTCAGAACACCTAAGTTTACGAGTGACACCTGAATCAAACCTTCACATTCCACTCTTGGCTCCCATAAGCTGATAACCATACATGATATAAAGTACAATGCATTCAGTCTAACCTTAAAAGTCCGAAAAACAAAACAAGACAAAAAAAATCCCCATAGTTTTTATCAATCCTAATACATTCAAACATTCCAATAGTCCAAAGTCTTTTGTTTATAAGATTTTTAATTTTTATTTATTTATTAGAGCAAGAGAGAGGGAGGGAGGGAGGGAGGGGGAGAGAGAGAGAGAGAGAGAGAGAGGATGAGAATGAGTGGTCCTCTAGCCATTGCAAATGAATTCCAGACGCATGCACCACCATGTACATCTGGCTTATGTGGGGCCTGGAGAATTTAACCGGGGTCCTTAGGCTTCACAGGCATGTGCCTTAACTGTTAAGCCATCTCTCCAGCCCAGTCCAAAGTCTTTTAACTGAGCCATAGTACCAAAATAAACAGCTCACCTCCGTAATGGCACAGAATAAATATTTACACTGCAAAACATGACACTGGGCATAGCAAAGAAATGTTCAACCAATACAAGATTTAAAACAACCAGGGCAAACATCAAACTCTGTAGCTCCAAGTCCAACAACTCTAGCCAGTAATAAGTCTCCAAGTCTTATAATTCTAACCAGCAACAAGTCTCTGGAGTTCCAATTACACCCCTCCAGCTAGGCTATTCACAGTCCTGGAAAACATCATCTGGGGCAGGCAGCTCTCTTAGCAGCCATCTTGTGGTCCCAGCATCTCCACTGGGTCTCCACTACAACCCACAGTCCATCGTCACAGCTCCATTGGGTCTCCATGCAGGCATCCAGCAAACCTGCCTCACACTGCCCATAGCTGTTTCCAAAACACAAGACCATGTTGCAAATTCAATGACCTTCTCTTTTCTGCATTTCTTACACTTCATAATACCAGGTGGGGGTGCCAATTTGTTAAACCAGGGGGGAATAAGGCAGATTTAGCAGAACAGGACACTCCTTCAGCATTTAGGCCCCTTCAAAAGAGTCTTAATTCTTGGGCTGGAGAGATGGCTTAGCGGTTAAGCGCTTGCCTGTGAAGCCTAAGGACCCCGGTTCGAGGCTCGACTCCCCAGGACCCACGTTAGCCAGATGCACAGGGGGGCGCATGCGTCTGGAATTCGTTTACAGTGGCTGGAGGCCCTGGCGCGCCCATTCTCTCTCCCTGTCTCTATCTGCCTCTTTCTCTCTGTGTCTGTCACTCTCAAATAAATAAATAAATAACCTTTAAAAAAAAAAAGTTTTAAAAAAAAAAAGAGTCTTAATTCTTACTGTTTCCCCAATGTAGGTCAGCTGGCCCAATCTCAAAGTTTGTAATCTCTCCTACAATTACAGCTGAACAGGCAGCAGTTTTGGTCCAATGATTTCATTTTTTCTGTGCCATTTCCCTCTGCTCACATCAGTACATTTCTATACAATGAAACCCTGCACAAATTCTCAGTACATGGGCATAACAGCAAGCCTTTCACACAAACTGCTTCTATCCCAGTCTAGGCAAAACTCTTTCTCACCCTCATAAGACAAACCTCACAGTCCTTAGTTCTTATTGCATTTAGGTCTTTCAGCTCTGAACAGAATAGTCCATCAAGCTGTACTTACAGCACTTTAAGGTGTCTCTTAGTCCAGGATTTCAAATCCTTCCACATTCCTCTCAAAAATCATTTTCAAAAGGCCAAAAGCTATGCAGTCAGGTGTCTAGCAGCAATGATGCAACTCTCAGTACCAACTTTACTGCTGCAGTGAGTCACTGTTATAGAATAGTTTGGATTTGTCAAATTACTTATAGTTAATATGTGAACTAAGTATAAATAAGACAAGATTTCTTAATTTTGGTTTTTTGTTTCATTGAGGATAGCTTAGAAAGCATATTTAATTAGTATTACAGAATAGTTACTAATTAAAAATATTTTATTTATTTGTGTGTGTGTGTATCTGCAAACATACTCCAGATGCATGTGCATCTTTTAATTTTTTTTTTACCTCATGCATCTGGCTTTACATGGGTACTGGGGAATCAAACCCAGGCGAGCAGCCTTTGTAAAAAGTACCTTTAACCACTGAGCAATCTCCCCATCATGTCACTATTTTTTTTGACATTGCAAGTGTGGTGGTTTGATTCAGGTGTTCCCCATAAACTTGGGTGTTCTGAATGCTAGGTTCCCAGCCGATGGAGATTTGGAAATTAATGCCTGCTGGAGGCAGTATATTGTTGGGGGCCGGCTTATGGGTGTTATAGCCAGTTTCCCCATGCCAGTGTGTGGCACACTCTCCTGTTGCTATTGTCCACCCTATGTTGGCCAGGGGGTGATGTCCACCCTCTGCTCATGCCATTATTTTTCCCTGCCATCGTAGAACTTCCCCTCAAGCCTATAAGCCAAAATAAACTTTTTCCCACAAGCTGCTCTTGGTTGGGTGATTTCTACCAGCAATGTGAACCTGATAGCAAGAGTAAAGTGGTACCAAGGAGTGGGATTGCTGCTAGACACCTGACTGTGTGGCTTTGGCCTTTTGGAGCTGATTGTCAAGAGGAATGTGGAAGGATTTGAAACCTTGGTCTCAGAGATGCCTTGCAGTGTTGTAAGTACAGTTTGATAGACTATTCTGGTCAGAGTTGAAAGGCCTGAATGTAGTAAGAACTATGGACTGTGAGGTTTGGCTCATGAGGGTGAGAAAAGCTTTGCCTGGACTGGTCTAGTAGTTTGTGTGGGAAGCTTGCTGTTATGCCTAGGTCCTGAGAAGTTGTGCAGGGTTTCTTTGCATATAAATGAATGGTGT
Source organism: Dipus sagitta (assembly GCA_036346955.1). Lineage (NCBI taxonomy): Eukaryota > Metazoa > Chordata > Mammalia > Rodentia > Dipodidae > Dipus > Dipus sagitta. Next base: position 37,216,246 of record CM070770.1, read on the forward strand.
GAGCACAGGGATATGGCACAGAAAGAAAAATCTTTGAGAGATTATAATGTTTCAGATTGGGCCAGCTGACCTGCACTGGAGCAACAGAAAGAATGTAGACTCTTTTGAAGGGGTCTGAGTGTTCAAAGAGTGTACTGTTCTTCAAAATCTGCTTTATTCCCCCTGGATTAATAAATTGGCACTCTACCTGGTATTGTGGAGTATAAGAAATCCAGGGAAGAGAGGGTCATTGAGTTTGCAATGAGGTCTTGTGTTTTGGCCATGGGCAGTGTGAAGCAGGTTTGCTGGTGGCCTGCATGGAGACCCCATGGGGTCATGAGGCTGAATCGTGGATGTGGATTGCAGTGGAGACCCAGTGGAGATGCTGGGACCACGAGATGGCTGCTAAGGAAAGCTGCTGGCCCCGATGAAGTTTTCCAGGACTGTGAGTAACCTAGCTGGAGGGGAGGACGGAATGCCAGAGACTTGTTGCCAGTTAGAATTATTAGACTAGGAGATTTGTCACTGGTTAGAGTTGTTGGACTTGAAGCTACAGAGTTTGATGTTTTCCCTGGTTGGTTTTTTTTATTTATTTATTTTTTATTTTGGTTTTTCGAGGTAGGGTCTCACTCTGGCCCAGGCTGACCTGTAATTAACTATGTAGTCTCAGGGTGGCCTTGAACTCACGGCGATCCTTCTACCTCTGCCTCCCGAGTGCTGGGATTAAAGGCGTGCGCCACCACGCCCGGCTCTGCCCTGGTTGTTTTAAATCTTCTATTGGTTGAATATTTCTTTGCTATGCCCAATGCCGTCTTTTGCAGTATGAATGTTTATTCTGTGCCATTATGGGTTTTTTGGGGATTTTTTGGTATTATGGCTCGATTAAAAGATCTTGGACTATGGGGATGTATAACATCATTGGAAGTGATAAAAACTATGGGGACTCTTAAAGTTGTACTGAATACATTGTATTTTATATCATGTATAGATATCAGTTTATGGGAGCCAGGGACAGAATGTGGTGGTTTGATTCAGTTGTCACCCATAAACTAAGGTGTTCTGAATGCTAGATTCTCAGCTGATGGAGATTTGGGAATTAATGCCTGATGGGGGCTGTGTATTCTTGGGGGTGGGCTTATGGGTGTTATAGCCAATTTCCCCATGCCAGTGTGTGGCACACTCTCCTGTTGCTATTGTCTACCCTGTGTTGGCCAGGGGGTGATGTCCACCCTATGCTCATGGCATCTTTTTCCCCTGCCATCGTGGAGCTTCCCCCTGAAGCCTGTAAGCCAAAATAAACCTCTTTGTTCCCACAAGCTGCTCTTGGTTGGGTGATTTCTGCCAGCAATGTGAACCTGACTACAACATTAAATATTTTATTTTTGCATGCATCCCTCAAAAATTATTATGAGAATAGTTCCTGTTTTACAAATAAATTTAGATCCAGGAAATTTAAACAACTTCCTTAAAGCTTCTTAATACATAGCAAGGCTGAGATGGTCTTAAGTCTGACCTCCAAGCTTCTTCTTGTATTGTAATTAGCTGTCTTCCCAAGATTGTTTCCCTGAGTAATATGCTTTAAAGAATTTAAAATAAATGCCTCATGGAATCCTTTAAAGAAATGTGTATGCTTATCTATCTAGGAAGATTTAGATAGTTTAGCTTTTCGAGCCTTTATTACATAGAGTTCTCTGGTGCTTTCAATAGCCATAAAAATGTATGTACACATACACTGCTGTGTGCCCACATGCACATATGCAGCTCTGCTCCCCCTTTTAAAATAAGATGAAATGTTAAGCCAGAACTACTGGTCCATGCCTGTAATCTCAGCTATTCAGGAAGCTGAAGCAAGAGGATAAGAAGTTTATGTCTGGGAGACAGAATGAGTTCAGGGACAACTTGAGCTACTTAGTGAGGCCTTGCCTCAAAATAAAAAATAAAAAGAGGGCTGGAGATATGACTCAGTGGTAAAGTAAATTGCTTGACATGTCCAAGGCCTTGGGTTCAATTCCCAGTACCACAAAATATTATAATGAGTTATACTTCAATCAGATTCCTGAACTAGATGACTTCTGAGAGTTATTGAAGCCCAAATATCCTTACCTGGGAATGAGGTTGAAAACAAATTGTGAAGTCAGTCAGGTGGTGGCTGGAGGATTTAAAACATTTCTACCAGCAGATGGCACTCCAACATTTCTATAGCATGCAACCTTAAACTATTCCCAACTTGGAAGCTGCTGAAATGGACACGAGGAGAAGTGGCACACTCTGTAATCCCAGCACTTGGGAGGCTAAGGCAGGAGGACCATAAGTTTGAGGATAGCCTGGGCTACAAAGAAAGACCCTGTCTCAAAAAAGAGAAATAATTCCTGACAAGCTGTACACATGAAAAGTATGAAATATTTCAGTTATAATTGTGATGCAGAATTATATATGCATCAAGTAATAAACCCAAGGTGTAGAAGTTGATAGCAATTCATAACCTTTTAAGTGTTCTATACCATTTTCACCAAATATATCATAGTGCCTGTCAATGGTCATGCATTTGCCAACCTATTTATTTTCTTTTCCATCTAAAGTGTGAAGCTAAGGGAAAAGAATGTTCTTATTTATCTTTGTAGGGGAAAAGAATAAAATACCTGGCCAATAGTCATTAATGAATATATATTTCTTCCTTTAATTCCCTAGAAAATTGTTTATGTATTGCTTTGGATGCATGGTAAAATTCAATAACAAGCAATTGGGGTTAAATTCAGAGCTTTTTATTATTATTTTTATTTTTCCCTTTTAGCAGTTACATTCTGGTCATCCTCTAATGTGTTTGACGTATGTCCTATGTTATTTCTTAATTCTTGCAAAATATATTGTTTTACCTGTGTTTAACTTTCACTAAATTTTTTGTGCTATAGAAATTCTTTGTGTGTGTTCCTCACATATCATTGTATTTGAGTTCTATGTTATTATATCTATGTTGTATGTACATTCAGTTTGTTGCTTCTTTATAGCTGTTTTTCTCATTTTACTTTATCATTCCCTGGTGATGGATATTCAGGTGATTCCAGTTCCTCACTACTGAACTAACCATCCTCATTCAAGTTCTTTTAAGATAATTTTGTGAGTTTCTTGGGAGTTTATGTCAGGAGTAGGATTTCTGTGCTACTTAATTTCATAAAAAATTGTCTTTCAAGACAATTCAGGAATTTCAAGAATAGCTATATATACTACATACAGTTGCTGTCTCCCTCTATCCACAGTCAGTGAAATGCAGCATTTCAAATTTTGCTAGATGGTGTAAAGTGAAAATATTCCTCAAATGAAAAAAGCTAACAGTTGAAAATATTTTAAAACTAATAGAAGCAGCTGTATGCCATCATCAAACTTGCAGTCCCAGCACTTGAGAGGCTAAGGCAGGAGGATTGCTGCAAGCTCAGGGCCAGCCTGGGCTACAGAGTGAGATCCTATCTCAAAACTGATAGGATGCATAATATTTACTTGCATGTACTTTCCCATTTGAGGATGCTCCCTCATTATTTGAACTTTCATTGTCTAAACCTAGGAACAAAATAAGTTTCAATATATATTTAGATATTAGACTTTGGAGGCTTTCTAATAACCAGAAAACTATTAAATTAATTCAAATAACGTGGTATCTGTGTCATCTAAATTTACTCTCTGGAATAAGAAAAAATAGAATAGCATAATGAGGATTCAGGTTATTCTCTGGCCTGACTCCGAATCACTTATTAAAAATTTGCTCATAGGATTTTAATGTGCAACCAAGGATGAGAATCACTGACCTAGTCTCTCATATTTTTGTCATTTTTATATTAGAGGGAAAATATTACTTTTTCATGTGTATGTGTGTGCATGTATACATGCTCGTATGTGTGTGTGTGTGTGTGTGTGTGTGTGTGTGTGCATGTGGAGATCAGAGGTGGATGTCAGGTGTCTTCTCCAATCACTCTTCACCTTATCTATCGAGCTGGGTCTTTTTCTAAACCCAGGGCTCTGGTTCAGCTAGTCTAGCTAGTCTCAGCAAGCCCTGGGGATGTGTCTGTCTCTGTTCCCCCAGCGTTGGGATTATAGACACATGCCTCCATTGCTGGTATTTGTGTAGATGCTGGGGATCTGAGCTCAGGTCCTCTTGTTTGTGTGGCAAGAGCTTTATTGGCTGAGCCATCTCCCTGGCCCTGAAAATGATTAAAGTAAATACAGAAAAATTTATTTTATTATGTTGACCAGGTTCACAAAATGAAAATTTCATGTTAAGTATTTGATAGAAATTAAACATACTTCCTAAGAGTAATCAGTACGTTGGTTTTTCTAAGTAATCAAAAAGATAAGCAGAACTGAGAGAATTTGGTGAGAGTTAAGGCTAATAAGGTTGAATTTAACTGGCATTGAACTAAGATAGGGCTTGTATCTGCTTGTGTGAAGACAGAAACACTCCAAAGATTTAGGGATCCAGGGGTTAATTCAGCCACAGGTAAAATGCTCCAATAAGTATGCATGTACCAATAGAGTCTTATCATCTAATATTGGCTGTTACGGAGTGGAATAAACAAGTTCTAAGCCAGCATTTAGTTAAATTTCATTATTATGAATTAAGCACTTTAAAATATATTAAAAGGTGAAAGTGTGCCATTAACCTAGACAACAAAAGCAAACACAACTATATCTAATCACATTTGGGAAGAAGGTCAACAAAAGACCATGTTTTAAGCAAATGTTTTATTATAGTTTGAAATTTTCAATGTTGAGATTAGCATACCAGATATATTGAGATAAATATACATGACTTATATATTCCACTTTCTTAGAAAATATATTCAGTGTTAATACTTGAGAATTGTCTGACTAGAAAAGAAATATGTATAACTGACTTTTTGTTATATACACACATATATAGCTATACATATGTATTTATAGTTAATGAAGCTATAGAACATATGAAAGAAAATCTGAAGTTTTTGTCTCTGGGAAATTAAATATTAAATTCCTTAGGTATTTTTAATAACAAATATGCCAAAAGTATAATATGCTTATCAGTCAGAAGAGTTGAATGTTGACTATTTTCAAGTGAATCAAGAAACATCTTGATGGAGGGATGGCTTAGCAGTTAAGGCGTTTGCCTGCCAAGACAAAGGACCCACGTTCTATTCCCCAGGACCCCCATTAGCCAGATGCACAAGGGGGTGCACACATATGGAGTTCATTTGCAGTGGCTGGAGGCCCTGGCATGCCTATTCTCTCTCTCTCTCTTCCTCTTTCTCTATCAAATAAATAAATTTAAAAATAAAATATTAAAAATGAAATAGCTTGAACTTTTGATTTTCTATTTTATTACCTGAATTATGAGAATAAAGGCTGTCTTATGTGTTGTGTGCATAAAATCGAATATAGTACATTACATTATTAGTATAATATTTCAAAACCTTAGGTTTCAGGTGCATAATTTTTCCTGTCCCATTTGTGCATATTACATTTATTTCTACAATGAAACTGAACTAGGAGAAGGAAAATGATAAGTACTAAAGATATTACTTCATTTAGTTCTTACAAAACATGTGCAGAGAAGTATTCTTATGACAATTTTGTAGATGGGGAAATTAGACTAGCAGGGACAAATGACTTGTTCAGCAGAGGTCATACTAAATATAATAAATCATAGACTACACTTGTTTGAGGCAGAGTCTTACTTTAGTCCAGGCTGACCTGAAACTCACTCAGTAGCCCCATCTGGATTAGAACTCACAGTGATCCTCTTACCTTAGCCTCCCAAGTGCTGTGATTAAAGGCATATACCACTGCACCCATTGTGGAGTACACTTTCATCAAAGGTCCCAAAGTTCATGCCTTTTCCAGTACATTGTGCTTTTTCTGAATTGAATGGGTTATAATTTAAAAGGTAAACTTTTCAATGGATATGACTAAGATGTGAATGACTTTTATGTTTTTTTTTGTTGCTTAATTTTCTTTTTTTTCCTGTTTTCTAGATTTATTTTTTTATTTTAATTTTTTATTTTTTTATTAATTAGTTTTGTGTTCAGCAAATACAATCAGTTTGGTACCATTATTAGGCTCATCCGTGACCTACCCCCTCCCCTTGGCCCCTCCTTGTTGAGGTATATGGGTCATGCATTGTGGAGTTAGCCCACAGTTATGGGTAAGATAAATGTCTCTGCATATCATGACCCAACATGTGGCTCTGACATTCTTTCTGCCCCCTCTTCCGCAAAATTTCCCTGAGCCATGTTGGGTTCATTTTTGGTCTGCTTCAGTGATGAGGTGTTGGGGGCCTCTGGGTCTCTGGCTCTCTGATTTGGTAGGAGTTGATTTTTCTCTGTGTTGATCTTCTTCCCCCTTGTGCTGGTACCTGGTTCACCAGGAAAACAGCACCCTTGCTCGTTTCGCCAATTTTTCTTAGTTTCACCTGGGGCCCTTTTGAGGTATGATGGGGTGGCTCTCTCCTTAGGATCTACATCTATCTGAAAAAGAGAAGCAGATTCTCCAATGGAGAGTAAGTTAGCACCAGGACAAATGAGATAACCCTTACTTTTTTTATAGAGAATTTAATAGGTGTAGGCCCTCTTGTAGCCCACGATTGGCGGTAGCTTGATATTGGAGAGTGGGTTTATGTTTGGATATGGTTCTGACTTGTTTCCCAGCTCCAGCTATGGGTTCCGTACCACTGAGGGGATCAGTTAGCCAAATCAAGAGCAGTTGGTTCCCCACCATGGCTGTGTGCCACTATTGCACTTGTATGGGCATCACAACAGGTTATTTGCTGCTAAGTAGTTTAGACCATGAGTTGCTTGGACAGATATTGGTCATTTTCCTCCAGTCGCCCATGTAGCACCTTCTGGCACTAGACGTGCTGACTGTCTGGGGACTGACTCTCTCCCAGCTTCCAGCCATGCCATTCCATTTTACGTGTCAACCACATAAGGTGTCTTCTATACATAGTTGTCCTTCAAATATCTGTCATCTTTACCCTCAAACATGTTAAGATATCACATACAAAATTTGTTAGAGTCAAATACATTTATTTTGGTATGGTATTTGCTATAAATTTTATTGCTTGATGGCAGTAATTAAGTCAGAAAGTCAGAGACTAGTTTTCTTATATCATGAGGTAGAATAATCACAAAGTCACAAATGCTTTTTTATAACTTTCCATGTAAATTGTCATCCCTGTCTCTTCCAGATGTTCATATATCATTGCATGTAAATTTTGTAGGAACACTGTATATGACTAAGCAGAATTTGGTCATAGACCCAGGACATTTTAGTAGCCCAAGTCACCAATCCCATGTGGTAACTGGTTTGTTTTCACTTATGTGGAAAGAAAATCACAGTTTTTGATGGTGAAATAACATACTTTTTAACTAACACTTACCTTACCTACTTCTATTTCTTTTTGCCTAGTGGAAAATTGAAGAATATAGATTCTTCTTTAGATGTAAATTGTCAGAAGAGCCTGCAATATGTGATATGCACTTGTTTGATGCATTACTGACATCCTCTTAGAAAGCATTGCTATTCATTTCAAATTTATTACAAAGTCATTAAATATCACTTTATTCTTACCTGTGATATCAGTTAAGATAGTATATTTGTGAAGGATGAAGAAAACAAATAAAAAAAGTTAGCACAATTTCATATAGGAATTTATAAAGCACTTTCCACATACATCAACTTATTCAATTTTTATTTTATTCTTGGTTATTGCATTCATTTTACAGAGTAGATAGCTGAGGGTCAGAATAGTTGAAAGTTTAACCAATGTCATGAAGCCAAATCCAACAAATTTAGAGGTTTAAACTTAGGTGTTTTTCAACTCATAGTCCAAGTTTTTTTTTTTTTCAACATACGTTGATAAGTAGAGTGGGGTAATGAAGATGTGATACAAATACACAATGACATTTTATTCAGCTGTAAAGAAAAATGAAATTAAGAAATCTACAGGAAAAATGAATGGGTCTGGAAAACATTATTCTAAGCGAGGTCACTTAGGCTTAGAAAGGCAAATGCTGTATGTTATCTCTCATATTCATATTCTAGCTTTGAATTTTTATATTTGTATCCAATTTGGAGTCCAACTCAGTAGTAGAAGCCAGGAAGCTCAATAGGGGCCATGGGAAGGGAAACATAGTAGAGTGACAGAATACTTGAAGTGGAAAGGCTAAGTGGGGCCAGGGGAGGGGAATGGAGGAGAAGAGAGGGTGGAAGGGGGTGAAAAGCTATACATAAACCTTCTTCTTTGTTAGCTCATTAAAAAATATAGCTAACAGGCTGGAGAGATGGCTTAGCAGTTAAGGTACTTGCTTGCAAAGCCAAAGGATCTAGGTTTGATT